>OY282449.1:110149568-110757068 GCA_958295655.1 Palloptera scutellata | reverse complement strand
GAGTGGACGCGTAAAGCTCGGCCTATGGGCCCTCCATGGGCTGTTGTGCCATTAAAAGAAAATAAATCAGGTTATAAAAAAATATTTACTAAATCGCTCGAAAAAGTATTAAAATTTCAGCAGACTTTTTTTTATTGGAACAATCGTATAATGTAAGGTTTATGCTTTTTCACATATTTTCCCAATTTACAGAGCAAAGAACAGGGCGTTCGGGTGGTCCATTGGGTCGAGCGGGGTCACCAAAAACAATTTTTTTTAGTTGTTGATTTTGATTATTGGTCGCTGTGGCGTAGTGGTAGTGCGTTGGACTGCTGCGCAGAGTGTCCGGGGTTCGAATCCCGGCACAGGCAAAATAATTGAAATAATTTTTCTACACGGCTCCACCTCTTGGCAGGCAATGGCAAACCTACAAGAGTAAAAATTGCTATGAAAAGCTTTTCACTTCGCCGTTCGGATTCGGCATTAAACTGTAGGTCCCTTCCATTCATGTACAAATATAACCCGCACAACATGAGTGGATGCGAAAAGCTCGGCCTAGGCCCTCCATGGGCTGTTGTGCCATTAAAAGTAAAAGTAAGATTTTATTAATCTTATGTTAAGGAAACACTTATTTTCACTCAAAAATATTTTATTTTATTTTTGATTAAAATTCCAAGCATTTGCATCTCCTTTTTTTCAGACACTTTTCATGCACTCGAGCTACCCAACAAACTGATGCACAATGGACATGAATCACATGAACACCCTGTATATATAAAGTGAACTATATTTCATTATAGCCTCTATTCATGATTCAGTGTATGTATTTGAAAGGTAGAATTGTACCAATGTACTTTTGGACCCGAAATTGTCAAAACAATTCAATTGTACCAATAATATCATCACTGATTCATATTCACATGATTACCTGATTTGTATGTGTTTTTGTTATTGTATTTTGCGCGTAGATTTTGTCCAGTGAAATAGATCAATAACGATTGAGAGACAGAGTCCGCAAATACTTGTTTCCTCATGTTGTTGTTGTTGTTGCATTTGTATACAACACAAGTAAACACTTCTGTCGCTGACGACATACCTTATACATATCTTATCTTCCGGCACCCTCGCGCTTCGATGTGTAGTCATCAAAAAGACAGAATAAAATAGCATCAGGACTTTCGCTTCAATTTCTTCATAATAACTCTGCAAGCTTTACAAACATACTTTCTCCATTTTATTTTCATTTGCTAAAAACGAAAATGAATTATTTGAGAAAAAACCTACGTTTTTAATAAAGTATGTACCTAAAAATAATTGTCAATAAAAACTTTTGATTTTATTTAGTTTTCCGAGTAAACGAAATCGAAAAATTTCGCAACTCAAATTTAAAAATATATAAAAACAACATCGACCAAAGTAACCATTGTGAAAAAGAATAAAAAAAACAACAATTTACAGCAACAACAACATGTGTTGCACATAAATCGTTCTACGAAAAAATAACAACTGTGTTTTTTTACCAATGTTTTTTGTATACATTTTTATAACTTTATCTTTCCCAACTACACTACCAACAATCAAACAAACATAAAATAAGTAAAAAATAAATAAAATCAAGCTTGAAAAAAATCTGCTTTAGTGTTACAAATAAAAAATAAAAGTTTCCATTTCATTTTATTTGCTACTGCTGCTCAAAATTTACTTATTTTTTGTAAATAATTTTTTTTTTTTTGTATATTTGTTTTTTTTTTGCAATATTTTCAGGATTGATTCATCAATGAATTTATCAGTTTTTTTATGGGCAATTTATTATTTATTGACGACTGCTTTGAATTTATGGCCATAAGAAATCAAATATTTTTACGCCGAGCGCAATGCGGCTTCATAAAAATGGTCGAAGTATTCAAGTATGAAAGTATTTCATTTTATTTATTGCAAAAACCAATTCACAAAAAGAAAAACACCATATCTCCTTGAGTACTTTAGTTGAATTATGCATGCAAATTTCAAGTAATGGCAGGGACGATGGGATCGAAGTGTAAAGTGCCAGCGCAGGAGATCAAGTTCAAAATTCATGTTTCTATTTCATTGTCGAATCTAATTTATTGCCCCAATCGCTTGTGAATATGTATGTAAAGACAGACAATAATGTGATCCATGACAGTAGTGTAAAATTGATAAATTATAATGGCGTATAAGTAAAAAAAAATATGCTTAATGTTTTTAATGTCTTAATATTTACTTGAACTAAAAATAAAATAATGTTAGATTGTAGATAAAATAGAAAGTGCGATAGACTTACATTTCCTTTCAACACTGTAATGATAATACAGGGTGGCCATTAATAAGTGTATACAACAGTTTTGGACACAAAAAATGATTGTAATTAAAAACGAAAAACAGACCGAAGAAAAATATAAAATAATGCATGAGTAAAAATAAGTAAAAATCAGGGTCGGTTTCGAAGTGGCACCCTTGGAACGTAAACACAGCTTCAAACTTTTGCAAAAATTATTGGCTTTGGGCCGCAGCTCTTCCAACGTTATTCTGTCCCATTAACGAAGCAACGACGGTTTCAGGGTCTGTAAATTTTTATATCTTTTAGTACAGTTGAATTTGACTCCTTGTTCCACAAAAATTAATGGTGTCTTGCCATATGCGCAAATCTCACCCCATAATTTTCATCTGTGAAGACGATTCTTTCCCACCCAATTTCTGCGGCCCAACATTGAAGCAGGTGCCATCTTTAGAGTCGTACGTCGCCTTTTTGGAGCTTTTAAGCATTAAGTTCTTGTTCATCTTTGCGATTCCTGCGAGTTTGACGATGGGTTTTCTGCCTCTGCCTGGACGATCACCTTCACGACCCAGCTCCTTAAACTCTTTAACTGCACGAGAAGCTAACGACCGAACAATGCGAAGTTGCCGCGTAATCTCACAATAGCGTTTGCCTAGCTGTTGCAATGTTGTAACATGTATCTGACTGATTATTTGACATCGTAAAATAATTAACTAACTGAAATCGATGCGACACAAAAAATAAATCAGATGTACTCTCGATTACGTAGAATACAACAAGAATGAGGAATGAGGTTTCAGAAAAACTACAATACTTTTTCTATATCGCGAAGAAAGTTGTACACACTTATTAATTGTCACCCTGTAGTAGGTATGTCTCCGTAAGGAACAGCGAAACGAATTTATGATTTTTAATTAATGAGTTATGTTATTTTTTAGAATGAGAAGTTGTTTCTTTAAATAGATTAAGAATTGTAATGACTTTTTTATTTGATTGAATAAGTTTGTTATTTATATCTTTTGTTTTATTAATTTCTTCTTTACTACAATCTTATATCGTCAAAGTGGATTTGGGTGTTACAAACAGTGTTCCGAAAGGCTCAATTCGATTTGTTAACATTGACTCATTCCGCTGATCAAGTTAATACTTATTCCTACATAAAAATATGTGGAAAAAAATCAATTTTTAATCAAAAACAAATTTATTATCACCACACTTGTTGAGCAAAACTTAACCCGAATTTATACAATTTTCTACAGTTTTGTAGAATGTATTAAAATTCTGAAAGGTTAAACAAAAATTGATTCTTTTTTTTTAGTGTATGTAGCCAACACTGATGTAGATAGATAGAAAATTAGGATTGATTAAAAGTGGTATACTTTCAACTTTCAAGAATGAATCGAAATTCAGCAAAAGAAACTACTAACATTACTTTATGATCAAATCCATCAGACTGGTCTTTGAACTATACAAGAACATTTGATTGAGAGGAGTATCCACTCCATATACTCGTAACTCTATCTATCACAATGTGTAAGAAGAAGAGAAAAGGAAACGATCTAAGTAGGAATGTTTTTATGTTAAACCGATAATCAAATTCAATACCGATAGTTTTTTCTGCTTCCAAAATAACACAATGGAATGAATTTAAATAACTTACTATTAGAATGTATGGTAAAACATGCAGGGCATCTCAGGTTTAATCTTTGGTTCAGCCAAAAATCCGAATAAAAAAGTTAACTGACAATTGAAAACCTTTAAAAAGGGAAAATTTTGTTAATTTTGTTATGTAGAATATTGTAGAAGGTGTCTTTACTCGAACTACTAACAAAAATAATTTCATAGCAAAAACTTGCAGTGGTTCTGCAAAACATTCCTCTTCACTTTACTTCAACTCAATTAGGTTTATGAAGTTGCATGCTTTCTTTGCAAATCCACACACACACTCAAATATTTAAATAAATAAATGAAAGAAAAACAAACATTTAAATTCAACGTAAATAATATCCATTTCAACGAGTAAGAGTTCATTTGCCCATCGAAATTATCATCACAATAACCGTCATCATCATCAACAGCCAGACATTGATGGCGGTCATAGCCGGCACTTGCACTGGTACCAGCACCAGCACCGCGGACATTACCATTGCTTGAAATTTATACACTCCGTGCACGTCGTCGTGTCTGTGTGAATAAGTGACTGAATACCTGCCGCCCGTCATGCCTGAACTCGAAAGAAGAAAGGTAATAGCAGCAATTGGCATAAATTATATGCAAATTTGGCAACCAATTGTCCATAATAAAGTACGCGCTTTATATTTGTATTTTACTGCGTGGTTTTTTTTTCAATATATTTCTTTTTGGTTTTACATTATTTTTACTTATGCAGTAGCAAACCAAATTTATTTACATGAATATGTTTGTATTTGTATTGAGTTATACGCGTGTGTTTGTGTGTGTGCTTTTATTTATTGTTTGTCATTTGTTTATTTGTATATGTGTGTGCACACATACACACACACACACACACACACACACACACACTGTTCCTGTTTTATATTTTCGTATTTCGATTTTGCCATCAATCTAAAAATATCCGCAATACCAAAAACAACAACAACAACAACAACAGCAACAAAGCAATCAATGGCCACTGTTGCCACTGCTGTTGCTGCCAATGTTGCCATTTTGTATTAAATTGTTCAAGTATTTTAATTCGCCTCAATCACAGTCGTCAGCATTGATATTTCCTGTTGGTGTTCGCTTGGCCGATTGTTGTTGGTAGATAGTTGTTCTTTTTGTTTTTATATTATAATATGTTTTTAAATGACGTCGCAAAACAGCGTCGAAACGTGACTAAAATGTACAAATATTGTAATAGCTAAAAACAACAGCAATAGCAAACAAGCCAATAACTATTGAAAATGCTCGCGAAAAACGATGAAAACTTTATTTGCCAATATGCCTGCGGTTTATATTTTATTTTATAACTAAATATGTGCGTATATTTTAGAAATTAACTATATAGTACATTTTTGTTGATCATTTGTGGGCCGTAGAGGAGGTGGCTTATGTCTTTGTTAAAATTGCAAAACTTATTTATATTTATGTATATAAATATAAATTTTTGTCCAAAAACTTTTTCTTAGTATTTTTATTTGAACTTTATCGCCGTAAATCGATCGGCAATCAAACAGATTCAGACCAGATTTAGTCTGCGCTTTGTTCTGAATTCTGGTCGGACTTCTGATCTAAGTTGTGATCTGAGTTTAAATCGGTCACTTGGTCTGTGTGTCACTCCGATTTTTAACCGTATTTTGGACTCAGTTTTACGCTGACTTTTTGTTCTATGTTATAGTACGAACTTTGATTTGATTTTTCTTCTGACAATTTATAACTATTGGCTATTACCTATATCCACTAAAGCATTTTTAATCATATTTGTGATCTATGATGAAAAAAATGGACTCAATGGGTTAGCTTCTCTAATCTACTTTCGAATACTTATATCCCAAAAAAATTTTTCCGTAACAAAATCGGAAATCAGCAAAAGGGAAACTCAAGGAGCTCGAGTATTTTTATTTACCTTAATTATTGCATTTATAAATGATTTTTCCCTTACGCCTCTCACCCGTGAACTCGTCAGTAAACAATTTTAACATTGCAAAATTAGTAATAAATTGATAATGCAATTATTTTAATATGAATGAAATCAGTTTTCTGTGATAAATAATTTTGCTGTATTTATTGGAATTTCTGTTAAAGCATTCGGTGAATGTTTATGTTAAAATTCTTGAATACACATTTGTGAGAAGCTTTGCGTGTAGATATGTACCATATGTATGTATGTATATTAATAAAAAGGATTTTGACCATTTTTCATTGAGCTTTATACATAAAATAGTTAAGAGAAATTCTTTATAGTAAATTGGAAATTTTTTGTGTGCATTTAATATGTATTATTATATTTCATTTATCACAGATAACTACATACATATGTACATACAGTGTCGGACAATACAATAAGAACACCTTGCACTATAAAACTTCCATTGAATTTTTTGTTGTTATCGGACTGCTTATGGCAAACAATTTTGATAGAGAAGAAAATGGTACTTGATACATTTCTAGGTGGCAACACTACAATTAAATATTTTTTGGGGATTTTCAAACAAAAAAGTTGAACCGAAGCATTCGAAAGCGGACAATCTAATAAGAACAGCAGACGAAAAAATTCATATATTAAAAAGGAAACTTATATTTGTTTATAATTTGTACTGGTAAGCATTTAAATGGTAGCATTGAGGGTAATTCAACAAATTAAATGTAAACTATTCCGTAATGTCACAGCAAAATTGGTCGAGGAAAATGGGTCGAGCCCGCGATCCATTTACGGCATCTGCCGCAATTAAAGAGGAGACAGGGGTTCAAATTTGTGCTCGATCAGTAAGGAGACGTTTAGTGGAAAACTGTATGGGAGAACAGCACGAAAGGTACCAATGTTGACTTAAAGACATAGAAAGTGTCGCATTGAGTTCGCTAAAGCGCACATTGAGTGGGATGGTTCAATAAATGTCAAAAAAAAAAAAATGGCGTAACGTATTATGTGCAGACGAAAGCAAGATGAATGTTGTTGGAAGTGATGACCGTTGAGTTAGACGCCCGAAAAATGCAGAATGGAGCCCAAAATATACTAGGAAGACATTTAAGCACGGAGGTGGAAGCATCATGGTATGTGGATGCTTCTCTTGGTATGGTGTGAGCCCTCTGTATTGGATAAAAGAAACGCTGGACAGATTTCTTTACGTAAACATCCTTTAGGATGATTCAGGTGATGCTTCCTTATGCTGAATGGGAAATGCCCCTGAAATGGCAAATGCAACAGGATAACGACCCAAAGCACACGTCAATCCTTGCGCGACATTGGTTTTCCCATATTGGAATTCCCGTTACGACCTGGCCTTCACAATCTCCTGACCTTAATCCAATCGAAAACTTGTGGAATACTGTCAAAGAGAAGATTGGCAGTACCAGAGCTAAAAACAAAGACGAATTGTGGCAAAGCATTCAAAGAGCGTGGTATTCCATACCCCAGGCTACTTGCGCGTCTCTGGTGGAATCAACGCCTAGAAGGTGTAAGGTGGTTTTAATTAACAAAGGCTATTCCACAAAATATTCCAATTCATGTACAAATATCACACGCACAACATGAGTGGATGCGAAAAGTTCGGCCTAGGCCCTCCATGGGCTGTTGTGCCATTAAAAGTAAAGTAAGTAAGTAAGTATTCCACAAAATATTAGCATAAGTGAACAATTTGAGTCAATATTTTATAATTTTTTTTTTTTAATTGAAGATTTTTTTTTTTATTTGTTTGTCCTTTTGAAATGTGATTTTATGTATAACTTTTAAATTTCTTTTTTTACACTGAATTGATTTTGTTTTTGTTTTAAGAAAAAATTAAACTTATGGAATAAATCAATACAAGTAAATACCTTTTAAATTTCTCATAAGCCTAGAGAAATATTTCTTTAAGGGTTTTGGTCTCCTTCCATTCATGTACAAATATAACACGCACAACATGAGTGGATGCGAAAAGCTCGGCCTAGGCCCTCAATGGGCTGTTGTGCCATTAAAAGTAAAGTAAGTTTTGGTCTCAGAACAAGGTGTTCTTTATTGATAGTCCGACACTGTACATATGTATACGGAAATGCATATGTATTCACAGGGACACTCATGAATGTATACGTGCGCACATACATATGTACATATATGTGACTGTAGAATATGCTCAAAACGAATTCCCATTCACATATATATTTCTTAAAAGCTTTTGCCTCATACTCCAGTGCTTTCACAAATGAATATCATCAACATATGAGTGGGTAACTATCATGGGTAACTGAACGGAATTTACGTCATCAAAAATACATTAAAAGGTGTTTTTTCTGGACACAGATACACACACACACACACTTACACATAAATATGCGCATATGTGTTTGAAGTACTGGAAAGTATTTAAAATTTTTTATTACTATCACTCGAAAATATCATAGCATATAAAGTGGAATATAAAAAATATTGTATTTAAAATATGAAGAAATATGGTAAAACTTTTTTAAATACATATTTTCATCATCATCGACGTCACATTTTGTCATGTGCCATTTCTTCTTTGCTGAAGAATGTACGAGTTACATACATATGTATATGCACATGAGTGTGTGTGCGTGTGTGTGTGTGTGCGTGTGTGTGTGTGTGTGCGTGTGTGTGCAGTATGTATGTGTGCTACTATATGCATTTTTGTCATATTGCATCATCAACATCAACAACCATTTAATAGAGTTTCCCATCCGTCCATCCATTTTTTTGAAGCTGTTGTTTTTATTTCACGTCTTCTGTGCTGCATTTCACTACTTTCACACATACATATAAACTCGGTCGAGCGACTACAAATGAGCCTGGATGCGTTTTTCCTTCCCCAACACCCAGACGGGGACTGGGTTGTGCTTAATTCGCACTGCTCTTCTCTTTAGAATGCTACTAGCTACAATTATTTTAATTTTTTTTTGCTATCATATTTTATTAAGCTTTTTCCCCTCTTTTTTGTTCTGCATATTTTTTATTAATATAAATAATAAAATATGGTTGAAAATGCACAAAAAGTATTCGAGTTGACTTTTGTTGAAACATATGACAGCTTGCTAAATAAATTTTTAATTTATTCACCTACAACCTTTTTATTTAATACGCGTGTATTTAATTTTTATATCATTTATAGTATTTTTTATATGCGAAAATATCGATTTCATTCAATTTAATTTATTATGCTATTTATATTTGCGAGTGGAATCAAAATAAGAAATAAAAAAAAAATTAAATAATTTAATGGTAAGTATTTAAAATTCTTTATTGTACTGCAGGGGAAATCGGGGCTGCAGCCCAGTTTTGAAGCAACAATATTTTTGAATCGAACCATCATCCGCTGTTTTAGTTACTTGATCCCAAGCCGTCTTTGTTTTTTTTCCACTTGAACCAAACCAAAAACAATCCAGTTTTTTTTTCGAAAAAATAGTTTGGTTCAATCCAAAGATATCCTTTGCAGCACAATTTGTTTCTTTTATCTTCATTGCGTTTGGCATCAATGAAAACTTAATTTCATTAAGTGGAACTTCATACTCCAAATGTGCTAGAAAGGATTAAAAAAAGAAACAAATTGAGGGAAATTGTTAAGTTTTAACAAAAAGTGTGTGTGATTTTATTAGTTCATGTGATGGAACAAAGTAATTGTAATCTAACTTTCGACGCCAGCGTCCTAGGTACTGTTCCCGGCTAGGTCTTTCATTCTCTTTTTTAAGTGTCTGAGCGCTTGCCTAAATACAGAACTACCCAAAAAATAATTTTTAAATTAAAAATTTGCGGTTTTTTGAACCAAACCTGATTTTACTGCACCTTCGATCCGTTGCTTCGGTTCAGAAATGTACTTGTACCAATTCATTGGTTCAGAGTGAACGTGAATCGGCGAATCGAATCATAGAACAATTTAAATTACCAATGCATAGATGTTCCGGTTTTTACTAGGTTTTTTGGCCTTTTTAATCTTATTTACATAACATCTGAAATTTGGCCAGACTTTTGGTTTGATTTTTTGTCTAAGTTTTAGTCTGATTTTCGTTCTGAATTTGAAACGAATTTTGATCTGATTTTTGTATAAATTATGATTTCAATTTGTTCTTTTATTTTGGTTTTACTTATTTTTGGTTTTAGTTTTGGTCTCAGTGGTCGCTGTGGTGGGTGTAGTGGTAGTGCGTTGGACTGCTACGCAGAGTGTCCGGGGCTCGAATCTCGGAACAGGCAAAATCAAAAAGTAGAACAAATAATTTTTCTACACGGCACCACCTCTTGGCAGGCAATGGCTTGCTATGAAAAGCTTTTCACTTAGCCGTTCGGATTCGGCATTAAACTGTAGGTCCCTTCCATTCATGTAAAAATATAACACGCACAACATGAGTGAATGCGAAAAGTTCGGCCTAGGCCCTCCATGGGCTGTTGTGCCATTAAAAGTAAGTTTTGGTCTCAGTGTTTTAGTCTGAATGTGGTCTCTTTGTGGTACGAATTTGCTCTAAATATGGTGTGTTGTTTGCTCGGTTTGAATTTCAATTCTGGTTTTTTATTTCATTTTTCATTTAAATTTTGAATCTTTAGTTCGATTTTCTATTCTACTCTTGGTTTGAATTTTCGTTTAGTATCTGTCTTATTTTCAGTCAAAATTAGTTTCAAAATTTGATTTTAACTTGGTATTGTTCTGAATTTGTGTTGATTTTTGGTCAGAATTTTGTTATGATTTGATATGGTTTTTAGTCTGAGTTTTAGTGTAAATTTTGTATTTTGCTCTAAATTTTAAACTTTAATCGGAATTTTGATTTTATTTCTGGTTTTTATATGTTATTGTATTGAATATGAATTGTGGTCAAAAAATTTATCTGAATTTAATTTTTAATTTTGGTTAAATTTTTCATCTGGATTCGGTCTGATTTTTTATTTCAAATTGGTATGGTTTTGTTCTAAATTTGATTTTGATTTTGGTTTGAACTTTAAATTTGTTTAATATATTTTGAATCAATGTACCCGTTTTTTGTTTGTGCTTACTTACTTTTTACTTTTAATGGCACAACAGTCCATGGAGGGCCTAGGCCGAGCTTTTCGCATCCACTCATGTTAGCGTGTTATATTTGTACATGAATGGAAGGGACCTACAGTTTAATGCCGAATCCGAACGGACAAGTGAAAAGCTTTTCATAGCAACTTTTACTCTTGTAGGTTTACCATTGCCTGCCAAGAGGTGGTGCCGTGTAGAAAAACTATTTTTTCTACTTTTTTTTTTTTATTTTGTGTCGAGATTCGAACCCCGGACACTCTGCGTAGCAGTCCAACGCACTACCACTACACCACAGCAACTAGAAAATATTAATATTGGTTCATATAAAAAGTATCCGTGGTTGGTACCCATAAATTTGTCATGTGGTTGATGTTTAGTGCCTCCACTATCTCCTCACAGCTTGCGTGTCCATCTTGCTCCATCAGTTACATAATTTGATCGTCTTTTTCAGTCACTGACTGACCAGAGGCAGGTGCATCTTTGATATCGAAATTTCCGAAACAGAATCAAGCAAACCACTTCTTGGTTTGGCGTTCACTCACTGTATCCTCACCGTAAACTGCAAGAATTTTTCAGCATGTTTTTGCAGCGGTTTAACCTTTTCTATAGTATTAAAGCATCGCATAGCGTATTTCTTCAGGTATTTTACTCATTTTCAAATCAATGTAACTTTTTACACAAGCGACGAATTACACAACTGTCTTCAAGGTAGCCTGAAATGCTTCCTTTAAAACATGTGTTCGTTTTACATAATCGGACTAGTGTTGCCAGATTTGTGGGTACCAACACCAGAAACCGCGGATACATTTCATGTGACCCAATATGTATTTTATTACAAGAATATTTGCTATTTATTAAATAAATTATTACTAAATTAAAAAGTTTAAATAATAATTCCACAATTTTCTTAAGCCTAAGTTTTGGTATAAACTTTGTTCTGAATTTTGTTTTAAATTTCAGTTTAATCTCTCACTTTTGTTCTGATTTACATCTGTTTTTTTTTTAGGTTTAGTTTTAATCTGAATTTTTGATTTCGATCGTAGTTTTTTTTTAGCGGGAACTTTACTAGGTCTCAAAACATGTCTGTGATTTAATTTATGATTTGGTACCACGAATCAGTTTACTGACTCATTATCAAAAATTCGCTGGTTCTGTAGTAAAAGTGACAATATTTTAATGGAAGTAAATGCTTGATTATGTTTTTGTGTAATGAAATGTTACACTCAACTCAAAGTTAATTTTCTGAAAGTTTTAAGTATCTGTTCACTATAAATTGAGAACCAAGTTCTGTAAATATTTATCAGAGGTGAAACTCCAATCAATTCTATAACTTCTGATACAGATAACAAACCTTAAAAATTTTCAATTGGATTAAAATGGATGTTCTGAAAATAAAATTAAGAGCGAAACTAAGAGCGAAAATTGAAATTTATTTGTCGGAACTGAGTGTGACAGGGAATAGTTTTGTAAAACTTTGAGTAAGGAATATTTCAAATTCCTGATTCAACTTGGTTTGTATTCCACGTTTGTAATGTAATGGCTTAAATGTTTAAGACAGAATAGAACGTTCTTTACAACAAAACTTAAAATCTTCTTAAGTTTGATATTATTTGCGGTTTTTGAGAAATTTTCTGAGCTATAGAATATGTAAAATATGTGCCTGTAAAAAATAAACATATTCTTTTAAACTTATTCACCATAAAATTTAAGTTTTCGCATGCGAGAAATCGAATGTCCGTTACAACTTTAGTTGCCAGCCCATTTCTGAAACACCTTAAACGATTGCATGTCGTAGCAATTGCAAGCAGTAAAAAGAAACAGAAATTGTGCAGATTTTCATGTATGACATTTAAACCAGAAAGTTGCATGTCAGGTGATATTTGTAAAAGAAACATATACATATATATAGAAGAAGCTTTCAGCTCAAAGCTATACGAAATCTTTAAATTTTCATATTTCATCTTATTCCCAGTATAAAAATGTAAACGGTGATTTTTATAAGAGTTTAGTTTTTGAAAATTAAAGAAACACAGAAATTTTACAAAAGTGAATGAAATTTTTTATTTGGATCGATAAATAAATGTCTGCCATTTTTCACACATATCGGCCGGAACCTCACCACTGACGCATTCAATGTTGGCCGAGTCCAACATGTGGTTCCACAACATCGTCGCTGAAGACAATTTTGCGATAACACACATTTTTCACAGAGCACGAATTTTGACAATAAATTTCAACAATTGGCAAACATTGTTCAGGCGTAAGTCTATTCAAACTTAGCATAAATCAAGTGACAGCTGTCAAAAAGACCAATTCCGAAAAAAGTATTGCCAGATTGAAAACCACACTTCTCGAAAAATCACCCTTTAGTATATGCATATAGTACATACATATATGAAGGCAATCAAAGGACACACGATTTATATAGTTAGTAGGTACTTAGCTCATAGATTTAATACATTTAAATGCACAGCGGTAACAATTAACAACAACGCATGTATAACCTTTTAATCTCAGTTGAGTATTAAAATTGCAGTCGTTTAATTAAATGCAATCGCTATCGATTACAAGCTTTTAAAAAAAATATATACATACATACATATGTACATAATTATATTAAAGTAGTTAATTTAAAATGCGAGTGAAAAAACTGCAGGAGAATACAAAAAAGAAGGTTGGAGATGTGTGGTGTGGGATGGGTGTGGCGTGGTGTGGGATGAGGTGTGGTGTGAAAACACAGATGCCACACAATACTTGTAAAATGCAAATTCGCATTGCTCCTACAATTAATTAATTAATTAATAATTTGTATAATTGCTCCTTTGTGAATATTCCAATTAAAATTTAATGGCATAACCTCAACGCACACACACACACACGCGCACGCATAGACACAAATTCACGCATGCATGCTTTGTCTGCATGCCATGATGACTCCCGTTGTAAATCATTTGCAATGGCATTGGCATGTCAAAGCTTTTTCACCTACTCATGTGATTTCCGGGCTAATTACTATTGTGTTGCAGCAACAACAAAAGAAAAAATAATAACGTCTAGTTGACATATGTATGTATGTATGTATGATTGTAGTGTGGGCATACTCGTATCTATCCCAAAGGATCTCTTAAACTATAATCGAATGTAAGTGAGTGAGATTCTGATCACTATCGGTGCCTCGTTCATCTTCTTTTTCTGAAGGGATTTATTTCTTTATTTTTCCAATGATTTTTATTATTTTTGTTTGGTTTTTTTTTTGATTTATTTTTTCTGTTTTTTTTTATTTTTTTGTTAACAATAGTTGATATATTTATTTTATTACATTTTCCGGCTATATGACAGCAAGAGACTTGCTCTCTCCACCTTGGTGGCCTGCACATGCACACATACACACACGCACGCACACTCGCACTCATGCTTACTCAGGCACCATAAGCGCAGCATATTCAGTCACTCAATATAAAAAAGTATTACGAGACCTGCGGGATCAATTTTATGTAGCATCATCCTCTGTCTGTTTTATGTTGTTATTGTTGGTTTACTTAATTTTCAGAGATACGTGTATGTAGGTAGGCACATAGGTAGCACGAGTGTTAAGAGCTTTTAAATTGGAGCAAATTTTCTCCCTGTAATATAATATTGAGCACTTTTTCATATGTGCTTGTGCTTTTCTGTAGCAGATTATTTAATTTTAACGACTTGTGAATTTAAAGAGGGTATAAAATGAAGAAATATGTGAGTGCTTTAGGAGACACCGAACCAGGAAGTGTTGCCTAAATAATTTCGAAAAGGTTGTAAAATGGTTTGAAAGTTAGAAAAATAAGTGAATTTTTCTCTCATTTGACTAGATTTCATTAAAAACATGATGGATGGATGGTTGGATGTGAAGGAGGCCGAGAACCTGACCTACGAGTGTAGGACAGTTACTCAAGCACTCAAGCTATGTAGCCCATTGTACTTAAGGCCTAGGAAAAGAAGAAGGGGTGACAGCAAGTAAGGGGTTAGAGAAAAAGAGGGAAAAAATTTAAAAAGGGGTTATAGGGGGACTACGTTCTCTTCCGCAAATTTTCCGGATTCTCTCACAAATCTCAGAAGATCGCAGAAGGTGAAGGAGTAAACTTTGTCTATTCCTGTGACTCGAAACTCAAAATGGGACATGTGCAGAGAAAATGCTCTGTGCTTGTCCACCTTATCCAGACAAGATGTGCAGGTCGGGTCCTCGTTGGCCCCATGGATTATATCCTGTGGTGAGTCCCACCATCCGGCGGAGGTCCTTCCTTCCTTCGAAGGAGCTGGTTGATTTTAAAGTATATATCATCTGATAGACACATTTGGTGTCGTCCATTGTACTCTGGTGGACCCAGTTGTGGAGGTTTTTTCACTTCACTAGCTCATAGTTTAAATATTTTACTCAGAAAGTATACAACACCAAGTTAGAATCGACGAAGAAGATCGAACTTATGTGCTCTTAATCCATTTTAGTTAGGGCTGACTTTTATTTCCTACCAATTCTTGAGTTTGATCCATTGAAATCAAAAGTTCAAATTCACGGAAGTTCAAATTCACTTCAAATCAAAAAAGAAAACAAAAACCGCACTAACTACTTTCAACAAAATATTATCGAAATTTTCTAAGCAGAAAACAACAAGCTTGTATGGGATTTCCCACGTGACATTTGTGCAATACAATTTAATAAAATGTCAGTTTATTGCGCCATTTAAAATTTATACTTCCCAACTACAAAGTACCTATCAAGAAAAACTATGTGTATGACAGTTAGTGATATATCCCAGCAAAGAAATATGAGACTTATTCTGAAAAGAGCAGCTCCATAGTTAACGAGCCTAAAACTATTAACTTCCAGTGGCATTACCTTGTGTATAATTTCTCTCTTCTTTAGCATTCATGCTAAAATCAAGTTTCAGCGTTGACTTTGGATTCCGAAAATCGCTTGTGGTTCGAGAACTGGCATCATTGAATCCAACGCTAACATCTCAAGTTCGTTGGGCATTTGTCTTAGTTAAAGTGAGTGAAACACTGGCGGAACGATAGGAAACTATTGGGTTAATTTCTCGTTTCGTTCCGTACCTCTAGAAGTCAACACATTTATTGGTGGGTATAAGATTTGCAGCAAGTATAAATGAATATGCGTATGTATTTGAGCACAAATATGTGTGTATGTTAGCAAGCAAATATGTGTTTGAGTTCGTCCATTGTGCTTGTGTGGAGAACCCTCGAGAATGTTATAATTAATTCGCACTGTTGCTTTCCTGCCACTGCGAACAGTTTCAGCTTTAGAAAGATGGGGGACTGAGAGAAAGAAGAAGCAAAGCGAAACAGAATAAAAATAACAAAAGGATTAAATGCAAAATATACAGACTCACACACACACACACTCACAATTATTGCGAAAATGGTAAGGAATGGAAGCAAAAAATAAAATAAATAGTTGGGCAAAATAGCATGAGTGCAGCCAGCCAGTAGCGTGCAGAATGAAACCACGAACGAAATAAGCAAAATAAACATAAATTCAAGTCAATGAGCAGCTAAAAGTGTATTTCATTCAACCCCTCTCCTTGCCCCCTCTGCCCTCTCTCTCCAGGATTTCTACCTACACTCGCTTTTTACTACAGTTCACATTCACCGCTGCGCTTCTTTTTCCACTTCTTTTACTCTCTTTGGCATTTACTTTATCACGATGTGTAAATATGTTGTTGTCTCTTTCTTTTAGTTTTCGCTGTTATTCTGGATATACTTCTGTTTGCGTATGTGTGTGAGTGTGTGCATGAGTCTATGTAAACATACACAAATTAAAAGGAAATATAAAATGAAACAACAAGAAACTAAAAAAATTTAAAAATATAAAAACGAAACAAATAAAAATATGAAACAATTACACAAAAGCGAAACAATGAAAACAGTTTTAATGAATTCCTTGCTCTCCTTTCTGTACTCTGCTTCGTCCGCTTCTTCCTTCTACATACTCGTATGTACGTAGTTTTTATTTATTCTTATTTTTTGTGTTTTGTTACTTTTTTTATTTAACAATTATTTATCTTTTTATATTTTTTAAACACGAGTATTTCTTCTTTGCACACACAAACACACACACGCACGCACACATACTTCGCACACCACAAAGTCGCATTCAAACAAAATGTTGCTCATCTTTTGCTTTTTTTCTCTCTCTGCTCTCTCCACTGCTTACTTACTCTATGCACGACACGAAAGCAAGCAGCCACAACAACGCCGGAAACAGACGCCATTGTGCATTCATAATGGCGACGGTCTTGCTTTCGTTTCCAGCGTATACGTTGGATTTTCAGATTACTTACGCTTAAATTGAAGAGATTTTCATTTTAGCACAGCACTGATTCTACATACAGTGTAGCGAAGGGCTGGGAGACGAAGAGGGCGACGTAGCCACACGATGCACAAGTGTGACGTTGCATTTATTTTGGCGCGCGCTGTTGACATGCCTTGAAATTATGCCGTGGTGCCACTTTTTTTCCATTATTATTATTTTCGCTTTTTTTTTTTTTTTTTGAAGTGATTGCAAGAAATTCAACGTGTCTTAAATGTTATGTGGGAGTATGAGGGAGGGAGTGTTATAAAGCACACCCACTGTCATTATCTCTCTGTTTTGTCCTAGAGATTTTAAATATGTTGCAAAAAGTTATTCGCAATATGCAACAGTAATTAAAAACATTTTAGAGATAAAAGAATAATTTATGTGCTTAATAAAATGAAGAAGTGTTTTAGTTGATGCAAAAACGCAGATTTGAAATACTTAGTTTATTAGCGCTAAACCGCGGGGTGGAGAGCGGTGGAGAAAACTGCTGGGAGGCACGATGAATTGTGAGGCCTGAGAAAACAGAAGGTCTTTAACAGATGAGAGGATATGAGGCGCATGATATTTTGAATGGCGAAGGGCTGGAGGATTGAAGTACACCCCAAATTGAGGGTTTATGTTTGAAGTAATTAACTATAGAGGCCTGAAAAAGGTGAGTGGTTGAAGGTGAAGTTGCTCTTAGAGATGAGAAAGTTTTAGAGGCAAAAAGATCTGAGAGGTGGGAAGGTCTTAGAAGGGAAAAAAGCTAAGGGAAATGAAAGGGTCTGAGATACGATAAGATTTCAAGACTGGGAAGCTTTGAGTGGTGAGAATGCCGAGAAAATTTTAGTGGCTATGAAGTCTGAGAGTTGAAAATAGATGATGAGAAAATCTGTCTGAAGAGGAAGTCTGAATAATAAATAAGCTGAAATGATGACAAGATCTGAATCCGACAAGGTTTGAAATATGTCAAGGTCGGCATGACAACGAGTTCTGAACGATTAGTAACGATTAGTCTTAGTAACAAGAAATTCTGAATTTCGCCAGGGAGATGATAAAATCCGTACTAGGAAATCAGAATATCGGCGAGAATAATCGAACACCGAAAGGGCTTGAGGGAAAAAAATTTCAAGTACTAGATGTTTTTATACATAATATGGTCCAAATGGTTCAGCTCCTCCCTGAGAGCCGGGAGGAGCTGAGGACCAAAAAAAACTGAAAGCAAGGAAGTTTTGCTATGCAGATAGGCGAGATAGGTTAGCTGGTCCAAAAAGGCACCAAGGTTTATGTCCCCAATCTAGCCGACCTTATCATTCCTTAGTTTTATAAACCTATGGGAATATTCTCTTCTTATTATTTTATAGAGCTATTTTATAGAGTACGTTCAAATTCGCAGAGTAGGTGCTTTTCATGATGACCTTCTCTTCTTTAAAGAGTTTCAGCAGTACACATAAAGTACATGCGAAGTCTTCAACTTGAAAGCCATGGCTCGTGTTTTCCAGGCATTGGTGATGGATGCGAAATCCATTACACTTGAATTTTCAAATAAAGGGTGATTTTTTTTTGATACTTTAATATTTTGGACAGTCACGCATGATTTTTGACATGTGTCAAAGTAAAAAATGCTCAGTTTGGTTCGCCATTTCATCATGAATAGACTTCGCCTGAACAATGTTTCCAAATTATTGAAATTTATTATAAAAATTCGATCCATTTTTTATCGCAAAATTGTCTTCAGCGACGAAGCTCCTTTTTGGCTCAATGGATACGTGAATAAGAAGAATTACCGTATTTGGTGTGAAGATCAGCCAGAGGCAATTCAGCAGCTACCGATGCATCCCTAAAAATGCACTATTTGTTGCGGGCATAAAGGGCAGGCGGCATCATTGGGCTGTACTTCTTCAAAGACGATGAAGGCCACAACATTACGGTCAATGGAGAAAGATACGGTTCGATGATAACACGCTTTTTTTTGCCGAAAATGCAAGAATTGGACTTGGCCGACATGTGGTTCCAACAGGACGGTGCCACATGACACATGCCACACTGCACGCGAAACCATGCATCAATTGAGTGGCGAATTAATCTCACGTTTTGGTGTAGTCAATTGGCAACCAAGATTGTGTAATTTGACCTCGTTAGACTATTTTTTGTGGGGGTATGTTAAGTCTCTTGTCTATAGGGAGAAGCCAAATACGATTTCTGCTTTAGAAGCCAAAATTAAACGCGTCATTGGTGAGATTCCGGCCGAAATTTGTGAAAAAGTGTGCCAAAATTGGACCATCAGAATATACCACTTAAAGCGTAGTCGCGGGCTATAATTAAGTGAAATTATCTTTAAAAAGTAAATGGCAGGAATTGATTTATCGATCAAAATAAAAATTTCATTCACTTCTGTAAAATGTCTAAACTTTTTTGATTTTCAAAACCGAAGCTCTTAAAAAATCATCCTTTATATACTTAGAACTGCCCCTCCAGCTTCTCGATATTGTATTATAATTATATTAATATATATATATTATATAAGTATGAATTTTATTCCAGATACTCGTATTAAAACTACCATTTCTTTCTTCATTTCTCAGGTGGTCTTACAGATGGCGGTCGAATTGGCTTCCATAGTGATAGCAACAGCGATAGCAGCTCAATTGCAGCCTATAATGTGCCATGTCCTACGGGAATGTTTCGCTGCAATAATGGCAAATGCATAACATCTCTGTGGGTGTGCAACTATCAAAAAGATTGTGAAGATGGTGAAGATGAGCAGCAATCATGTCGTAAGTATAAAATGCGAGAGTGATGAATAAAATGTGAAATTCATTCGCATACATTTCCCGGTACACAGCTCCTCCGGAATGTGAAGCTGGACAAATTAGTTGTGGGCAATATGTTTTCAATAAAACATATTGTATACCGCCACATTTTCGCTGTGATATGACAGATGACTGTGAGGACAAATCGGATGAAGCACAGTGCAGTAAGTTTTCTTTATTTCTTTTTTAATTGACATTTTATTGTTCGTTTCTTGAGCAATTTTATGATATCTACAATTTATGTAAAAAAACTAAAACTCAGTGTTACACCTTTAACTGCTACGGAGCACTTTATACATATTTGTACATTATTATTTATTTGCTTATGTGTGTGTATGTAACATAAACACCAAGTCACCAATACAAACGATGCTGAGCAGCAATTAAATAGAGTCCCAACTTTTATTTTCAACATAAAATTTACAGTCGCATCCCATGAAATATTACTCCTTTTCTTTACATTCACACAGACCCACACGCACACACCAACACATACATACAGCAAAACCCCCGACGACAGTACGTGACACTTTCTATACCAAGAAATAAGAGAGAATAAACTTGATGTGGCAAATAAAAAACAAAACCGGAAAAATACAAAAATGAGGAATGCAATAAGAAAACATTTTCCCAGCTATTAAACTGCTATAAATTTGCAGCATAAATTATATTGTTGCACACGCACGCACTCACTCACAGTGAGATAGTTGCATGGAAAAGATACATGTATCGAGTGAGAGAAAGCGAGAGCGACAGACCTTGTTAAATTAAATTTTAGCATAAGCGCGTCGCATTTCATTACGCCAAATTCCATTTCGTAGTAAACATTTCGTAAAACACAAAACTCCTAGCTTCTCACTCTTTGCCCCTTGTCCCTCAAACTATTACACCTTCCGAAGAATGTCAGTTGAAAAGCGCAAAGAGTTGTAATGTAAATCTTAAATATGGTAACACGAATTATGTAAGTATTATGTACTCACGCAAGATTCTTTTTCATAATCTTCCTCTTCGTTATTTCATTTAAACATTTTTTACACATGTTAATTTTGGGATTTCCAGTACGAAATAAATAGAAAGAAATAATAGAAATCAACCAGCCAACATATTGTCAACAAAATTCTGCTAAGGCAAGCGGAATAGCAATTTAATGTTAGAGTTTAAAACGAAATAGGAAGAAGAACAAGTAAAGTTTTATAAAATATTGTATATATACAATGTAGTTACCGTGCAATATAAAATTGTAGTGAAACCTTAGTTTAAATTGTGTGATTAAGTAAGCAAAAAGGATGCAAGTTGAAAGAAGAAAAGATGAGAATAGGATGCAAATAAATTATTTAGTAAACAAAGAAATTAGGTGAAAACACTTTGATAACATGGATTGCTCTTTAAACGTGTAACGGTGTGTCTGTGTGTGAGTGTGTGAGTAAAAATAAATAAACGGGTTGTTTAATTTACAAAACGAAGTGTAAACTAAATAAATAGTACAGACTACTGCTCCACACAAGAATGATTCTATGTAAACAATGGCATTATGCCCTCAAGATGATGTCACGTTGAGTAAGTGCAGCAGTCATGCAATGTCAATTGCTGTGAAATTTAAAAGACATGTGCACACTACTAGTTTGTGAGACCACCTAAGTACATTACCCCACTAACTGGCGTAGATAACTCAAGCGACAATAAATTTAATAAAATTTTACGGAATTTTACAGGAAACGCCCCTCAAGCACTTTTAATTTAGGCATTATAGATCGGTTAAAATCGGTGTCAAAAATCCCTAGGAAATCATTTCCACTAACTAAACGTTCCGACGACGTCGGAAATTTGATAGTTCATTATGATTTGAATTAGAGGTTTCGATCGTTCAAACTCCATGTAGTTTTTCTTTTAAAAACACTAATCCAAACTACACGTGAATTTGAAACACGAACTACACTAGATTGCCCCAAAATCGGTGAGAATATTACTAAATTCAGGCATAATACAAAGAAGGCCTCAGTTCATTGCGGACTGAACTAAAGCTTTCTTTACTGAACTTGTTGCGATTCTATTCAATCTCTCCATAGTTTTCTTTTTACAATGTGATTCCAAGCTACATGTGTATCCTTAACACGAACTACACTCGATTCTACCAAAATCGGTGAGAAAATCCCATGGAACATTTTTAGAAACCGACCGATTAATCGGCAACGATTAGTATCGGACTAAAATTATGAGATCGGAATCGGTGAAAAATGGCCGATCATTAAACGATACTTTCAATGAATAAATTTACACAGTGCAACAGCAAAATATTAAATGAGTTGTAGTCTGATTTTTCTGGAGTATTTAAGTTCGCTATTCAAAAATCACTACAAAAAAAAAAAATTTCGAGTCACGTCAGATTTTGTGTATACTCGTAAATCTTCGTTTCTTGAAATTTCGATAAGATAGGGATTTTTCATCTAAAACTCCTACAATTCGTGCAGAAATAAAAATTTGTTCTAGAAACCTGACATCACCCGATTGTTTTACAGATTCGTGATCAATGGCCAAAAATATTCCAGAAAAACTAGGCCGCAACTCATTTTATTGTACAGTTTATTATTTTTTTCTTTTTTACATGTCTGCAAATGTTATTCGCGTTTGATAGCCGATCACCGGTATCGGCATCCGGTTCGGTTGTATTTCCACAAATTTCCTCTCAAGAAAATATACAATACTATATTGCATTAAGAATATCCAATATTCTTCCAAGAAAAGAAGCAATTCAATGTAAGTAAGAGCAGACAAGCACAATATGCATTTTGAATACAAAACAAACCATAAAAGTTCAGTTTTTGCCCCAGAATGATATAATACAAGATTAGGCATTGCGCAGGTTCCCCATTTTTTTTTTGCTATGTCGTGTTTACCTTTTGCTTAGCGGAATATGTTCTTCTTATTTCTCTCCGTCAATTACATAACCAATCAGATCACATTGGGTCTCGTATGACGTATATAGATAGTAGATTTTATTTTTGACAAAGCAAATGCGCAATTTGTTTTCTACAATTATTGTTTGTTGCCAGTATTGAGCCTTCCCAACCGACGTTTTCACTTAGAATTGCACCATTGCAACAATTTAGTTCAAAAGTCTGAGTGTTCATGTAAATGCTCAGAGAAAATGCTCCTGCTGGATCAAAAAATGTAGTATTTAAATTTCGATCTGTTAACAATATTTTAACAGATCCGGCTGGAACAGGTTAAGAAAGTAAGAGAGAAGTACTGTAATATCAACTGATCAAATAATGGTATTCGGTCAAATATAATTCCACTTTAATTTATTTCATTTCAAAATTTAGAAAAACCTAGATTTTGTAACCCCACAAGAATTGAATATGTGCATTCTGAAGCTCTAGTTTAAGCTACCCTACCATTTCTCGAAAGTGGTGAAAAGCAGACTTGGCTTAGAGAAAGCTGAGATCATATGTTATGGTATATATATATATTCGTCCTCAGATGTTAATTTTCAAAAACTAACGGTATTGAAAACGACTTAGCCAAAGTGAGTAAAGTTGCATCAAAACTTAACCCGCAAAAAATTTTACTTATGTTCTTCACAAGATAATAAAGTTCGATTGTTTGCAGATACAATTACTCCTTCATTGGCACATATTACAATTTAACTTTATGTAGTTAAGTAAGTAACATTAAACTTTCCGTCCCATATCAATTTCAACAAAATTCCTTTCATGGACATTTCTTAAAAACTTTGTCTATAAACCAAGTACTTACTTAAGTAAGTATTACAAAGATCAAAATGTACAAACTCTCGAAACTATCAAAAATATCATACGAGTGCATTTTACACAAATACAAGTTCTTTTAGTTCTTAATGCCCCTTATAGCAAACTTAAAATCTACTTCATAATTTCATATATCACAAGCATCACCACCACCACCACCACCACCACCACCACCACCACCACCTCATACACAATTGCACACAGTTGCATTTAATTGCATAAACAGTAAAAATGTCATAAGAAACTTATATTTTATTTTTCTCTTCGTTTGGTTTTCGTTTTTTGTCTACTTGCTCAGCAACAGAGAAAGAATGTCAAGTTATAAACTACAAATTTTTCGGCAAACTGTCAGACTTTACCTACTTACTTAAAAATACGTAGTTAGTTTTTATTTTATTTTAGCGTTATTTCGTCGTTTTAGTTTTTAGTTTTCTTTTCTTTTTCTTCGTCGTTTTGTTGACTCTTATAACGAGCTTTATTTCCTGTTACCATATGAAAACTTGTTAGCTACTACACACATACACTACTACTACACACATACACCACACACATACTATACTACTATTTTACAATACTAAATACACTACTTTACACTAAACTTGCACTTGTCGCACGTAATTACGAAAATTCCTTTGCAATAACAACAAAAGTTTGAAGAGAAAATTTTTAAGAAAAACAAACCATGATGGAAAAAAAAACTAAAGTATGTAAAAGGAAAATACTTTCGCAAAGTTGTTCTTCACGAACATTTCTGTAATAAAAAGTTTTTCATTTTGTATTTGAACGCGTGCGTTTAAAAATGTTATTATTTTGTAGAAAATTCCATATTGAAGAAAATGCAAAACATAATTGGATTTAAAAAAGAAAAATACATTAATACTTAAGCAGTTATTGTGTCGTTGTTAGAGCATCAATGAGAGTGACCGCATAAACGGACGAAATATACGATACATAATTCAAGGTGGAAAATATAGGTGGCAATATATGTACTCAGAAATATAGTGAAACCAGGGCTATGTGCACAAAATGTCATCATTTTTCACCTCACTATTACAGAAACCGAAAATGAAACTGACTTTCTTTCCACTTATGTCAAAGTTAGAAGAAATTGATTAAAATATAACCGTATCAAGATCCGCCAGTTAATGGAAAGTAGTCTACCCGAACTTTTCACAGATCACTGACAGGTGACACAACAAGGTTCTATATGTACATGTACCTGCAATATCCACTGTCGACACGGCAAAGCTTCAAACCTTAGCTCACTTTTTACCTATTCAGCTTTAGCTAAGTAGCACACTCTTTCTGAATGACTTCAGTCATTTTATATTTTATTGTTCGCGAAGTGAATATAGATTAATTAAATCCATAGACGACAGATCCAGAGTGGGGAGCTGCTGCCTCTCCTCAAAATGTGAATCCTTGTAATACACTTTAACTACATTAAATCTAGAATTTCAGTGGAATTTATAGTCGTCCCCACTTTTGAACAGCATAACGATGTTTTTTAATCTTTAGATCTATTTTTTGATGTACTATTTTTTGTACTATTTTGTCATCAAACTTTCATCTGACTTTTGGTTTAAATTTGGTTTGCACTTTAATATGATTTAGGTCTTAGGTTTATTATGACTTCTGGTCTAATTTTGTCATAATTTTGAAATAAGTTTGGGACTGATTTTTAGTCTGAATTCAGTTAATTTTTGATCTGATTTTGATCGGAGCTTCGGTCTGGATTTGTTGTGGTGCTAATTTTTTTTAATTGGTTTTTAATATTTTTTCGGTCCAGATCTGGGTTTTAGCATGGATTTTAACTATGACTTTTTAGACATATACCATGATTATCCTATAATTTAGCAAAAACAACTCTCTCCAAACCTAAATCCTACAACCGCCACTGATAACATAAAAATTTATATTTGATCGTGGCATAAAGACGACTAGTAAAAGCTGCCTGTATATTTTCTTTAACCGTGTATAACTACACAGATATTCAAATCATATCAGTAGGAACTACAAAATCTTCAATTACAATACAATTTTTTCAAAACTCAATAAGTACTATGTAATACATTATTTTAAAGAACAAATATTGAAGTGTCGCTTTCGTGAATGAATTCAACAACCATCAGCATCGATTTCTTATCATTCTCAAGATAACAGCTCAGCTGGTCACCTTAATGGTAAGAAATTACTGTGACATAACTTTGCTGTGCCATTGTTTCACGAATTTACATAGTAACAATGCTGATAGCGAGAATAAAAGTAGAACTTATTTTTCTCCGCTGCTATTCAAAACATATTTTCCTATTGTTAATTTACATACATTTATTTTTTGTTTCACTTCGTTTTATTATTTTATATTGTGGCACAGAATTTTGGTGCATAAAATATGTACATGCAACAATTTCTTAAACTAAAAATAATATGGCAACTCAACAAAAAAATTCAGCTCAGTATGTTCTGTACTTATTTGATTATACTTTCAACTGCGTCAAGTTTACATTGTTCTGTTTTATTGCACCTATTGTTGTTGTTATGTACGAGGAGTTTTTGTTTTTCTTTCTTGAGATATATTTCTCTTTTTTTACTATTATTTAGTTAGTGTTAGTATTTATTTTTTAATGTTGAGTTGTACTCTAAAAAAAGTTGTACTCTTAATTAATGCGCAACATTTAAAGAAAAAAGACTTATGTGTTGTCTAGTCTCATGAAAATACCATATTGGTAAAAAAAGTTCGTAGCACTGTAACAACAGCGCAATGAGAAACGATTCGCATTCTAAAAGGGAAAATACGTAAGATCTGCCTCGCTTTGCATAAGCGCCGTACAAATTCATGGTTATCAAATTTTTTAAATTTCGTAAACAAAATTAACACTAACTCCTTTTTAACATAAATTATCTAGAATCTCACTTAAATCGATAGTTACATAATAATTTTCCGAATGATTAAATTGACAAAAAGTCATTTGGATAAAGTTTAACGCCATTTTAGGTAAAAGCAACCACCAACATTAGACCTACATAAATTATTGTTATCCACCTACCATCTTAAGTTTATTCCTTTATTATTTTCTTTTCTATAGCTTTTTTAGATAATTTTATTATCGGAAGGAAAACAAAAGATGCTTGAAATAATGAAAAGTGTATTACTGTATTACTTCATAGACCACATACACACACATACATACAAACATGCATATGTAGTAGTTTATTCAAATAATAAATTACTTTTTCACTCATTTTCTTTCGTTTTTCTTTAGCTCCATAGTAGCTCTTTACACAACTTCCTTCCTTTCAATATCCGGTGGTATTATCCTTTAAATAAAGATAAATACATATATACATAGTATAGAAAGTATATAAGTATATGTTAAACGAATATACAATAAAAGAGTGGATAATTTATTGCACAGCTACCAGCATGTCACATACCAACTACATTAACAATACACTTCAAACTACATACATATGAATACATATGTACCTGCTTTTATTCTCAAAATTGATGATTTACCCAGTAAATGGCGAAGAGTTAATGGATACTAATTTAGTAGATTTAGTTCCAGAGCTAAGTACATAGAAGGTCAAAATTTAAAAATTCAACTAGTACAATACTTCTGAATATCTGTACCTTTAACGAACTGTGGTCGCTGTTCGTAGTGGTAGTGCGTTGGACTGCTACGCAGAGTGTCCAGGGTTCGAATCTCGGCACAGGCAAAATCAAAAAGTAGAAAAAATTATTTTTCTACACGGCACCACCTCTTGGCAGGCAATGGCAAACCTACAAGAGTAAAAATTCCTATGAAAAGCTTTTCACTTCTCCGTTCGGATTCGGCATTAAACTGTAGGTCCCTTCCATTCATGTACATATATAACACGCACAACATGAGTGCATGCGAATAGCTCGGCCTAGGCCCTCCATGGGCTGTTGTTCCATTTAAAGTAAGTAAAGTAAAGTAAGTTAACGAACTGTCTAACTGAATACGAATCCGAAATTTCCGGATCCCTTATATAAGATCCGAACTAGTATTATTAATTAGTTATATGTTGTATTTAAACAGGCTCCCATAGAGAGAATAATAACATATGGAACAGGCAGATCAGACTATCGTTTCGGAACCAGCCATAGTTCCTCATCATTGATCTAAGTGGTATTTCTTCGTGTTTTCAATAATCCATATAAACTATTCATATTTGAAATTGTAATCGAGAATTACCAATACAAGAATTTCAAATATATATTTTCACTGAATGGTAGTGTTGACACAGATATGCGACACTGTTCTATATACATACTTATATTTGTTGTTATTCTCTTTCAACTACTCAACACAATAACGGTCAGAAATTTATTCTTGAACTAGCGTTTTTGTGTGTACTAAATTTTGTGTTTGACACCCTTTAATACCAATAAGAGAGCAAGTGGTGATATTTTTACTGCAGTTTACATAAAGTACATACTTATATAAATATACTCTAAGGCGATGAACTTGCCAAAAATTCGGAAAACAATTTTCCAAATTAAAAACATAAACAAACAAATACAACGAACTCATTCAGATTCGATTACTGTAATTTCTGTTCCGAAATATGTATGAGAATAGTCTGAAGTAGCCGTATGCTTCAGATCTACATACTATGTTTACATATTACCAGTTTATATTCGGATATTTTTTATATGAACTAATAACTTATCCGTAGATGTAGACAATATTTTAAGTTGTACTTCCATCAGATTTTCAATTAATATTTGCGGATACTTAATTAGCTGCTAATAAAGTGTAAATAACTAACAATATTTGCTCACTGGGTCCAATTAAGCAGTTGCTTATTCCTATGGTATGATATACTTTCCCCGCCTACGCCCCTCATTATGATAAAAGTACATATGTATGGTAATGGATAAGTATGTATGTATGTACAGATATTGTCATTGACCATTTGTGACTGCCTGTCAGTTTATCTCTTTATGTCTGACTGCCTGTCTGTCTATTTCTTCGTGTAAATATCTATCTATCTTTCGTGTTGACATAATGTAAACTTGATTAATTTTCATATCCTGCGGGAAAATGTGCACTTCCTTTTTGCACTACATATCTTATTATACATGTACTCGTAGTATAAACAGGAGAAGATCCGTTTATGGTTTAACACTAAATAGGCGGGTGAGCTGAGCCTTGAGCAATAAGCAAGAAAGGTTAAGAAGGTCACTTTGGGTGATTGTGGTATGTAAAAAGAAATGAAATCAGTATTTAAATTCATTAGCAATTCACTGTCAATAATAACGATTTAAGATTTAAATAATGAAAAATTTATGGTCAAATGCTGCTGTTTACATTTATAATTAGAATAAATTGTTCATAGGATTAAGTTTTATATACATGCTATTATTTGAAAACTTTAAATAGGAATTTCGAGTGTAACGGTGGGATATTTCGACTCCTGACAAAATCAAATGGGTTCGACAATTCCGACACTGTACTCCTACTTTCTCCTTAATTTTGAGATATTTAGGACGCCGAGCCAATGTAATTTTTTTTATTTTTATTTCTAACTTTTACTAGTTTTTTGTCTAAAAGAAAAGTACTTGGGCTATCCAAAGTGCGAAAGACTTAGGTTCAATTTTTATTAATTAATTAACACTTGAAAGGCAAATATTTTATTAATATTCAAAGGAAATGCTCCATATCGGGAATTAATTGAAATTAGTTACCATAGGTCCAAACTACCCGAAATTAGATTTTTTGTAGAAGTAATGGCTTAAATGCTTTTGCTCTTCAATGATCACGATTATTAATATTTTTTTTTTTTAAGTTGTTATTTAATATGGGTTATTCTGTAAAACAAAATAGTGGAATTCACTCTTGACTCGTTAATTCGTTAGCGGTTAATCGTTATTTTTGAATGAGTTCCACATATGTAATTTTTACCTTTTTATCAAAATAAACCTGGCCTCTGTGGTGGTTGCTGTGGTGTAGTGGTAGTGCGTTGGACTGCTACGCAGTGTCCGGGGTTCGAATCTCGGCACAGGCAAAATCAAAAAAAAAAGTTGAAAAAATAATTTTTCTACACGGCACCACCTCTTGGCAGGCAATGGCAAACCTACAAGAGTAAAAATTGCTATGAAAAGCTTTTCACTTCGCCGTTCGGATTCGGCATTAAACTGTAGGTCCCTCCCATTCATGTACAAATATAACACGCCAACATGAGTGGATGCGAAAAGCTCGGCCTAGGCCCTCCATGGGTTGTTGTGCCATTAAAAGTAGGGTAAGCAAGTAAAGCTGGCCTCGGGTAGTTTTTACTTTCAGTAACCTCAAGTGCAGCGACACAAAATCAAAACAAAACAAAAAATATATATACAGTACTTTCAAGAAGAAAGCAATTGGCTTTTTCGCATGAAATAATTTGAATATCAAAAAACTTGATTTCTTTGTTAATTTCGCAATGTAATTGTAGAAACAGTCTCAAGAACATATTTAAGAAACGAGTTCCGTATACGCGAAACGTTTTGAAGCAGTCTTTCTTTGTTCCCATCCAAAAGGTCCCAAGATGTCCCACTTGAGTGCTTGGAAGTACTTAAAAAAGTCGAAGGCGTTTGTCCAGCATTGGAACCAACACTTTTTGGTGCACAAAAATGTGGACGACTTGCCAAATCGCAGCATTTGCAGAGCTAACTCGAAACAGAAGGACTTGATTATAAAGAGGATTTTTGAAGTTAATCCAGCCATATCCTTGAAAGCAGCTAAACTAAAATTGGCTCGAAACGGCATAAATGTCTCTCTGAATACAATAAGAAACCACCGTTTGAGGTTCAAATCCAATTTCGAGCAACGACGGTAAAACCCTTACTAACAGCAAAGCAAATTAAAAAACGCCAAGAGTGGGCAACTGAACATGTGGATGAGGATTGGAGCCAAGTGGTGTTCACAGACAAGTCCTCCTTTTGGATGACAAACACTATTAAGCGTGCTTGGTACACTAAAGACGGTAAGATACTCCAGCGATCAGTGAAACACCCAGGAAAGGTTCATGTTTGAGGATGCTTCACAAAATAAGGATTTGGCAAATTAATCATGTTCACGAGGAATTTGGATGCCAACTTCATGACCACGATATACCGTCGTGGACTTCTGCCACCAATGGATATGTGGTTTGGGGCAGGAAGCCGATATTGGGTTCTTCAAGAGGACAACGACCCAAAACATCGCAGTCGCTTGTGTAATAGTTGGAAAGAGGAAAACGGCATAACTTCATTGGATTGGCCCTCACAGTCGCCAGATGCGAATCCGATCGAAAATGTTTGGGCTCTTATGAAGTTAAAACTACGTGGAAAAAAGATACGTTCAATAAATCATTTGAAATGGCTTCTTAGGGTAATATGGCGAAGTTTAACACGGTCATATGCTAAAAAATTAGTCGATAGCATGCATTTCCCTTGTAATGAAATTACAAAGAATGGTGGCGACTGGACGCCATATTAATATATTTGCGCAATGAATAATTAATCATTTCAAGATGCTGTGGACTTTTTTTTAAGATACCTTAATTTTTTCAGTGACTTACGCCGATTGCTTTCTTGTTGAAACTACTGTATAAACAATACCTCATTGCGCCATTAAAAGAAAAGAGAAGAACCCCAAGTACCATTCGAGGAAGACAATTTCCTTTCTTCTCATGATTTTGTAATGCTTACTTTACTTTACTTTTAATGGCACAACAGCCCATTGAGGGCCTAGGCCGAGCTTTTCGCATCCACTCATGTTGTGCGTGTTATATTTGTACATGAATGGAAGGGATCTACAGTTTAATGCCGAATCCGAACGGCGAAGTGAAAAGCTTTTCATAGCAATTTTTACTCTTGTATGTTTGCCATTGCCTGCCAAGAGGTGGTGCCGTGTAGAAAAATTATTTTTTTCTATTTTGTTATTTTATTTTTATTTTGCCTGTGCCGAGATTCGAACCCCGGACACTCTGCGTAGCAGTCCAACGCACTACCACTACGCCACAGCGACCACACAGTGTCGTGTAATGCACCACAGTCAGTGTAATGCACTGACTACTAATTTATGCATTTTTCTCAGTGCGACCACAATAATGGAGCTTCCGATTCCTTTTTATTCCCCACATTATGTCATTTCAGTATCGACAGATTCACATGTAACTCCGCTTGCTTTCAAAGGTTTAAATGACCAGCATTCTCAACATGCTAAACAGATCACGGAAGACATGACCTAAGTAATCTGAATGAAAGAATCAATTTATTTATTAAATAGCTTTAAAACTTATGGTAAATTTAAAAAAGCTTACATTTTTTTTTTGAGAAAAAAACCGAGAACAAAATTTTTATAACTAACCACAATTAAAAGTCAACATAACCTCAGCATACGACCAAGAATAAAACAAACATTGATTTTAATTTCACTTGCATACACAGCCACTCACATACGCATACACATACAAACAAATATATTCATATATATGTATACAGTTAAAATTCCGTTATTCCATTCACTTTCCTTGCAATCAACTAAAATTTCACACACACATAAAAAATAGAAGTAAAAAAATTCTAAACATCAACATTCGCCGCCTTCAGACATTCCTCGGGAATGGTCTTTGCATTCATTGGAAATGTATGCATGTGTGCACTTGACTTGAATTCCCACTTTGGGGGTTTCGTTTTGTCTTCCTATGTTTTTCTTCTTTGTTGTTTTTTTTTTTAGATTGTTTTGAAAAAATCATGACTAACGAATTCACTTCATTTTTATTTTTTCGACAAAAAAAAAAGGTAACAAACAAACATTGCCAAAAAAATGGCTGCACTTACACGCGCACACATTTACAGAGAGTAACCACCCAACGGGAAAATAAGCGCATTCCTTGCCAACACTGGAACGCTTCAATGCCATGGTTACGCGACACAGTTCAACAGTAAGGATCTGAAAAAAACTCTTCAAATTTGATGCCTACTTATTACAATGAGTTCAAATTTGAATTATAAACTAATTAGTACTTACATGTTTGCCTTCTTGGCAGCGCAGAAATCTCCCAATAAACTTGATGTCAGTGATTTGGAATCTACAACTTCCACGGAACACAAGCTTAGCGCCTCAAAAGAAATTCTGTGCAAACGCTTCAAATTTTCGCCCTTGCTTATTTGATGGCAGTGATTTCAGTTCTACAACTTCCACGACCCACAAAGTTAGCGCTTCCCAAAGTGCTTTTTTGGGCAGTTCTGCCAATTTTCTCGTTGGGATTAAACAAACATCGATATGCACAACAGATACACACACATCCAGGCTCTTCACATGCCATCACAAACAAAAGGAAGTGAATGAAAGAATTGCATCCGATATTTGGCTGTCAAGATGCTTGGGGAAAAATATGCTGATATAGAAGTATACACAATGAAAATTGTGTAGAAATTGGAAAAAAGTAAATGAAAACTGTTGATAGGAGAACAATCTTTGAAAAACTAGAGTTGGAATTTTCTTTATTTTTTAGAAACTATTGATATTTGAATTTAAAAGTTCTCTTATTTTTGTTAAATTTTCTTATATAATGTTTTGGTTTTCTTTCGGTCTGTATAAAACTGATATTATCATAAAAAAAAGTCACTTAAGTAATGCCAGATATTTCAGACTTTCTGCAGTTTATGTAGAGTTGTGAAATGAAAATTCTTAAGGCACGATAACGAAAAATTCTTGGAGCGAGGAGTGGGCGAAACGCAAATTCCGTTACGAACTTAAATTTTTTTTTCGACGAATCCCAGCGGACCCCACACCCGCCCTATACGACCGTGGGCGCATCCGTTTCCCGCGCGACCCGACCTGTGACCGAAACAATCACAGTCCGGACTGCGATGCTCTTCACGAATCAGGTGGAAACGTCAATAGCAGCTACATTTATTTGGCTTATCAACAGCTGCGTGGAACATTAGTTAGTATTAATTTAAATGAGATAACAAAGATTGTTTAAGGGTATTAACGGGGATACATAAATCTATTAGCACATAAAGATTATTGAAATCATTGCACATACAACGCACAGGATCAAACAGTGCATAATTTGTTTTACAGAGACTTAATAGGTATGAGGTTTCTAGAAACGAGACCAATGCACAGCTCATTAAATAGATATGGAGAGTCTGTCCATCCATTCAACAATTTGCACAAGAAACATACATTCAACTTAACTCTCCGGCTTTCAAGTGAAGGCAAATTTAGTAATTTTAAACGATCTTTATAAGGGGGAAGCTTCGTTTCCTCTCTATATTACAGTACAGTAATTGAGTAGACCTCTGTCTATATACCTATACATATGTAAGTTTCCATGTATGTATGTGTATCGAGAAGCTGTTAGTATGTACGGTGAGACGGAATACTTAGGTCTAAAGAGAAGGTTGAGGGGAAGTCTATGTACAGACATTTATTTCACTTCTATAAGTTTAGATTTTTTGACCATGAAATAATTCCTTGAATTAAATTAATTACTACAACTTTTAATTCTGGAGACTTTCTTAAGACATTCTATCGTGAATTTACGGGGAAGTAGTGGAGTGTTTCTATCTCAGTGAATTTTCCCCTATTCATGACAAACAACTTAAAAATGAAGAAAATATATCGGCTCGGCAAATACCATAATTATGGATTTTGGACCTGGAGTTTTGGAGTTATAGTAGGAGTACCCACTATATTCCTCAATTACCCCTAAAAAGTTTTACATTCGCCTTTTGTCGCACTCTTACTATTAAATTACTCTCGTTGCGAGTTATGTGAGACTTGTAGCAAGTTGCTCTCCTTAACTATATTTACTCAAGATTATACAATATTAAATCATTTAATTTTAATTAATATGCACTAATCACATGAAATTTCTGTTCTCTCCCTTTCTATCTCTCTTCAATTATATACAACTCTGCATTGCTGTATATTGCTGCTGTTGCTGTTATTGATGTTGCTCTCTTGTTGCGGCTGATGCTATTTTACGTATTGATGTTGTACACATAATCAATGTGTTGTTGCGCTTGCTGTTGTCGTTGCTGTTGCTGGCTGACATCGATATTGACAACAACATTATGCAATTGAAAATTACCGCAACTGTTGCTTCGATTTTTAAATAATTTTTTGTTTGTTTTGCTCCTCTTGTTCCGTTTCTTTGTCAACACTCAATCACACATGCACACACATCAAAATACATTCATTTGTATATACAGCGTACAGAAAATGCCAGCAAACTGATGTATTTTGTAATGCCACAGGCGGTCTGGCACCATCCGATGGCGGCCGCTTATCCGGACCCTGTGTACCGAAAGAGAAACGTTGCGATGGCTATTTGGATTGTCGCAATGGCCGCGACGAAGAGAGCTGCACGGGCATCTCGTGCCGTTTAGATCAGTTTCGGTGTGCCAATGGCCTGAAGTGTATTGATGCTTCGCTTAAGTGCAATCATAAGGACGATTGCGGTGACAAATCAGATGAGCAAGGATGCAGTAAGTATTACGTACATATACACCTACTATTCATACACAGCTACATTGTTGTCAGTCAGTAGATATACATATGTACATTAGTGTTCATAACAATAATGGAGTATAATCTTAGGAATGTTGATATAAATAGGTACATGAGGTACATTTATTTCTATAGTTATGTATAATTTACAAATGAGAATCCGGAAATCTACTGATTGGCAAAGTAAATGTACTTACAGCTAAAAATAATTAATGTTTCTTGTAAAACCTAGTGCACATTTTGCTGCCAATGAAGTTTCTTTCCTGTGGTCGTACATACTTAAACCTTTTCATTTTTACTTCCACTATCATGCCCATAATCTCCGCCCTCTCTTCCCCCAAACATACAATGATGCAAGTATCGTAACTTTTTCTATTTAAATTTTGCCCAGATTTCCCGCCATGCCATCATGGGCAATTCCGCTGCACAAATGCGCTTTGTATACCATCGAACTTCTATTGTGACGGCTATCATGATTGTGCCGATGAAAGTGATGAGGCCAATTGTACTGCAATCGCATGTCCTGATAATAAGTTCCTTTGTGCACGCGGTGGTCCGAATGGCACACCAAAGTGTATACTGAAGTCACAGTTGTGCGATGGCAAACGCGATTGTGAGGATGGCAGCGACGAGGAGACCGCATGCTGTAAGTATAGCATATTTGAAAGTGCACATACATTCATACATACCATACACTTGCATGATATGTATGTGGGTTGCCACAAAACTCAACATCCGCCATATTTGTTTTCTTTTCTTCTTTAACACAGCAACGGCCTCGTGTCCCGCACTGAGCTGTGAATACAAATGCGGCCCTTCGCTAACGGGTGGTGTCTGCTATTGTCGCACTGGTCAATCGTTATCCGCGGATAACCGCAATTGTGTCGATTTGGATGAATGCGCCGATTGGGGCCACTGTGATCAGCTTTGCACGAACACCGAAGGCTCGTATACGTGTCAGTGTGCCCAGGGTTATAGCCTGATTAACAACTCCAAGTGCATTGCGCCCGATGCTAACAATTTGCAATTGATTTTCGCACACGATCGCGCCATTGTGCGTATGTCCTCGCATGGTGGCGATTCGCGCATAATTGCCAATGCGACCGCCGCTTCTGGCGTGGCATATCACTATCAGCGTAACACTTTATATTGGTCGGATATTAAGACGAGAAAAGTGCAATCGCTGCCCTTGGATGTTTTCAATGGTGCTATCGCTCCGCTTGATTTAACGCTGCCCGGCACATGGGCGCCCGTAGCACTGGCTGTCGATTGGGTGGGCGATAAAATTTATGTGGCAGATTTGGTGGGGCAGAAAATCGATGTCTTTGAATTGAGCGGCAATTGGCATGCAGTGGTATTGGGTTCTAATCTCACAAGTCCCGCGGATTTAGCTCTAGACCCGACCTCGGGTCTGATGTTTGTCGCTGATGGTGGTCAAGTGCTGCGCGCCCATATGGACGGTACACATGCGCGCGCTATTGTCTGGGAGGCGGCTTACAAAGCTTCTGGCGTCACAGTGGATATAATTGCGAAACGCGTTTTTTGGTGCGACTCATTGCTAGACTATATCGAGTCGGTTGATTATGAGGGCAATCTTCGTGTTATGGTTCTGCGTGGTCAGCAGGTGCCAAGCCCGTCGCGTCTGGCGCTCTTCGAGAATCGCATTTTCTGGACAGATGCCACTAAGCAGGGCATAATGTCTGTGGATAAGTATTCTGGTCCCACATCGATACAGGTTACATACAAGGCAAAAGATATACGCGAACCGAAGGGCATCATAGCCGTGCATGGCTTAAGCCAACCGAGAGTCTCAAATCCTTGTGGAAATAACAATGGTGGATGCAATCACATGTGCATTGTGACCGCTGTCAAAGGTGCTCCCACCGGCTTGGGTTATCGCTGTGCCTGCCACACCGGATATCAGCTGCAGACTGACCTGAAGAATTGTAAAATTGTGCGCGAATTTCTGATGTACTCACAGCAGCGTTTCATCAAGGGGAAAGTACTGGAGCCGGTCATTGAAGGTTTTAGTGATGCCATTCTGCCCGTGGTCTCGCGACGTGCACGTTTTGTCGGTTTGGATTTCGACTCGCGTGACGAATTCATTTATTATTCCGATGTCTTGCAAGATGTTATTTATCGCGTACACCGTAATGGTACTGGACGGGAAATTGTGTTGGCCTCGCAGAACGAAGGAGTTGAGGGTTTGGCCGTGGACTGGGCTTCAAAAAATCTGTACTACATTGATTCACGCAAGGGCACGCTGAATGTTCTATCAACACGTAATATCACATATCGTCGCACTTTACTGAAGAATCTCAAGAGACCACGGGCCATTGTAGTACATCCCAATCGCGGTTATATTTTCTTCTCGGAATGGGACCGCCCAGCGAATATTACACGCGCAAATACCGACGGCACCAATTTGCTTGTCTTTAAGAATGTAACGCTCGGCTGGCCGAACGGTTTGTCCATTGATTTCAAAGAAGATCGTGTCTATTGGTGCGATGCTTTGCTCGATCATGTGCAGCATGCGAACTTAGATGGTAGCGATATTAAAACAGTCAACTCGCGCCTAGTACGTCATCCATTCTCAATAGTGATTCACAACGACTGGATGTACATAACTGACTGGCGGCTGGATGCAATTATTCGATTGCATAAACTGACTGGAGAACAGGAGGAAATGATGGTGCGTGAACCGCAAACGAATCGGTTGTATGGCGTAAAAGTCTACAGTCGTGAAGTGCAAACCATTTTAGAAACACAACCGTGCCATTTGAATAACGGTGGCTGCGATAAGATTTGCTTCGCCGTGCCACGTAACGATTCCTCAGGTACGTTGCAAGCTAGATGTTCGTGCCCATACGGTGAACGTTTGGCGGATGATCAGACGTCATGCATAGCAGATCCAAGCGCTGAACCACCTGTACAACCGTGCCCCAACTCATGGGACTTCACATGCAACAATCAACGTTGCATTCCCAAATCATGGGTGTGTGATGGCGATGATGACTGTCTCGACAACAGCGATGAAGAACAAAATTGCACAAGTGAGTTTAAAATAAGCACACATCTATTAAATTTGATTATACATAATTACATGTCTAACTACTCAATCATTTTTTACAGAACCTACCTGCGGATCTAATGAGTTTCAATGTAAATCAGGCCGTTGCATACCGCTCAACTTCCGCTGCGATCAAGAGAACGACTGTGGCGACAACTCTGACGAATTCGAATGCGGCAATGTTACTTGTGGCACTGCCCAGTTCGCTTGCGCCAATGGACGCTGCATACCGAATATGTGGAAATGCGACAGTGAGAACGATTGCGGGGACGGTTCCGATGAGGGTGACTTCTGTGCGGAGAAGACTTGCGCGTACTTTCAGTTCACTTGTCCACGCACCGGTCATTGCATTCCACAGAGTTGGGTGTGCGATGGGGATGACGACTGTTTTGACAAACAGGATGAAAAGGATTGCCCGCCTATTACGTGTCTAGCGAATCAGTTCAAGTGCGCAGATCTGCGTCAATGTGTCGAAGAGTCGTACAAGTGCGACGGCATACCCGACTGTAACGATGGCAGTGACGAACAGGATTGTCCATCAATGGGTCCTAATCAGTGCAACTTGGAGAAACACTTCCGTTGTAAATCATCTGGCTTCTGTATACCGATTGCCTGGAACTGCGATGGCTCGATTGATTGCTCTGATCACTCAGATGAAGAGGACTGCGGTCAGATAACATGCACGGCCAACTTCTTTAAATGTAACAATTCGAATTGTGTCTACAACGCTTACATTTGCGATGGCAAAGATGATTGTGGCGACGGTTCTGATGAAAGCGCTCAACATGCTTGCGTACCTCCGAAATTCAAGTGCCCACATGGGCAATGGCAATGTCCTGGTGTCAGTGAACGTTGTGTTAATACTACTTCGGTTTGCGATAATACACCCGACTGTCCAAATGGTGCTGACGAAGGACCTGGATGTGATCTGGCTGAATGTGAACATCAGTCGGGACTTTGTTCGAACGGTTGCCAGAAGACTCCCAAGGGTGCCACTTGTGTCTGTCCGCCCGGTTCTGAAATTGGCGAAGATGGCTATACATGCATCGATACAAATGAATGTGATCCCCCAGGTCTGTGCTCCCAACAATGTACGAACACTAAAGGTTCATACTTCTGTTCATGCCAAGATGGCTATATACTAGAACCAAATAAGCATAACTGCAAAGCGGTCAATCATACTGCGGCGTTCTTGATCATTTCTAATCGCCATTCAATACTTGTTGCGGATCTAAAAGAGCAAGGCCTTGAACGTGTGCCGATTATTGTTGAGAATGTTGTAGCAACTGCTTCCAACATGCATACAGGCACAATTTTCTGGAGTGATATGAAATTGAAGAAGATTTCGCGTTTAGACCGTGGCATGGAACCACAAGAAATTATCAACACTGGACTTGATTTAGTTGAAGGTTTAGCATATGACTGGGTTGCACAGAATTTGTATTGGTTGGACAGTAAATTGAACACAATTGAGGTATCAGCAGAGAATGGCTCGAATCGTTTGGTGCTTGTACGCGAAAATATCACGCAACCACGCGGAATGTGCATAGATCCCAGCCCAGATGCACGTTTCATCTTCTGGACCGATTGGGGTGAGAACCCGCGAATCGAACGCATTGGTATGGATGGCACAATGCGTGAGACAATCATCCAAACCAAAATTTACTGGCCCAATGGCTTAACCTTGGACATCTCCACCAAACGTGTCTACTTTGCTGACTCTAAGCTGGATTTTATTGATTTTTGTTACTACAATGGCACGGGACGACAACAGGTGCTAGCCAGCAGTCATTATCTCCTACATCCACACTCATTGTCGCTATTCGAGGATACTTTGTATTGGACAGACCGGCAATTGAATCGCGTGCTCTCCGCAAATAAATTCCGTGGCAAAAATCAAACCGTTGTCTCACATCTCATTAGCCAGCCGTTGTCCATACATGTGCATCATCCATCGCTGCAGCCACTATATGACAATCCATGCACCAAATCCAATTGCCAGCATCTTTGCCTGTTAAGTCCAAGCGCTAGTGTCGGTTACTCGTGCAAGTGCAAGCCAGGGTATCGCCTGCTGAGCGAGGGTCGTTGTACAGAAGAAGAAAATCCATTCTTGATGGTGGTCAAGGGCACACAGATAGTGGATATTCCACTGAATGGAGGCGATGCACGTGCTGGTTCTTTGGCGCCTGTTATTGGCATTGAGAGCAGTACCGGCCTCGACTTCGATCGTAAAGGTGAAACATTGTACTGGGTGCAAGGACGTGAGGACGACGATGAAAATTGCACAATATTTACGACACCTTACGGAGGTGGCAACAAAACGCAATTCCTTGGCGTAGACACTGGCGTTGTGGGTGCACCTTACACCATAGCATTTGATTGGCTGGGACGCAATTTGTACATGGGCAACCGTATTGCCAGCAATATTGAGGCGGTACGTGTTGATGGCAAAATCAAATACAGAAGTATCATATTGGCCAATGATGGCAACAAAACCTCAGTTTCCAAACCAAAACAAATTGTTCTGGATCCCAATGAGGGAAAGCTATTCTGGATTGATGAAGGTGGATTCGGTGTACCAGTGAAAATCGGTCGTGTCAATATGAACGGCAACAGCGCTATTGTGCTGAGAGAAGACGTCGACCATCCTGAAAGTTTAGCTCTGGATATCGAGAAAAAACAAATTTACTACAGCACTCAATATCCGCCTACTATTTGTGTTATGGACTATAACGGTGAAGACCAGCGCGTTATTTTGACTGAAGAAAATGCTATATCTAGACCTAAGAGTTTGGGTGTATTGGACTCACGTTTGTATTATCTGGACCCAGTTTATGAGAAAATAGTGCGAGTTGATCTGCCACGCGGCGATAATCCCAAAGTTGTTATTGACAATGAACCAGATTTAAAGAGCATGATGATCTATAAGAAGCGTCCGATGCTGCAACATCCGTGTCAAACAAACAACGGTGGCTGTGAGCATCTTTGCATTCCCGATGACGTATCGTCACGTACTTGTGCCTGTGGCATTGGTTACCGCAAGGATAATGACATAAATTGTGTGACCTACAAGACATTTGCAGTGGTATCCCAATTGGATGTGACACGTGGATACAGTTTGACCGACAGTTCGGAGGCTATGATACCGATTAGTGGGCCCGGGCATCACATTCTTCATGTGGACGTATTATTCCGTGAGCAATGGATTTACTGGGCTGAATATAATCGCGGATATTGGAATGGTATCTTCCGTACACGTCCAAATGGTACAGAATTGCAGCATATCATTAAGGACGGCATCGGGAGCAATGGCATTCGTGGTCTTACAATTGATTGGGTCGCTGGAAATATGTACTTCACAAATGTTTATCCACATGAGAACTATGTGGAGGTATGTTGGTTGGACGGCAGCAATCGTAAGGTTCTTGTGAAAACCACTAACGACGCACCACGCGAGTTGGCTGTGAATCCCATCAAACGTCTGCTATATTGGATCGACTATGGCCAGCATCCGCGCATTGGCAAAGCATATTTAGATGGCAGTAAGTGGACACCTTTGGTGACGTCGGGCATTTCAAATCCACGTGATTTAACGATTGATATGCTGACACATGACGTTTTCTGGGTGGACTCCAAGCTGGATACAATCCAGAAAATTTCATACTCCGGTGGTAATCGTAAGATTATCAGACGAAATCTACCGAATCCCATGGGTATTGCTGTGCACCTGGGTGATGTTTATTGGGTCGACCGTAATTTGATGACAGTTTTCAAGGCCTCGAAACTATCGGGCAATGAATCGATACCCACACGTGTGCGCACTAATTTACCTAAGTTGCGCGATATCGCCATATACAATATCAACAATCAGCCACAGGATGAGAGCAACCCTTGCGCACGCCTCGGAAATGGCGGTTGTGATCAACTTTGTTTCAGTTTCCCTCCCGATACCTCAAACCCATCTCGGTTGAACTTCCGCTGCGATTGTGCTACTGGAAAACTGAGCGCAGATGAGCGTAAATGCGAAACAGTTAACGAATATTTGGTATTCGCAACACGTACTGAAATACGTGCTGTGAACCTGGACCCACGTTCAACTCAGGTGCCTTTCACACCCATGACCAATCTCACGAATGTTGTGGGTCTCGACTTTGACTATGCGGACAATCATATGTTGTTCACACAAATCCGTCCATGGGCAAAGATTGCCTACACTAAAGCTGACAGTCCCAGTAGCAACGATGTGAATGTGGTGCTGAGTCGCGGCATTAACCCCGAGGGAATTGCCTATGATTGGACACAGAATAAGATATACTGGACGGACAGTTCAAATAACTCCATTTATGCAATGAATTTGGATGGCACTGATTTGGTGATGATTGCACGCGTCGAGCGTCCGCGCGCTATTGTCTTGGATCCTTGCAACGGCACCTTGTTCTTCACCGATTGGGGGCGTTTCGGTACTTCGGGTAAAATTTTCCGTACAACCATGGCTGGTTCACTGAAGCGTGCTATTGTCGACAAAGATCTGTCGCAGCCTAGTGGTTTGGCTATCGACTACGATGAGCGTATGTTATATTGGACTGACGCGGTGCGTGAGAAAATCGAAAGATCCGATTTGGATGGCAAAAATCGCGAGCTGCTTGTGGGAGCCACCATTTACCCATTCGCTATATCAGTGTTCCGAAACTATATTTACTGGACAGATTTGCAGCTGCGTGGGGTGTATCGTGCTGAAAAGCACACCGGTGCTAACATGGTGGAAATGGTGAAACGATTGGAGGACTCACCAAGAGACATACGCGTTTACAGCGCCGAACGTCAGAAATGCTCAGTCAATCCTTGCTTGATAAATAATGGAGGCTGCGCGCAGAGCTGTCACCCCGCACCAAATGGTAAAGCTGAGTGCAAATGCGATGACAATTCAAAGGTGGTGAATGAGGGACGCATGTGCGCGCCACGCAACAACACCTGTGAAGCAAGCAAATTCTACTGCCAGAATGGCAAATGCATATCGCGCATGTGGTCTTGCGATGGTGACGACGATTGCGGTGACAACTCAGATGAAGATCCCAACTACTGCGCCTACCATTCCTGCTCACCGAATGAGTTCCGCTGCAATAACGGACGCTGCATATTCAAGTCGTGGAAGTGTGATCACGAGAACGATTGCAAAGACGGTTCGGATGAAGTTGACTGCATTTATCCGCCATGTGTGGATGGTGAGTTCACATGCGGTAATGGACGTTGCATTCCCCAGACGCAGGTTTGCAATGGTGTTAACGATTGTAAAGATAATACCACGTCCGACGAGATGCACGAACGTTGTCCAACGAATACTACGTGCCCGCCCAATCATCTCAAGTGTGAAAAGACAAATATTTGTGTGGAGCCATATTGGCTGTGCGATGGTGACAATGACTGCGGTGACAACTCGGATGAAGATCCTTTGCATTGCGGTCAGCGCACATGTCCCACAAACAGCTTCCGTTGTCCAAACCATAGATGTATTCCAGCAACATGGTATTGTGATGGTGATGACGACTGTGGTGATGGTGCTGACGAACCGCCAGAATATTGCAAATCCGAGGGACGCACTTGCTTCGGCGACTTATTCACGTGCGATAATGGTAACTGCATACCCAGAATTTATATATGTGATGGTGACAATGATTGCTTGGATAACAGTGATGAAGATAGCCGACACCAGTGCAGTAAGTTAAGATTGGAAGAATGCGATGATTTCTGTATTTAAACTTTTTTCCCTTATAGACGATCGTAAATGTGATGAGGAGACCGAATTTACTTGTGTGGAAAATAAGTCATGGGGGCGTGCGCAGTGCATACCCAAAAAATGGATTTGCGATGGTGATCCGGACTGTGTCGATGGCGCTGATGAGAATACAACGTTGCACAGCTGTCCTACTCAGCAGCCGTGTGCCGAGGATATGTTCACATGTGGAAATGGCAGGTGTATCAATAAGGTAACTTTGAAATACATATTTACTGCAAATGTGATTCAATATTTTTAACTCACTCACTTCTTGCCACCAGGGTTGGATATGCGATCATGACAACGATTGTGGCGATGGCACCGATGAGGGTAAATTCTGTAACTCAAAATACAAAACCTGCTCTCCCCAGGAGTTCACTTGTCAAAACTTCAAGTGTATACGTAATCAATATCGTTGTGATGGCGAGGACGACTGCGGCGATCATTCCGATGAAGTGGACTGCAAGAAAGACAATATCACTTGCCCTACTGGGCAGTTTACCTGCACGAATGGTCAGTGCATTGATTATCATCTGGTGTGTAACAAAGTGGCGGACTGCACGGACGAGTCTGATGAGCCCGCACATTGCAATGTGGATGAGTGCGCCAAGGTCGAGATACATCAGTGTGGCCATAAATGTGTGGATACTTTGACGAGTTACTATTGCGATTGCAATCAAGGTTACAAGTAAGTTTCATTAAATGTTAGTGCAGTATTTCAATTGTGATCGTAACAAATTAAAAATTGTAGACTATTGGCTGATGGCAAAGCATGTGCAGATATTGACGAGTGTCTTGAGCTGCCCGGTGCCTGCTCACAACATTGTTCGAACACTCCTGGCAGCTACTATTGCAAGTGTGACGAACGTTACTACGAGCGTCAAAATGATGAACACACCTGCAAACGTAAGGATAATGATACGCCATGGCTAATCTTCACCAACAAGTACTATGTACGCAATATGTCGCTCGATGGTCGTCAGTACAATTTGATGCATCAAGATCTGATGAATGTGGTGGCCTTAGACTTTGATATCAAAGAGGAGTACATGTATTTCTGCGATGTTACTGCGAAGACTATTTTCCGTTCCAAGTATACTGATCCAAGTGAAAAGCCCGTTAGGGAGCCTGTCATCCGTCATGACTCGCATGGTCTGGAAGGTATTTCCATTGATTGGGTTGGCCGAAAACTATATTGGTTGGATCGACATTCCAAAAACTTGGACGTTTCCGAGTTGGACGGTACCAAACGTAAGACACTGCGCAGCGGTGTTGTGGACCCACGAGCTATTGTTGTACATCCTGGCATTGGCTATCTCTACTTCACGTCGTGGCATCTTCAGGCCTACATCGCCAAAATGGGCATGGATGGTTCGAATTTTACACGCATTCTCACTTGGGAAGATGACATCGCTTGGCCAAATGCGCTCACTGTGGACTATTTCACCGATCGCATCTACTGGGCTGATGCTCATTTAGATTACATCGCATATGCTGATTTGGAAGGACATCACCGACACATCGTGCTCTCGGGCGCCAAGGTACCACATATTTTCGCTATAAGTTTATTCGATGATTATTTGTATTGGAGCGATTGGAATATGAAAGCGATTATGCGCGCTAACAAGTTCACCGGTCAGAATTTAACTGTTCTACGGAATACCACTCACCGTCCATATGACATACATATCAATCACCCACTTAGACAAGTGCCTTACACGAATCCTTGCGGCGCCAACAATGGTGGTTGTTCGCATCTGTGTCTGATCTCTCCACCGCCTGAGTCAACGTACTTGAATATCGAAGGTTACATTGAGGAGGGCGCGCCCAGTTATAAGTGTGCTTGTCCCAATCAATTTTATTTGGCACGTGATAGCAAAACTTGTATTGCTAATTGTACGGCGGGACAGCATCGCTGTGGTGGCGACGATGAGAAGTGTATACCTTGGTTCTGGAAGTGTGACGGCGAAAAGGATTGTAAGGATGGCTCCGATGAACCTGCTACGTGCCCGACAAGACACTGCCGTGCTGGCACATTCCAGTGCAAAAATACAAATTGCACACCTTCAGCTACTATTTGCGATGGCACCGATGACTGCGGTGACGGCAGTGATGAACAGAACTGTGATTTGCCATGTCCTGACTCAGACTTCAAGTGTAAATCGAGCGGACGCTGCATTTTGGATAGCTGGCGTTGTGATGGTGATGCCGACTGTAAAGATGGAAGCGATGAGGATCCCGCAGTATGCCGTAAGTTATAAAATACTTTCTGTGTACATTTGTTACATTGGTATATTTCAACCACTAATTTGGTACAGATAAACGCACTTGCGACCCTGATACTGAGTTCAGTTGTAAAAACGGGCGCTGTATTCCTAAATTGTGGATGTGCGACTTTGACAATGATTGCGGTGACGATTCGGACGAGCCCGCATACATGTGCCGCCAGCGAAATTGCACCACTGGCTGGCAACGTTGTCCCGGGCAGTCAAACTATCGCTGTATTCCCAAATGGCTGTTCTGTGATGGCAAAGATGATTGTCGGGATAATAGTGATGAATTACCAGAGAATTGTCCCAAATGCCAACTGGAAACTGACTTCAAATGCGGCAATAATCGCTGTATACCAAAGTGAGTAGCTTCAACTTAGCTTCAGTGAATATTTGTGCTAATCTATGTACTTAAACCCTTTACAGGCAATGGATGTGTGACTTCGCGGATGATTGTGGTGATGGCAGCGATGAGAACGAAGCCATCTGCAAGGGTAAATATCGTGACTGCTCCGAGTCCGAGTTCCGCTGTGCAAATGGCAAGTGTATCTCCTCGCGCTGGCAATGCGATCACGAAGACGACTGCGGCGATAACTCGGATGAGCTCAACTGCGAGGGCTATCAGTGCAAGAATGGCACTTTCCAATGCACATCGGGTCATTGTATTGCTTCATACTTCCGTTGCGATGGCGACCGTGATTGTCGCGATATGTCTGATGAAATCGGTTGTCCACCACGTTTCCCAGGAGGCCGTTACTGCCCTGAGTCACGCTTCCAGTGCAATAATAACTTATGCGTTTCACCTTCGGACTTGTGCGATGGCACCGACGATTGTGGTGATGGTTCGGATGAGGATCCCAAAGTATGCACCGACTTCAACTGTGACACGCTGCGACGCTTCCAATGTGCCAATCACCGTTGCGTGGCGCGGTATCAAATTTGTGATGGTGTCGACAATTGCGGCGATGGTTCCGATGAGAACAATATGACACTGTGCGCCTCCAAGCAGAAACCTTGCGATTTGTACACCCAGTATCAATGTGCAAACAAGAATTGCATTGAACGTTCGCAGGTGTGCGATTATTCGGATGACTGCGGCGACGCTTCCGATGAATTGGGATGTCATCACACTAGCAGCTGCTCCGAAGCGAACCGCGGTGGCTGTGAGCATCATTGCCACAATCTTACAGACGGTGGCTTCATATGCGCTTGCTATCCTGGCTACATTATATCGAACGACAACAAGAAGAAATGCAATGATGTCGATGAGTGTGCAACGCGCCAGCACACATGCTCACATCAGTGCCATAACCTGAATGGCACGTATTCCTGTTCATGCCGCGAAGGTTTCCACTTGGTTGATTCAACGTCGGGTGTATGCAAGGTCGAGAAGGAAGATGTTTTGTTAGTATTTGCGAACGGGCCTGAAATACGCGGCTTAGATCTACAGAAGAAGGAGGAATTTGATGTAATAGCGGCAGAGAAACGCATCGAGGCATTGGATTACGATGCACAGCAGCAGATTATCTTCTGGGCAGACAGCTACGATAAGACCATCAAACGGTCGTACATGGTGAACGCGCTCGACGGACAGGCTAAGATTGGTTTCGCGCAAGACCTCAACATGAAGGGAGGCTCTAAGCCGACCGCTGTTGGTGTTGATTGGCTCGCATCGAATCTGTACTGGACAGAAGTGGATCGCACTGGTTCGAAACCACGTGGACGCGTTATGGTGGCCAAAACCGATGGCCGCTATAGGCGTTCAATTGTTAATGCCGGCCTTGAAGTACCCACATCGATTGCTGTAAATCCACAGCTGGGACGCATTTACTGGGCTGACGCAGGTTCTGCACCCAAAGTGGAAATGTCATGGATGGACGGCTCCAAACGGCGTCCGCTAATCACCGAACAAATCCGACATCCTTCAGGCCTCACAATTGACTATTCGCAGGACCACGTTATCTACTGGGTAGACTCCAAACTGAATACAATCGAATCAATGCGTCCAGATGGTTCGCGTCGTAAAGCCATTGTTAAAGGCGACCAACTACGTCATCCGGTATCGCTAGATATCTTCGAATCAACGATGTACTGGGTGACTCGCGACACCGGCGAACTCATACGTCAGGATAAATTTGGACGTGGAGTGCAGGTAGCCATTCATCGTAATCTGGTGAATCCCTCTGGCCTCAAGGTATACCATGAGAAACGCTACAACACCTCACTACGCAATCCTTGCTATGAGTCGAGCTGTTCACATTTGTGCCTGCTCGTACCGGGCGGCCATCGCTGTGCATGCCCCGACAGTTCAGGTCCACTGCCATCGCATCGCAGCACTGCTGAAGTTATTTGTGATGCGGCAGCTGAGCGACCCCGCCCAGCTCCACGCATCTGCCCCTGTCAAAATGGCGGTCTCTGCAAAGAGGATGATCGCGGCGATTTGCTGTGTGAATGTTTGCCCGACTATAAGGGCGATCATTGCGAGCGCAATGTGGCCGGTGTATTCGGTCATGGAGGCACAAATGTAACCGCAGTTGTGGTGCCCATAATGGTGATATTGCTGGTAATGTTGGCGGCCGGTGGGGCGTGGTATGTTATACGGAAGAAACCATTGTAAGTGGAGCGTGCTTGAAATATAAAATTTACAACTTACATATAAACAATATTTTCATATATTTGCAGTGGCAAATTGGCGCGTCTACCTACGCTGTCATCATCGCAAAGTGTTACCTTCCGTCATGGCACAAATGTAGAATTTAATGCACCTGGTTTCCCGGGTGCACCACCTGCGGGCCCATCGTCAAACGATGTTCCACCAATTGAAGGTTACAACTTACAAACCGTAAACACTGGCAAAACACGTGATTTCTCGAATCCCATGTACGATGCAGTGCAATCGGGTACCAACACAGATCCTAGCTTAAGCAATGGAACAACAGGTTTGTACGAGCATACCATAGAAGATGCGTGGAGAGCACGTTTACACAGCCTCTTCAAACTTTCGTTTTCAATTACCTTTTTGATTGACTCTCTTTCAGGAATTTACGAAGTGCCACATGATCCCTCCAAATCAAAACCAATCGGTCCATTTACCGAACCAGTATCGGCAATATTAGCACCCAGTAGTATAACGCACAAATCATCACCGCAATTACAGTTGAGAACTAGAGAGTTGGATCCTTCAGCGGATACTGGCAAGGATACGCAATATCTTGTTGAAGAGGATAAGTCTGAATGCTGATATTAATAATTATATATAAATTATATATATACTAAAACAAAATCTACAACAACAGCAGCAACAACAACAACAAAATTTAAATCAAAACAAAAACAAACACAAAAATCACTGTGGAACAAAAACGTGAATGAACAATTTTTTCTTTAATTTAATTTAAATTAAAATAAATCAACAATGGAAATAAGAGAACGAGATAAATAATATATATATATATATATATATATATATCCATATATATTTTATATATTTACAAGAGAACAAAAACAAAACACATGCAAAAGAAATAAAAAAAACATATCCTTTTTAAACAAATGAAATGAATGAAAGACGATGATGAGGATGATGATGATGATGCAACTTGAAACTACTGATGCAATTATTAATTGTTAAGTTAAACTATATTAACTATAAAAATAAAACAAAACAGAAAAACAGAAAAAATATCACTACTGACCTACCTACTAAATCTACATATATTCTTGTTTTTGAATGTTTTCTTTTTACAATATGACAACATTTCCAAATACATTCCCAAAAACACATTCCTACCAATAACATTTCCAACTCCGAATTGCCGAAGGAAGAAGAAAATTCTGAAAATATCTTGCGTATGTTTTCTGATTGCTAAATGACAATACTACACTAAAAACGTTAAAAGAAAAAGCAAAAATTTTGTATTTAATATAAATATATAAGTAAATAAACAAAAGCGAATAATTATAAAAACAACACAAAAGCAAGTTTAAAAAAAACAACTTTAAAGTATATTTCTATATATTTTTCTATACATTAGGCAGGCATAGAACAACAAGAACAAAAAAAACCAAGCAATCTTCATACTTTTTTATATTTTAATTAACAGTTTTAGATTAGACAAGAAGAAAAAGGTAAAAAAAAATTTAAAAACAAGCTAGAAACGAGAATTACTTGTTGTTACTAAATAATACTACATAATAATTATTGAATATATACAATATATATTTATGTATGATGTATGATGTATATGTACGTTATAAAATATTATTATTTTTTTTTAAATTATTATTATGTTGTGTAATTTTTATTTGTATGTAATTTTTTATTTTTGAGGGTTTTTCCAAGTTAAAAAAAAATAATTATTTCTTGCATAGTATTTTATTTAAAAACAAACAAGCAAACAAAAAAACATGCAAAACATACCATTACAGAATTAATGAATGAAAGAAAGTGAAAGTAAAAATTAATAAAGCAATAAACATGATCGTTCTTTTGATATACACACACACACACACTCACACACTAGACAAAGCAATATATTATATAAGATATATTGTCATAAAAATCCAATATTGAATCAAATAAGTTTTGTTTTTATTATTTTGTGCTGACTGTAGTGTTATTTATTTGCGGTATCCATTAATTTATGCCTTAACTGTTCAACTGAAATCGTTTGAAAGGCACTGTAAAGTAAAGCAGCAAACCATACACAGTGTTACCGTTAGTGTTGCCAACTCTTGGTGCTGAAAAAAGGTACATTGAGTGAAAAAAGCACGTCATATTCAACAAAAACCAAAATATCCTGTTTGCTGCGGGTTTTTCTTTCTTTTCAAATCAATATTTTTCTTAAATTTCTACAAATAATTATTCCATTTTTAATTTGGGTTGTTTTTTATATTTTCTATTTTCACCCCATATACCCAAACATATTAAAAGCGAAGCTTTTCTTTCTACTTTAAAGTAAAGTGAAGTAAAAAAAAATAAAACAATTAAAAAATAAAGTAATAAATAAAAGAGAATGTAAAGAGCTAAAAATCTGTCGAAATGTCAAAATTTTATATTCGCAAATCTGTGCTTCCTTTCATTTAAGAGTTTTAGCATAATTTAACTAGTAACGAAAAAGAAATATTAAATAAAATAATTTGTTGAAAAAAATTAAATAACTATTATTATGTTTTTCATTTTTATTTGCAATTACATTTTATTTGCAGTTATTTCAGCAAAAATTAACCATGCCCGCGGTATACAGGTTCGAAAATAATTGTAAAAACGCTAATGGCTTCAAAAAAATGATTAAATTTTATATGAAAGAAAAAAACTAATATTAGAATTTTAAAATAGGGGAAAAAGTTATTTTTTAACTCTTTAATTCACACCTTTATTTAAACACAAAATTAAGCTCATTTATTATAGTGAATTTCCATGAGGCACATAATCATTTTGGGACATAATCGGTAAATGGTTTTTAAACTAAATAAAATACTTTCTACACATTTCTAGGGAATATGTGGGACAAATTTCATTAATTTAATCTTTGAATTAAATGTCAAAAATGTCTGGTAATTTTGGAACAAAATTTTAGTTTACCTATATGTACATATGTAAAGGGTGTTTTTTCTAGAAGTGTGGTTTTCAATCTGGCAATAGTTTTTTCGGAGTTGGTCTTTTTGACAGCTGTCACTTGATTTGCCATTTCATCATGAATAGACTTACGCCTGAACAATGTTTGCAAATTATTGAAATTTAATATCAAAATTCATGCGCTGTGAAAAAAGTGTGTTTCGCAAGCTACGTCCATTTAACGACGAGGCTCATATTTGGCTCAACGGATACGTGAATAAGCAGAATTGCCGTAGGCGGCTACCAATGCATCCCGAAAAATGCACTGTTTGGTGCTGTTCGGTTTATGGGCAGTCGGCATCATTGAGCTGTACTTCTTCAAAGACGATGAAGGCCGCAACGTTATAGTCAATGTAGGTACCGTTCGATTATAACACTTTTTTTTTGTCGTACAATTGGACTCGGCCGACATGTGGTTCCAACAGGACGATGCCACATGCCACAGTGCACGCGAAACCATGCATCAATTGAGAGGCGAATTTGGTGAGCAGTTAATCTCACGTTTTGGTGTGGTCAATTGGCTCCGTTAGACTATTTTTTGTGGAGCTATGTTAAGTCTCTTGTCTATAGGGACGCGTCATTTGTGAGATTCCGGCTGAAATTTGTGAAAAATGTGGCAAAATTGGACCTTCAGAATTGACCACTTGAAGCGTAACCGCGGGCAACATTTAAATGAAATTATCTTTAAAAAGTAAATGGCAGTAATGGATTTATCGATCCAAATAAAAATTTCATTCACTTTTGAAAAATTTCTGTGTTTTTTTTTCATTTTCGAAAACTAAACTCTTAGAAAACTCACCCTTTATAATTATTTTTTTTCTCTCTTTATCAAATGCTAAACTTTCTGCTCCCAACATCTCTAAATTCTTAACCCTATGGTGATGGCGATGGCGATGGCGATGGCGAAATACTAGACTACTTCATCGTTTTCAGAATTATGCAGAGGCGTCTGATTCAAATTCAAATTTCGTCTTCCATCTTTACTTTTACTTTACTTTTAATGGCACAACAGCCCATGGAGGGCCTATTCCGAGCTTTTCCCATCCACTCATGTTGTGCGTGTTATATTTGTACATTAATGCCGAATCCGAACGGCGAAGTGAAAAGCTTTTCATAGGCAAGTTTTACTCTTGTAGGTTTGCCATTGCCTGGCAAGAGGTGGTGCCGTGTGGAAAAATTATTTTGTCTACTTTTTTCTGATTTTGCTTGTGCCTAGATTCGAACCCCGGACATTCTGCGTAGCAGTCCAACGCATTGCCACTACGCCGCAGCGACCATAATTATTCCATCTCAGACGAAAAATTTAAACACGATTTAGTTTTACTAAAATTGTTAAATATTGTTATCTTTAGCCCCGCATAAAATTAAATACGGATGTAAACTTTTAAAACTCTGCTCCACGATTAATTTATACTTTTCGAGCTCAACCAAATTACACTTTCAGATCCTTGTTATCTTTTAAAAAGTTAATTTTTGTCGGACAGTGTTTCTTACATCACATACTATACATATTGTATACAAGTAAGTAACAACAAGTTTGGCGTGAAAATCTATTATTTTTAAAAAGCAGAAATGTTCCAATTGATATAAAATATAGTACATATTTGTGTTTCTATTTATTTTCTTCTGTCTTTTATTTGTAGAAAATATTGAATATTTTTCATTTGGTAGCGAATTTTTATTGTTGAGTAGTGTAATAAAACACTTTTTAAAATAATTGTATGTATTGTATATACTTATGTACACATGTAAATATGTAAATCAAATCGAAAAAAAAACGAATATCTTTTTTTAGGTACTTAGAAAATTGTGCTGGATGTAAATGCTATGAAGAAAAAATAAATACTTACAAAGTAATAAATATCTGGTGCATAGTTTTATTAATTAATATTATGCATTAAATAATTTGGAAACACTCATTACTTCTATTTTTGAATCTGCCATTGTCCACTAAATACAGACTTGGAAATGTGGGCCTAGGCCGAGCTTTTCGCTTCCACTCATGTCGTGCGTGTTATATTTTTTTACATAAATGGAAAGGACCTACAATTTTATGCCGAATCCGAACGGCGAAATGAAAAGTTTTTCATAGAAAATATTTCTTCTTGTAGATTTGCCATTCACTGCCAAGATGCGGTGCCGCCGTGTTGTTTTTTCCACGTTTTGAATTTGCCTGTGCCGAGATTCGAACCCCGGACACTCTGTGTAGCAGGCCAACACACTACCAACTACGCCACAGCGACCACTGCTGCCCGAGACATAGCATGTAGTAAACCTAGTCAGACATTACAAATTTGGATACTCGAAATTTCTAATACACCCCCAAAATCTGGAATTGAAATCAAGGATCTTAGCGCTCAGGCGCCTGCTGTCGATTGTAGATATTTGTGCATAAAAGAAAGGAATTAATCCCAGGACCCTTACGATGAAAGTCTAGTTAGTACTAAGCAATTTTTTGAGTAATGTAGTATACTTTTTATTTAATATTTTTCTTTTCCTTTATTTTTTTATATCGCATGAAAAAATAAAGTCACATATACTTTTAGCTGAAACTGACCTATTTTTCTCAGTTAATTTTAACAGCGCTTCAAGCTATGCGAGGCCATACGAGGCCCTTATATTATTTCTTTATTACAATATAAAATTATGGTTTTTTTATTGTCCACATTAATTAACAATTTAAGTAGTTTTTTTGACTCTTAAAATAACTTGCACTAGCACTTAAAAAAAAGCATTCATTTGCAAATGATCCATATGTAAAAATATGAATAATAAGAATACCTTAAGTATGCTGACCTTGAATGGTATGTGCCCATGTGTCTATGACTTAGGTCATTACATAATAGAGGGTCTTTCGGTTATGCCTTGTTAAAGATTGGTCGCGAACATAATACTGGACGCCCGTGTCTACGTTAGGGTGAGTTAGTAGGCGGTTTTTATAATTTGAAGTGACGACTTCTACACTAGATAAGTTCTGTGTAACTAGTCGATTTGCCACACATACTAGTTACTTCAATAGCTGGATAGCATTCATCACATTCGTCCATTGGTCAAGTAGTCGCTAACAAAGTGCATAAAATGCATTAGATATGTAAAGTCTGTTTTAGTAGCGCAGCAATGAAGTTTTTAGCAACAGCATTAACAATTATAGCCTTTGCATACGTCGTTAATGCGTATCCATTCTTCATTTTCTTTCTTTCAATGGCACAACAGCCCATTAAGGGCCTATGTCGAGCTTTTTGCGTATCCATTAAGAAATGATAAACCTCCACCACATCCGCCCTACAGACTCCATCTGAAGGTAAAGAACCACCTCAATCATCGGGAGGTCCACCACCACCAAACAATCCACCGCCACCATCCCTTGCACCACCAAGCACCAGGACGGTCATGGAAGTTGAAATAATCACGGAGGATAAGCAATTTTCAAATTATCAAGATATGCATACATAAATGTTAAATGTTTTATGGTATGGACCTACTCTAATAGATTTCAGGTGTGTAGCCTTTTCTAGGTTTCCGATTTATCGGTATTATGAAGCAACTTTGAAGTGTGCTTTTAAGTATTGGTGTATAACTTGAAAATGAGGAATTTTGGTCAACCATTTAGGGATTTTCTGCCAAAAAAAATCCGTCCATTATTTGAGGCTATGAACGAAACAATCCAATTTTTGATACGTTCAACTGAAGTTAAGCGTATTCCAATAAGGGCATTCTTCATTGATCGAAATAAGAGGCCAGTCAGATGGAACAAGTTCTTGGGAAAAGGCTTTTCCCATCCACAATTTCCCAAATAATTTTTCACCGGTCCAACAGCAGATTTCTTTTCACCTGCAATTGAGTGCCTCGCAGTGCAGAATTATGATATGTGCTCCAGCATATCGTTGCCTTTCTGACAAAAACGACCGATTCTGATCTGTACTATGCTAAGATTTTTCATGTGTTCTCGCAGTTTACTTGAAAGAAAAACCGTGCCCCTTGAAAGAAAAGCCGAGATGATTCTGAGTTTCTTTTGGCTTAGCTTGAGACATAACGTAGATCTCTTTGAATTAAAGTTCCCAATTTAATTCTTTGACTTTGACTGCCTAAGCTAAGGCATCCTGCGCCCTTTCTTACTTCATTTTTACGAGGTAATAGTATTTGTTCCTGTACCTAGAAATAGTTCGCCGCCAATGTGCATAGTTCTTGCCCGATGGCCTTCCTTGCCAACCAGCCGACCAACTCATTTTCCACTATTTCTGTATGGATACTTTGTTTTTTTTAGCCTAATGTATTCAGTAGGTCTAGGCTATCAAAGACGAACTTTGAAAACCTCATTACATAACTGTCCGAGTAAATTATGGTACAATATTTTGCCTTCTACACTTTCGATCGAGGTTAAGCCTTATTGCAGGCATAGCTGGTAGCAGATTTCCCTATAGGATCAGTGAGTCTAATTTTCCAGTCCATTGAGTCGTTCACCTGCTCCTATTTTAGTCCTCGAGCCATCGGTAACCATTTTAATTTGTGCGCTTTAAATGATGTAAATGTAGATTTGTCACGTATCAATAACCGATATCAGTCATGGCATTCGTCTGTTGTTTAGATAACCGTCTTCATGGGACTAATAATAGAAAGAAAAATATGCAGGTATTTACAAAAATGCCTATTATTTGTTTCCAAAAATAGAAATCTAATGAAATCTGGCTTGTGGAACCTGCTCAAACATAATCGTCGAAAGTTCATCACCATATATGCGTATTTAAAATTTTGCATAATGTATTCAACAAATATTTTGAAACTCATTTTTGCGTTTCAACCAAGCTCCCCTTAGAGCTTAAGTTTGAAAAGAAAGATAGTAATCATAGCTTTGGCATTCGTAGTTTATAGGTATCCACAAAACGACAGTGGTGAAGGTGATTATGAGGATTATGATGATGCTCGTGGACAATCAGGAGGCAGTGGCGGTACTGGTGGCGGTAGTGAAGTGTTTTTCAATAGCGACACCTCAATTTTGTATTTAAATACAAGCGCACCCTTGAAACGTCATTCAAGGTATACATTTTTATCATGGTCAAGTTCACGAACTATCAATGTTTGGAAATTATTCGAAATTACTAACGAAATTCTGAGTCAGTGGTGGCAACTTTAAGACAGCTTACTCCAATTTTCAATCGTAATAATCGTCCCCCAGACAGGCTGTGCGTGCTATAGTGGATAAAGGCAACATATTCACAATTGAATGTTTCAGTGGCAGTGAGACAACGCACTGGTCGAAGTACCGAAAATATCGCAGCCATAAGTGCTTCAGTTCAAAATAAGCCCGTCCACATTGCGGCCAATTTTTTGGATGTCTTTTTATGGGGTTACGTTAACAACGTTACAGGAACAATATCGAATACGAAATCGATCAACGTTCCGATCACTGCAAACGCGTGCACGTTTGGCACGGTGGTCATATGAGCGATATCGAATTCCATACTTAACTGTAAATGTAAATGGAATAAATTTCAGCCCAATATCTCAATTATTCTGTCTTTCATTTAAATACAAAAAAGTTTTGTCCTTTTTAAAAAGCTTTTTTATACTCGATTAAGTATAATTTAATAAATAAAAATAAAAAAATATGAAAAAATGTATTTTGTTTCGTATTGCCAAATCTTGGATTTCAAAATCCACCACAGCTCCTAAACCCACCAAATTTGTATAACTGCTTACCAGAAGCAGGATGCGCAACAAATTTCTTCTATTAAAATTTACGCGTTTCTAATGATTTTTAAAGGATGCCACGCCCATTGCAAATTTTCAAAAAATACTCCCTTCGCGTATTCACGTACTGTGAGAGTTTCTTTCCTAGGGCCAGTAATTGAAGACATTTTAAACAGAAACTGTAAATCATGATCTGCCGGTTTTCGGAAAAACAGCCTTCGGTAAAACAGTTAGAATTATTTTAAAAATTTTGAATGCCAATTGATGTCGGTCTACTACGGTCTACTATCAAAACTTTTACGGTCGTATTATCAAAACTTTTCGAAAAATTAAACGATAAGTAATTCGCATTATTGAAAACTCGTTTGAAGAGAAAAAGGTATGCTCAGCTATCTTCCTCGATGTATCGAAAGCTTTCGACAAAGTGTTATCACGCTAGCCTACTGAACCTTGAAATCTTACCTATCCGACGGTTACTTGCGCGTCAAACGAGAATATGCATTTTCTAATACTAAGAAAATACAGGGTGTTTTTTGTAGAAGTGTGGTTTTCTGGTTTTCAAGAAGAAATAAAACGTATATAATTTAATGTTATGGCCAAGAATTTAGACTTATTATAAAGATAAGAATTTGCCATTATGTTTTAAAAACGATTTTGGGCAAGTGGCCGCCGCGGCTGGTTCGAATAAATTCCAGCCGAGAGGCCCAATTTTCAGTAATAACGCGCCGAATATTCTCTTCCAAGGCATCAATCGTCTCGGGCTTATCTGTGTAGACAAACGACTTCACATAACCCCACATAAAATAATCCAGCGGTGTTAAATCGCACGATCTTGGAGGCCACGCCACAGGTCCACGACGCGAGTTAATGAGCTCACCAAAATTTTCCTTCAATAAATTGATTGTTTCGTTGGCTCTTGGAACCAAAGGTCGTCCAAATCAACATCCTCCATTTCACAATTCAGGCACGAAAAAGTCATTAGTCATTAATCATGGCTCTATAGCGTCCCCATTGACTGCAACATTATGACCGGCTTCATCTTTGAAGAAATATGGACCAACGAATCTCTCTGCCCATAGAGCACACCAAACAGTGACTTTTTTGAGGATGTAACGGCGTCTCAACAATGGCTTGTGGATTATGATCACTCCAAATGCGACAATTTTACTTACTAACGTAGTCATTCAACCAAAAGTGAGCTTCATCGCTGAACAAAATTTTCTTGTGAAAATCGGGATCGGTGCCCATCTCGTTTTGGTAATAAATTTGCACGATTTGCAAACGTTGTCCAGGAATAAGTCAATTCATTATGAAATGGCAAACCAAACTGAGCATAAATCAAGTGACAGCTGTCAAAAAGACCAACTCCGAAAAAAGTATTGCCAGATTGAAAACCACACTTCTACAAAAAAAAACACCCATTAAAAGCCGGGCTTCCCCAGGGTAGCGTACTGGGACCAATGTTGTATTTGTTGTTTACATTTACATAACTGCGTTACAGCCACCTATGCAGATGGCACAGCTGTCTTAGCTGTTGCCATTACAGAAAGCGAATCTACGATGCAGCTGCAACCACGTCAATGAAAAAGCCTCAGTTCTCATCAACTCAACTGGATGGAAACGAAGACTCAAACGGAAAAAACCAATAGATCTAATAAGTATAAGAATCAGATTCTACATACCATATATTATGAATATATATTCTATGCATGAATTAAACTATGTATCCCAAAAGAATTGCTCGTTAACCTTGTTTGTATATTTATGTACCTATATATAGTATACCATAAGTTAGTTGCAATAAATACAATAAAATAAAAGAAGTGTATTTTAAAGACTTTTTAATATTGAAATTTTGTTTCTACACCGACACTTTTCATATTTGAGAAAATCTGACCAATATACACACTGAAGTGTTAAAGAGAATATGGTACATAAAAACGAGTAATGGAACAGTTGGTTCCTTTCCTCCTTTCAAAAATACCATTCCGTGAAAATATTGTCTAGTAATTCACATCTACTTTAAGGAAGTTTTGAAATAATGGTTCTAAAATTTACAAAGATCACGGATGAGGCACCGTGGCGGGTGCCGAATCGATCGATGATCTGCCTGTTCCATGAACAAGGATATTCTTTAACATCAATGTTCATTAAAACCGATCAATTTTAATTAAATATTATCTAAAATGCATATAAACTGTCAAATTAGAAAAAAAATAATAATAATTTTATTTTTAATTTTTTGAAAATGAAAAAAAAATCTGGAATCAATTTAAACAGAAAGTGGGTACAGCTTTTTCAGATCAAATAGTTAATTATTTATTTATGTTCCACCTTTTGTTTGCCCACTTCTATTTACAAGCAAAATTTGGTATGCAACTTGTGCCAAAGCAAGAATCCAATCCATAAAAATATTCAAAACAAATATTTTGAGAGATCTGTTTTAAAAAATTACCTACATACGTTTCTCCCTGAACTTAAAAATAGTGCCTTACTTGCTTACCAAAATTTTATAATAAAAGCCCGCAATTCGTACGAATAAATTATCAGTTCATCGAAGGCTATTACACAGCGATGAAGTTTTTTACGCTAGCATTACTTGTCATCGCTTTGGCATGCGTGGCTCATACACAAGAAGCCGATGAACCATCAAGCTCAAGTGGTTTAGCTGAAGGTGATGATGAAGATACATCAGCCGATGGTGGTGATGAAAATTCGCCAGCCGATGGTGATGGTGGAGTTGGAAATAGTCATGGTGATGGTGGTGAAGGACCACCAGATGGAAATGATGGCCCACCTTGTGATGGATCAGATGGCGGTGGACCACCTCAAGATGGATCAGATGACGGTGGACCACCTCAAGGTGGATCAGGTGGCGGTAGACCAACACGTGGGGATGTAGGAGGTGCTGGCGAAGCTGGTGGTAGGGGAGGCTCATCTCGTGGTGGATCAGGAGGTGGCAAGAGAGGTGCATCTAGGGGTCGTTCAGGTGCATCTAGCGCCCGTGGAACAACAGGAAAGCGTGGAGCAGCAGGTAATCGTAGAGCAGCAGGTAATCGTGTAGCTTCAAAAAGTGGTAAGAATCGTTCAAGGCAAAGAGGCAGCGCAAATCGAAGTGGTCGTGGAAGACAAGCCAGTCGTAGTAATCAAGCAAGTCGTAGAAGACAAGCCAAAAGTGGTAGACAAGCTAACAGAAGAAGAGGATAAGAAAGATGACAAAGGCATAAATGAAATCCGACAGACCTCAATAAAAAAATTATAACAAACTTAATTTTTTTTTTTTTTTTGATCAACCGTCTTATTCAGTGAAATTCGTTGCGAATGGCAAAATGTGAGAAGATAGTTTTAATTTTACCGCATCAACAGATCGTTCAATTACATTGCTATAAGGAGCTCGATAGTCCAGTAGGAAAAGCAGTACGTAGAGCATTACTTATGAATACCCCAAACGAAAGGTAAACAATTGGGGTTTTCACAATGTGTCTTATTCTGTCGTATTATGTCGTAATATCGTAAAATTTTGTATGAAAAATTAGAGTATTTACGACAATTCAGTGGAAACGACTTTGAATACGACACCTTGTGTCTGATGTATTTTACGAGATCGTTTTCGTACAGTGTTGCCGCTTTCACTTCGATTGAAGTGTTTCACTTCTTTTTCGAAGCTCCCACTACGACACTTTCTCTTTGCCATGAACACTTCTATTTGGTATGAAATATTTCGTTTATTTTCACTTTCTACTGGAAAGTACAAATTGATGAACAATATCTTTATGAAAATGGTAATATTGGTTACCAACTGTATGCACATCTCTAAAACGAAAATTAGAAATGGCATTGCCAAAGTTGAAAGCATTTGTTTTTAAATTTGTGTTGTTAAATATTGGTAACACTGAGTGGACTTCACTTGAATAAGGCGCGTTGTCGAAAGAAGCTAGTTGGAATTCATGGCAAGGTAAGTTAAATTTGTGTAAAATGTATCAAAATTTACTAACAATCTTAATTTTTGAAGGAAAATTGACAAAAACGCCATTAAAAGGTAAGCCTAAGCCTTTATCAGCCTATCCATCCTTTATAGAAAACGAAATGCTAAAAAAAATACTCTTAATTCGTGCGAGCAGCCCGTGCATTTCATCGAAATTGCACCGATTGTCACTGATGAAGATGTTTGAAGATGTGCGACTAACACTAACGCACCACACAAAGTCTTCCAGGAACAATTTCGGTCAACATAGACCGAAAGTTAAAAATGGTTAGAATCAAAAGAAGGGAAAAGTTTTTGCAAAATATACCAGAAATTTTTGGCAAACAACATAACAAACGTAGATAGGCATAAAAAGTCAAATCATCACATAAAATGCAGCCCTCTGAATAAGTTCTTCAAAAATATGTTAGTATAACAAAAGCTTGCCGGCATAAAATTCTACTGTTTGATAGTAAATGTTCTCTATGTTATATATGTTTTACAGTTTTGTTTTTTATTTTTTAATAAAGATGTATTTTAACCGTTGAATTGAATCTTGTATTTGTCATCTAAAAAATCATCACTTCGCTTCACTCCCTTTTTGAAGAAATTTCACTTCGCTCAAAATTTTGAAATGGCAACACTATTTACGCATACTCTGCCAACATTGACTTCAGAAATGAAAAAGCTTGTTTTCTTCACAAACAACCAAAAGAGAGTGAGAGAAAAATTTGGTGAGCGAACATTTTGTTTAACACGCTTTTCTCCCCAACTGTCGGTTCAGTCAGTTTGAATATATCTCGGAAGTTGATGATGGAATTGAATAAATTTTAAATATTTTAATTAAAAGATTTTCAATTTTGTTGTCTTTTTAAATTGAAATATTTTTTATTGTGTATTGCAACAACAAAAGCTATTATTGATGACGTTAAAGTTTCTATTCTTCTTTTTCTCACGTTTGCTCTTTGCGAATGAGCATTTTGCAGTGTATATGACAACGTTCTCACCCAATTATTATTATAGCCAAATGTAAAGTAGAATCTCAAGAGCCCAATCAGTTCAGCCGAAGTATTTTAAGCGCGTGGTGGTGGAATTTCCGTTCATTCGTTTGTTCGTTAATTTGTTTGTTTATTAATCGTGAGAAATTTTGCGCATTCACAATTTATGGTGTCCATAGTTGCCAGCCAGTAGTAGTGACCTGCCCGTGCTTGTCTTCCGATACTCTATCATCGCTTTAATCGTGTTTAGTTTTCTTGCAGTTTCTGCAAAAATTAAAGACAATAAACTGTGCAAAATCATTAGTAAAAGTGTCATCGAAAAGTGACAATGTAAGAAATCATATACACACATGCATACATACTACTTATAATCACATTTGACATTTGTACATGTAGAACAGATACGATTAACCCTAAATAATATCAACACAAAATGTTGGCACACGTAATGAAAAAAGGAAATAAGCAAATATATACATATATAATGCATACTTACTTTCTTATTTTTATTAATCAGATGAGAAGCTCATTTAAATGATAGAAGTATAAGATATACTAATGTAGGAAGAAAGGAGAGAACGAAGTCTCAAAAGACGCATGACCTAATTTCTTTAATATCGATTTTTTATTTTATAAAAACCTCTTGTTGTCATTAACCAGACATTGATAATGTGTTCATTATTGTATGTAGTATGTATAGGACATATATTAACATTCGGAAAATGTTCCAAAATAAGTGTGCAGTGTAGAGTGAGTACAAATCTATAAACATTTCTAGAAATTTAATTTCTATATTATTTTATTGATTTTAAAAGTTGTCGGCTTCTCTTTTTTGTCTATTTAAAGGTAACATTCTTATAAATCAAAGATAATTTTCGCAAACTTTTTACCTGTACTTCGTTTATCGGCATGTGTGCATAATAATTGCGCAACTGTTCACAATAAACTTTATGATTGAATCGGCCAGCAAACGTAAACTCATTCCTTGTTCGTTCACTGTGAATGTGGATATATTAAGTATTCATGTACTATATTTAAAAAACAATAAAAGTTTTAGTGGAATTTTGTTATGCAAATTAAATTTAATATTTTGTTGGATACACAAGAACGAAAAAAAAAAAATTAAATACAGTCCCAGTTCATAATGTTTTGTTGGCCTACGAAGTGGCGTGTGTAAGATAAACAATTCGCAAATTATTTATTGCCGGTAGAAGAGCAACTACAACAATCAGTTGTAAGATTACTACCTCTTCCCTACTTTCTCGCACATCAATTACCGCCAATGAGTTCAAAGACCTTTAATTGAATTTATTTAATTATATACATATGTAGGTAGGTGCGTGCCAGAACAAATTTTTCTACTAAAATATGTATTACTTGGTCTTAACCAACCTTTTTATACCCTACACTAGCGTTCTTATTTAATTGTTTAACAATTTTCTAATCGGGCATGCACAGATTATTTAACAATGGGCAGACTAAATAATTAGATTTACAATTCCGAAATTTGAAAACGAACTTTAAGTTTAAATAAATATTTGTCTTTCTCGAAACAAGTCAATCTTTTGGCAACCATGATCATGTTGTGCGAGTTATATTTATACACGAAAAAAGCCTACAGTAAAATGAAAAGATTTTCTTAAGCAAGCAATTTGAACTGTTAGAAGTTTGCTATTGAGAGAAGAATGTTAGAGCACCTACTAGTTCAAGAGAGGTGGCAAGATCTGAAATCTAAGGAGATTCCACTAGTTCACATGTGAAAAGAGTTAACAATTTGGACTGAACAAATTCATTGAATCCTCAAAATGTATCTACTTTTTAAAATTTTGCCTGTGTTGAGATTTGAACCCCGGTCATTCCGCATAGCAGGCTAGCACACTACCAACTACGCCACGGCGACCAAATCAAAATGTTAAAACGACGAGCTTTGACGACAAACTGTATTGGACGGTTCCCGAGAATATCTAATAGTGGGTCCAATGTATTTACCAGAAACAAAGGGATTACTTACTTTTGATGTTATTAAATTAACGGTCAATTAAGTATTATATTCTATAATTTCAAAACAGATAATGTTCTCCACTTTGAAGTCGGGAGGCAGGTTGAGTAAGATTGAAAACCAGTTGGTATTCCAACAATTATGGCAGCCTACACTGCAATACAATAAAACTTTCTGTTTTTGAAATGATATTTTCTAATTTGAAACTGGAATAAGTATAGTTGCTCTGATTAGTTTGTTGTTTAAAATTAATTGCAATTATCTTGAAGTCTGTAATTATTTTGTGCAATTAATTTTTATTTTGTATATTTATTCGAGTATTTATGTAATTTTAATCACAATAATCTCAAAATTTTCAAGGATTAGTAGAATAGTAAAAGGGTGGAGAGAATGACTGAGGGTCGTTATCGCTTAAACTAATGCTTGTGAAATAGGAAGATGATAGATTCTTTTAAAATTAAATCGATTTACTAATGCTTGTGAAATCGGAAGATGATAGATTCTTTTAAAATTAAATCGACTTACTGCTCTCAAAACTGGTAATTTACAATTCCCTTACCGGATCAAAAAGGTTTTCAGGAAAAATTTCACACTTACCCTTGGAATATGCTAGTGATACTTACTGTTTTCAAGTATTAATTTTGCTAAATATCATAAAATATTGAGATTTAACAAATGCTAAAAGTGATTGCATTCCCTCCCTCCTTCTTCCTCCCACCCATCAATCTTCTTTCCAATAAACACAATGCTCTGCATTTATAGAGGTAAACCCTTAGTGTTGAATGTATCAAAAAAAAAAAAAATTTTTATAAAGGTTCTCAAATGATAAATGTTTAAAATTATATCGGAAATCAATGGGGTTTTAATGCAAAAAAAACTGCTATTTTCGAGCATTATATGCACATATATACATACGATAATTATTTTGTATTTTTAGCACTTTAAGTAAATAACAAGCAATGTTTGAACAAAAAACGAATCCACATGATTCTATTTATCTATTTATTCCACAATTTCTTCCTGATGTCATTGCAATATTCAGCTTTTCGCTACTTCACTAATCAAACTCTTTCAACATTGCTTTAAAAGAATGAACAACTGGAAAACTGTTTTCACTATTCTTATGTAATATAAAAATGAATTTTTTTTAAATTTAAAATTAACGTGGAGATCGCGCTATATATTCATTGACTTTTTACTATGTCTGTTAAAGTACTGCAATTATAATTATTAAATTAATTATTACTAGTACTTAAATGGAAATTGTTTCAATTTCTTTAAAAATGTTTCTATAATTACATTAAATTAAAAATTTGCATATAGCGAAAAATTGATTTTAATTTGATAAAAGTGATTTTACTCTCTTTTTAGTATGTGTATAGTGCATGTGAAGATTTTTATGTATAAGTAACACCTCGTTATAAAACACCTAATTTAAACTAAGATTTGCTGTGCTTATTCCTATTTTGGTTGATTTATATATTTAATAACAAAAAATATGTTTTTTTGTTTTGTTTTGTTTTAAGTCAAATATATAAAAAGCGTTTTGGGATACTTGCCAATAAGAGAAGGAGAGAAATATGTATGTACATACATATTAGATATCAATAAAATATTATAACACGTGATAAAAGCTTTTTTTTTAATAAACTGACTTGATATACTCTCTACAAAGTGTATGAAGAACATATTTTAAAAATTATATACACTTTGTAGCAGTAGTTTCAAGTATAGAACCATATTATTTCTATCTATTTCAAAGCAAGTGTCCTATCGGTAAGAATATTCAACCCCTATTCCAGAATCCTTCGTAACAAATACGTTTATAAATAAAAAAAGGAAAAAATTATTCCGATTGGTTTCCGGAATACAAATAATTTTAATTTGTAAATGCAGCTAGAAATTCGTAATTGTTACGACGGATTCTGGAATAGGGGATATTAATTTCGATATGCGAAAGAGAGAGGTAGAAAAGTAAGGAAGTAAGAAAGAAAGAAAAGGTCTTACTAACTTACTTTTCTACCCATCTCCCTCGCACATTCTTTCATGCTTGCGCCAGTGTAAGCAATCACAAAAGAAAAAAGTGTAGAAAATCAACAATACCCACTCGTGAGAGTGTAGCGTGCCAATAAGCACAATTTTTTATATTTAAATGTCAACCGACCCATCCGGTTTGTGCACGTGATAAAATAAGAAAAGTACTTGCAAAAGGCAATAAGCAATCTTTTATAACAGTTTTTAAAGTTTTTAACATAATTTATTCCATATTTACAAGACATAAAAGAAATAATTTTCGATTTCGATTTGAATCTTGTTATTAACTGTCAAAATATAACATTTCCTCGTCGTTATTTTTTTAGTAGCTGTTAAATTTGACATTTACAGCACGCCTACAATTTCTATACGAATTCTCTTTACAATGATTTGTATACAATGATTTACAAAGCAACGAATTTCTTATTTTGCATTTAAGTACGTACTTTTTATTTTGGACTTTGATCTTATTTTTTATTCAAAATATTTTTGAATATAATCAAAAAATGATAAGAGTTTTTGTTAGGCTGTGGTTATATTCAAATTGTACTCGGCGAACACCATGCAATTGTTGTTGCCCGAACACGAAAAAAGAGCTTTTGCTCACTCTCACACCGAACACGATATGCTGGGTGAAATGTACACCGAACACGCCGAGTATTCAGGGTGTCAATGAGTTATTCTACAAAAAAGAACAAAAATGTATGTAAAATAGAAAGAAAACATGCAAACCTGTACATCATTATTTTCATATGCAGAAAAGCCAAGTTGCGAATATTTTTAGTTTTTAAATGTGAATATTACAAATATTATTGATAAAACTATTGAAGAAATATCATATTATTTTCAAAATTTTTCAATTATATTATTAATTGCGCACTCTCCATATTGATAAAATCTTTTAAAGTTTTTTGGTATACCATTTAGTGTTGCCGTTGCGCAAAAAATTGTATTACAAAAAGAACTAAATTTCAACAAAAAGCAACTCTGTAACGAACACCAATGTAACCACTAAACCCAGCACGAGAGTAAAATTTGATGTGTTCGTCGAACAGCGAATACCAGTATAACCAGCAACTTAGTCTGTCATTCAAAAAAGATAACAGAGAGAAGAAATTCATCACAAATTGTGTTCAACTCTCTCTCTCTCTCTCTCTCACTCTCTCTCCAGAAAGAAGCTATGCACTCTTTAACTCTACCAGTACTGCCAGTTCATAAAATTATGTACCTATATATACTCGTACAAAGTTATAATTATTTCACCTGAAAAGTTTTAAGTATTTTGTAAGTAGGCGTATTTTTACGTGGTAATTAGCTTTAGAAGCTATTTCACCTGATAATATCGAATTTGGTTTAACTTCTCTCAAATAACTTTTTCATCGTTTAACTTGTGTGTCGGGGTATACAGAATATTTGTATAAGGTTTGTTTGAGTTATTATTATAATTCATATAATTAATTAGCAGACAGTCATTGCAAAAATTGTTCGACTATGTCGAGTATCAAACCTAAGAACTCATTTTATCAATCTTACACATACAAATTACTCCATTAGTTAATAGTTATAGTTAATAGCTTCTCACGTTCGCGTTTCTTTATATGTAGAATTTGAGCCTGGTCAAATTTTGAAATAGTGCTCCTTCCTAAAATCCTAACTATTTTTTTTTTTTTTTTTAAAAAATATCCAAAACAGAACAATGTCTTATATTGAAAAAAATTTCTTACATATTGATTTCAGTAGAGTACGTCGACAAACAGATTTCTGTTGATAAAATTTTAACTGCATACTTAGATACACTTCATACATAGTCATATGCAGCGTTTGGTCTTTCGACTTGCCATCAAGCTGCCTATCGTGTTCACTTGTTCATCACTTTGAACGCAATGTAGGAAACGAAACCGAGAAGGTTTCATGTCAATTGGGCATTTTAATTTTGTTTTTTTTTTGCACGTTGCATATTTAATGTGCTAATTTTTATGAAATGATTGCAAATACATCAAATTTCTGTTCGCTGGCTTTTTATTAAAACCTACATTTAATATTGTCATTTTATTTATTTTTCGGGATGTGATGCTTATGCAAGAAAAATCAAAGTAAAATGAATCGTTTTCTCCAATAGGAACAATATGATAATAAAATATTGAACTCTACGTAAATTTTTATTTTGGTTTGAGGATTTTCGGTGCAAATTTTCTGTCTGCTAACTGCCAAATTTTCATCCGCTCTCTCTGATTTTCGTTCAATTTCACACGCGTGTAACTTTGCATATTGATGTGGAGATAAAAACATAACGTGGTTCATTGATCTCAATACAATCAATACTACTCAAGGCCGAGATTACATCCAACCAGTAAATCTTTTAAACTGTTTTAAATCACATTTTTTATGTCGGTTCTCATTAAGATACTGTTTTATTTTTACAAAGTAACACTATGAATTGATTTAGAATTGTGTGAAATATTCGTTGACTATATCTACACCTAATACTTAGTCAAGCGCCATTCCAATGTTCCAAAATCAATTTTTGGTTACAAATTTTGCCTCCCGCTTTAGTGCTTCTTCTTACAAAATTATAAATATCATTACCAATATTTAAAAAGTAAAAGCCACGATACTGTAATTTTGCTAGATATTTATTTATGTATCTATTAGATTAGATTCTCTCTCATATCACTGAAAGTATATCCCGTAGTATGTTTTCCGACGTAAAAATTTATCGTTCATAAATTTATATCGTTTGAAATTTTTCGTTGCTGGCAATACTTCTTTGACAAACAAACTTTTTCTTTTTATTCTCGATAATTTTTTTCTCTCTCTCTTTTAGTCGCTCTTTCTCTATTTTACGCTTTACTCTACTTATCGACAACTCTCTTTTCCAGTTAATACGACGAGTATATCAAGGAAAAGCTTTAAAATTTTGGAATAAACAAAACTACTACAAAAAAGCAAAATGAGCCGATTATTACTGAATAATTCATCCACATTGATTCAGTGTGCTACTACTTCTGCCACTGGAGCGTCTAAGATATTAGGTCCGCGAATTTTGGCACGTAACGTGTGGACAGAATCCGCCAAACTAAGAAAGGTAAGTTAATTAAAAAGTTTATTCTTTTGTTAATTTATTGCTTAGGTATATAGTATGTACATAGAATGTCAATGATTTTTCTGATGTAGCTGACGCAAAAAAACAGGAATTGAAATGTGTCGGATGAAATGCACGATATCCAAAGAGTTATTCACATGAACTTACATTGTTCACATAAGAAAATTGTATTGAATATCTTAAATTTAAAGTATTTATTAAAAACTACTACTTGTTTTGCTCTCTATTACAGCGAACATCAACGAGGAAAATGTCAACAAAATGTCTGCAAGTCGAGAATATAAATCCCAATTACATTGCCATGGAATACGCCGTGCGTGGCCCTTTGGTCATACGAGCTGGCGAAATTGAAAAGGAATTGGAAAAGGTAAGCAGTGAAATATGAGTTCAATTTGAGAGGATTGGAAATGTAAAAGGATTTACTACTAGAAAAACTATAACTAGATATAAACACAACAAATTTCAACCTCCAAAAAAATTACTTCATGCTTTTCATTGAAAAGCAGTTCGTAATTATGGTTACCTTTCACATCGTTTACATCACTGTTTAATCTTTGTTTGGAAATTTATGAATGAAAATATATGCGGGTCGTGTGAGTGTTTTTGAACATGGACCAGTATCGCATCTGCTGCAGCAGAATAAACGATGTCTTCCTGTCATTATTAAATGATACTAGGTCTGTTCACGTACTCGAAAAACTTGCAAAAATAAGATCGTCAAATAGTAAAAGAAAAAAGTGGCTGCAAGTTTCTGCTAGTACTTTACTTACTAGAATTTTGATTTGCTAAATCTTTAAATTAAGTGAATTTTATATATATATTTTTTGTTAATACAAATGATTGGAAAGAGAAATAATAGTGATGTTGTGGAAAATGTGAGAATGTAATTGTGAATGCAAGTATGTCACAAAAAACTATTAATTATTTAATTATAACAGCAAGAGCCCGCAAGGAAAGGGGAAATTGTGGAGGTGAGAAAACACGTCAGGACCAACGGAAGATGATAAAAGTAAAATGCCTATTGTTGAAAGTATTTTTATGGTGATCAAGAGTGATTGTTGTTAATAATTTTATGAAACTCACAACTAAATAACTTTTTTGGCGCTAAAAATGATCGGTCAAAATATTCGATCAGCTGTTTACTTGCAAGTTTCTACTTGTTCACGTAATTTTTCTGCCTTTTGACAATTAATATTTTATACTCTTGGAGAGTAACGAAATATACAACCACCGTGATTTTCATCCATTTACGAAGCACTGCCTTTAAGTTACGAAACCAATGTTGAAGTCTTTATATAATATTATTGACTAGGTCAATATTAGCTGCTTTTTATTCGCCACACGCTCTTAGTTATGTATAACTAGCAGCGATATCTGTAAGGGGAAACAACAACAAAAGCTAGCGAAATAACGCGTATATTTATAGCTGTTATGTCTAACATGTTGTTAAACATTCGTGGTTTCTATAACAATTAGTGGTCGCTGTGGCATAGTGGTAGTGCGTTGGATTGCTGCGCAGAGTGTCCGGGGTTCGAATCTCGGTACAGGCAAAATCAAACACACAAAAAAGAACAAAAATAATTTTCCTACACGGCACCACCTCTTGGCAGGCAATGGCAAACCTACAAGAGTAACAATTGCTATGAAAAGCTTTTCACTTCGCCGTTCGGATTCGGCATTAAACTGTAGGTCCCTTCCATTCATGTACAAATATAACACGCACAACATAAGTAGCTGCGAAAAGCTCGGCCTAGGCCCTCCATGGGCTGTTGTGCCATTAAAAGTAAGAAGTAAAGTAAACAATCATTCTGTGACCTGTCAATAATGAAAGCAGATGAATAGTTTCGCAAAAAAAAGAAGAAAAACAAGAAATGTGACAAAAAGTTCTCCCGGTAAAAAAAAGAGTTACAAACACAATTAAAAATGTATAAAAATACAAAAAAAATAAACGCGCAAGGGCGAGTTAACACATATACTTAATAAAGAAAAGAAATGCCTGTGCTCATGTTTTGGAAAATCTCCAGCTGCCAGCTGCTATTAAGCAGATTTAGTGTGATTGCCAACACACCGAAAACGAGAACTAACAACTTGATCGTTTCATTCGCACATGTTAAATGAGCTGGCGAATAAACACTGCAATTATTTTACAGCAAAGCTTTAAAATTTAATTAATTTTTCAATACCTACATACATATACTGCCGATGTTCTTAAATAAATAAATATATCCTAAAGATAGATACATTTTGTATGTTAACGATTGTGTGACTGTGAGGAGCTGATTATTGATTCATAGAAAAAATATATAAATTGAGAAGGTACACGCGTGAAATGTGGAAAAAATTTATCGAATGTAGCAAATATGTAGCGCTTTGGAAATTTTAAGAGGCTCTAATGGTATGAAAATGAATGCATGAAATGAAATTGAAATTAAAGAAGGGCGACTTTGAAAGGACACCAGGAAGTGGAATAAAAAATCATTGAAAACATGTTCGTTCGTTTGTATATGCGCCTATATGCTACATCGATGTAACACTTTAATGCGTCATGACTTACAGGGTAATTAAGCATTAAGCCGTTGTCATTTGCATACAATCAAACGCGCATACATATGTACATACATATACCATATTATATGCCAAGAGGCAAATATTAAATAACAAGATAAATAAATTAATATATGTATGTGAACATACATACCTACATATTCATGAATATTGTCGCGGATATAGTTACATATTTGGAATGAATTTTCTGCTGCGCATGCCTTCCACTTATAATTGAACAAATCATCGCAGAAAAATCAGATGTAAAGTGTACACACGCCAACAACAACTGTAAATGTGCGACGTGTGTTTGTAAATGTGTCTATTGAAGTGGGAAAAAAATTTGTTTTGCCTTATGAACAATGAGGCTGTTTACACTGGCGCAAGCATGAGACTGAGACTGACGCAATGAGATAGACAGGAGGAAAAGTAATGGGCGGAATCGATACCAAAAATAGTAAATATGTACTCAAAAGAATCGGTAGTACTCGATTATAAAAAGTGTCGATTTTGAGTACTCGAATCGACAATTGTACTCAGTATCGAATCGATTTATTAATTTATTTTCAAGTCATAAACAGCCATAATACGTTGGACGTAAATGTATTAAATGTATGTATGGTATATGATATTTTATTTTAACTTAAAGTAATTCAATGCGGTAAGAATACAATTCATTGAAACAAAACAAAAAAGAAAGAGTTCCACGGCAGTTCAGCTAATTTATGGTTAATTTACAAACATCCATAAAAAACGATAAAGTCAATAAAGAATGGCAGCTGTATAACAATATGCTCATAATTATTGTTTAGGCGATAGGCAGTTATTTCTTTACTTTAGAAATCTGACCTGGTTTTACAAAAAATACTATCATACGGCACCGAAGTTGGCGGTACGTAAAAATATTTGCAGAAAGTTAATATAAAGTAGTATCTGTGGTATCACAATTGGCTGTTCTGGCCTAAGTATGTCCTACTATAGGACAGCCACTCTAACCTAACCTATCGGAGTATAAATGAAAATAATTTTTGCCAAAATTCCAACTGATTTTCTAATCTTCTGGGATAGAGTATATTTAAATATTCCTGAACTAAAAGTTCTCTAGAAGTTTTTGGCATTAGTGTTTGTGAAGCACCTAGAAATCCGCGCCTGTAAATGTTATCATATATCTCATTTGTTCGCTCCTTTTCGATTGCTGATGATTGTTCAGCAGACAAAATATTTCCCTAAATAACTTTTAGCTTTGTTCACACACGAGTTCACATGCAAGTCGAAACATAATTTGGATTCCATGGTCACACACAAATAACAATACATGATAAATTACATTTATCAAGATTTCATAAGTACCATTAAGTTTAATCGGCACCATTTTACAGAAGTTTTTGTTGGATTATAGAGTTGTAAGATAAGAATAACTTTACATTATCAACATACATGATAACTTTGCAATTTTAATTAACAAATGGCAAATCATAAATAAACAGAAGAAATAATAAGGGTCCCAGATGGCTTCCTTGAGAACGGCATTTCGGAAGGTCAACTTATGTTTTCTGTTAGTGATACATATATGTATATATGATTCTATCCATCTCAAAAACAAGGGCGGAAATACATTCAAACCTAGCTTTTTAATCAGAAGGACATGATTGATTAAGTATATCAAATGCTTTGCTAAAATCAGTATACACATATAATATCAAGCTATTGTCTCCTCAACTGTTGCCAGTATGACATCGTTATCCAAGTATTTTCTAAATATCGTTATCTCTTCGTCCTTTTTGGACGAATCTGTTTTTTTATAACATTGTATAAAGTCACCAAAATACAAATAAGTTCTCAGAGAGCTTGTATGAAAAAACTAAACCATTTTAGACATAGAAACAACACAAAATTTGCAAAGATTTTTCTTGTCCATGGTCTATCTCGAGTTAGAAGAACTCGAGATAACAATTTATTGCAAATGCCTTAAACCTATTCCTGGTAAATACAAGACACCGTCTACTGAGAAACCTGGCTTTAAACAGTTCTAAAGAATCTTCCGTTCTTAAATATCAAGGAACTGATCAAGTTCCTAAATCAAACAAAATTTAACCTTAATGGTAAAATGCTATCAAAAATAAAATATATACGTCACACGGTTTGTGGTATCAACACAGCACTAATGGATATTAGAATTAATATTCAATTCTGATGCACTTGATATAACATAACTTAATTTAACTTAAGACTTGGTTAAACTCTATATTTATTTTCAATGAAACGTTATCAGTAATTTCTTTGAGCTGTTTTTAGAGTTCACTTGATAAACAAGAAAGATTGTATTGAATACATTACTAAATCTAATCTAGAGCTCTGCTCTACCGATTTCTACTATTACAAATTTTATCTATTGCGGTTCCAAGATTCTTCTTCTTTCTCTTCCTTGAAAATTTCTGTAAATCCATAAATCAACGGATAGCGGCGTATATTTTTTCGAATATTTCATTTATTTACAATCAGCCAGGCCAGGTAGTTAGGCCTTAGAATTACGATGTTTTACAATCTAGTTTATATTAGTGGCATTCACTAAGACTATATTTAACCCAAAAAAATATCGAATATTAGTTTTTTTTTTTCAAAATAATGATGATTCACGTTTATCTAATAATTTTACGTGACATCATTTTTATGCATACATTTTTCAAATGTGTTATATTTGTTTAAGTTGTAAAGTGCATTGTGCTTACGTCTATGTATTGTTAATGAAAGATTATAACTAAGAAAATAATATCCCTCAAACAACGAATATGTTTCGAAAAATGTTTAAATATCAATTATATGCAAATAATAATTACAGATTACGGTTGGCATAGTTTAAATAAACTTACAGATTCATACTATCTACTACTTATATGTACATTAGTATAACCAAGTATATGTGCATACAACATGTTAAACGATATAATTCGTAATGAAGTGTTTCGAGTTTAACTCGTCATATAATTTCAATAAATTCATTGGGAAATATTAACAAAAATTAACCGCACAATCAATAAAGATTAACAATTACATTTTTCAGCCCATTTTTTGTTTGTTCGCTATAACTAATATGAAATAAAAATTAAATAAAACTAACAAATGTTATGGAGCATGCGAAAAATTATAAATAAATATCATTTATCGCAATCTACACACGCATCTATTCTATTGTATTGGTTTATCACCACAACTCAACTCAAATTTAGTGGGTTGGTGTTGTTTTATTAGCTTTATTATATATATATTTTTTTCTATTTCTATTACGTACCTAATTTTGCGCTATCAACAAGTTAATTTCCGCTTTCTGTTTGTTCTAAGCGAAGCGAGAAAATCAAGAGTCACATCACCACGGAGCATGCACCTACCACTTGCCTCCACTTGGCAACCGAAACACGAACGAAATGCAAATGTCATAATCAAGTAATAAAACCACAAACAGCAAATACTCATAGTTATCTGAACCACCTACCAATATATGTACCTGTGAATAAATTCTGTGGCCTTTTGACAAAATAACCTCTTTCTACATATGAGGTTTCGTCTTCTCTTTTAAATTGTACGCTGTTTTTCTTTTTCTATCGCTGTATACGAGTATATAGTATTTTTGGTTCAAGAATTTCAGCTTTTATTAAAAATACCAGAAATTTGGAGATAAAAGCAGAAAATCTCACAAAAATTGAAAAGAGTAGGTGAAACCTTGTATGTAGAAAGAGATTGTTTTTTCAAAAAGGCTCTCCCCCACTCTTGTACTCCCTCTCACACACTCTATTCTCCTCGGTTGTTTCTATTAGAATAACGGTATGGCATACGTTGTTTTTATCAACAAAAACAACAATAGTTGATAAGTTCTGATAAGCGAGTATGCGTGCATCGAAATGAGCAAAATAAACAAAGTAAAAGAAAACCAACTAAATACTCATTGACGTATGTATTATTATTAGGCTGATGTTACAGGACCAATGTTTTGCTGTCAATAATTTTCTTTTTTTACTCTCTTTCTCTCTCTTCAATGTTTTCATTGATGCCCCGATACACTACCAGGTTTTTGTTGCACATATTTATGTTTTTTATTAAATATATTCAATTGTTTTCTGGACTGAATGAAAATTTAACAATTTAAAATCAAAAATTATAATTGTGATAATATAATATGATAATATGAGTTATGTGTTGATGATAATTTCAAAAAAGAAAATACACATGAAATATACATAAATTGTGTGTGAAAGAGAAGTGCTTCGCATCCCATAGCAATGTCTGCTTTTCCAGCAAGGAAATAAATTCCGCCACTTTGCTTTGGTATTTTAATTGCCCTGTTGTTTTAAAAATTAATATGTAGTCAATCGCACTCACTTTCACAACAGTGCAACAGCGTCTCCTCGGCAACCCTATTTTATTTAAAGTGAAGTAGGTTATTTGAAGTATGTTATTTCTATCAACAACAAAATTTGAAGTGGAACTTGTTATTCTCTTTTTTACTCGAGATTTAATTTCTTTAAACAACAACAATTTAATTATTTGCCAGCAAAAAACATTGATCGTTAAAAATATGTAAGTGTTTTTAAAAACATTCTGGTGCTGTCGAAGACATAGATTGTTCTTTAAAAGGTGAATTTATATAACATATATTTATATAGCATTACAACAAAATTCACCAAGCCAACAACAACAGAGCTTTGCTGTTGCAGTCATAATGACGGCCTAATTATAATGTCAAAAACAGATAACGAAAGCAGTAGCGAAACAAGTACGAGAAACAAATTACAACACATCTTTGTTGTTGCGGCCGTAATGGCGACGGTCGTTCTGGCGTAGTTGGTAGTGCGTTGGGCTGCTATGCAGAGTATCCGGGGTTCAAATCCCGGCACAAGCAAAAACAAGAGTAAAAATTGCCTATGAAAAGCTTTTCACTTCGCCGTTGGGATTTGGCATAAATCCATTCATGTTCAAAAATATATCATATCATGAGTGGATGCCAAAAGCTCGGCCTATGCCCAGGGAGGCTGTTGTGTGCATTTAAAAGAAGAAGATAATTGCAGTATAATTTAAATGACAAATTAGCTTTTCACCAAAAAGTTGCTAGTAACACTACCTTGGTTATTTTAGTTTATACAAGGTGTACAAGTACCGCTAATGACATCTCTGTGTTGTTAGGTAAAACTATACGGTCTGTCAAACCAAATCATTGACGCCATTTCTTCGCATTTAGTTCTGTCAACAATATTCAGTTCAAAAACAATCAAGTTTCATACAACATTTTTTTTTACGCTCGTAAGAATGGAGAATTTTGTGCCTACAAACTACGATATGCCGACGTCATTGATTTTCTGTTTCCAATTGAAGGAATCTGCTTTGGAATCTCATCGAATGCTTGTGGAACCTTACGGTACGGCTAGCATGCTCTAGGCAAAAAACAATGCAACGAGTGGTTCAATAAGCTTAAAAGTGGCGATTTTGATGTGAGAAGCGAAGAACGTGGAAGACCACCGGAGAAGTTTGAAGCTGCCAAATTGCAAGCTTTACTCGATGAGGATGATGGTCAAATACAAGATCAACTTGCAGAATAATTAAATGTGACCCAACAATGCATTTCTCAATGTTTTAAAAGCCATGGGATTGATTGGGAAGATGGGTGCCGCATGAATTGACTGAAAGACGGCAAGAAAATCGAAAAACCACCTGAGAAATCTTGCTCGCCAGGTACAAATGGATCTATTTCGAGAATCCCAAACGTAAACAATCATATGTTAAACCCGGTATATTTGAACCGTGCTTTGCGCCAAAAAAACGTCCAGAATATCAAGCCAGGCAACACAAAGTGATTTTTATTGATCACAATGCACATCACATCGAACAAAACAGACTCGGCAATTGGTAGATTCGTGCAGCTGGAAAGCCCTCCCCCATGCGGCTTATTCACCAGACTTGGCTTCTTCTGACTACCAATTAATTTTTTTCAATGGGACACGCACTTGATGAGCAGCACTTCGATTCGTACGAAAATGTGAAAAAATGACTATGACTGGTTTGACACAAAAAGTTCTGAAATATGGGGGGACGGTAGCTTCTATTATTCTGAAATTTTGAAATCATTTCAACATAACTCGTTAAAATGATCTCTAGAATAACTCTAGTAAAAACTATCAAATTCAAAGGGCAATGTCAAACAAAATATTGGTACAAAAAAAAACAAAATACGTATGTTGATAAATTAAAATGTCATGCAAAACCATCAAGATCAAGTTATCATTACACTATGCAACAAGTTTCAACTTTATCTCTCGGTATTGGTATTTTGGTATTTTGGAAAACTTGAAAAATGTTGGTATGATGAATTCATTTCACGTAAACCAATAAACTTTAATTGCGAAAATCTCAAGACACTGACTGATTCCAGAATACAATTTTCTTGACTCTTACTTTACTTCACTTTTAATGGCACAAAAGTCCATGGAGGGCCTAGGCCGAGCTTTTCGCATCCACTCATGTTGTGCGTGTTATATTTGTACATGAATGGAAGGGACCTACAGTCGATTTCTCAATCTAAATCTGTAGAGTTTTGTAAAAGTAAGGTGACCTCGTACATGCTATTTCTCCGCACAACACACTAACAGTTCTGCTACGGCATCTATAAGCTATAATCGCATCACTTCATCCTAAAACTAACTGCTTAACTCCATTTTATGGAAATTGCATATTGTGTTATGGTATAAATTTCTCCTTTTTTGTATAACTTTTCCTGAATTTTATTGTAATTTCTTTTGGTTTTTACTAAGTATATAAATCCTTATACCTACTGAGGTTATTTCAATGTTACAAAAATATAAATTTTTTCATTGCATTTTCCAATTGTTGCACTTGTTGTCAATTAGCTTAATTTGAGTCTTCATATATATTTCAAACAAATTGTAAAAATTATAACGTAATTAATTACATACATACATATATGGAAAGTACTCAACTTTCATTGCATCTAGTACTAGATGTAAATGTGTTATAATTGTTGTACGTAAATATTTTATTTTTGTAAAGGGTGGTCCATCCTACATTTGGAATTTGAACTACTGGGTATTTTAAGTGTGGCAACTCTAATGTCATCTATCATCACGAAGTGACTTGAACAACGTTGGGAAATACTTAAAATATAGTACCATAAATATACTAAAATAACGTTACAAATGCGATAGAAGAGAAACGCCTCTCACGCAATTTATGGGTCAATTTGTGAAACGTATGCATGAAACTGAATCTTTATTTGATACAACGTGTCACACAAGCCATGCAACAATCGATCTTTTACGTGGGAAGTTTGAAAATCGCGTTATTATGCGTTTTAGTGATGTGCGTTGGCCACCAAGCAGTTGCGATTTGACTCCGTTGGACTATTATTTGTGGGAAGCCGTTAAAGATGAGTGCTACGCTAACCATTCAGATTGAGGCTCTTAAAGACGAAATTGGTACAGTCATCGGTCAAGTAAAGCTCAATACATTCGAAAAGTACTGAAAAATTGGGTTGATCGTATGGGCTACTGCAAGGACAGCCGAGGAACTAGTGTTCCACAATTAACTGGACAGATCTAATTTACACTAAAATCAAATTCAAAATTATAAATGGTTCACCCTGTGTTTCAATGTTACTATCTAGTGGCGAATATCTTATTTCCTACCTATTTAGAAGTAGGCAGACAGATATTTAAAATCAATCACCATCCAGCTGATGTTTAATCGAGATATCCTAAACAAAACGACATTAGCTCAACTGTCTATCTATTTATTTTATATTTAATTGTTCTATTTTTCAATCAAAACAAAATATATGTAAATGCATTAATTTTCATTTCCATGACTGGTCATGAGTTATACATTTTAGTTTTTAGAACCGATTGAAATTATTTCACTCAGAACAGGCGTTCTGTAATTTTTCATTATTTAGTTAGATATTAAATAAAATCATTCAACAAAAATAAATTGAAGTGCTGGCGCAAGTTGATAAGGCCAAGTGTAGTAAGGTCTCCCTGCACCTGATCTTTCTCACGGAGATTAGGACGTGCTCTTCTGCGTGTTCCTCCACCGTGGCTTGAATAAAACATCCTTCCAGCCGGAGCTGGAATAGTGTTCCATTCGCTCAACATGACCAAGCTATCGAAATCGCTGGATATTTATACACTTGACTATGCCAGTGTCGGCATACAGCTCAATGGTATTCAATGTCCACGTGTCTGCGCCATATATTAGGACGGAAAGGATGACTGAATTGTATAACGATATTTTCGAAGGTCGTGAGAGAGCTCTGCTTCTCAATTGCGTACTGAGCCCGTGGTAACATCTGTAGAAAACAGTTAATTTCCGCTTAATCTCAACGCTGACATTATTGTTGGCGTTAATGCTGGATCCTAGGTAAACGATATCCTTGACTACTTCAAAAGTATAAATGCCAACAATGATATTTTTACCAAAACTCTTTGTTTGTTGACACAAGGTATTTCGCTTTGTCCTCGTTTACTACTAGACCCACTCGACGAGACTCCCTTTCAAGATTGGAGAATGGCACTGACTGCTCACGCGATTGTGCCAATGATGTCAATATCATCAGCGTACTCTAGCAGTGTGGCACTCTTGCAGAAAATAGTCCCAGAGAGGTCGATGTTCGCAGCTCGAAGTATTTTCTCCAGCATAAGATTAAAGAAGTCGGACGATAGGGAGTCAAATGGCGCGGAGAGGTATGATCGACGAATTGATGGTGGATGCCACACTGATAAGGTCTAATCAGTTTGTTGCTGAGGGGCTTCAGACTTTTGCACAGTACGCTCAATAGAACCTTATATGTGACATTAAGAAGACTTACATATAACACGGTAGTTGGTGCAGATCATGGAGTCACCTTTCTTATGGATTGAGCAGAGTACGCTGAGATTGGCATACTTTCATCCAACCATATTCTGCAGCTCATAATACCCTTGACATCTGTAACTAGATTTCCGTCTTTGTCCTTGCAGGAATAGGCATTTTCAAGCCTCGGTCCTGTATTTTCAACTCTAATAGTTATAATTTTCTGAATTTCTCAAACTGCAGTCAGCATTTGAAATCACAATCCGCAAAATATTGTTTTCCTTTCGAATCTTAAGGTGCTAAAAAAAAGTCTGTGAAAGACTGGAACGTTTACTTCAAATGTTTTATTTAAAAGTTTGCCGGGTACCTCGTTTTTAAGTATATTTTATAGTAAATGATTCGCCTTACCCAAATTTGAATAACAATGGAAATATTTCTATTTTCAGGGCGTGAAGAAGCCATTCGACCAGGTTATTCGTGCCAACATTGGAGACTGTCATGCCATGGGTCAAAAGCCAGTTACATTTGTCCGACAGGTAAGCAAGCTCTGAAAGTTCAAGTTTTTTTTTTAATTTTTAATGAATTACTATAAATTGATTAAATGGAATAAATTACAAATGTACATATTATATAACACAATTGCATGCAATTGTATCAACAATTGTGGATATGACTTACATGCAGTTTATATGCAAATAGCATTTCAATTCTACAGTCACGAACAATAATATAGTATCACTTTTAGTGCAAGTCATTTTAAATTGTCTAAATTTATTTTGCAGCTTTTAGCGCTCACCCTTCATCCAACACTTCTTGAATCACCCGACTATCCCGAAGACGTGAAACAGCGCGCGCGTGATATCTTAGCATGCTGTTCTGGTGGTTCTGTGGGTTCTTACACAGATTCGGCTGGCTTGGAAGTTGTACGCAGGCAGGTGGCTGAATACATTGCGAAACGTGATGGTATTCCCTCCGATTGGCAGAATGTCTTTTTGACAGCCGGTGCCACACCTGGAATTAAGAGTATATTAGCTTTGATGCTGTAGGTTGCATGCAATTTTATTATTGAATTTTGTTGATTTTAAATTCTAAACTTAATTTTCGATTGTGTAGTAATTGTGTAAATGGTGTGAAACCTGGCATTATGACACCCATACCACAATATCCACTCTATTCGGCTACCATTGCTGAATATGGCATGGAGCGGGTCGGTTACTATTTGAAAGAGGAATGCAACTGGAGTTTGGACAGCGATGAGCTGGAGCGTGCCTATAATGATGCCAAGGGACGTTGTGAACCACGCGCTTTGGTTGTCATCAATCCCGGTAATCCGACGGGACAAGTTCTGACGCGCGATAACATTGTGGAAATTATTAAATTCGCACATGCAAAGAAATTAGTTTTGCTTGCGGACGAAGTCTATCAAGATAACATTTACGATAAGGACTCGAAGTTCTACTCCTTTAAGAAGGTCATGACTGAGATGGGTGCACCTTACAAGGATATGGAACTGATGAGTTTTCTGTCGACCTCGAAGGGTTTCCTGGGTGAATGCGGCATACGCGGTGGCTATATGGAAGTTATAAATATGTGTCCCAAAGTTAAAGCCGTTTTAACTAAATCGCTAACAGCATCGCTGTGTAGTACGACTGCCGGTCAAGTGGCAGTTAGCGCATTGGTGTGTATCTATAACCTTATTTGTTTGATATTTCCTTTCATTGATGTCTTGGCTTCTGCAGGTCAATCCACCAAAACCAGGCGAGCCATCGTACGAGAAATGGGCTGAAGAAAAGAACGGGACACTGCAAAGTCTTAAGAAACGCGCTGAACTTGTTTACAAAACTATAAATAGTTTCGATGGTTTCAAGGTGAATGTGGTGCAAGGCGCCATGTACATTTTCCCACAGATTCTTATTCCACCGAAGGCTATCGAAGCCGCCAAGGCTAAGAATATGCCTGCTGATACATTTTACGCATTTGAGCTGCTTGAATCGACTGGTATAATTACAAAAATACATTTCTATTCTATACCATCCAAAGTCTTGAATTGAGAGTCATGACTCGTTTCGTTACAGGCATTTGTATTATTCCGGGCAGCGGTTTTGATCAGAAACCTGGAACATATCATTTCCGTACCACAATTCTACCACAAATGGACAAATTGAAAGTGATGATGAAGAAATTCGGCGAATTCCATGCTGAGTTCTTGAAGAAATATAAGTAAAGCGGTTTTACCACTTTAAACAAAATATTGAAATAATAGTGAAAATTTGTGGAAACAGCTTAACACAACTGTGTTAATCATCATTGTATTTAACATTATTTCTATGCTATTTCTTTTGTTGTTATTTTGTATGGTAATTATATTCAAAAAATTTCTATCAATATAAAATATAGCTTTTAGCTTTTAAAATGATTGGAAAATGTTTAAAGAAATTGTTAATTATAAATTGTCAATATTGTTATATGTATATATTAAATACAATACTAATTTAGTAACCACCTTATCTTCCCCTTCGTCCCTTGATGCTCGTTCAAGTCAATTGCTTATTTCCGTGATGTAACTATTGCCATCTATTGGCCGGTAATAGCACGTACCTATATATAATATTTTCAAAAATATTGTTAATCTTAAATTCGAAGTGGGGAAATACTGCTTTTGTTTTTTAATATAAACTTTTGAATTAAATCATGTTATGAAACTGACAATAATTTTGTAACAAATATTTTTTTCTTTTATTTAAATTACATTCAGACATTACATACATATGTATGTATCTATGGTGAAACTGAAAAACAGTTTAAGTCGTTTTAAGATGTCAAATATTTTAACACGTATTTTTAAATAATTTATGGATTTATATACAGTCGATGTTCAATAATACGAAAGCAATATTTTTTATATTAGCGACTCTTCGATAGTAGGTACTTACGAATAACAGTTCTCTTTTAAGAACAATATCCTCGGTCTCTTGGTTTATTTTTGTAATCTTTTTTCCACACATTCTGAATGAATTTGATATTGTTTTTGGATATTTGAGTTATTTGCTCGTGGCGCTTGCACATTTCGCGAGAGGACGTGACATAAGTTGTGTTTTTGCTACAAAAATATTATTTTCGTGTGAGATAAGTGACAAATCGAAGAGATTAGTTAGTGCTCTTGAGTTGCATATTATATCCAATTTTACGACGCTATGTTCAGTGCCGGCGATGGGTGATTTACCAAGCTTAAGAAGGGATTAGTAAAAGAATCTGGCGAAAAATTATCGTTGTCCAAAAATCATGCAGCTCCATTCATAAATAAAATTCGCTAATGTCATGAAGGAGTACAACCTTTCCCATGCAGAAGACGAATTCAATGTAGATGACTCCGCCTTTTTTGGAAAACACGCCGGACAAGATTTATGTACATTCGTTTGTTCCATATTACGAAAGGGCCTGATTCGTATTATTGGACGTCGACTGTATTATTCCAATAATGGTCTTTGACCTGAATATAGAGTATTCTGATATATAGCTATAGTTTCTATGATATTTCCATTCAAAGCTATCAACCTAGCCAAACATAGTAATACACTTAAGTTGTTTTTCAGTTTCACCGCAGATATAGTACTTATCAGATATATGGTATTAACATTATGTGCTCTTAATGAAAAATGGTTGTCGAACTTCACTTGTATTAGAAAAGTACCGGAAAGTTACGTATCCACATACATATCTAAATATGTATAGACCAAGTTAAGAATTAAAATATCCCCGTAACTAAGGCAACTATAAATCTTGGTTCTTCGATAATATTTAGTTAAATTTAGCAGATTTGGTACAGATATTTATTGTCAGCAAGAGGTTAAATTCTGAAATGTGCAAAATCGGTTAAATGGGCGTGGCATCTCCCATGAAATTTTCAAAGAATGATATTGAAGGAAATTCTAAAATGAATTGAATAAAACTCGAAACATATCATTTCGATAATCTTTTGAACAAATGTTCAGCATTGGGCAAAAAATCAAAAGAAATAATATATATAAAGCAAATGGAACCAAATTGGATATACGCAGTTAAAATAACTGATGCGAAAATTATCATCATTGGGAAATAACTACTTCCCATATAATATTTCATATAGTGAGTCATGCTGATAAAAAAAATATATGACGCAAAATCTATAAATATGTAGCCTATCGTTGAATGCAAAAAGGCGTTTTATTTCAGAGGGTATGTAGTATATATTACATAAAGTTCAGCTGAGCCCAAACTTGGCTTTCGAGACTTCTTTTTAGCTCATATCTCAAGCATATCGAGCAAGATATGCAACTCTGATGCATATTTAAAAGGCATTGGGCACTAAGGTTGTTATATTTAAATTTTACTCGGCGAACACCATGCAATTGTCGTTGCCCGAACACGAAAAAAGAGCTTTTACTCACTATCACAGCGAACACGATATGCTCGGTAAGTTATTCTACAAAAAAAAAAAACCATAAAATGTATGTTAAATAGAAGGAAAACATGCAAGCCTGGACATCATTATTTTCATATGCAGAAAAGCGAAGTTGCGAATTTTTTTATGTTTTAAAAGTGAAAAAATATATTATTTTCATAATTTTTCAATTATATTGCTCTCTCCATATTGATAAAATCGTTTAAGGTTTTTGAGTATACCATTTAGTGTTGCCGTTGCGAACAATAATGCAAGTATTACAAAAAAAACTGAATTTCGACAAAGAGAAACTCTGTAACGAACACCAATGTAACCACTACACCGAGCACGAGAGTAAAATATGATGTGTTCGTCGAACACCAATATAACCAGCACCTAATTGTCAATTTTGTCTCAATTAAAGGGATTAGCTGAGCGAACAGAGCACGCTCCGAATGTTCTCTGAAAAAGAAACCCAATATTTAGCTCTCTCTCTCTGTGTGTATTTAGTCATTTTGTTAGATTCTTTTGCAAAGATTTTATACAAAAAAATGAATACCCAGTAATTGTATACTTACTAAATGAAGCTTAGGTTTTATACCTTGACTTTGAATTACCTGCCCCAACAATGCACCATGCACCAGAAGCTACATACGACGTTTAAATATGATGCCAAATATGCCATCTAATATGGCGGACATAAAGCTGTAAAGCTCACTGGATTCACAAGGAAAGAACGAACTATGTAAGAATCTAGAATGGTAGAAAACAGATCGCGTATTTGCTTGTTCATAAACGAAATCTACTGCGCATGTCTTCGTACCAAACCTTATTCTGTAATCTGATTGGCTATAGTACGTCATCACTTGACAGAGCAAAATAATAGCATGCTTTTGCTAAGGACGTTGTTATATTGAAAATTTTACTCGACGAACACCAAAACGATAAGCAAAATGTAAACAAAAATCTAATAAGACGTTACCAAAAAATGGCGAATATTTTTAAGTATGGTTTTTACATTTTCCCCTTCTTTAATAAAACAAAAGCCTATCCATGGAGAGCCTTTTCGCCTCCATTAAAACATACAGTTTTATGCGGAATCCTAACGCAAATTGAAAAGCATGCCTTGGGTAATTTTTCAGTCAGAAGTTTTCCATTGCCAGCCAACAAGTGGTGCCGGTTTCTGTTTTGAGATTTTTTGACTGAATTGAGATTTGCACCTAATTGTAATTTTTTGACTGAATTGAGATTTGCACCTACACACTACCAACTAGACTACTAGACTTTGAATTAAAATATGATATAGAAAAATTTTAATTCCAAAATGACAAATCAATATGGAGAACATGAAAATATTTTTAATAAATTCAATGGATTCGAAATTCGAATATCATTATATAATCCTAGTTTCAATACTCAAACCTTGTAAAAAGAAAAAATTTGGTAGCAGCAAATGCAAAAGAAGGTTTAATTCTAACGAAAATGGTATTCAACAATTTATTTAGTTGATTTAATCGGGGAATTTTAATCGAAACATTTATACCACAAACACGTTTAAAGAAGACGAGAACCACCTACTTTTATGATTTCAAACGATTCTTCATGCTCTGTTAATATGACAACAACAACAAAACGCCTATGTGATGTATGTATATTTCCAATAGGTTTTTATTTTTATTATATAATGTTAATGAAATTGCAAAGTTAGAAATAAACTCTTAAAGGTAATTTGTTTTTTTTTTAATACAATTAAGTGATAAATAATTAATATCTTTATTTATTGTGGAAATAGATTTAAAGTTACAGTGCTTTTCCAGAGCCTCATTGCGCTCAAGTCACTTCACACAGAAGAAAAGTTGTTTCATTTCAATAAATTACAAAAGAACAATTCCACTTAAACCTATTCATGTAGTACGACAAGCGACTACTTATAAAAGAGAAGAAAAATTTTACATTATAATTAAAGTAAGTATAATAGCGTAAATTACTTAAATTGTAATTAGGAGTAACAATTGAGCCGTCCGATTGCCAAAAACGATGAAAGTAGTCGTTAGTTAATCGCTTTGGCCGGCAAACGGCTCAATAAATGCACTGTACAATTAGTTATGCTACTGCTAGAGCGGCTTGCTGCCTTTTCATTATTGAATAATATTATAAATTACATGAATTGCTTAGATTTTTGCGTAGTATGAGTGTAGTTGATAGTGTGTACGTTTAGAGTAGAGTTAATCACTAGTTTTCATACGTTTCACTGGTCCATCGCTGCCCTGAGAATTTGAGTCCTCGGAAAATGGCATGCTGGAAACAAAATCAGTGGCACCTTCGCTGACCATGGAGAAACCTTCGGGTGGGAAAATTCAAAGTAAATTTATAAAAGTCAGTTCAATTTCAGAGATATGGTAATGAGCACGCTAATATAGTAAAAGCAAAATGGTTAAAAATGCAAACATTTTTTTATTTTGTGTTTTGTTTTGACTTCACTTCGGAAGCGACTCACAAGTGTTTGAATCCTCGGCCGTGAGTCCCGCATAGCTGGGTGTTATTTGTGGTGGTGTGGGTGTGCCTTTTTGTGAGTTTTCCTTGTCGCTTTTATTGATGGTGTGCTTTTTCTTTTCAGAGTTGGATATGGGAACCCATTTGTAGATTTTCATTGTTGTATCACCAATTGTAACCCATTTCTTTTCCCAATGCCTTACTTTATCCACCGCCTGCATTACACGTTTAATATCGTCCTTTGCACGGCTTCGTGTCTCAGCTCGTACGCTGCGCGACATTTTCCTTGTATTTATTTGGTTTTAACTAAAAATCTTTAAAGTTTTTAGTATTTTCTCTGTGATGATTGTGTGCTGATTGACCTGTTAGGAACGATGTAAACATACGAGTGAAAAATTATCAAAAATGGCCGCTAAAAACGAAACGAAATTAATGGAGACAGCTGTGTACCCTTAAGGCGAAGGTATAGAAAATTTCAAGTGAATTGTGTTACAATCTTTGTCAAATTGTATTGCAATTATAACTGAAAATGTATTTGTAATGCTGCATATGCGCAGCTGTTTCCTGTTGTTTCGATTATTTTCCTTCTCCACATGGTGTCTCCTCTCGCCATAAATCAAAACAATATTTAAGTCTTTGCGGAAAGCCCATATTTTAGTTATCAATCCAATTATGAACTTGTTTCTTTCAAATTCGATGTTTATCTATTTAAAAATGGTGCAACTAAAATTTAATAGAAGCTAAGTATTAATATATATATATATATATATATATATATATATATATATATTATGAAAGTGAAAAGTATAAAGAACCGATTTCAAAAAGAAAGTGTTGGAGGGAAATTGGATACAAATTGAACTGCACGAGAATGCATCTTTGTTGTTAGCTGATCAAAACCATTTTGTGAAGTGAAATGTCATAACAAAATTTTACCACTTTTTGTATTTTTGCAGCCATCAGCTGTACTGACATGACTATGCACATTGTCTTGAATTATAGCTAGTCGAGACGCTATGTAAAAAATGCCATTGTCTTTAATGTTGGAAACTATTGAGTGATTTCACCGAGCACAAAATTTCGTCGAGCAAAAATCCCCATATAACCTCGGCCTTATAGAAAAAATTCGTTGACATATTTCGCTTATACCAAAAAACTTTTTTTATTCTTCTAAATAAATCAAATATTAAATTCAATTTACAAATTGGTAGACAACCTATTCTGTAGGTACTAATAAATAAACCTTACTCGGAAAAGACTGAGAACAATAATCAGAAAATCAGAAATCTTTTAACGATTACTAATCGTGTAAGGCCAGCTATAAAGTGAAGGCACAAAAATATATTTCTATATTATTTTTCAAGTAACTAACTGCTTCAGTGTGGCAATATAGAATTGAAACTACTTACGGTGCTCACACATGCCATACTTTTCTTCAAATTATGACTTTTAACTTTACGAGGCCTTGTAAAGTACCTAAATAATTTAATATTATGTGTCAAAAAAATCGAAATCTTTTCTATTTTTCTTCAACCAAGTCATTAACTGTCAAATGGGTCTTTCAATAACGCAACACAAATTCAAAATTTACCTCAACTAAGAAAGTTGGTCAACAATGTTCAATTGCCAAATTATTTATATAAAACGCAAGTTTATTGTTTTGTAAAATAACAAAAATAAAACATAAGCAACGCAGAGAGTCAACTTACAATTTATATAATTTCCCCCCGGATTATTAGAAACTATATCATAAAAACATGTTCATCTGCTGCATATTACATTTTAATGAATTCAATAACATCTATACATGGCGCCTAAGTTTTGACAAAAAAAATCAATAAAGTGTGAAGTTGTCAAAACTAAGCAACTTAAGGTTCGTTTACAGAAATGGAAATCAACGAATTTACTGGTATTACAAATATAAACACAAACTAGTTTCTTAAATTTTTGGACAAAATTTTAGTTTTTCCAAAATTAAAATTATCGAAAAATTTTAAGCCTTTTTTTACGTTGAAACAACCTAAAGGTGAAATAGCATTTACTAAATGAAACTCTAATTGTTTGTTATTTTTTTCTTTTAACTTTTTATTGACAAGTCACTAAAATTAAGATGCTCATTCATCTCAGCTACAGCAAAGTTGAATTTAAAGCCACTACCAGAAGTTAGCTTTAAATCCTTGCTTATAAAGCCCTCTGCTCTATTTGTTGAATCGCTGGATTTAACTTCAGTTGTTACCTCATCATCCGCAGGTGCATTAAGATTGCTGATTTCTTAACAAAACTCGATTTTTTACTCATATCCGCGGTTGCTGTGAATTTTATTTGCTTAGCAGCTAAATTTAAAAAATAAATGTCGTATATAGCGCATAAACACTTTAATTAATTGCACATGCTTACCAAGTGCCATTCGTTTCTCTTCCTCCTTCATTTTAGCACGATAATCACCTAGTGCCGCCTTCATCACTTGGCGTTTTTTGATTAATGGTGCAGTGGGACTTTTGAGTGTTTTCAAATTCTTTGCAGTATCGTCCGCTGTAATTTCGTATGGTTTATTTTAATAGGTTTTTGCTATATCAGTGTATAAAGTACTAACCAATTTTTTGGCTTAGTTTTCCTGAGTTCAACGAATTCTCCAGCTGTTGCACACACCAGCACAGTTCCAGTTCGAATTGCAAATCACTGTCAGCATTGCGAGTCTTGGCATTTGTGGCCACAAGTGGTGGTGGTTTCCCTAGAGATTTTGCTGTCTTCATTTTACTCATTTTGAATTATAAACTAGTGTTTAATCAAGGATTATTAAATATTTCACAATTGTATATGAAGAAATAGATGAAAACAATAATAATGAAGTAAGGTTGACGTATTCACACGTTTCGATGCTGCTTATGCATTTGGGTTCTTCAGGGCTGATTTCTAAAGGTACTTTCAGAAAGTTTCATCCGACGAACCTAGTGTGCTACTTAAGCGAAAAGCATAGTACCTATATATAAGGCCACCCTATAGTCAGTTGCAACACGAGCTGCTAAAGCGAATACGAGGTACAAAAATTCTTCCAAAGTATAAGACGCCTGACTAAAGGTTTGAAGATCGGGATCTCATCCTGCAACGGCGAAGACTTCTCGCAGTTGCTTAATAGATGGCGGCGATGATTCCGCACTGGGGATTCTTCTCCAGATAATCACGCTATGTCAATTCTGAAAAGAAAACCAGATCGACACCATCTATTCGTCGATTATAAAACCGCCTTCGGCAACACGATTAGTACTGACACTGACCTAGACCACCAGCGTAGTGAAAATTGGGACAGACATCTCCGTGCCATTTAATACCTGAAGAGGCTTCAAGCAAGTTGATTCCCCATCGTGTGACTTCTTTATAGAAGAGAAAATAATTAGAGCTGCGAACATTGACATCTCTGGCACTATTTTCTTCAAGAGTTTCATGATACTGTCGTTTTTTACATAAATTTTGTTTCAAATGCAATTATCTCTTCTGATTTACTTTGTGGCTTATTATCTTTTTACAAAAATCCTATTATACATATAAACTTTATTAAAGACTAAAATAATGTGATTCATATTAAAAATAATGTATTCGATTTAAAGAAAGGTAAATTAAATGCAAAATTAATATTTGTAAGTTTCTGAATCCCGAAATTCTGGTATTTCATACAACGATTTGACATAAGAGAGAAAACCTAATTTTTTGGTTTTTTGAGCCTTTTAGTAATCAACATGTTGTACACACAAATGCAACACTGTATTACATTTCTTTTTCTGTAGTTTCATGTCACTTATTCTTCCTTTCTTTTCCCAATTGCCGTCGTTGGAGGTGGGTTCGCTTTTCTTTCGTTGGAATATTTTTAATATATTGGCTTAATGACGATTTAATTTAAATCATTTTATTAAATTTCAGAACTCATTGATATATATCAATAAATCGGAATAATAGCCAAAATGGTTGTCGTCAAGAAACAAGTAAGCAAAGATAACCGCGTGGATGTGCATTGGAGTACCTTATAACATAACCTCAAATCTAAATTTAATTTTCATTATTAATTTGCAGAAAAAGACTTTGGAAAATACCAATGCTCGTCTTGCTTTGGTGATGAAATCTGGCAAATATTGTCTAGGTTACAAGCAAACATTGAAGACTCTGCGTCATGGCAAAGCTAAATTGGTACTCATCGCTAGTAATACACCCGCATTGAGGTGAGATTTTTATGATAGTCCATTACTGAGAAGTAGTTTTCCATTGAAAGTAGGGTATATACTGTTGGAACCATATGGAGTCTTGCGGGACTAAGAAGTATGTTTCAACGTTAGGTTTTCATTTGTATGCATGTTGGTGTACGATTGGTTTACGTAGCCTTTCAAACATTTAATTATGCTCAATGGAAGCTATGGAGTAGAGACTGAATAAAATATACATTATGTGGCTTATGCAAGCTAGCAAAGACATCCAAATGGTTCCAGCTACTGCAATGCAGGTAATAATGAGTTAACTACTTATGTGTGTTTTTGTTGCACTTAATTTTCGAGTGATGAATGTATTTTGCTGATTATTTAAATCATGTTGATAACTTGTAAATACTAGAGACTCTTTCTGATTAATCTTTAAAATCCCTAATTTTTTATTTGTTTTTTTTTTTGTTGGCTAATTAAATTTGTGCTTTGGTTTGGTTGTAGGAAATCCGAGATTGAATACTATGCTATGTTGGCCAAAACTGAAGTCCAGCATTACAGTGGCACCAACATTGAATTGGGTACTGCTTGCGGTAAATACTTCCGCGTGTGCACCATGTCTATCACCGATCCAGGAGATTCTGACATCATCCGTTCATTGCCAGACAATTAAAAATTGCAAATATTAATTTAATAATATTTTTTTTATTGAAATTAAAGTACACTTTAATACAAAAACCTAAAATTGTTTATCATTTTTACTTTTGGATGTCTAATAAATTATAAGTATTTCATGATTTGTTAAAAAATTTTTGGACTATGAATGACTACTGGGTTGCCAAATCGAAAGTGGAGAGAAGAAATAAATAAAATCAAGCAAATATTTAGATTGGTTAATTCTGGTTATTAGATAGATGTAAGAATATATTCCATAGCTTGTCATCGCCTTCCGATAGTCTAGTCTTATTATCGTGGACAAAAATCAACCTAGAGAAAAAATGCTACTGATCGCCGGTAGGTGTCAGGCTGATAGTTCTCTGCGTGCACTGATAATTCCTGTCAACCATAGCAATTTAAAATATACTTAGAACTAAAATAAAATTAAAACTCGAACTATGGACATCGAAAAAATTCAATATTTATTTTTTTATCGATAAGCTTTGATGTAAAAAAATGTTCACCACTATTCCAGGTTCCGTTGTAACAGTTACGAATTCGGAACTCCATTTATAAATCCTAAAAAGCCATATGATGTAATTAAGATGGAATAGACGGGGTTTTATAGGTTGATATAACTCACATTTTTGTTGTTGATACATTCAACGCAAGGGTGTACCCCTATGAATACAGGGCATCGAGTTGAAAGGAAGGAAGATTGATTGGTGGGAGGAAGCAGGAGGGAGAATGAGAGAGGGAATGCAATCACACAGGACACCGATAAAGAGATAGGAAACTATTGTGGATAGTGTTATGCCTTTACCACAATGAACTTCAGTTTATCAGTGTAAACTACGACCGCACGTAGCGCCCAAGGTCGAGCTTTTCGCATCCACTCATGCTGTGCGTGTTATATTTGAGCCGATTCACATAGATTCACTTAAATTGTTGATCAATTTTAGAATACACCTTTAAAACAAATACGCATTTAGTTTAAAAATTCTTAGTTCCAAATTTAATTGTTCTTTTTAAACAGACAGAGAAAAACCAATATTCATACACATATTTAAATAAAATATTCCATAAATGAATCGTTTGAATTCTATCATAAAAAAAAAAAATTCTTTCGGGGTTGCACACCACTAACGTTTTAACTGTTTACTTTTTCTGTTTCTTCTTTTCTGCCTCTTCTTCCTTTTCCTTTTCAATCTCGGCCACATACTTTTCGATTGTCTGCACGCTAAGCATTTTCAATGGTTTTTCCTTTTCCATAACAGCAATCTCTAAGTTCTTCTGACCCGATTGAGCCACCTCCAGTAGTGCTTTAATAGCCAATTTTACAGCACCTCTCTCAGCTGCCACTTCTTCATCTTTGTAGTGTTTCTCGAGGAACTCACGAACAGTTTTGGCTGAACGCCCTGTGGCGTTTGCTTTCCACTCATAGTAAATACCGGAGGGTTCTGTCTGATAAAGATGTGGTGTACCATCATAATCAAAACCACCGATTAAGCATGAAATACCAAAGGGGCGGCGACCATTACTTTGTGTATACTTTTGTTTCAACTGCGCAATGTATCTGTGGAGAATGGGACCAGAAATTAACTAACATTCTGGATCTCAATTTATTTTTCATTTTCGCTTACCTTGTGATATACTCCAAAGTAACTGGGTCCTCTACATTCAATTTGTGACTCTGGCACTCAACTTGTGCACGATTTATGAGAATGCGTGCGTCGGCTGTGAGACCTGCAAAAGCCATTACAACATGACTGTCCAATGGACAAATTTTACGAACAGTGCGTTCTTCTTGTAGCTTAGGCACTGATTTCTTTTCCACTCCCAATACTACACAATTTGTACCGCGCACACCGACCTATAAATGTATTGGAGTTGGAACGATGAAAAGCGATGAAGCTAGGTTAAGTCCACTTACCGCTGTGGATCCTTTCCGTACTGCTTCTTGCGCGTATTCCACCTGAAGCAAATGTCCATCGGGAGAAAATATAGTTACAGCACGATCGTAGCGGGCAGACATGGTTTTTTATCGTTTAAGTTTGTTTTTAAACACAATTTCTGAAAAAATAGCCGACGATGACTGCAAGAAAATTAAAAAACTGTTTGTCAGCTTTCCCACAGTGTTACCAGCTGAAAGTAATATTTTTGCTTTGCCACTTACATTCCGTGTGAGCATGTTACCATATTTTAAATAATTTTATAATAATAATAATTTACATTGGGAAAGTAATAGGTTATTCACAAGTTGCCATATCATGTCGTATTATTGCCGTATACATGACGTAAAATTATGTACAATATGAAAAAGGAAAGAATTAATGAAGATTGCGAGGATACGACACTGAATACGACACCTTGTGAATAACCCAATTAAATTATATTAGTAAGTTATTATTAAGTATATGCTCAGGCTCTTAGAGAAAATTTCAAATAGGTTGAAAAATAAAAAAAAGAAGACAGAGTTCAGTTTTCATTAAAGTCTCTGTCAGGCTTTACAGGCTCTACACCGCGCGAGCTAAACAAGATATCTTTTGAGGAAAATATGTTCGGCCGGTGTAAATGGTTGCGCAAATGAAAATTTGCTAGCTACAATTTCTACGCGAGAGACTCTTCATTTGTTCCGGCAGTCTAAATACGATGTTAGTTAAAATGTGCCAAAAATCGCTTAAACATCGGAGCTATGATAAATGTTCCATATTAAAACTTTTCCAGTTTTGATAATTTCCCATATACTGTTTTAGAAGTTAAAATACAATTACTTTCTTTATTATTATTCTTGTTTCCGTGAATATAATATGAAAATTAAGTCGATATGCCAAAATTCTAAGATATTGTTCCAAAAAATTATTCATTTAACGGCAGTGTAGAAACGAAAGCCATGTCTACAACGTGAACAAAAGAAATTATCCACAATTAAAGCTCGAGCTACTCTGTACGAAATAAGGTGACAAAATAAGTCAGCACCATTTTCACAATCGATCGTATACGTTAGGAGAATTATTGTGAAACTAATAGTTTATGTCTTAAGAATTTCAGAACTCTCAAAGAATTGCAATTGTCTTGATCAGCTTATAATTATCTTTGTCCTTCCTCCTGGCTCGTGTTTCAAAACACGTTCTTTTTCAAACATTTACGAGGGTAGAACAATAAGTACCTGTGTGTGAAGACAGGTGGCGTTGCTGAGGGAAGTTGGCATAATCGTCGTGTACCGCCATCTGTCACACGACACCACACTAAATTTCAAACTGATTCATAGGTTAGTTTTTATTTGGCACCTATTAGTATCACGCGTGTTTCGTGTTTCGCAATAAAATGGAAAAAGAACAATATCGATCCGTTATTCGCCTTTTATTTTTGGATGGAAAAACATGCGAAGAAATAAAAGCGAAGTTACATGATAGGCTAGGCATGAGAAAGGTGTCGGCCCGATGGGTGCCGCGATTGCTTTCGGTGGACAACAAGTGGTTACGGAATTGTCGCGGCCAAATTGCATGAATTGAACTGCGAATTGCTGCCGCACCCACCGTACTCGCCCGACTTAGCTCCCAGTGACTTATTTCTGTTCCTCAACATGAAAACGTGGCTCGGGTGAAAAAAATTCAGTTCAAATGAGGAGGTTATCGTCGAGACAAAAGCGTATATTGTGGAGTTTGACAAATCGTATTTTTTGGAGGGTTTAAAGAAATGGCAGAAACGTTGGGAAAAGTGTATTGTACTAAAAGGAGATTGCAATTTGCAGAATGCATAAAATTTTATAAAGTTGCATAAAGTAATAGTTTCTAATTGGGTTTTAAGAAACTCTTTTATTGATTTAAATTACCGTTATATCAGAGATTAGAATTTTTGTAATAATTGTTATATATATTGGGTTTAGATATATTTATCATTTCTGGATCTATACAAGTAGTATGGATCTATGAGTAGCAGTACGGAAGAATGTGGCAAAAAGCATGTTCGATACTAGTATATATGGAGCAGAAATAAAGTAATAAAGCTGTTGTTATTTTAATTATTATAATTATTATAATAATAAGTATTGGTGAAATTTGTTTATTCATGTGAAGATGATCGAGAGACCAAATTTATGAAATAGGTACCATTGTGAAAAGATTTGTCAGACAAAGGTGTGAAGTTTTAAATATTTTATTGAAATACTGTGCCCTCATGCATAAGCTGTGGCCTGAGTCATCACTGTTTGGAATTATATCAGGTACATTTTCCAGTTTCTAGGAGACTAGTTCAACCTTAAAGAAAGCTCCTAGTAGGATTATTCCAATCAAATTAAATTTTAATAAGCTGGCAACCGCGACGGTAATAATGAACACTGTGCAGTGTCACTTTTGTCTATTTCTCGCAACTGGTTAAATTCGTTTGGGAAATCCACAACAAAATATGTTCCATCACCCTTTAACCAATGCGAGCTTCAACCAATATTGAGCATCTTTGTTGTTGCGGTTGTTGTCTGTCAGTTTTTGTCAATTTCTTCACTTTGTCTTTGCTTTATCGTCTCGTCTATTTTTTCTTGTGAATTGCGTGAGTCGTCGACGTTCTCACATGTTTTTGACAATAGCGACAACAACGAATGGAAAGGATTTTTTGTTTTTGAAAAAAGAAAATTTTGTGTTTTATTTTTATTTTTGCAAAAATATTTGTACATGTTTTTTATATGGAAAGTGTGAATAAAAGCGGTCAATTTGTGAATGCAACGAAAATAGAAAATTGCTTACGGAGGAAAAAAAGTAAACGACAAATGTGAAAAATTCTTGAGCTAAAATTGAACAAGAAAAAAAAAGACGACGACGACGGTAAAGAAAAAGAAACGTAGAAAAAGAAAAGCATTCGAAAATTCTTAATTTTTGAAAATTAGCGTAAAATTTGTGAACGTGAATTTAAAATTGAAATAGCTAAGTGGTTTCTGGCTCCCAAACCAAAAAAAAAAAAAAAACAAAAGAAAAGGATTAAAGTGGCTCAGAGTGATGGCATTAGCGCGTAAATTAACAGCAAAAATATGTAAGTATTAGCGAGGTGAAGTGGCTGCTACTGGTGATCTTGACGATGTGGAGGTGGTAGTGGCGTGGATTACATATTAGAAAAATGTACGCCAAATACAAAGAAAGAAAGAAAAAATGTTTGCATCAAATAGCCAAAGTTATGCAAATTTATTAACGTGGGTCTTTTTTCTTTTCTCAACACTTTTTCTTTACAACTCTCTCGCAGCTTCAAAGAGAATGTGCAAATGTTCACGTAACGGCCAATTTCCACCTGGAAAATATTACTTTGGTCGGTCCAAATTTTGGGAAAATGTCAAATGAAAACATACGCTGAAATCTTCATAGAATTTCCATTAACTTATTTTAAAAGTTTTTCGTTTATTTGTTTTTGCCATGATTCACCACTTCCTCTTCGCATTGTAAAAGTAGCAAATATTATTAAAATCAACTAAATAATCTCTGTTATTAACTTATTCTCTCTTCACATTCACATTCACAAACACATACCCACACAAATAAACAACAGATGAGATAAAAGCCCACAATGGTAATGTCACCAGTCTTGATCTTGGCGAAACGGGGCGCGTTTTGGTCACAGGTGGTCAAGATCGCAATGTAAACTTGTGGGCCATTGGCCAGGATGAGTGTTTTATGGTAAGTCTTATTTATATCTGTATTTTTGCTTTGCTTTAATTCCTCTTGCTCTTCGTGCATCCTACTGCATTAATATACTAATTCGGTTTTATTCCTTGCAGTCACTCACTGGCCATAATCGACCCATCGATTGTGTACGATTTGCATATAATGATGACTTTGTTTACTCAGCCGATGATATTGGCATTATACGCCGTTGGGATTTGAATGCTCAGACCATTTGCTCCACCTTGAATGGTCACATGAAAAGTGTTCGTACCTTGGATTTTAATCCGTCCGGAGAGTATGTGGTTTCAGGCAGTAATGATACCACTGTCAGGTGAGTTTAATATATGCGTGCAAAGTGTATCAATAAATATTTATAAATTTTTTTTTTTATTTTGTATTTTGCTGTATGCTGCAGCAAAATATTGTTCATATTAGATTAGAAATAAAGTGTGTTGATCTTATGACTTCATAAAGGTCCTTCATGCAAAGAACCTACATTCAAATTTCATGATTTCTTTTATCCTTGTATATTACAATTTGTGGTCGCTGTAGCGTAGCGGTAGTGTGTTGGACTGTTGCGCACAGTGTCACAGGTTCGATTCTCGGCACAGGCAAATAAAAAAAAATATAAAAGCAACAAAAACAAAATTTATACACGGCACCACCTCAAACATGAGTGGATGCGAAACGCTTGGTCTTAGAGTCGACACTGATAAACTGAAGTTCATTGTGTTAAAGACATAACACTTGCCACAATGGCTGTTTATCCCTTTATCGGTGTCCTGTGTGACTGCATTCCGTCTCTGATTCTCCCTCCTTCTTTCTCCCACCTATCAATCTTCCTTCCATTGAACACAATGCTCTGCATTCATAGGTACACCCTGAGTGTTCAATAAAAAAAAATAAAAAAACAAACAAAAAAAACGCTTTGGCAAATAAGTTGTATACTTGTACACTTTCTTATAATACCCATTCACTTCTGAATGGTAGAAATATAAGAAGTTTTTATGAGAATTAATCACCAGACCTAGAGGGGAGTCGAACCCCTCAACCTGAAAGTCTTGTGCTCTGTAGACAATTGAGGTCGTTATTCTGTTTAAGTGTACTATATATTTTATATTTACTTAATGCTTAGTTATGATTCACTTTATTTTTCTTGCCAAATATGGCCAACATATTTCTATAAATCTTTTTAATCCTCCAGGTGAGAAATTTAAACTGGTCAATAAACTCAACTATAAATACAAAACAATAAAAATATTCACTTAACAATTCAAATTTGTAGGTCACGCTAAACTCTCATTGGTAATTTGTCATTTACCAAACATTGTTGTAGTTTCGTACCTTATAATTTTGTAACTTATTTATTTACTCAAATTTTAGTTTTTGTTGCTGTCATTTGAAGAAAAAATCGTTTAAATCTCTCAGAGTGATTATAGTATTTCGGCTTCCAATGTAATATGTATTTATGATAAAGGTTAAATTTGTTATCTGTGAACCGCAGAAAATTTCCGTTCAAGACAACCAATTCATTTAAAACAAAGTTTTAGACAAAGTTGTGTGGAGATATACGTAACTTATAATTAGTTAATATGTAATAAATAAATAATAACTACTTGAAATATTTTACAAGTTAAATAAATATTCATGGAAATTTGCTATCAAGCAAAAAATAATTAAAGGCTTGTTCGTTAATACTTATTCACGAATTTTAAAACAGAGACCGAGTTCTAAAATGCAACAATGTAAAGCATCTGAGTGTTGGACTACTAAATCGTTGAAAAAAAGATTTATCTAACTTTAGTGCAAATTTACGACTTAGTTGCGCAATGCAATAAATTTACTTAACAACCATTCAACAGTAAAATATACTCATGCAGGCTCTTAGGTGGTATGAATAATGTTCGATACCATTCTCTCCTCACCTTCCTCATCCTCATCTTCATCATATTATTCAATATTGCGACGCTTTTCCGATCTTTCTTACTAAAAACAAAGTTCAATAGTTATAATTTTTTCAGTTTGTATATAAAAATAAATGGATTTTACTTGTGCTTTCAAGACTTTTATATTCAATGGGAGGAAAAGCAAATTTGTACTTTTAAATATTTAAGTGTTCAAAGGAATCGTAGGTTCATATTCCAGTTTTAAAAAAATCATTTTAAAATCTGATGATTTCAATTAATAACTAGTAGTTAACTTAAAGTTTTTTTTTATTTTAAAATTATATTTTCTGATTTTAAATAAATTTTTTTTTTGGTTAAAAATGGATAGTGGATTTTTGTTTTAAAATTAATCAAATCATATTATAGTTTTGCCCACCTTAATTTTCTTTTTTAGTCTTATCTAAATTCTAATTGATATTTTTTTTATTAGTAGATAGTTCTTTTTTGTTATTTTATCTTATTTTTTTAAAAAGTGTCTTTGAACTCAATCGTCATGAATAAGCTATTGCTCATTGAGTGAATGATACTGACTAAAGCATAACTTTTGCTCGAGCTCATGAAACAAAATTATGTAAGATAAAATTATTGTGATGTATTAAAATATATTAAAATACATTGTTTTAGTTGCAGTTTATTTTAATCCATTTATCTTCATGTATTTTATCCCTCCCGTTACTTATATAATTACATCATTCTTATTGCGTTTTAAATGTTTGTTGTTGGCTTTCAGAAATAGATAATATTTTATATACATAAATGACTTAATATTTATAATAAAGAGATCAGTGAACGATCATACATATGTACATCACCATCAGTAACTATTCTTCGTTTTTACTCAATTTCAATATTTATTCATTTCCAATTGCCTATTAATGATTGCTTTCGATTTAATTATTTGTTCAAGACGTTGTTTGTTAACTTCAAAAATTTGAATAGGAGCGTGAAGCAGCGATTTCATAAGACTTTTGTTGTATCGTTATGTAGTGCTGGAGAGGAATGGCGGAGCGAAATCAAGACGACAATAAATTAATAATGATTGACAACAAAGTGAAATATGAAAAAAAAATATTTCAACTTCCTAAATTACAAAAAATGAAAAACTCAAAGATTCAATCAACAGTGAACGACAGACAACGTTTATTTCAACGTATGACGTATGCAAAAATGAGGCCCCTTATAAGTCTACAGTAAGCGCGTTGTATGCTTCGTTGGAATGCAACTAACATAAGTAACTTTTGCGTATATTGCAATACAATGGCGATGCGTAGGAGGCAGTATTTCATAAATTGTAAACTCGATTTGCATTGAAGAGTTTGCACATATTTAATAGCATTTAGTGACGATGGATTAAGTGTGTTTCACATGATAATAATACTAGATTCATATGCTTTGTTTTTCAAAACAAGTTTTTTTCATTTAGGAAACTTTTAAGTGCCACTTGTATAAAACGCTTAAGAACATTCTTCTTTTGTTTCTTTTATTTTTGTGTTTTGTATTCTTAGCTATTAGCTCATTAATGTCGAGTTAAAAAAAGCGTTGTCAGTTTATTATTCTCTGTTGTTGTAACTAATATAATGTATTTATGAATGAAACTAATGCGATGGACGGGACAGGGTTGCTCCAAAAGAGCATCCTGTGATATCTACTACAGCTGTCATGCGTCGAGACACGAATTTGGTGTTGGATTTGTGGTTGGGAAGAGACTGCGTCATCTAGTCTCGAGGTTCACAGCGGTGAACGAGCGCCTAGCCACTATCCGCATCAAGGCAAAATTCTTCAACATCAGCCTAATTTGTGTCCATGCCCCGACGGATGAGAAGGATGAAACGACCAAAGATGACTTCTACGAGCTCCTCGACAAAGCTTATGAGCATTGCCCCCGCCACGATGTTAAAATCGTGTTAGGCGACTTTAATGCCAAGGTGGGCAAGGAGAGTCTCTTTGGTCCGACGATCGGAAAATTCAGTCTCCACGACGAAGCCACCGATAACGGTATGAGACTGATCGACTTCGCCGCGGCACGAAACATGACAGTTAGTAGCACCAGATTCCAACATAAGGATATCCATAAGGCCACTTGGCTGTCCCCTGATCAAAACACACGAAACCAAATTGATCACGTTGTGATCGACGGAAGGCACGCTTCCAATGTACTAGACGTACGCACAATACGTGGTGCAAACATCGACTCAGACCACTACTTGGTTGCAGCCAAGGTCTGCACACGTATATGTGTAGCAAATCGCGTACGGATAGGTACAAAGAGAAAGCTGGATGTCGAAAAGCTGCAATCACAACAGACAGCCAAAGTCTTTGCCAACCAACTTGCACTTCTCCTTTCGCAAAACACCCCTCAACTTGATGATATATGCGCACAGTGGACGCACATTTCCCGCTCTATGCGTACGGCTGCCGAAGAGGTGCTAGGCTACCACCGTCGACGGAGAAATATGTGGTACGACCAAGAGTGTCGCGATGCTACTGAAGCAAAAAACGCAGTATACAGAGCCACCCTGCAGTCAGTTGCAACGCGAGCTGCTAAGGAGCGATACAGAAAGTTGAGGAGGGAGGAGAAACGTCTTTTCAGGCGCAAGAAAAGAGATGAAGAAAGACGCGAGTTCAATGATATCGAAATGTTGCGGGACAGGAACGAGGTCCGAAAATTCTTTGAAAGAATAAGACGCCTGACTCTTGGTTTGAAGACCGGGGCCTCTTCCTGCAAGGATGAAGATGGAAATCTGGTGACAGATATCCAGGGCATAATGAGATTATGGAGGGAGCACTTTTCGCAGCTGCTTAATGGCGAAGACGGCAATAATCCCGCCACTGCGGAACCCACTCCGGAAACCCCAATCACTGACGGCGTTGAAGTACCGCCGCCTGACTATGAGGAGGTCTTAACAGCCATTGCTCGGCTGAAAAACAATAAGGCTGCAGGTGCAGATGGCCTGCCTGCTGAGTTGTTTAAGACCGGAGGCGAAGAGCTCAAAAAACGCATGCATGAGCTTCTATGCAGAATATGGTCAGATGAAAGCATGCCAAGTGATTGGAATCTCAGCGTACTCTGCCCAATCCATAAGAAGGGTGATTCCACGATCTGCGCCAACTACCGTGGGATCAGCCTTCTTAATATTGCATATAAGGTTCTATCGAGCGTACTGTGCGAAAGACTGAAGCCCATCGTCAACAAACTGATTGGACCTTATCAGTGTGGCTTCAGGCCTGGTAAATCCACCATCGACCAGATATTCACACTACGCCAAATCCTGGAAAAGACCCGAGAAAAACAGATCGACACCCATCACCTATTTGTCGATTATAAAGCCGCCTTCGACAGCACGATTAGGGATCACTTGTACGCCGCAATGTCTGATTTTGGTATCCCTGCAAAGCTCATTCGTCTTTGCAAAATGACACTGACCAACACCACCAGCGCAGTGAAAATTGGGACAGACCTCTCCGCACCATTTGATACCAAAAGAGGTTTCAGACAAGGTGACTCCCTATCGTGCGACTTCTTTAACCTAATGCTGGAGAAAATAATTCGAGCTGCGAACATCGACATCTCTGGCACTATCTTCTACAAGAGTGTCATGCTGCTAGCATACGCTGATGATATTGACATCATTGGCAAAAACGCTCGAGCAGTCAGTGCAGCATTCTCCAACCTGGAAAGGGAGTCTCGTCGTGTGGGTCTAGTGGTGAACGAGGACAAAACGAAATACCTTGTGTCAACAAACAAAGAGTCACGGCGTCTTGGACAAAATGTCACTGTTGACAACTACACTTTTGAAGTCGTCAAGGATTTCGTTTATTTAGGATCCAGCATAAACACCAACAATAATGTCAGCCTTGAGATCAAGCGGAGACTAACTCTTGCCAACAGGTGTTACTACGGGCTCAGTAGGCAATTGAGAAGTAGAGCCCTCTCTCGACCGACGAAAATAACGCTCTATAAGTCCCTCATCCTTCCCGTCCTAATGTATGGCGCAGAGACGTGGACATTGACCATCAATGATGAGAGACTGTTAGGAGCGTTCGAGAGGAAGATACTCCGTAAGATCTACGGTCCAGTATGCGTGGATGACGTGTTTCGAATAAGATGGAACAATGAGCTGTATGAGCTGTACGCCGACACTGACATAGTCAAGCGTATAAAACTCCAGCGGCTTCGCTGGCTGGGTCATGTTGAGCGAATGGAAGAAAGCGCTCCGGCTAGAAAGGTGTTTTATTCGAACCACGGTGGAGGATCACGCAGAAGGGGACGTCCTAATCTCCGTTGGAAAGACCAGGTGCAGGGCAACCTGACTGCACTTGGCCTTATCAACTGGCGCCAGCGCGCGCATAGCAGAAGTGACTGGCGAAGCTTTGTGGAGGCGGCCAAGACCGATCATCGGTTGTAGCGCCAGCTAAGTAAGTAAGTAAGTATGAATGAAACTGCTACTACTGCTGCTGTTGCCGCTGCTGCTGCCGTGTGATCAGCACTTTTGTATTTGGTAGCATTATTCTAAACAACAAATTATCAAAAGTGGCCTCAAAAACTAAAAAAAAAATTATATTTATTCAACATTGAGCTTCTAATCGCATTCCACCAATTCTTCTTAAGATAAATTGATGAAATTATGTTGTTTGGATTTTTTTTTGCGTTCTGCTGCGATCCCACGCAATAAATATATTCAAAGATTTTCTTATTTTTTAATTTGGCCATTGATATGCGAACATGTACATATGTATGTGCATACATGGAAAGTAAACCTTGCTCTATTGCCTCTACGAAAATGTATAATCTATGGTACAATTAAATGGGGTAAGCAATGAACCTAGGAATTTGAGTACATTTTGAACTAAAATCTTAAAATGTTTGTGCGCAATTAAACAGGATACGTAATTAAATGGGGGACTACTGTATCAGTAAATTTGGATATTTATATTGTTTGCTTTTTGATATATTATTACAGCCATGGTATGCATGTTTGTTAGTAATAATTTAGATTTAGTTGAGTGGGTTTGATACACTGCGATCTACAAAAATATATTGAATAGAGTACAGAATTACATCAAATCTAGTTTCTCTTATGAATTTCAGATTGGTTAGATTGTTTCTAGTCTAAAAGTTCTTTATTGTTTACGTGAAGAGTTCCTGCGTACCCAGAGGTTGCGGAAGTATTGGGCTTTAGGGGTTTTCTTTCGCTCATTGATCTACTGTACACTTCGAAGTTTTCTACTTTGATGAACTACTTCACTAATGCATCTATGTAGTTAAATTTATGAATAATAAAACAAAATATTTTCATGCTTTGATACCACCATCGTTTATTATTAATACAAATTAATTAGTCAAACGCAATCATTAGTAAAATAAAAATAAGCCTAATAATTTTACAAATCGAATTAATATGAAATTTGACGTTGAATTTAATAATATATGATAATATGTTTTAGAACACAAGGTTATAGCTTGAAATTCAACATTTCCTATCTAAAATTGAATCACACTTGGCCGACATAGCATTAGCAGAATGTTGTACGGGAACTACTACATAGAAAGCTTAGGCAGTGATGCCAATTAAGCGGTTTCCCCCTTTTATAACTTCTTTTGGTAAATATCAGCTAATTTCAGCCGGCAAGTGGCAGGCACTTTTCACTTCGCCATTCGGATTCGGCATAAAACTGTAGGTCCCTTCCATTCATGTACAAATATAACACGCACAACTTGATGCGTGGATGCGAAAAGCTCGGCCTAGGCCCTCCATGGGATGGTGTGCCATTAAAGATGAAGTAGTCGCAGGCTAGTGGCTTTGTCATTTCAATAAGCTCAATTGAAATGTCAATTTGAATAACATGGGGCACCATTTCCATCATTTCTTATTGGAAAATGTTACAGCATTTATGTAATGGTTTTCAATGATATTCAATATACTCCTTTCAGCAGGGCAGAAAAAGTGGATCTCACTCGCCAACTCAGTTTGAAACATATCAGTCGACTTTGACCAGTTGAAGTATTGTGAAGTTTGACTATAAGATTTTATTCTATAAAATGAATCTCAAATGCAATATGATGCGTTGAATACACACGTTGAAAAAAAATGATGCCGTGTATTAGACGACACTTTTCTCTAAAATAAATTTCATGTGGTAGGCAGAATTCAGCTTCGAAAAAGTTTTGAACAAGCATTTATAATAGTGTAACTTAGGTAATATAAATATCCAAAGATTGAAGTGCAATTCATTTCTTGGAATACGTGGTATAAGTAAAACTGATCATAACACATTTCATCGATATTTAACATTGAATATGGTTTTGAAACGCTAGTGGATGTCACAGATACATCGAAATTTTGTCCATGCATCCATTAGGGTTAAATAAATTTCCGTATGATTGTTGTGATGATGCAAATTCAAAATAAGCTATTGCCACTGGGTACTTATGAGTAAGTCGGTATACACTAGCGATGAAATACTTACTGCCACCGATATGTTTCTTGTATGAATTACAAAACTCTTTGCTCTGCTCTAAAATGTGATTCATGCCAATTTATTTATTAATTTTTTTTTTTTGTATTTTAACTGAACTTTGTATAAAAGTATGTAGGTTCTATCCGCCGTAAGGTTGTTTGTTCGTTCGTTGTTAGTATAGTTTTTTTAAATTTTCTGCTGCTACTGCTATTGTTTATATGCTTTGGGATTCTCTCGTACAATAGAAGCTTCGAAACTTGTTTTCTACATAAATAATAAATAAATAAGTAGGTAATAAATTTTTGAAATTTAATAAATGCGACGATATTTCGTGCTATTTTAGTTTCTCCAGCGTTAACGTTGTTTTGAGTATAGAATTTCTTCAATGCTACCAACAAATCTATATATTTTCTACAGACATACCTACATACGTACATACATACATACATATATATATGTGAATGTACACATATACTATATTTTTAATTGGATTGTTGTTGTGGTAGTTGCTGTTGTATTCTATAGCTTTCCTTTTGTGTACTGGCGTTCATTGTCATTGTCGAAAACTTCTTTCTTTTTTAATAATTTTTTTTTACTCTTTTCTGCTTTTTCTTTAATACCTTAATAATAATTATAATTGTTACTTTTACTTTTAATGTGTGGTTGTTGTTGTTACTATTGCTGTTGTTGGTCGTCTTCAACATACAAATAAAATCCTCTGACACGATCTCGTCTAATTATTAGATTCCGTTAGTTTAAGCCTCATCGCTTAATGTAAGGTATTTGTTGTTGTATTTTCACAATTTCTTGTTTTTTTAATTTAATTTTTATCATCAGGTTGTAAAATGTTTGCCAGTTAGCAATGAGCCGCTGTCACACTTAACTCGTCGAATATACAATATTTTTAAACGTAACGTAAATAATTTCCACTTTCATTGCGATGTTTGTTGTTTTTATTGTTGATCTTGGTTTTGGTTGTTCATAGTGACTTTTTGCATTGCTTGCTCTAAGCTGAGGTGAAAAAATATTGACTTAAATATAAACATTATAAGTTTTTTTTTTCTTGCAAAGTCATTGAACGACCTAGGCTTCTTTGCTATTTGTTTAATTTATTTTTTTATTTATTGTGTTGTTTCCTTTAGGGCATACTTTTCGTATTTAAATTTTTCGATTGTATAATTGTTTTAAAAATTTTAGAAAATCATTGTTACAGATTATTGATTCTTAGGTTCCTATTACAGTTGGCAACAACGTTACTCACAGTTTGGATGACATCGGCATATTCGTATTATCGATGTTAAAATCATTTTAGGAACATACAAATTACAACTAAGGGACTATTTTAGTACCTTGCCATTTTTTCCCCTATACATAGTAGCTAATGTCCAGTTTTCATTACAAAAATTTATCTTTTTTCACTTAAACGTGCAAAAATTTCATATTTTGTTCATAGAGTTGTTTTTTTTCTGTTACATGGTAAATTTTTTAACATGGCATGATATTTCATGGCAACTAAAATAAATGATGTTCAGTAATGCCAAAAAGCAGTTTGGTTGAGGTAAATTAGGCAGAGAGTTCTTAAAATAAGGTTTAAACATTTATTTTGCGAAATTTGTAGTCTCTTATATCAGTAACATGAATCAAAAAATAGACTCAGACTAGGACAAATATGGTTTAACGATTGACCGGTACAAAACCATTGTTTGGTTGCTATTCAGTTCGTTTCTACTTTTTTCCCTTTTAATGAATGGCACAACAGTCCATGGAGAGCCTAGGCGGAGCTTTTCGCATCCTTTCATGTTGTTCGTGATATAGTTGCACATGAATTTAAGGGACCTACCTACAATTTAATGCCGAATTTGAACGGCGAAGTGAAAAGATTTATACAATTTTTAGTCCTTTAGGTTTGTCATTGCCTGTCAGACAATTTTTTCTTCTACTTTTTATTTTACTTATGTCTAAATTTTAACCCCGGGCACTGCGTAGCAGGCCAACGCACTACAAACTACGCCACGGCAACCAGTGTCCCTAAGTCAATTTTTTTTTGCTTGTACATACATATATACATTATTTATTTTTTTATCTAAGCTAAATTGGTTGTCAATAAAGATGCTTAAGTATTTTATTTCGTTTTTAATATATAATTTTGTCTCTTTTATGAAAATATTTACATTATTTTAATGTATAGTTCAATTTATTATTGTTATAACCTTTATTTTTGTTAACGTTAAATGTTAAGCTTGTTCTGGGAAAGTTTATTGAAACGAAGGTCTAAGTCAAGATTTAATTTTTGGGTGGCTTCTTCAATGGAGTTGGCTATAATGTACACAAGTGTATAATCAGGAAATAGGTTAGCTTGATTGTATTTTAGGCATTATGATAAATCGTTTTAATATAAAATGAACCATAATGTTAACACTTTGTTGATAGTTGTTGAGGTACTCGTAACTATTAAACCACTTTGATAATGAACCGAAATTCCATATTTGGCTAGCTTGTGTACTAATAAATTTGAATCAATGGTCTCAAGTATGTTAACGGCTGAAAGAACAAAAATGCTGCAATGACTTGAACCCTCTTGTGTGGCTTTTCTTTTTTTGCATGAATTTTATGAACAAAACCAGACTTGCTGTTGATAATTTTATGATTTTCGATATACTTTATGAACTGATTGTATGTTAATGATTCAGTGATCCGTTCAAAGCATTGTAAGAAGTTTTCATGCCATGTCATAACGGACACTCGTTAATCTGCTGATAGCAGCAGATTATAGGTTGTGCTTCACTATTTCCGTAGATATTTCACTTGTATAGGGCTATTTCAATGATATGTATCGAGTTTTGTTCAATTCGCTTTAAATTTCCTTCAATATCATTCTTTGAACTTTTTTTTTGTATGGGAGGTACTACGCCCACTTGTCCGATTTTATTAATTTCAGAACTTAACCTCATCCTGGTTTTAAGTAATGTCTGTATATAGTTTGGTTAAGATTGCTTAAGTCTTACTCGAGTTATCGTGTACACGGACATATGGGCGGAGAGATGAACATGGCTAAATCGATTCGGTTATGCACGCTGATCATTTATATATATACGATATATTTATATTCATACCTAGGACGACTAATTGTGGGCGTTACAAACAACCGCTACTCGATCAGAACCAATTTACCCTGTTTTATACTAAAATCTTGTTACCACAACTTTTGTATTTCCGTTGTACGAATATCAAATGTAGATATAATGTAAAATACTTTCATATTTGAATATGTTTTACAAATGAAGCAAACATGTTTATCCTAATAAAATAAAAATATCTTTATTTTTGTATAAGAATATCACGTAGGATTATGCTAAATAATATTTGCATTAGAAATATACACTTTTAAAACCCATTAATACCGACGATATATATATATATGTATCAGAAATGTTCCAAACAAAACAATACAATTTACAATTTAGCAGCAGTGTTCTTTAGATCGACATAAGCACCAGTGATAACTTTCTTTCCGGTCTCTAAAACTGAAGTTCTGAAATAAATACGTTTGCCCTCCTTCCACATGTCAACCTTTAGTGTTTGACCGGGTAATACGGGTGCAGCAAAACGCACCTTAATTGCCTTGAATAGTGCCGAATCGTTATTGGCATATTGTGCCAAAACGGCGCGTACCGAGAAGCCCAACGAGCAGAGACCGTGCAAAATTGGTGTCTTGAAACCGGCAATAGCAGCAAAGTTGGGATCAATGTGCAGTGGATTCAAATCACCCGAAAGGCGATATAAAGCTGCTTGATCTGATGTTGTTTTATATTGAATTGAAGAATCAGGTGTACGTTTGGGTTCAGGTGCAATAGGAATAACACCATCGATGGGGTTTTTCTTGCCACCGAATTTACCAGCTCCTACAACAAAAATGGAACTTTGATTCTTGACTAACAAGCGGCCGCTCTCATCGTACGAATCACAATTGGTGACAACAACAGCACCGGAGCCCTTATCCATAACATCGAAAACTTTGCCATTTGTGGTCAAAGTGCCGCTAGTTGGAATATCATCGCAAATTTCCAAATATTGTTCACCATGCAATATATTGGTCAAATCAGCGTTGCCCGAAGGTAAACCAGATGACACCAGATTAGAGGACATGGCCAACATTAGTCCTGGCAAAACGAAATATGAAGGAATGGCGGTGAAGTCAGCATCGTTTTCATAGAGGAACTTCATATCGTTGTTGTTCGTAGTGCTGGCACCAATACCCAAAGCATAAAGAATCAGATCTTTTGAGCCAAACTCAAATGTATCCTCGATGCCACCGATTTTGCCTTCCTTAAGATTTTCAAGTACTTCTAGCAAAGAGCCAGAGGCATTAGCAATAGCATCCAAGTGCTGGGCTTGTGACATATCGGTCACTTTCGACCATACACCCTTCACATATTCCGGTGTGATGATCTTCTGTTCAATCGAGGTGCGCAGTACGGAGCCCTTACCGCGTACAGTGTGCACTTTGGTAGCCCATCCGGCAGCGCTCTCAATGTAGGTGCCTAAGATAATAAAATTAAAATATTTATTGCATTTATTACTAGCATACATAATTCGAATTGCTTGACTATGTCTTACCATTTTCATCACATGATTCATGACACAAATATCCAACCACCGGTGCAATCAATTGTGGCTTCAACTCATTGAAAAGAATATCGGGCAAAATTCCCTCTGTCATTCGGCTAGCAGCTGTGGGTATGATAACATTGCAGAAGATATTATTCTTTTTGCCCTCAATGGCTACAGTATTGGCCAATCCAACAAGCCCCATTTTGGCGGCAGAGTAATTTGCCTGCCCAAAGTTACCATAGATGCCTGAATTCGATGAGGTCATAATGATGCGTCCATAATTCTGTTGTTTCATATGTGGCCACGCAGCCTGGGTGCACTTGAAGCTACCCTTCAAATGCACATCGTTCACCAGATCCCAATCCTGATCGCTAATATTAACAATGCTACGATCACGCAAAATACCTGCATTGTTAATCAAAATATCAACGCGTCCAAAGTTCTTGATAGCAGTCTCAATGACCTTTGCACCGTCGACTACCGAATTGTAATCGGCAACAGCGGTACCGCCCAGTGCTTTAATTTCGTTGACCACGATATCAGCGGCACGTTGAGATGCACCCTCTCCATTAAAACTACCACCCAAATCGTTTACCACAACTTTGGCGCCACGTGATCCGAACAATAGAGCGTATTCGCGTCCCAAACCAGCACCGGCTCCGGTTACTACAGCGACACGGCCATCATAGCGTAATTGCTCATGTTTTCCTGCTGACATTGTATAAGTGTTGTGGTGTTAGTTCTGCTCTTGCAAACGGTTTTGATTGAACTGAATTCGTTTTGTATTCTGGAAGTGTAATGAAATAGCTGAGATTATTTAAACTTGTAAATTTATTCCTCGACAAAGTTCGTTTGCCTTAGTTAATGTGTAAATGAATTGGTGTACGCTGCGTGTTTTTGGGGTGTGTGTCTTTATGTATGTATTTATGGTGAACTCAAGTGAATATTTTTAGTTTGTTAATATTGCAAAGATAAGATTTGTGATTAAATATAAAGTACTTAGTAGACGAAGCACGAAATTCAATCATATCTTTAAAATGAAAACGAAACTAAAGGCAAATAACTAAGAATTTATTTATTTATGTATTAGACCAGCATCGTTACTTTATCGGCTACTCTATTTTCTCTTCATAGTTAGAATTTTGATTTGTTTTGTGAATAAATGTTTAAATGTTAACATTGTTTAGTACATTACAATAAATAAATATGTATGTATTTCGAAATTGAAGAATAAGGAAATTAATAAAAAAAAAAAAAATCACAAAGGCACATGACAATTCAAATTGAAGTGTTTCAATTACTTTACTACTCCAGTAACGACAGATTTCAATGGAACCTTGTTTCTTTTAATGGCACAACAGGCCATGGAGCGCCTAGACCAAGCTCGCATCCATTAATGTTATGCGTGATATATTTGTGCACGAATTAGAGGCGCCCTACAGCTTTATGCCGAATCCGAACGGGAAAGTGGATAGCTTTTGTTAAGCAAATATAAGTAGAAAAATTGTTTTTCTCATTTTTTGATTTTGCATATGTCAAGACTTGAACCGCAGACACCACACTACCAACTACGCCACTGCGTAATAATAAATAAGCAATATTAATTATAAAATAAAAATTTTTTTAACTCTCTCTCTCTCTCTGTCGTTTACTGTATTTTTAATGTTAATTTAAAGTGGCAAAATCTACAATTAGCGCTTTAAATTTTTCATTCCTGTTAACTTTTGAAAAGTAAAATGTGTTAGGGTCTAGACTTAATTAGGGTAGAATTTCCTTTACCATATAATGATTAAAAATATCGACGTTAAAAAAGATCGAGAGTTTACATCTTTATTGCCTCTAGAAATTAGTAAAAAAAAAAACCGCAAACCCGGACGTATCTGTGTTGTGATAGTTAAAATTTAATGAAGTATTCGGTTTGTTTGCAAACCTACGAGTGTCTTTCTGCTATAGCTAATTTAATTGTTGAACTTGTTTTGTTGTACTTTGATCGTAGCAAACCAAAGAATATCTGCTGATTATTTTGCAATTTTTGCTGGAGTTAATTTTATTTTACTAAGCCTATGTATCATATATATATATATATGTATATATATTAAACATTATCATACATGTGTATTTCTGCCAGGATTTATTATATTTATTTGTTTAAGTGATACTACGAGAAAAATGTATTAGTACAATAAACATAAAATATTTATATGGTATACTACATAATCACTCGATTATTTATACACTAACACTAGTGCAAATGCATAGGACGGGCACCTCCCTCATATAATTTCAACTTACCTTCAATAAATGCAATTATAATATCGCTTTAAAATAAAGTTTATTAAATTTTTAACTGTTTTCGTTCAAAATTTTGTATTTTTATTATTTCGAAATTTGATAGTACTTCGACAAAAGTAAACAGCAAAGTAAAATTAAATGGAAAATATTAATGTAGTTGGAAAGTTTTCGCCGACAATAAAAATTCAACAATATGTGTTTGACATTTTGTTGTGTTGTGTTTCATTAATTGGTTGTTGTCTGCTAATTTTTCGTTGGTGTTCTTTCTTTTCATACAACAGGGTTGCATTTCGTTGTTATTTTAGTTACGTATATTGTAAATGGAAAGTTTTCTCAAATATTTAAATAATATTTATTATTTATGGTTTTTTAATATAATATGGGAAAGTGAACGAATTATGCAATATTTTTCTTGTAATTTATGACTATTGAAATTTCGAAATCGTTTCTGTAATAATTGCATTTCTTTTCACTTAAGATTAGTAAACAACTTTGTTGAATTTAATATATTAGTCGTCAACTTAATACTATGTTCCTCTGAATTTATATGGTACATTATCTAAATAAATTTTATTATCTATAAATTTAGATTATGGGACGTTCGCAATCACAACAAGTGCATTAAAGCTTACCGCGGACATATATCACACGTAAATTCGGTTAAATTCTCACCCGACGGACTATGGATTGCATCTGCTGGCACAGAAGGATCCGTAATAATTTGGGATATACGTAAAAGCAAACAGATAATGGACTATACGGAGCAACCGCCGGCGGCTGCTATTACCTGCATTCAATTCCATCCGTTTGAGTTTCTGCTGGCAGTTGGACGTGTCGACGGCACTGTTTGCATTTATGATTTGGAAAGTCGAACTCGCGTCTCATGTACAAATGCGGCAAGCCAATTTTTTGGACATCCCATAAAATGTGTCACTTTTAGGTACTTAAAATTTAAAATAACAACCTTTATTTCTCTAACCAAATTTTTGATTTTATGTGAAATATAGCGAAAATGGTGAATGCTTATTTGTGGGTACTGCAGCGGGTATCTCTGTAATTGGTTGGGAACCAGATCGAGAGTTTGATCATATAAAATCTACATGGACAGCATTGGGTGATATGAAAGTGGTCAATAGGAAATTGGTATGCAAATTAATTATAAATCTGAATTTTTGATTATAGTGCTAATATGTTTCCTTAAAATTACTTTAGATTTGTGGTTCGTTTGAGAAAGAGTATGTTGCAATTAATGCTCTAAGTATTGATCGGGTATTCCCTTTCTATAATCCCTCCAATACACCACCCGCCTTCAGTCACAATTCCACCACACGGAAGAGTTTCTCTCGTGGCAATCAAAAGTTGCGACTTTCGATTGGTGGCCCAAAACCGTCCCGCCTAGTCGAAGAAAATGAGGACAATAAAAGTCCAAGTCTCGATGGGCAATCGTCGCCTAACTTAAGTCTCGAATTGGTAGATGAAATAACAACAATAGACCTGACGACTACCTCACCGCCTCCACCTTTGGCTACGTCAACAAATTTATATGGGTTAAATGGGCACACGGGTAATGGTAACAGCAGCAGCCATAATAGTAATTTACTCTTTGACAGTACTTTTAATGTAGTCTCGAACAAGAAAAACACTTCTAGCACCTCGCCACCCTATAATTTCCCCTCAATTGCATCCAGCACCGGTTACAGTTCGTTCGGTGGCAATGGCTTGAGTGGCCTGAGTTTTGATGGCGGCCCGAGTTCGCTAAAAATGCCGGGTGAACGTGACAGCATTTACCAGCACATGCCTATGCTGGATTCATTTGCCAATGATATTGAATGTAATTTAAATGACAGCAATCCACCCATAATAACAAATTATGATCATACAGAAATGGTTGAAGATTTTCCAGTCAATTACCAGCACCCGAACGGCGCGAATTCAGTTAGCTCAACAACGTCAATGAATGCTTCGCATCAGATATCGAAAACTGCTAAGCCTAAAACTACGTCGCACATACAAAAACGTAGTACACAAATTTCCATATCGGGTGGTGGAAAAACACAAATCTCATCGTCTTTCCAGCAACATCGCAGTAAATTATCGTCCCAGGTGTCATCGGTGAGCACAACAGATTTGCATAAATTGGATGATAATATGTTGCTGAAAAAGTCGGCGTCATCACATTTAGTGAATAAGGGTAAACGTACGATGGACACATCGCAATCAAATTTGAACAAGGAGAATGCACGAAACAAGAATATTACAGTGCAGTTTATAACAAAGCCACCGACAAGATCGCGCACAACACTCGAGCTGCGATCGCCACAGCAGCAAGCAGCGACCGCCGCGCAGAAGCAAGCAAATGTAAGTAATAGATATATTTGAAAATTCAGATATTTTGTGTCTCCAGCAGAGAACTCTGCAATCCTAATACGTTTTCACGCTTAAAAGTCAACATGAACTGTATCAATTTCATGCTCTACTTCACGTTCTGAATGGTTTTTCTTTACAGAGAATGTCCAGTTACAATCCGGATTCGAGTAATACCACAAATGTAGGCATTATATTTAATTATCTTTTTTTAGTCAATTATTATTAATTTCTTTTATTTTTTCGTAATCTTCTTAGATACCTATCAGTTATCGTCCAGATCCGTCGCTATTAATGCAATCAGGATATAATCAAAAAAGCTTTAATAATCGAAATAATATCGATGATAGTTCAGAGATTCAAATGTTATCAACATCACATGAACAAGTTTATCAGGAATTGAGTAATCGTCATGCGACGTTGCAATTAATACGCAATTCAACAAGGTAAGATTTTCTGCATTCTTAGGCAGTAACAAGCCTAAGTTAGATTTACTTATTTTATACTTATCGATAGGTCCAATACAATAACAAACTTCTATGTATGCAACGAAGCTCTCCTTATTACAAATGAATTTAAAGAACACAGATTTTTTGTTCTACTTTCAGTGTGTTTGGGTCTTCTTATTATAATGAATTTTTTCAAATCGATTTTCCTAACTAATATCAGTGAAACTTCGTAAAGGGTTATTAACATTTAAGAAATTCCCAAACGTTGAAAATAACAATTGCAATGAAAAGTTCGCTATAGAGAAGTTCGGTTGTTAAAATTTAATTCAGAACGTTAAATAATATATTTATTTATAATGATAACTTATCAGGCATTGTTAATATCAATAGTTATTATCTAAAATTTCACTTTAAATATAAAAAAATGTTGAATAGTTCTTTGAAAATCTACTTGGAATATTTTAGGTTGGTTAATAGATCTTCTATATCGCTCTTTCTCTCTCTTTGTGTGTATTTTGTCCAATCTTTTTCTCACAAAACATAAAAAAATGTGAAATAAAAGAAAAACTAACAGGACGCATGTTAATGAAATTTCAAAATTTTTGTCTTCCCTGTTAAAATTCTCCACAGCTTTTCAATACTTTTCTAATTTGTACTGAAATTATATTCTTTTCTTTTTAGATCTCATGACATTGTCGGCGCTCTAAGGCAAGCAATAAAAATGAATGGTCGCACAGTGTTCGTCGATCTATTAGGAGCAATATTAGAAAAAACGTAATTTCAATAGAAGCGAAAAAAATACTATTATTTTCATTTAATTCTATTTCATTTCTTTGCTATACATTTAGATCGTCGTGGAATTTAGATTTATGCTTGCTATTATTACCCGAAATTTATGATCTACTACAGAGCCAACATAAATTGTAAGTATACATAGATACAGAAGAAGCTTATTCAACAATCTTTCTCAATGTATTGAAATAATTTTTTGCAGTCACTATACCCGCGCTTGTGATACGTTACGTTTGATTTTGTCCAATTTCTTGCCAATCATACAAGAGAACCTTGATCCATGGGCAGCAAATGGTTTGGGTGTGGATGTTTCACGCGAGGAGCGTCAACGTAAATGCATAGAATGCCAGCATTGGCTACTGCAGATACGTAATCTGCCCGAGAGTAGCCATTTTGGGACAACGCTTTCGCAGCTGCAAAATATGATTGTGAATATTTAAAAAAAAGAAAAGATGAGAGAAATTTATTTTTCTGGACAATTTTATTTATTAATTCTAATTAATTATTTTAACTAAATTACGTACAATATTTTTCATTTAATTTTTAACTCAAACTTTAAATAGTGTCCATAGTTTTTTCATTTGTTATATTTTCTTTATGTTAACAGAGTTTTTAAGTTTCATGTTTTTGTTAAATAGTTTAAAATCCCTGATTTAATTAAAAAACATCTAAGATATTTGGCAATTCGACTTCTTTGGTCATGCTTCAGAATATTTTTACATTTTTACTTGACATACAGACATATTTTTTTTTAATGCATGTTATATAAATTTACATGTATAATACAATTATAAAAGTACATACATATGTATAACTTTTGTAAACACCAAAACTAATTTGTAGTATTTCCTAACCATCAGATCGATATATTTATATATGTACCTATATTTAATTATAATGTTCATTTAGTAATAACAACAGTAACTGACTTTTATAATGTATGTTCGAACAAAATTTAATTGTTAAATTAACAATTTTAGTTATGTGCAAATTATTATCTTTTGTTTCGATTGGTTTTTGTACACATTTAACGAATTCAATATTCAATGAATAACTAAAAAAAAAAGAATTGCTTTATCGATTAGTGACGTATGGTATGGTAGGTAGTACATAGTGGTGTGGTGGATGGTGGCCGCCGTGGCGTAGCTCGTCCATGTGCTGGTGTGTCATTAACAGAAGAAGAAGTTCGCGCTAGCGGATTCCAGAACGGAATGTGGAAGGGGTGAGGTTTCTTCAATCTTCTCAAAGTCATTTAATTCAATACCAATGTTCATAATGGTTGAAATATTTTAAATATGGAAATTTTGTACTCCAAACTTGCACCCTACTACTGGATCCGTTAGTTGTAGTAATTGCAGGAATTGATGAACTCTGTTTTAAATACTAACCAGCAATTTAAGAGGCGGAGTAAGGAACGCTAACATTTAAATTTTTGAGCCTCAAAATGGCATCATTAAAGATATTATAATGAAATTTGATTGTGATCCTTTTCCCTTCAGGAATTTTTCAAGCTTAACTAGTAGAGTAATAATGTGGACAGTATTGATAGTATTGACTTTTTGGAAGTGTTATTTATTGTAAAATATTTCGATTTTATTTGATTCATTTTCTATTAAGTTCCTCCTGGTCGGTCGTTTAAACGAACAGGAGTGTGTTTTTATAGAACGTACAGTTCTAAATCCTTGATTGCTATTATGCTTATCTAAATTCTCGGCAGTTAGTCTGAACTGTTCATGAAATATACTATGTTGAGCTAAGTCAGTTAATTTTGTGAATAACTTATCGCATATTTTGCACTTCATTTTACATTCTTGTGTCTCAAATTCCGCCTCAATTTTAAATAACAGTCTACAATTCTTACATTTAGGTAAATTCTTGCATAAAAGCTCATGTGCTTTTATAGAACGTTCAGTTTTAAATCCTTGATTGCAGTATTTGCAAATATATGGCACCCGTGTGCTCAATGCGATGAGTAATGTATTTTGATTCTATGCGAAATTGTCTTTCAACATATTCAAAATAGAAAAAGCGACGTATAGGTTTCGGCAAGAAGGAGATCAAATGCACGTAAAATTCCATGGATTTCTCTGGTTTTTTTTCTTTTTCAACAATTTGGCATTGTAGTTCGGTGAATACCAAATTGATATCAAGTTAGAAATTCGTTTCGAGTCCTTGGTTGAGAATTTTTCATTGAATGTTCTGTTGAATTCTTGTGTTAGCCATGAGAATGGCAATTCTAATTTTTCGTTTATTTTTCGCTTTTACCCAAATTAAATTGAACTTTTTAAATAGATTGCCAATTTTTTAGCTTTTGCATGTATTACTTTTATTTTCTCCAATGGCAGATCATTTCTCCAGCGAGGGAATTTTAATGATTTGTAAACCAATTTTGTCCAGTATATCCAAATCATTTTGTAATTCAGCATTAACTGCTTTTGACTTCATCTTCAGTTTAATTTTTAAGTTTTCAATCAAATTTTCTTTAGAATCAAGAAGATAGCATTGAATTGAGTTTTCATTAAGAGATTGTTAGTTATTATCGTAATTGATTCAACTAAGATGAGTTTTGATTTTGTCAAAGCATCAGCCATTGATATATTTTCAGTATCGTCATCATTGTCAATATCATTTAAAATTAGGTTTTCAAGTTGGGATATGTTTAGACTTTTTCATATGATTTTTGTTTACGTATGTGGGTATTTGTACTCTTCTATTGCAGGAGCAGAGCCGTTGAAAAAGTACGGGCCTGGGGGAAAAAATATGTTCATCTTTCGGGTAAACTCATTTTCATTGGATTTATGCAAAGTACGGAATTGAGCGTTGATTTTGCTATGGGGAATTGCTACTCATTGCGTCTAGGGAATGTCTATAGCTAATCCTTGTCGACAATGTTTTTAAAACTTACAACCCGACGACTTTGAAAACCGGCAACTTCCTATATTAATTAACTAAATTATAGAAGGTATTAAGATTCAGTAACGAGCTTAAATAGTCGCTAGGTTACCTGAAAAATTTTCTATATCTTTAATAACTTTATTTTTTACTGCCAAGTCAAGTTGAAACTATCGATGCCGCTGACATTATCTCGTTATTGTTAAAGCTGATTGTAATATTTCCTGCAATATTAAGAAATAATTTTAATTAAAATCATTCTAAAATTGTGTTAGTATATTTTCAAAAAATTTAACTAAATTTATAATTAATCGATTTAATTTATGTTGCATGTTATAATAACTTTGTATGATTGCTTTCAGTTAGATTAAGAATTTTTTGAAAAAGAAATTTCCTATTCTATGTAGTCTATGTTGGCTATGCTTTTATTTAAATGGTTTTATGGTTTTCCCCTTACTGCTTTTCCCAGTTATAAATGTTTAAACCATAAGAATTTACTCTTATAACACAAACGAACTGAGATTTCGTAGCCATACAAAATTTGATTTGAAATAGTAACATACCTATATTTTACTGCTGTCTATAATTTCATTCGATTTATGCAATCAACAATTTCTGATAGAGATCAAAACAAAACAAACAAAAAAAAATTTCAAATTCTTTCTCTCATAACATTCAAATCCTCATGTAGAAATACGATTAGTTATATTCCTTCATTACACATTAACCCCAAATACTTTTAATTAAAGAATCGATTTTGGAAATTGGAAAGTGCCTTTTCATAAAAGCGAATGATAATGAAATGTGTATGCAATATCTGCGTAACATTTTTTGATACCAATTTTAAAAGATTGTGTGACTAACAATGAAATGTAATTTTATTGTAATACATATAAAATAGTAAGAAAAATAATAGAACTTTTAAAAAGTATTGTATTGTATTGTATGCGTATGCGTGTTTGAATTTAATTTTAAAATTAGTTTTACAAGCAATACCCCTAACGTCCTCCATTGCAGTAAATATGTTTAAGTTTATGCAAAAGAGAAACAAAAATATGGAGTATGTAAACGAAGACAATGAATGAGTGTTGTACTTAGAGTGTAACTTAAAATGTTGTACATAAGTAAAAAAAACCGAAGAAGAATTGAAGAAATTAAACAAATATTTTTATACCGAAAAAGCGAATGCTTTAAAAATAAAAATCAATTATAAGTGAGTTTTTTTGAGAAATATATACCTATCTACACACTAACGCTATACTTTTGCACACACATATCACACTTTGAAATGAATGAACAGAAAACTGCACGATTCGTATGTAGGATACGCAAGAAGATTGTATTTATCATTATAGTCTTTAAGTATATACTTACATAAACACATAATATTTAACTTATTAACACACACATACACGCATTATATATGTACGCATTAACCCTAATGTAAATTATATCCATTTTTATAATCTCTTCAAATAATGTACTTAATTAATAATTGAAACGATTTTTTATAAGCATAATGTGCTAACAATTAATTTAAAAAACACGTTTATAATTATAAATAAATGCTGTATTGGTTTAACAAAAGCATTAACAAGTGTAATTAATTAATATCTATTATATTCTCATATTATAATTTATAATAAATAGTTAGCATACATACAAATTAAAACTAATTTTAAAAATTATTTTAAGTTTACCTCTTTTTAGTTTTATTTCAATTTAATACATAATACTGATTGATTGGATTTCAATGATAAAACTCAAACAATAATAAAATTGAAAAAATACTATAATTTGAACATTTGTTAATATTTTTCTAATGTGGAAATATGGATAAGTACATATTTTCTTTTTGTGAAGCATTGCTTAAACTTCGAGTAAAGTGGCGCGCAAAAACAAAAGCACCACAAATACGATATAAATATTCGCTAAAAACTTTCCAGCGTATAGATCGCAATGAAACAAGTCACTTCTACGCACTACTCGTCACATAACTAATTCACACCAAAATTACGTTTACGGAGCAGACGATTCGACCCCAGGTGTTGTGAAACGATACAAAACAAAAACAAAAATTTATAGTGTAACTTTTTTTTTTGTAAGTAATTGGTATAATTATATAAGTCTAATTTCTCATTTTTTTGCTATTAGTTTCACGTTATATTATAGGTTTGAGTAACTTAATTTATTTTCCAACCTTGTTTCATTATAGGAATTGATTTTGTATTAAATAGGAAGACATTTTCCCAATAAAAATAATTACTCCCATTCAAAATAAAGTTAGAAACTTTCGTTTCCTAGTTGATAGTTCCTCAACTGTTCTCTATTAATTTCAGTTTCTACTAATACATATGGTACATTTGAAAATTCATTTGAGCCAGATAAGATAAGGCTCTGTATGAAATTGGACTCAAGAAATAAAGGCCCCAAGAGAAAAAAATGTGTACTGATTTTTGAATGAACTTTCACGTGTACAAATAATATCCGCGATGGGCCCGATGTTTTAAGGACAAATTTTTATTTTTAGATTTTGTGTCTCAAATAAATATTGGTAGAGTGCATATTTAAAAATTCAGTAACCTTATCCACGATGTGATATATTTTGTCAGTATTGTATATTTTTGATAAGTTTGATATTTTTTCATACATTTTGTTTTAACTTTATCAAAAGTAAAATATGTAAAATATCTTGAAGTTTTCTCTCAGTTTGACTTTGCCCTAGTTATGGTTTTTTTTTTATTGAGGCTTATAAAAATTCCAATAACAATCTTCAAATCTACTGCAAATCTATTTGGAAATGGGAGATAATTTGTTTTCGGAAATTGTTGAAAGTAAGTATGATACGATGGAACCATTTCCTATTTTTGAGACCCTTTGTATGAAATGAGATTGGGTCCTAAAATTACTTAATGACAAAAAACTGATAGCTGGCTTGTGATTTTTTAAAGGAAATTCATATAGTTTTATCAATTCCTTTGATTTAATTTTAAAGGGGTTCCGATTTCATCCATTTCGTCTACTCAAAGTAATGTTTTCGAAAAATTGATAAACTTTGGATTATATCAAAATTTTTTTGGAACAAAGTTGAAAATAGAAAATTTTAGTGAGTTTAGTCAAGTGCATATGTTATTTATGTGTATAACCCTTTATATCCAGTTGAAACTGCGGCTTACTCAAGTGTGTAACCGACATAATGAAGAAAAAAGTTGATTTGTTCTTTGAAATAATTATGGCTTTCGGGTTTAATTCCGAATCTGCCATTATATATTCGATATCATGGGAGAAATTTTACCAAAACCATAGATTACCGTTACAATTATAAGTTGAATATTTACGAGGGCGGAAGTGAAATTGTATTTCTATGATACTATATTTTGATATTTACAAACATACCACAGTTAAATAGTTTTCATTTGAAACCTCCCTAAGGGTTGGGGGATGTATAGAAAATCTCACTTTGGCATACATTTTGAATATTTCCGGAACAATTTTTAGTGCCACAGAAATAGGTTTATCCTAGTTAGTTTTAATGTTTGTTTTTTTTTTTGGGGTTAGCATTTGGGAATATTGACAAAGTATGTTGGATTTAATCCTAGGGTGCGTCAAAGTAAATGGCTGCCCCATAAACTCAGGCGAAAACATCTGCTTCGATGGTAAAAACAGCAGATAAACGAAACTAATACTAGGCAAAGAAGAAGCTTTTGAAACTCTTAGCTTCCTAGAGGAGTAGAAAAAAAAATATGTTGGGAAAAGAATAGTAAAGAATAGTATTCTTAACTGTCTCTTTCGTATATATAAATCAAACGCAACGACATTACTTGTTCGTGGGTAATAATTACAATTTTAATGAGAAGAAGGTAAGTACTCAAAAAATCATAATAACTTACAGGTATTTGGTTTCAAATGTGTGTAAAAATTCTTATAAAATTATTTTTAAAAAACAAAAAATAGCTCCTCATAACCGAAGAAACGAATATAAAACAACAGAGAAACTTTAATTAAAGGAAGGCAAAAGAAAGGATGAAAAATGTTGAATTAATGAATACATAATTATAATAATGATAAATTTACATGTAAAATTAACAACTGTTTTAAAGAAAAAAATCTAAAACAAAAATTAGTCAAGTAAGTCAAATGACAAAAAGTGACGACTGAATAAAAATTGAGAAGAATTCATTTCTGTTTTATTAAAATGAAAGAGATAGCATAATATAATTGTGAGCTGATATTTACTATGTGGTTGGAAAGAAATTATACCAAAATTTTGTATGGACTTTGGTAGAAACCAGTATCGTTTATGTCGAAATACGGGGGCCGTATGCTTTAAATACTTACTTAGTTAGCTGTCACTACAACTGATGATCGGTCTTCGCCGCCTCGATAAAGCTTCGCCATTCGCCTCTGATAAATGCGCGCTGCCGACATTTTATACAGCCAAGTGCATTCAGGTCTCCCGGTACCTGATCTTTCCCACGGAGATTAGGACGTCCTCTTCTGCGTGTTCTTCCATTGTGGCTCGAATAAAACACTCTTTCTAGTCGGAGCGCTTTCTTCCATTCGTTCAACATGACCCAGCCAGCGAAGCCGCTGGATTTTTATGCGCTTGACTTAGTTAGTACATCTCGTGGTTCCATTTTATTCGATACACGTCGTCCACGCATATAGGACCAAATATCTTAGGGAGTAACTTCCTTTCGAACGTTGCTAAAAGCCTCTCATCGCTGGTGATCAATATAATAAGTATACATACAAGTATGTATATTGTACATACCATAGATTCGAGAATATTTCAAATATAAATGTAAAATGTATAATATTTCAACTGAGTTTTGGAACTAACTTCAGGCTAACAGGTAAATAGCTATGTACATTAAATCGCGGCCCTTTTCATACAACAGCCCTCTAGTTTTTTTTTTATTTTTTGTGCAGCGCTGCTTCAGTCATCATTTTAAGTAAAGCTTACAATTATGCTTAAGATTTTGAATTACAAAGAAATAAATTAAAAACTACACGCAACAAGAACGTAAGCATAATTAGTTTATATCTGCACGTAGTTTGGTAGAGTACAAAGTTTCATTAAGCGCGAGACATAGACAACTGAAATGGAGCAATAACGTTATGGTTAATTAACAAGTTAACGTGAGGATAAGATAGAAGAAAGTTTAGACATTTCTAAAATGAGATCAATAGTGATAATAGTGTTATCAATTATGATTCAAATACAAATGCTAAAAAGTGAATATGGAAGTAGTAAACATAGTGATTTGATTAAAATAGAATCCTCTGGCTTTTTGCCATTTGAAAAAAACGATATATTGCCATATGCAATAATACAACGAGTACATGAGGAAACAATGCGTGCGGGAGGTAAAACGGAACAACATCAAAAGAAATACTCTACCACGGCCGTGGAACCACGAAAATCTGTTAGATCATATTTACGCTTGCAACGGTCACGCAAACATTCAAAGTTGTATAATTTATACGATGATGATGGCGAGTATTTGTTGGATGTAAAATATGACGATGGCGGTTACATGGGAGAGAGTGTAAAAGAAACAGCCAACATTGAACCGCTTTTTAATCAAGTGAATGATAAATGGAAAGCGATGGGGCCACAACAGATGGCAATAATGCCACAGTCACAACCGCAACCGCAATATTTCAACGCGGCTACGAAACGTATTCACCATTATTGGTTGCAGCTATGAGAGTCAATTGGAGGCGAAATAAAAAATATATAATTTTTTTGTTTTTACTGTAACGATGTTATTTTAATGTTAATGTTTTGCGAAATAATTCGTGAATAGATTAAGCGAATTTTCAATAAATTAATTATTTAAAGAAAGAAATTAATATTAATGACTTAAATATGTAATGAGCGTGCCCTTTGGGCATTTGCAGCCGTCTCATGGTTTCGAATTTTGTTAATTTTTTATACATAGATTTATGAGTATTTGCTTGAAGCGTTCTCTCTGCAACACCTTGCAAGGTCAATTAATTGCTGGGATATGACTCTCTCTCTCGCTGTCTGTCTGTTTGGAATTTGTAAATAAAAGCACATTTTGTTTGTTTTAATTTTTTATAATTTATTTACTAACTTTACTTTACTTTTAATGGCACAACAGCCCATGGAGGGTCTAGGCCGAACTTTTCACATCCACTCATGTTGTGCGTGTTATATTTGTACATGAATGGAAGGGACCTACAGTTAAATGCCGAATCCGAACGGCGAAGTGAAAAGCTTTTCATAGCAATTTATTTACTAATTTTTGGAAATATGGTAACATTAAATTGGGCTTACTTAAAACTAACTAACAACAGTTTAGAAATTACAGTTGATGTCGTTGAGATTGCAATTAATTCCAGCCACCTGCTGCAGGAGCTGACTCTTCGTGAAAGACTTAAATGGTTTTAACTTCATGATGACCACCTGAAGTGCCATGATCATGCCCCGAGAAACCAGCATCGTGCCCGCCATGTCCATCTTCATAAATTACTTTTACGATCTTTACGTTTGTGTGTCCTCAGTGGCTACCGTGTCCATACCCCGATAGGCAACTGCCGTGTCCACCATGGCCTTCTTCACGAATTACTTTTACCCTCTCAACTTGCTGATGACCTCCATGAACACCCCCATCATAATGAGAACCGTTTTCTTGATGTATCACTTTAACAGTCTTAACTTCTTGATGTCTACCATATCCGTGGCCACCATGATGAGCACCGCCTTCTTCATGGAAAACTTTAATCGTTTTAACTCCACGATGCAGGAGGTCATCGCCATGGCATGATGTCCTCCGTAACCGGTATCTTGATGAATTAGTTTAACAATTTTAACTTCTTGATGTTCCCCATGGCTACCGTGTCCACGTCCTGAGAAGCTTCCACCGTGTTCTTTGTCATGGATAACCTTGAAAACCGTTTAAATGTCCAACATTATGTCCTTCACCTCAAGTGTCTTAATTTCATGGTGTCCTCCATGGGATGGGACATTGTGAGATGGTTTGGTAAGTATATAATTGATTTATGAGTTGAAATAATTTTTCTGTCATCCACCAATGAATACTATTAATTTATAGAAAAAAAATTTATATGAGTATTTAACACATAAAAAGATTTTATAAGAGAATTTTCTAATTCAAACTTTCTCTTCTTTTTTCTTTTAATGGCACAACAGCCCAGGCCGAGCTATTCGAATCCACTTATGTAGTGCGTGTTTTATTTGTACATGAATCTAAGGGATCTACAGTTTTAAGCTGAATCCGGCATTATAGGTTGGCCATTGCCTGCCAAGAGGTGGAGCCATGAAGAAAACTAGTTTTATTCCACATACTTTTTGATTTTGCCTGTGTCGAGATTTGAAACTGGGACACTTGATTTTTTTTGGGACATACATACTCGTATACTACTGCACAAAATAAAGTCCGATGAAATTGCCTTGCTGAAGCTTTCAACAGGAGTAGAATAGGGGAAAAGAACAAAAAGTGGGTATATGTACATACAAGTGATGTATCGATTATATTAGTTTTTGTACTTGACAGATTGAGGTCTTAATACCAAAGATCTAAAAAACTCTGCGGAATTTGAGCAGTTTCAAGGAGCTGGAAGTGAAGTTTTGGGAAGCTCAATTGTCGTCGATTGAACCGTGCTTCTAATGTGTCTTCTTGAAAAAGATGCGAGTACCTTACTAGGCAAGATTGATTAGTGTTTCATATATGTGTTCACTGAATCTGATCTACTTTGTTTCTGACTTGCTAATCTTACCTGAAAGTAAAAAATTCATAGGTACAAGGTCACATAATTTTGGCAAATGGCGTCAAATGTCATTGTGCTTTGACATTTATGTTATTACTGATAGAGAATTAGTTGAAAATAAACATTGGAAAACGAAAGGGATTATGAAACTCCGGGCCGGGTGATCTCCCAGATCACCCGGATCTGGTGACAAGATCTGATCTGGTGACCAGATCACCAGATCTGACGGCGCCAGACTTCTTCCACAATAAACCACAAACCTTGCATCTCTTGAAAGCCAACATTAAAGAAAAATCAGATGTTAAGCGAGCAACTATTAAAAATGCTGTAAAACGAGTACAAATGTGCATCACCTCTGAAGGTGGTCATTTAACCGATATCATTTTTCAACATAATGTGATCAGTTTACATCTTAAAAAAATTTGTCGTAAAGCCCAATTCTTGTAATTTTTTACAAAATAGCAGCCAATGGCATAATTTTGCTTTTGCCTCATCTTGAACATAGCTACTTCTAATTCTGCATCTTCAATGCAGTCAGCTAAATTTAACTTATGTAGTTTTGCTTAGCTAGTAACTCTTTCAAATAGTAACTTGTTCTAACAGTAACGTTTCTATAGATAAATGGGTAACTATCGGTCTTAGGAAAGGCGAATTCAACCAGTCGATAGTGTATGAGTGTGTGCACCATCAGTTGCCGAAAATGTATTAGAATGTTTCGAATACTATGGTATTTGTGATAAAATTAATCCAAATACGCGTACTTTAGCTGCCTAGTATTAGATACGAAGCACGAACTTATTTAGTACTATCCCTCTGACATCACCTGTTTTGTTTTCATTCAGTTTACAAAAGTAAGATGTAGTAAAAATCAAGGTGTACAACCACTTATGTATAAAAATTTCTTTTAATTTTTATTTCAATTTATACATAAATACCAGCAAAATTATGAAGAAATTAATAGTAGGTATAAATAAATATGAAAGATATAGAACTATATTATATTATTTGAAATGGTTTATTGCCAGCCATTTGATGTGGTATGAGCAGCTGAAATGTTGCTACTATATGATTGATCCAACGAAGAAGGATCATGAGTTGCTGGATTCCTTTGCACATGAATTAGTTTGATTGTTTGTGTAGGCACATGTGCGTTATGTGAAATTTGGTGTGCACTATTTTCATGTACCACCCTAATAGTTTTTACGGCATGCTGCTGATGACCACTGTCGATGCCAAATTGTGAACCAATAGGACCACCTTGAGGGATTATAATCTTATATATTTTATGAGTGGGCTGGACAGACGAGTAACCACGACTTTGAGAATAGATGTGATTTTGATGATGATGGACAGTAGAAGATTGTCCGTGTGGAGTTTGCCCGTGATGGGAATGACCATGTTGTAAATGACCATGTTGTGAATGTCCAGGACCCGAAGAAGATTTTACTGGATAAATATAACCATTTCCAATGCCACCTTTAATATGTAAATGATTAGAAGAACCTCCACTACCATGATACCCAGCTATGGTACATGATACTAAAGTTGCGCAAAACAGAGCAATCGCTATCTGTAAGTGATTATGTTCTGTTTATTTTTATTTACAAATTTACGAATTATATAGATAATTATGAGAAGTGTAGTAAAAAACAGACCTTCATTTTTCACAATTTTATTGCTGTGCTCTGCGAAAAGTTGATTAAAGTCGTTAAAGCGGCAACACCGAACTGGACATGAGCCGCGCTTAACCTTTTCATTTTATAGCTTTGAACATTTAACTGTTAGGTTTTCGCATCATCACCGAAGATTGCAGAAAAGTTGTTTTGTTTGATTATCAAGTGGATGTGCTCAGCATAAAATTTATCAAGAAACTCTTCATATTGAAGCAAATATTATTTATTTTTATTATCTTTTACATTAACTTTCTGTGTTAATGTCTTTTTTCTTTCGTCGGCGAAGAAAGCGCGCTAAGGTGAAGAGCATCTCTACACTCGATGCGACCTACGACAATAGCTAAGAGTTGCCCGTTCCAGTCGCTTTGGCTTACGCTATCAATTGACAATGAAAGTGAAATGATTAAAAGAGTAAATGTTAACTTTTTCTGGTTCATTATAACATCATAACAAACTTTTTTATTTGAATGTGTTTGAGACATGTTTTTGTGTTTTTTTTCTAAATATTTACAAATGAATTTTTTGATCAGGCTTACATAACTAACTTAAAAAACTAATAACAACAGTTTTGATTTTTGGCACAATCACACAATCGAGCAACTTTAACAAGTGCTCTATTGCCAACCGCCCGAGGCTGGGGGTAAGTAGCTAGAGGAATCACCGCCGCCAAAACCACCACCTACACCGCCACCTACACCGCCACCAACACCGCCACCCAAAGCGCCGATGACCTTAAGTGATTTGAGTGTTTCGAAAGTATCATCAAAACCACCGGAGGAACCACCGCCTGAAGAGTGGCTACCGCCTGAAGAGTAGCCACCACCAGTGGGGTAGCCGCCAGCATCGTTGAAGCCCCCTGATGAGCTCTGTTCATGAATCACTTTGATGGTTTTGACATCTTCAGCACCACCACCGTATCCACCGCTGAAACCGCCATGGCCGGCGGACGAGTGTCCAGCATCATAACCGCCAACAGAACCGCCTTGCTCATGGATAACCTTGATAGTCTTAACTGCTTCAGCACCACTTCCATGTCCGCTGCTGTATCCACCATGACCGCCGCCAACAGCGCCGCCTTGCTCATGGATAACCTTAATGGTTTTGACTTCTTCAGCAACAGCAGCGTGTTCACCGCTGTAACCGCCGCTGGAGTAACCGCCATATCCACCACCAACAGCGCCACCATGTTCATGAATAATTTTAATGGTTTTAACTGCTTCAGCACCACCTCCATGACCGCCACTGTATCCACCACCGCTGCCGCCTTGCTCATGGATAATTTTGATAGTTTTAACTTCTTCAACGCCACCACCATGGCCTGAGTAACCGCCATGACCACCACCGCCACCTCCAGAGTAACCACCGTGTCCACCACCAACAGTGCCACCTTGTTCGTGAATGACTTTGATGGTTTTAATTGGTTCAGCGCCATCGCCGTGCCCACCGAAGTATCCGCCATGACCACCGCCGCCAGAGTAACCGCCATGTCCACCGCCAACAGCGCCACCTTGTTCGTGGATAACTTGAATCGTACTCACAGAGCTACCAGATGAGGCACCACCGCCATAACTGTAGCCGCCAACATCACCGGCTCCGGCGCCGCCATTCCAGCCGCCACCACCTCCACCGCCTCCAATGGAACCATCGCTTGAACTACCGCCGAGTCCTATTAAACCGGCAGAGCACGAAGCCACCAAAACTGCTACAACACAAACGAATACCTGCAAAAAAATACATAAAATAGTATCCAAAATTAATCCTGTTGCTTGTTTTATTTGTTGATGTTAAGCAGCCATTGCTGGCGGTTGCTCGTTTAGATCACCTTCATTTTAGGAATTTTCTTGCTTAGTTAAAATTGAAAACTCCACTTGGTTGCGTTTGTAATATGAAACTGATACAATTTAACAAAAGATCAAGCAGTTTTATACTAAAAAACAGAAGATGATATGTGATTTAAGAGGGACAGGGTGTAAACGTTCGCTAAGGTAGATAGAGAGTTGGATTATTGGTTGGTGGGTTAGCTTTCGGTTGGGTCTCTGCTAACGGCTACTGTCTTCAGTAACAGTAGAAACTCAGTTGAACTCAGCAAATAAACGCAACAGAATTACTCAATCGCTTGGTTAATAGACACGCTTGCTACTTTGCATTTACGTTTTGATTATTATCACCTACAGCGTCATCGACAACATAAACAACATCTTTATTTATGCTACCCATTGATTTAGAGTGCCTTACGTTATGGCCCCTCTTTGCTTGACAAAAAACAGAAACACGTAGTTTTCTTTTCATTTTGCAAGCATGTTATCAGGTTTTTTTTTGTCGTATTTTTTGGTTTATCTGCTTTTTTTCGGCTTTTGAAATCATTTTAAGCTTAAAATGTTCAATTTTTGTTTCTGTTTTGCTTTATCATAATTAATTAGTAAACTCAGATTAATGCACTTTTAACTCTAGTCTTTTCTTTCGCGTTGCTGTGTAAAATATCTGACTTTAAGAGGTCAAAAGGTCTTGCAACTCCATACCAACGTGTTTTTCTTTGGCCATTTAATTTTTAATTATAGCTAAAAATTTGTATAGTTTTAGCTATTCGTTGGCTATTTTCAGTTGACTTTGTCAGCGAAATTTGCATTCATTGCTTAATTATTCAAAATGTACAAGATTACAAGTTTTTGGGTTTTGTTATATTTAGTTGCTATATTTCTGTTGGCGTTTGATTTAGTTGGCGTCGTATGTGATTTAAATGGCGATGTTAATACATCTTATTTACATATGATTTATTTACTTTATTTAAATATTTACTTTATATGTTTTAATATATGTACGAGTATATACTAGTCGTATATTTATGATGTTCATCTATTTCTTATGCAAAATAATTCAAACTTAAGCATTCACTCTACTACTCTGAATATTTAGGTACATAGATATGTGGTATTTATTTTACACTAACTGCTACGTTAATAGATTAAACTATAGAATCTAAATATTTACATATATGCTTCGTTAGTATCTCTGGCATATATATGGTAAATGTCTTCTGCCCTTAATACCATATACCAGTGATTAGTGACTGAAGTGATCACTGGACACTGTGACATGGGAACTATGCTCTAAAAATGGTTGAATGAGTTCAACAATTACTGCAGAAGCTGCGATTATGTAGAGCAAATCGAATCAATCCAACATAAACTTTGTGGATGCAAGAACGACGTCTCCGCGCACTTGTTGCAATATTCTGCGATAATGGGGTAAAGATACGGGATTTGCTGAAATTTGTAAAGAGTGCCGACTAGTTTCAATCATCATGTGTATCATGTGAATTAAGTTCGTGGTAGTATACCAAAAAGCATAAATTGGGGAGATTCACAATGGATCGCAATGGGTTCCAAGTGGAAAAGAACACTAATCTGATCTTCTTAAATCTATATCATAATTTGACCTTAGCTTTAATTTTCAGGAATTGAAATGTTAGTTTGAAATATAAAAATATGTTCTAATTGAAATGTAGAAGAAAAGTTACGGAAATGTAAGGAGCACAAAAGTTACGAAGTATAAACTTTTGACTTAACCTGATTTTGATTTAATTTAGCACGAATCTCCTTGTTTCACAAATCTGTACAATCTGTAAGTCTAAGTGAGATAATTTTATTTGATCATGCCCATTTTTTACGTTTCAGTTGTGAATTGGATTTGTTCCTTGCTTTACTGATGAAGTTTTTAATTTCCTAAAAGCCTCAACTTATTTAAAATCCCAATTACAACTCTCGATCTTACAACAAATTTAAATATACACCAATTTTTCATTTATTTTAACTAAAAGGTGATGGTTTAAGATTGGCAACACATTAATATGTTGGGTATTCGATTCCACACTTAATCTGGTAGTTAATTCTGATAAACTACCTATGTTTTCTGCCGATATGAAGTGAATGAGAATTATCGGGAAGAAATTTGATGGTCTTAATTTTCGGTGTATCAACGCCACAGTATAGTGAAGTGATAGCGCCACTATGATATCTATCAGAAGATGTTGAGTGAATTCGTGGGCGGATCATTTCGCATAGTACCATGCTGTAATATTTTAATTATTTTAATATGCAGTTGTGTTGCACATTATTTGGCACCATTTTCTTATTCTAATGCCGCCTGTTGCTGACTGATGATATACTTGGATAGTTTTTAGCCATGTCTATTTCAATAATACCATTTAGTGAAAATATTTGAAAATTCTTGTAATGGTAATTCTTGGTAACCGTTTGAGTAGTTTATATACTCGTAGATTATAGAAATACAAATATCGTAGAGGTAAATCACTGACGAGGAACCATTTTTGGTTCCGAAACGATCGTCTGATCTATCTGTTCTATATTCATTGTTGTTATCCTTTCTATGGCAAACCTAACATGTTTAATACACTAGATATAATCTCACAAGATGTATTTATGTATGGGAAAAGTAATTATCCAAAAATAAATAGATTATGATTTTGTGCGCTGCTACCATGTGAACATAGTATGAAAACTATTAGGATGTAGGGAGCCATAGCTGGAATAGCAGCCCGTTCGACTATGCCAACCAGAATGGGAAGACCGACGATGGCTTTACAATGTTATTAAGTCCAGAACAATAACAACTAAGTAGTTAAAAAAAAAAATTACTACGGATATGTTTTCAATTATGTATTTAATTTTTAAAATTACCTTCAGTTTAATAAATTGGGTATATGATTGGAAATAATTACAGATCCCGATTTTGCATTTCATTAGTACTTGACACTTGAATCGAAATTAATGTGGTTTTGAAATTTGATCATATTTGGTATATCACAATTTTATTGAGAATATTTAAGAAATGTTGAAAGTACAATTAAATATAAGTGTGCAATATTAAGCGCAACTACCTTCTTCAAATAACTACCTTTACATAGTAAAAGGAGTGAAAATGCTTATAAAGTAATTTGTTTTTTACAAAACTATGTAAATAACTAAGGCTAGTAAATATTGTTTTTAATTTAATTTCTCTCAGTGCAACTACTTACGCTAAAAGAAATTTGAAATACAGAAAAAGTCTATCCGACAAACTGAAAGTAAAAGTAAATTGTAGAAATTCCCTATGACGTTATTCGTTTGGATCTGAATAAGATAAATATTTATAATATGGTATATGTAAATAACTGTTGGATATTAATTTATAGTATCTGAATTAGCATTAAGTATCGATTGAATCATCGTGCTGCATTTGTGTTGTTGTGTTGGAAGTTGTATACATACTAAAAACGTGTTAAATTAAGAGCGAATCTTTAATTATCAAATGTAAAATACAAAATATTAATTTTGAAAAACTGTATAAAAAGAAACTCACATGCGAAGCAAATATGTAAAGTTTTACTTAAAAAGAAATCAGAAATTTTCAAGTTCAATGTTTATTTGATTTCGAGTAATTTATAAATAGTTGTAAAGTTTAGATTACATAAGATTATGAAGAGTTTAAAGTTGAATTAGGTTAAGATTTTAATTGATTTATTGCAACATTAAAGGTATCGCGTTAAAATATTTTCCATAATTTTGTAATACAATTTCTAGAGATCCTGATTTTGATCTTGTGCATTTTTCGTTAACCATGCCAATAGTAACAGTACTGGCACAGATTGGGAGGAAACAGTTGTTTTTGTTTCAGTAGTGATTCGTACAGCAGTGGTGGTTCGTTAGCACTAGCCCGTCGTTTTGATACCAAGTCCCTAGTATTTTTTATTTTTCAGTTGAAGACAATAGTACCGGATCAATGTAAATCTTAAAGTACTGTCAAACCAATACTAAGTAAGTACTGCAGTCCTCTTTGATTATCGCTGGTTAGTCACTACTTTGATGCAGAAGTAGCCGAACTAGCTTCGATTTGATCTACTAGGGGCAATACTATTAGCACAACTTCGTGCGAAATATATTTCTACTCGTATTTCTATTCAGATCAATTGACAATATTTTTCTGTAAAAATCACTGATATATCGTATTTTTACTTCCACTTTTCCCACTTTGTACTTTATAAAGGGTGGTTCTTTTTACTACTTGGTCAAAGTATCAAAGTAAAAAATGCTCAGTTTGGTATGCCTGAACAACGTTTGCAAATTATTGAAATTTATAATCACAATTCGTGCTCTGTGAAAAATTCTGGCAGTGGCGAAAATTTTTAGTGTCCTAAAATCCTCTCGAGGCAAGTTTCATATGAGGGGCGGACTTTACAACTTTTTTTTTCGACCCACACTAGTCGTCATATTCGGATACGTTAATAAGTAGAATTGTAGTGAAGACCATCGAGAGGCAATTCAGCAGCTATCAATGCATCCCGAAAAATGCACTGTTTGGTGCTGTTCGGTTTATGGTCAGGCGGTATCATTGGGCCGTAATTATTCAAAGACGATGAAGGCCGCAACGTTACGGTCAATGGAGAAAGGTACCGTTCGATGATAACAGACTTTCTTTTTGCCGAAAATGCAAGGACGGTGCTACATGCCACATGCCACACTGTACACGAAACCATTGAGAGGTGAATTTGGTGAGCAGTTAATCTCACGTTTTGGTGCAGTCAATTGGTCACCAAGATCGTGTGATTTGACCCCGTTAGATAATTTTTTGTAGGGTTATGTTAAGTCTTTTATCTATAGGGACAAGCCAAACACGATTGCTGCTTTGGAAACCAACATTGAACACATTGCTGAGATTCCGGCCGAAATATGTGGAAAAGTGTGTAAAAATTGGACCTTCAGAATGGACCATTTGATACGTAGACGCGGGCAACATTTAAGTGAAATTATCTTTAAAAAGTAAACGACAGTAATTGATTTATCGATCCAAAAAAAAATTTCATTCACTTTTGTAAAATGACTTTGAAACCAAGCTCTTAAAAAATCACCCTTTATTACTGTATTTATGTAGATCGATCATTAGCCAAAAAAAGCGACGGCGCTATCTTCAAATATTTGATCCCATTTGCTATAAAATGGATGGTAACTGTTAAGGAGCATATAAGTTATTCTTTTTCAATTTTATTGAAATGGAGAAGATTATGACGTATTTATGTGCATGTCTTGCCACAACAGAGAAACAATATTTTTTTTGTTGTGCAAAATATCTAATCTAATCTCTGAATGGGATATCCTTTTAGGATAAATACAGTATTCTTCAAGTTAAAAATAATAATTAATTTGGAAATGGAGTCAGTGATGGATCCGCAGGGAATTAAGGGTTTTCCCAAAACTATAACATCTAAAAAAACGTTCTAACACGCAACTGTTTACTACCTTCACTTGGATATGTACATACATATGGATATTCAATATCGGTTTATAGCTGTTTAATTATTGGAGATCTTTATAATGACTCTGGTCCAGTTCCTTCAGATTTTGGTACGGTTATTTTGCTTTTGTCTGAATTTTGGGCTGACTTTTGATCTTAATTTAGGTATGAATAAACCCTTAAGCTTTTGGACTTCGGTTTAGTTTTTGGACTGAATTTTAATATTATTTAAATTAGGCTTTCCAAATTTTCGTTTTTCATCAAAATTTTCGTAGGCATGATATTTGGATTGCATTTCGACTTGAACTTTTACCTACATAATTTCTGGTCACAGTTTTTGGCCCAAATTTTTGTCTCAGTTTTCCCTTGTAAATTAAATTTTGGTCGAATTTTTTTATAACTTTTGATCAAATTTTTGATTAACTTTAAGTCCAATTTTTTTGTACGAATTTGGTTTGAATTTTCGGCCTGAGTTTTGTTTAGATGTTTCGAACACAATAGATTGGAATTTCAGTACAAAAAGTAATTTATCTTTTAGAAAATCACGTTGGATTTACATATGGAATAATATGGTAAAAGTGAAATTAATACATTAAACCGGTTTTTACAGTTTCGCAGGAGAAACATTTAAGTCTATTTATTGCATAGTTCACTCCATATTCTAAATAAAGTTTTAGTTAAAACTTTTGCTCTCTATGAAATATCGGTAACACATTTTGGCAGATTATGAACTATGTGGCTAAACATTTGAATTAAAATATTCGGAGACGTTCCAAGCCGTTCAAATTATAAATATGTTGTACATTGATTTTGCAATTTTTTTATTTATTTTTTGTTTTTAGAAAATAGTAGTTTAGAGTACAATATTGATTACATTTTCCGATATATGTTTATACATACTTACATAGAAGTACATACATACATACTCACCACTCACAAATTATAAGTTATAAATAATGCATATTTTTATGTAGATATATTCATAAGAATTATAAATAAATAATAATCAAGTGTTTTCTGTGTAAAATATAAATAAATATAAATGGATAAATCGTCTACTATTATTACTAAACAAGGCCAATTTCGTTTATGCAGGAATTAAATTGATCAAATTATTTTAACTTAAATGTAATATGCAAATTTAGAACTAAAATTGTGAAGTTGTTATTTGGTTGTTTTGGCTTTTCTTAAAACTAATTCAGGAGGAACCGGACATACATGAACTCAAAGGTGACAACTAAAATCTAATATATTATATTACAAAAAGGAGCAACAGCTCTAAACGTGCGCGGTGTGAAGAAACTTTAATTCTATTTCTTTTTTATTAAATGATATTTTGTTGAACTACAATAGAATTGTCATTATTGAAACTTTGGTGAGAACTACAACTATCAACTACTACAATTACTAATAATTGGTATTTTGATAATTGTAATAGAGGGAATTTTAGAATATTTATATGTATTTTATATTTATGACAGCAAATGCTTTACTATATTCTTCAAATTGCTTCTTCATAAATTGCCAAAAAGAAAAATCAATACAATTTTGACAATTATAAAATTAATATTTTAATTGTAATTTAATTGTACAATGTGTGTGTATAATCTTATGTAACTAAATACATGTATGAATAGTAAGTGTGAACATTTTTCAAAATAAAAAGTTATAAATTTACTCTTAAATTAAAGAAATTGCATTTTAAAAAATACTGTTTTTAAAATATTTTTTCTATGTATTGTAATTAATGGATAATCTAATTATATAATTTTCTTTCTTTTAAAAAAATTTAAAATAGTAGTTAATTCAAAGCTTTGCCAATTATGTACAAAAAGAAAGGAGTTAGACATTTCATGTCAGATTCAAAAATATTTTGGAAGAAATGTTCCGTTGCCATTTTCAGAATTATATGTGTGGAAATCAGAGCTTCCTGACACATTTATACACGGTAATAGCATAGCTCGAGTCGTTGAAAATATGAACTCGAAAAACGAAAGCTCTAATTGTAACGAAATCGTTTTCATATGACAAAAAAGCTCCATCCAAAATTTATAACCCTCTAATTCATACACAGTAATCATTGAAACATTGTGGAAAAATACTGAAATTTATATTTATATTTTCCTGAATAACTCTGAAGCTCGATTCTGATGATTAAGTTATCGAGTATAGCAGCATATTTTTTTACGACGTTTCAGTAAATCGTTGACATAACTGAAGACAATATGCCAGAAATACTGCTCGATATTGTTCGATATATGCGAGCCAGGCATTTGGTTTGCCAGTACTAAATGGTCTTCGAAATAACTTTCTTGACCGATGGCCGACGTTTCTTACTACCTACCTTCTCCAAAAGGTAAGAGAGATATCAAATTTTTTTCAAATCTGTTATGAAAGTCTAAAACCTTTTAAGAATTTAAAATTCTTAACGAATTTCAAATCAATTTCAAAATACCACATTAAAAATGTACGATGATTAAGAATATTAATGTTATAACAAAAAACCAATACACTAATCCAATGTTATATGTGGATTTGTATAAGTAAAACCATGGAAAGGTTTCTGGTCCATAGACTGGAGGATTTCCTTGTCAATTGGTGTAAGGCGAACACGTTCTCTTGTGAACACTCGATCAAAATATTGCGTATCCAAAGGATGTTTCTAAAAAATAAATGGAATTTTTTAAATTTATATAATTTCATAATTTAAACATATCAGATATAAACTAACCACTTGCGGCTTAAATGGCGGCTCCACTTGTCGTTTTTCCAAGAGATTCCAATCGATTGGCCTAAAGAATATGTGATCGCTTATATCACCAGCAAGACTATATTGAGATCCAATACGTTTTGTATAATCCTTTTCCAAAAGCTTAAGAGAAATTTATATGAAATTATTATAAATACGCACATACTTCCACAAACATAAATATACTTGAATCATTCGAACTTACTCCCTTTAATATACTAGTTGCTTCCGCTGAGATATAAACGGGAAACCATGGAATTTCATTGCAAATTGACCAAAACAGCTCATCCTCATCGCAACCGCTAAATGGTGATTGTCCAATTAACATTTCATAGAGTAAAACACCGAACGACCACCAATCAACATTTTGATTGTATTTCTCGCCCTGTAATTAGAAATGGTGCTTGTTTATTTGTTTTTCAGTTTCTAGTAAATGCTTTACTATATTTTATATACCTTAACTATTTCAGGCGCCATATAATCTGGTGTACCACAAAAACTATCCGCTGTTTTATCCAAATATATTTGCAATTTACACATACCAAAATCAGCAATGCGCACGTGACCTTCATAGTCCAGCAGCACATTATCCAATTTGAGATCTCTATGAAAGGAAAACATATATCATCAGTTTCACGTTAGTGACTTCTGAGCTTAACTCTTTACACACCTATAAATTATGCCCTTTTTGTGTAAAAATTTAAGACCTGATATAATTTCTGCACCATAGAATCTGGCGCGCTCCTCGGAGAAGCGTCCACTTTCCTGTATGTGAAACATGAGATCACCACCATTTAGATATTCCATCACAAAGAATAAATGACTCTGAAAAGAAAAGGTAATATTGAAATTACAAATTGGTGTTATTTTTAGAATCATGAAAAATAGTATTATTCAAATTAATTTTTTATAGCGAATTTTTTTCAACAAGACTCTTTTTCAATTCGAGGTAGATCATAGGAGCAAAATATGATATCACAGGTCAGCAATACTCGTACAAACCGTGGCTAAGGCATTAAGTTTCACTTAGGTTTAATTTTGACGCTTCTTAACATGTTTCATAGTTAAATCATTCGTTAACGATTTAACTACATTTGTTAGTAATAAGTTAAGGTTTGACATTACACAGCCCCGGTCTACCAGTTTTGAATTCTTCTGGGCTTGAACGGCGTTCAGTGGGAAATCTTCTTCCCTGAAATTAGGAACCTATTGTTTCATTAGTAGTGTTTACTACCTGCTTGGGATTCGGGCATTTAAGATTTTGTATCTCTTGAACCATAACGTTAGCAAAGCGGTACAAGCTTTTTTAACCCAATCAATTTGTAGAAAACTTCACTAATGTGAGTGAATATGGACCCTTTTTTTTTTTTTTTGTTAGTTGTTGTAAATATTGAAATTTAGTTAACACATTTTTTACACCACAATTGTATTTTTATAGGTAACGTCCATGGACCCGAGGAAAGTGACGTGAATTTACTTTTTATCGACCGCGTTTGGTTAGATTCTTTTCAGGACCTGCATTGCCGTATTCCTCTTTTCTAAGGTTCTTACGAGTAAAACTCTCATTCCTCTACTAGGACATAAATATTAAATTTATTATCCAACCCAACAAATTCGTCAAGATTTCTTATATTTTTCAAGTACTCCCACTTGTGATTTTCAATGTCCAGTAAATATCAGTAGAATTATGTGATTTTGGTACTACTTGTACTTGGACTAAGCTTGAGAGCAAACTCAATTGATTATGATATCGACCTTAGAATTGGAGTTCCCTAATTCTTTTTGCGTGGTATTTAGTGGTATGAAAAAGTGCACTACATTTGAAAACATTTTCCGTTGACACTTTAAAATTTTGAGGTCTACTAAGTACTACGAGGTAATTTTTTAAACTCAACTTTAGTATTCGAATCTTTTTACTCTTTTTGCATGAGTAATTCAAATATTATTTTTGTCTGAATTGAAAATTAACCCTCATTTCACCCTCAAAGTCATAAAGAATTAAAATTCTTGTGTTTTATAAATGATGTCAATGCAAAAATCTTCTAAACTAGAAAAAAATACAAATACAAACATTAAAAATATAAAAAAACATATATAACAAAACAAAAAACAAAAGGTACCTACTTACCTACAACAAATAAACTAACAAGTCAAAACAAATACAAATCGAAAATAAATATACTATACAATTCTAGTATCAATGAGCATGTAACGAAATTCTATGCGTATCTTATAGAATCTTCATTCACATACTCGTAATTTCTAATGTTTTAAAGCAACAAAACATTACAACAATGACTGATAAAGCTACAAGATGATGCTACAATGTAGTGACTTAGCACGCGACAATATGCTCAAAAGTTCCTCCTTCGCTCGGTGAAGCATAGAACGAAAGTAGTTCAAAACTACGCAAGTGCCCTGATCTATAAAATGACCATCGCTCCCAGCCACCACACCCGTCGCGCCATATTCATTCATCGGTCGATGGTCAATTTTGTGTTAAATTTAGAAATTTTACCTTTTGTTTTTTCGGTTTTTCTTTTGTCTTTTATTGATTGTATGTATGTATATCGTATCGCATGGTTATCGCTGAGTGATTTTTGTTGCATGTAGCATTTTCTAGTCACTGTTGTGCGACATACACAGGTGTAATATCGTTATGCCTGTCTGCCTCTGCCTATGACTCTGCCATACAATTTGATTTTATTTTTATTGCTGTTGTTGCCTTCGTAAGTTCACTTTTTATGTGATAATCAAATCAAATTAATCATTATGCAGTAAATATTTTACTTAAATAAAATAATATCTGAAATAATTTGCAACGCAACTGGTTATTTAATGTTTCGAAAGAAGAGATTAAGTAAAAGAAACTAGGAAATATTAAACTTTTTTAAATGATAATAATTAATATTATTATATAATAAGTTTACTTCTGTAGATCGTTTTTATATTTATGAGGTGGTAAAAGATGATTATGAGGTGATGATAGACAAGATTAAGTACTAAATCTAACTTGAAAACCCAAAACGCAAACGTTCTGAAGAAGTAAACTTCTGTAGGGCGTCCCACTGACGCACAAATTTTTTTCTGTATTTATTTAGATATAATATTCAAAAGACTAATGAGTACTAGCAACTGAGGCCAATGACTAAATCTGCAATAAAAAATAGCCGCGGAGAGAAAATAGGGGCACGGGGGAAAGAGGATGTTCCTCTTACGGAATCTTATTTTTAAAATATGCATACAAATTTTAATACATTTTAAACCTCTGTACGGCCTTTCGGACCGCAAATTTGAAAACTCATCAAAAATATATTTATAAATATTTCCCAAAAGTAACTACTGTTTAAAATTTCTAGATATTCTGACCTTCAAATTGCGATTAAATGGATAAATAATTATTAGGTCTCACCTTACTTAGCCCTTTGATAACGAGACTTTTACCGATTTCAAAACACAGATGATTTTCGTGATCAGGGACCTAAGGAAATTAGTATGATTGCGTAATTTGAAGTCATTCTAGTTTTGAAAATAAACAAAAAAAAGTAACTAGAAATAATTATTTTGCATTTGAAATGGCAAATTCATCTAGATAAATTAACAAACTTGGTATACATAGAAATTATAATCTCACAGGACGCCTTATAGATTTTAGGGCTTATAGCTGATTGCAGCGGAGAGGAATCCCTTCAGCCCCACCCTCTCTCATCAGGCCTGAGTAGTGATTTGTAGTAGCAATAATACTGATGCTAAGTAATTGATTCATATTTATTAGTATGTGCGAGTACGTACTGAATTCAAATTGGTTGGAAATAATAGGTCGATATTGTGTGTCACTCTGGCACGCGAGTGAATTACTTAACTTTATTATTTCGGTATTGTGACAATTCGATCAAAGAATAAAAATGAATGGATTCCAAACATCTTCCCCGGATGCTGCAGACGTCATGGCGAGTTTTTCACTCCCTGACGGACAATACATAGACAATAGATGTCGGCTTTTGTACAACATGAAGTTGATGAGAATATAGTCGTTACATAAAGTTACTCATTATCATCGTACAGCTTACTTTGATCCAGCCCTGGGATATAATAACGACAGTTAGTCTGGCGGAGAGAATATAAAATAGGATGGTGGGGGTTTTTTAGTTGGTGGGAATCCGACATTACAGTAGTTGTGAGGTATCTATGTAACAAGATTTTCATTTTTCAACTCACAATAAAGTAAAAAATCTAGTCTGAAACTTATAGCAGAGACAATAAAACTTCACTATTTTGGGTTCCAGGACCAGCCAAACTATTATTGTGTTCATTAGACAGATGACTTTTCTTAGAAAGGTTAGCAGTCTTATTCATAGGACCAGAACTTTTAATAATAAAAGGTGTTTTTTTTAGAAGTGTGGTTTTCAATCTGGCAATACTTTTTCGGAGTTGGCCTTTTTGACAGCTGTCACTTGATTTATGCTCAGGTTGGGTTTGAAATTTCATAATGAATAGACTTACTCCTGAACAACGTTTACAAATCGTTCGGTGAATGGGCTCAAAACGAGTTGGCCACCGATCCCGATTTTCACAAGAAAATTTTGTTCAGCGATGAAGCTCACTTTTGGTTGAATGGGTACGTTAATAAGCAAAATTGTCGTATTTGGAGTGATCATAATCCACAAGCCATTGTTGAGACTCCGTTACATCCTCAAAAAGTCACTGTTTGGTGTACTCTATGGGCAGAGGGAATCATTATTCCATATTTCTTCGAAGATGAAGCCGGTCATAATGTTATAGTCAATGGGGAACGCTATAGAGCCATGATTAATGACTAATGACTTTTTCGTGCCTGAATTGTGAATTGGAGGATGTTGATGTGGACGACCTTTGGTTCCAACAAAACGGCGTTACATGCCATACAGCCAACGAAACAATCACAATCAATTTATTGAAGGAAACTTTTGGTGAGCGCATTATCTCGCGTCGTGGGCCTGTGGCGTGGCCTTCAAGATCGTGCGATTTAACACCGCTGGACTATTTTTTGTGGGGTTATGTGAAGTCACTCGTCTAAGCAGATAAACCCGAGACGATTGATGCCTTGGAAGAGAATATTCGGCGAATTATTACTGACATACGGCCCGAATTGCTGCAAAAAGTGGTCGAAAATTGGGCCTCTCGGCTGGTATTTATTCGAACCAGCCGCGGCGGCCACTTACCCGAAATCGTTTTTAAAACATAATGGCAAATTCTTATCTTTATAATAAAGCTAAATTTTTGGCCATAACATTAAACTATATTCGTTTTATTTCTTCTTGAAAGCCACACTTCTATTAATATTATTATATTTTCAAAACAGTTAAAAAAAAATCATATTTCACAAGAAATAGATACTGAATACTGATGTTAACTGATAATCTGATTGGATATTGCAGGCTCTGAGAAGATTTGTTAGGTTAGAAGTAAAAGAATATGTTTCGGATGGAGCGCTAAATTCTACAGAGTCAGTGAAAGTACATAGTTAATATAAAGTGTTTTCATTGAGCAAAGAAATTAAAGCATATTCTAAAACCTTCAATCTAAGTAGTTATAGCTGGATTTGGATACAGATAAAGAAACGTGGTTCAAAGATTATTTGATGTTAGAATCATTACAGTTTCTTCACAGGTTGTTCCTACTAAACCAAGTTGTTTGTCATTCATTAAACTTCAAGAACCAATGTCCACTGTTTTCTTAACGGGAAATGAAATCAGAAATTTTAGTATTAAGTAGAAACGAGATTTAACAACATCAGGTGAATCGTCAAAGCACATCTTAGCACATATTGTGGAGTATTTATCTGCAAACGAAGGTTGGGATAAGCTTAGGGATGTACTAAGATTACAGTACTAAACTAACATCCATGAACCCGACCGAGAAGTATAAAGAATTGGACGAAGTACTTTAAGTGAAAGACTACATAGAGATTATGTTTGAAATGAACTCATCGGTATTTAAAGGTAAATAGTAACATAACAATAACTTTAGGTAAATGAATAAAAATAAAAAGAAAAAGGTACTAAATTTCATTTAATTAAATTTAATAGCATTTTCTTACACACAAAATGTGCAAAAGAAAATGCAGATGCGCCACAAATAAGTAATTACCCAATACGAAAATAAACTAGAAAAAAAATATGCTACATGTAAGTATGTATGTAACTACAAGCATGTCCAATATGTAGAAGAGTATGTACCATATAAAAATAAATTTATATAGGTACGAAAATAAATTAAAACTAAATACAATTTGTAATTAGGAAGGAAAACGAAGATAAATCACGCTAGCAACGAGAGCTGCCGGGTGATTTCGCCATACCGAACTGAATGAGAAAATATTTAATAATGTTTTTAAAATATTTAAATTTATACAAATCACAGTTTATTATTAATTGCAACAAGATAAATAAATATGAAATATTCGAGTATATATAATACCTACTTAAGTTTAGTAGATATAAATAATATCTGAATTTACTAATATGCACTTACCTCAGTTTGAAATGTACAAAACAGGTGACACAAATATGGATGCTTTGTTCCCAATGCCAAAACTTTGCGTTCTATTAATGTTGAATCGACATCATCATCCTCAAGGACAACATCTTTTTTCAAGCATTTCACCGCATAGTAATATGTCGTGTCTCGTAATTCAGCTAAAAGGACCTAGAAGGGAATGGTAAATCTTAATAAGGTTGATATTTACATACAATAGATTAAAATTATTCCAGTATTTAGATTTTTGATAAGGTCCTAAAAAAAAAATACAATTGTTTGAATTGGCAGTACATTGTCATGCTACGCAGAGTGTCCGGGGATCAAATACCGGCACAGGCCGGATCTACACGGCACCACCTTTTGGCAGGCAATGGGGAACCCATAAGAGTAAAAATTGCTTAAGAAAAATTTCACTTTTCACTTGTCCTTATGTAATTAAAAGAAGAAGAAGTTCAATTACGAGAAATAGTAGTGATAATGAAATTGAAATTTAGCCAAACTCTAAGAACAATTCTATATGTGGTCTTACATATGTACATATTGGCTATCAACTTTTTCAAGCCTTAAGGTAGAAATAACTAAAATGGTTGGCTTTACAAGGAAATTAAGAGTTAATATAAGCCAATTCTAGATGAGCCAAATTGCTGAATGAGTATTCGACTAATTTCCGTGGTCGCAATCATGTCGTTGGTAGTGCGTTGGCTACTACTCAGAGTGTCCAGGGTTCGAATTTCGACACAGGCAAAATCGAAAAATTTGATAAAATATTTTTTTTGCACGCTACCAGCTCGTGGCAGGCAATGGCAAACATAGGTACAAGAGTAAAAATTAAATATGAAAAGTTGTTCACTTCGCCGATCGGATTCGGCATAAAACTGTACAAATATAATACGTACAACATGAGTGGACGCGAAAAGATCGGCCTAGGCCCTCTATGGTTTGTGGTTCCATTAAAAGAAGTAGAAGAATCATTCGACTAAAAATGCCAAGACGTCAAGAATATGGAATCTGACAGACTTAAAAGCTCATAAATACTTACCTTGCCAAAGCTTCCTTTGCCCAATACAGCCAGAAAATGAAAATCATCTACAGTATAATTCTTAAATCTAGGTATTACTGTTGCCGGCGCTGTAAAACGTCCAGATTTTTGGAATTGTGAATATGTGTATGAGGTTTCTATTTTTGAGAGAGACAAAAAATGTTGTATTAATAAATATCATTTAATTCAAATAAAATTATATAAGTAAGTTATTAAATATTTGGACATATGGCAACCACACAGTTGTTTGAAGAAATTACTTCCTGTTATTTTATACTATGATATAATCCACAAATCTGCTAACAATAATAAACAATATTTAATTTTCGCGAATAAAACCATTTCATTCACACACGCTCACGCACACACATACACACAAACTACATATATATGTAGTATGTAGTAATATTTTTTCAAAATATTCTTTTGCATCACTACAAATGTTTTATGTTTAATACACTTCGGACAAGATTGTGTAATTATTATGATTTTTTGAGAGCTACATTTTCACAAATGCATAAAAGTTTCTGAGAGATTCTTTATTGACCTCAAATTTTCTGTTAACATTAAATAATAATTTATTGTGTTATTAAAGTTTCCACAAAGAATTATTTGTTTTCTTTATAATAAAAATTACAATGAATTTCTTTATAGTTTTATGCTTTAAATTTACTTTGTTCTCATTGGAACTTTGTAGATGTATGTACGAGTATATACACACCTGGACAAAATAATAGATGTGAACATATTTTTTTATAAAAAGCTTCGCTTTCATATATTTTTTATTATCCTTCAAACAATAAATTGGTTATCAACATAGACATACTTCAGCGCCCTAACAAAACATAAAAGGTTTTAAAAACTCTAAAAAACTCTATAAAATACACAGATTTTCTATTGGACAGAGTAATAAATGTGCACAAAAAACTTAGGAATAAATATTGAAATTTTGCTAGTTATGGTCCCGTATTTTACAGAATTAGTCAGAACGCATTAATACCCAGAATATCCACCATTATTCTTGATGGATTTTTCGATTCTTCTGGGCATTGACAATATCAACTTCCGACAAGTTTCTATAGGAATGTTGTACCAGATTTTTTGAATATTTTTGGTTTGGCATTTAAGTTCTCCCCAGAGGTTCTCAATATGATTTAGATCTAAGGATTGACATGGCCACTCAAGGACGTCTACATTATGCTCTTGGAACCATGCTTTGACAACTCGCGATTAATGTTTAGGATCATTGCCCTGCTGAAATTTCCACAAAAGCGGCATATTATCCTCGGCATATGGTAATATTACTGTTTCCAACAAATCCTTATACATGAAACTATCCATAACGTCATTAATTTGATGTACCGGACCAATACTTTGCCAAAAAAAACAGTCCCATACCATTAAGCTGCTACCTCCTTGCATCACTGTCTTCTTTGTGAACCGAACGTCGAATTATTTGCTTATCGGGCGACTAACGTTTCTTTCCGCATCGTTACCAAACAAATTTATTTTTGTTTCATCGCTCCAGAGAATATTGCGGTATTTTTTTCTACCCGTGAACCGCACCACGTTTTATGAACTAATGCAAAATTTTTCCTCTTCTTCAAATTTGCAGTTCTAAGCAGAGGAACTTTGCGAGCAATCCTACCGGGTAGATGTGCGCTTACTAATCGTCTTGGAACGGTTCGCGATGATACAACATTCCCAATTTCGCTTGCAATTGTTCTGGGCAACTTGAACGGGTCGCGTTTAGCAAATGTAACGATACGATTATCAGTCACTAATTTAGTTTTTCTAGGTGGTCGCTGTGGCGTAGTGGTAATGCATTGGGCTGCTAAGCAGAGTGTCCGGGGTTCGAATCTCCGCTCACGCAAAATCAAACAAAAAAACAAAAAATAGAAAAATAATTTTTCTACACGGTACCATCTCTTGAAAGGTGGAAAAGTTTTACACTTCGCCGTTCGGATTCGGCATTAAACTGTATATCCCTTCCATTCATGTACAAATATAAGACGCACAACATGAGTGGATGCGAAAAGCTCGGCTTAGGCCCTCCATGAGCTGTTGTGCCATTAAAAGTAAAGTAAGTAAGGTGCTCCACGCGTTTCTATAGCATTTTCTGGCTTGAGAGTATTTGTAATGAAATTCTGAGACCGTTCCATCGATCTGGCAAGGAATTTTCAGGTTTTTCCTTTGTCTCGGAGCTGACGAACAAGTCTTCCCTCCTCTGTACTGCAATGAACTCCACGACAGTGCCACCAAACTTCCAAATTTGCCAATTATTTTTTTCGTCCATTTTAAAAATTTTTGGGTTCACACCTATTATTTTGTCCAGGTGTGTACATATTTTGTGTATATTTAGTTACAGATACTTTTATATCTATTGCTTGAATTGTATATCTTTTATTTTATTTATTTATATTTGATTATGCCAATTAAATAAAATGAATATGCAAAGTTTTGTGAAAGTATTTTTAATGATTTGCTTTGGCATTTATAATTTCAAAAATTTCAATCAACAATGGTAAACAAACATTTTTTTTTAATATACGGCCACAAACTTGTGTGGGTGAAGTTTAATTTATAATCATTTCAGAGATTTATAAATTATTTTGTTTTGAAGTGGGTTACGGTTTCGCTGATAATTTTATAAAAAAGAAAACTTTTTTAAATATTATTGATACCTATATGCATTTAGTTTATACAGCTACATTCATTCTTTACACACTCACAAAATATTCGACGCTCATATTTTATTACCTCCGTTTTACGAAACCTTCTTATCTTATACTACCAAATTACTAAACTAGTAATCAGAACTCAATAAATTTCATTTGAAATTAGTTATTAAAATTGAACCATACCATCATATTCATCATTGGCATCAATTTTATATGCAGGATTTGAACTGGGCGGTGTACTAGTGGGCGAATCTCTGGTTTCACGTGCCCCTGATTCATATCGAATAAATAATGTGTAAATATGTTAATGATTTATGTATGTTTCTTTTTCGCCATTAAATTTTAGAACATCACAAGATTTTCAAAGTATTTACATATTTATTTTCTGTTATGTTTCTTGCATATGTATCTGGATAACGTCATCATCATTTAGAAAAGCCCTAAAAGATATATTTGTTTATTTTTTACACAGTGAAGTAAACATTTAACTAATTTTGTCAAAAATTAAAAAGCATTTTATGATTCGGAATTGAATTTTATACCTAAACTGCAACTAAAAAGTATCTAAAGCACACTAACGTTTTTAGTATTTTTTCTAAGTTTTAAGTAAACCAAAATTTTACTTAAGGCCTTTTTAAATAATGATGACTTTATCTAAAAGAAAAGTATCTGCTCCCAAACATGAGCGTTTATTATTATTTTTTAAAAATGTTTATAATTTTAAAATATTAATATTAAGTATTTATTGTATATTTTTACTTTTTGCACAATTGTGAGTTATTGTCAAACTGTCAATAATTGAAGGTTTTCACGCAGTTATTTTCGTGTAGCAAAATACATGGAAATTGGCTCAGGGTCAGAAGTATATGGTACATTACTGCCTTCACCTTTTTATGACTTATAAGAGTGTTCTCAATGCACGATTATGTAGGTCAAAATCACCTGGTATAAGTGTATACAAATTATTTGCTGAGGTAGAAGTACACCAGAACCTTGACTTGCATCGTTTTCATTAGGGTGGCTTAACTATTTGGAAGGAATTTGTTTTTAATTTCACTTATTATACGTATAACGTTGCTCTTTCATGTTGTTTTCATTAGATTTTGTTTTTTACAATTTACTAAGTAAATCCTATATAAAATGGTATTTTTCATTGTTTTTCTAAATACTTATGGTAACAATTAACACCACAAACTAATGTACCTTAGCTTGTCAGCAGACGGCCACATAAAGTAGTTAAAAAAATAGTTTTTAAAAATTTTCATCGAATTTTGTTTCAATAAAACGGAATCAAAAATAAAAGCGATCACTGTAATTTTTTCTTATAATACAAGTTTTGGCCATTCATATTCCAAAAAACAAAATATTTTCTCCTATATGGAGGGTTAACGAAAAGTTTTAAGTTAATTGTTAGTCGCTGATACAGAATCTTCTTTTTTTTGTAGTTCTTTACCTTTTTTAAATATTATTAGATAAAGTTGTCGTTTCGAATCGTTAACACTAACCCATATTTTTAAGAAAAGCTGTCAAAATAAATCCAACAGGACTAGGTCGAGATATTTTACCATTCGTGTAGAATAACTCGGTTATGAAGTTTTGATAAATTTAAAACAAAAAGTATACAAAATTCTAGGGTTGAAGGTTCGGACCAGTTTTAAGCTGTGATATGATGAAACCTGATGTTAATTTTCTTTTTTCTTAAAAAGGAATATTGACTTATTATAGTCAACCAAAAGTGTTCAATTTCAAACTTTAAGGTTGTCTTTTACAATGATCTGTGATCGATTTATTTTAACCAGATCCAGCATCAAACTTTTGGGTGCTTAAGTGTTTTTCTTAAGGAATATATACTGGTTAACAAAAAATAATTTTACTAGACTGTATGATTTTTTAAAAGAGGATAGTACCCTTTGTCCATATTGACAATTATATAATAAATTTGTTTTTACGAAGAGCTCAAATTCACGGTGGAGTGCTAATCAGAGGCGGTAAGAGCGTTTGGTATTTGAAAATCTTATAATTTTGATATTTCGGATAAAGTTGCCTGTTTTGAAACGTAAAATAGTTTTTGCTTTTTTACAATTCTGATACACTTGCAAGGAGCAAGCTAGACTTAGGGAATCCCCTTTATTTGTTCGACAGTATTTTGTCAGGATAAACTCTCTGTGGAAATGGTTAATTCTGGGATCCACCCCTAAGACTTTTATGAACGTTCCATTAACGAGTATGTACTGATTAAAATAAAAGATTTAAATAAAATTAAATTTCCAAGTTTTTCTGATGTAAAAAAAAAAAATTAAATACAAATCTGCATGTAAAATCTGTAATGATTTCAATCCCTAAAATGTTAGAGAAATAATCGCAATACGCTGTGAAATTAACAAGCTATGTAAATATTTTGAATAGCATATTTTAACTTAATAATTGCTTTACACACATAAATATCTATGATTTACATATCTAAGTACAATATCAAATGCAGGAGACTTTCGAAACAAATGAGATATAATATTATTTAAATATTATTTATGAATGTGTGAAAGAATTTATTACATTTCTAAAAATAATGATAATGTTTATAAATTTTAGAGATTTGGCACATGAAACTATAATGTTGGCCAAACATTAATATGTGTAAAAAGATAAAAAAAAACTTTGATATGAATATGAAACAAAATTTTCAAAATTATCTTAAAGGAAATTTAATGTACACATAATACAAAAATATTAAAAGCTTCAATAGAAAGTTAATTCGAATAAGAAGATGAAAAATAGTAGAAATTCGTTATAGAATATTTTATCTAAAAATACAACTAATGTTGAATTTCAAAAAAAAAAAAAAAACAAAATTAAACAAAAATAAATACACAAATATACTATTTACCTTTTCGTACTTGTGGTAGTACTTTAAAACACACGCTGCAATTTTGCGCGAGTGCGACTGCGAAGAATACACACGCGTTTGAAATCAATAAAAAATACAATAAAAAAACATATAGGAAAATAAGAAAAAGAAAAAAATAGGAAATAATATACCTACGAAAATGCATGTGATGTTCAATAGCGAAGCGAATTTTTAAGTAAGAGATAGACTAATTAAAAAATTAAATTATTTCTTTTTGTTTGCTGTTTTTCCATCTGTTATTTTTACCTCTTTTTACACAAGCCAAAGCTTCCACGATCAGTTTCTGATTGACGCCGCATAAGTTGGCCGTTAAGCGTTCGCATTTCTTGTGACAATTAACGTCGCACTCTAGAAAAATGAGCATGAAGCGTCCATTTTTTTTTTTATTAATAAAGAGTAAGGTTTAAAATATAATTTATAGAATTAATTTGGTACATGTTTTCGGTGGTCATCAGTATATGGTAATAAGGGATTAAAATGAGAATGAAGAAAATCAACGTTTGAGAACCATAACTGGTAATTATCTCTAACGGAACTACATACGCGACTAGTTTCAGTCTGTTCTGATTTGCTTTTTGGATACCCTTACAAGCATTCTCTTCAAAACCATAAGATTTTAATCATCTAATTTGATTTTCTTGGTAATACTAATTTTAATATCTCATGTGAGTATTTGTCTATTTCGCCAATATTTATTTATTCTCTTTGGTATTAAAAGATATTTATTTTTCATTATACTACAATTTTGTAATTTATTATTTTCTCCTAATTGATTTATCTTTGTATAACATCAAATAGTTGAATCTTCTGTATACAATTTTTGTTTTGTTTTATATTTATGAACATATTTTGGCTAATCGTTCAATGCAATATTTCTTCTTGTCGCATTGGCGCATGACGTAAATGTTGAAACCTAAAAATAATTACTATTATTTGCAAATTTTTTAATGCGTATTTAAACCAAATGTTTTCATTGTTTTTATCTTCGATCTTTTGGAAATTGCTTACTAGTAAAAAGTTAATTGGATTGTTTTTGACAGATATCAAAGAAGAAAGTGGGCGGATCAGGAGATTAGAAAACAGCACGTTTGCTATTGCGTAATGGCAACATTACTAATTCAACCACCTACGCAAGGATATTTTTATTTTCGGAACATTAGTGTCAACTTCACACTCATAATGAATGAATTTTGCGAGTGCCGAAGAGAACATCTGCCGAACGCTAAATGTGTCCCATTGCAGGCCAAACATTTTCACGCGACCATGAATGGATGATTTTTTGAATGGGGATAGTACCCTGATCAATTACTCCAGATTCACTGTTACATATAAATTTGATCTTACGACGAGCTCAAATTCACGATGGACTGTTTGAGTTGGTGAGAGTATTTGGTATTTGGAAATCTTATACTTTAATATTTCCGATAAAGTTAAAGTTAATTTGGTTGTCAGTGAGTGAGTCCAATTTCTGGTGAAAAATTATTATTCTAAACCAAAATTACGACATATTTGTCCAAAAAAAACCTCGAAAAGAAATGTCCTGAAAGAAGAAGGAGAGTTGGTGTAAAACTAAAAAAATTTATGGTTCACTTTCGGTAACTTTCTTTCTTTAGCTGTCAAAGTTATAGGAGTTCAAGGGAATATACTTCTCACCAATTTCAATCATCTCTACAGATTATAATAAATTATTAAACATCGGTTCCTCAAAAATTCTCCACTTGTACATTTTTTTTTTCAAAATATGATTTACCATATTTAGGTAGTACAATGGAAGTCCAGAACTGAGTTTATGGGAAAAATAGTTAAACACGGAAGTCAATATCTAGTCAGTGCTAAAGGATTAGGCCATCGTCAATGCTAATGGATTACGTCATAGTCAATTTGACAATTGGCCACATAGAGAATGTTATTGCAGTTTGGATGAGAGTACCTGGAACTAAATGAACTATGTAAGAAAATAAAGTTTATATGTATTTATATTCTGAATTCCAGGATCGCTGTGGCGTAGTAAGAGACGCAGAGTGTCCGAGGTTCAAATCTCGGCACAGGCAAAAAACATAATTTTTCTACATGGCACCAGATCTTGACAGGCAATCATAGGCAAAATTGCCTATGAAAAGCTTTTCTCTTCGCCCTTGGAATTCGGCATAAAACTGCAGGTCCCTTCCATTTACTACAAATATAACACAATATGAGTGGATGCAAAAAGCTCGGTCTAGGTAAATTTTAAGAACATTACGAACAGAAGTTTCATAGTCTTTAAAGCAGTTAACAGAGGACTTTGTTTTCTTGTTCAACAGACTATCTTGCCATGTTTTTGAGCAAAGTATTTACAAAAATCAATGTAAAGGCTCAAAGGGCAAGATATTTTTTTTGTAGTCTGATTTTTATATCTTATAAACTGGAAGTACAAAATTTTAATAATAAGTCTAAACGTCTAAAATGTCTCTGAAATGAGAGACGCTTCGCTAGCGTAGGCATGGGAGTGGATGGGGAAAGAGAATATATCTTCTTCGATTTGCATACTCCACATAGAAATTCAAATTAATAAGCAGTTTACCTAAAAATTTACAAAAATAATGGAATATTGATTGCAACCACGGGGGCAGGACTGTGGAAAGACTTAACATAGTAAAAAGGATGTGTAATAAAAAAAAAAAAAATATATTGTTTTTTTGAGTCTGAAAAAAATCTATTTAATCAAATAAATTTGTCAAAACAGGTTTGCATTTGTTAGATCAAACAACACTGGCTTGTGTGTGATAGGTTTAGCTCTAAATAGAACTAGGCTAAGAACTACTTTTGTATAATTACTTATACAAAATTATAGTTTTAAATGCTCTACAAGATAGATTAAATTAAGGAAACTGCTTCGAATTCAGAGAAGACAATATGTAGTTCACAAACAAAATGAATAAGTGTCTTAAGAGCAAGTGCTCTTAAAATCTGCTTTATACTCCATAAAAGAAACCTATTGTTTTGTCTTTTTCTCTCCACATTCGATGTAATTATAAGGAATTAATGAATAGGTAAAATATCTAGGTCTTTCTTTTGTTTCAACAAGTTCAACTTGTACGAGTATTGTACAATATTACAAGGTGTGGCAAAAGTAATGTTATAATGTGAATGTGTTACAATTATTGCAAATGGCGTCTAATGACATTTATGGTATTATAGATAGAGAATTAGTTTGAAACACCAATTTCCGGACTGTCCTGTTTTGGCGATTTGAACTGATCGCCAGATCTGCCGGTGTCAGACTTCTTCCTCTGGGGCTTTTTGAAATCTCGTGTTTACCACAACAAACCACAAAAGCTTTCCCGTCATCAAAATCAACATTGAAGAAGAAATCAGAAGTTTGGCGAGTAAAAATTCAAGATGCAGTAAAACGAGCACAAAAGTGCATCAACTCAGGGGGCACCGTTTTTACCGTGTTTCCAACTTCATTTTACACCTTCAAATAAACTTTCTGTGAAAACAGAGCCACCTTTTTTCAATTCTAACATAATGTCAGCCAATTCCTATTATGTCATTACTTTTGGCACACTGTGTACATACTTCGCATATGTACATTAAATAATAGAGACAGTAGAAAACGAAAAGCTCGGCCTATGCCCTCCATGGGCTGTTGTGCCATTAAAAGTAAAGTAAAGCACGTAAGACAGTAAAAAACTTATGGAACTGAAAAATTTAATTTATTTATCGATTTCAGTATTTTTATTTTCGATGTTTTTAGTTTGAAGAATAATAAAAAAAACTAGGTATTGTAAACAAAAACAATCAAATAATTTATTTTTGCTTTCATGCAGACTTCTTGAGAAAGGAACGCCGTCGATAATTTTCTTTGAAACAAGATAGATTCGCCAATTTCTTTCCAAGAAATCTTTGTGGGTTTTCTCAACACTAACTAAATACATGTAAACAACAATCAAAGGCAAAAGGGGGGAAAAACCGAGCTGAAACAATAAAATTAAAAAAACAAAAAATAATACATCCGCTTTGGCAAAATTGCTGCTTTGGCAAACGAAAGAAAGAAAAAACATTCAAATTACGAAAAAAAAATAATTAACCTTGATTTTAACATTCAACAAAGAAATGAGTCGAACAATTGCAATGAAAGAAATGGATAAAAATCAATACGAAATCAAATAAAAAAAATATATGTACGACTAGAAATGTACAAAAATAGCTAGAATACACTTGAAAGATCGAGCAAATTACAAAATTCAAAACATATCTACAACTATATAATTGAAAATCTCATAATGCAAATTGGAAGCAGAAATTCATTTCGAATTTTCCCGGCAACTAGAGTTCAATGGACTCATCCACTCTCTTTCTCACAACAATAAAATCAACTTAAATAGGCACAGAAGATAGAAAGTAATTTAATAAATAAAACAATAAAAAAATATAACATTTTTATGCATTTAGCAGGAAAATTAAAAATAACATATAATGATAGTTTTTGCGAATGTTTCGTTGTATTCATTTAAAAAATTCTCTAGGAATTACAATAAAAGCAAATGTCAAATGTGTGCATTTATTATTCAAGAATATTTAACTACACAGTTTTATGTAGGTGTGTATGTATGCATTTGTGTGTGTGATGAATAGTTGCATTAATAAACATTACTCATACACCATGTAGCAGCTGTACTTTATTGGTACTTTGTAGGTACTTTGTACTGGTATTTATTTTTTTAGTGCTTTAAATTTAATTCCAAAAATAGTTTCCTATATCTTTTCTATTAAATAGTGGTGGTATGCTCTATAAAAAATAACATGAGGTACGAATATATGAGTACATGAGTAGCACACGTAACAATTAAAGATATTCACGCGCAATTGAACACGATTTTATTACGACGAATTTCGTGTTTAAAAATTTATTATATTTAGTACGATTTATTTAAACCTTTGGAGAATCCGAATTCAGATAGATAAATACTGATTCTGCATTACTTAGAATGTCGTCGAACTACAATAAATTATGCAAGATTTAAAGGAACTATAAATGTCGCTACTTATACTTACTATAAAAAACTCTATTGAATATACTTTACACGATTTCAATGACGCGTTAAGTAAGTAAGCAAGTTAGTCGAAATAGTAACACTTGAGAGCGCTTGATTTTAAAAATATTTCTTTCTTGCTAAAAATTGAATTATATAAGTTATAATATTACGTGGATATATAGAAAGTGCCCTTTTACAGTGTTTGCCACTATTATGGGTATAGTAAGTCCATACTCATAGCAGTGGAGTTCAAACCAACCTTTGAAAATAGCTTAGTAAAAAAGTTGCCTCTTGGTAGAATTTCAACTTTTATATGACTAAAGTATGGTGAGATCAAATAATTTGGAGAATAAATATGCAACTGAGAAATCACTTTCGATAAATAGACCTGAAGTAGATGTTCAGCACTATTTTATCCGGCTAATCTTGGAAGTAGCTATTTATTTTGAATATTTCTTGATTGTTAATAAAATTGGAGTCGGAGGAAATTTCTCTGACATTGAAATGGGAAGCAATAAAGTATCATAATATTTCTATTGTAGAATTACTGAAAACATGGTACGTTAAAAACTTTATACTTCAACTGAAGAAAAATTCTAGATTTAAACTAGAGCGTGTGTTTTTTTTAGAAGCGGAGAAACTTAAATTGAAATAAAACACAGAAAAATGTTTTTAATATCCATGAAATTGGATAGATATTATAAAAATAATTTTTTGACAATAATGATTGAATATGATTTCAGATCTGGCCGTCGCGGCTGTTGCGTATATGCCATAATCTGAAGCTTCAATTTTCGCACAACTTGAATCTTGTAAGTACGTAAACCAAGATCTTGTCGCAAAATATTCCATAAAGTGGATGGACACACAAGCTTTCTTGTTGAGCCTAATGATAATTTATAAGCCATTATCGAAGCACCATTACATCTAGAAAAAGTCACTGTTTTGGTGCGTTTTATAGGTCGATGGCATCATTGGTTCATATGTCTTAAAAAGTGATGTCGGTCAGAAAGTTATAGTCAAAGGAGAGTGGTACAGAGACATGATTACTAACATTTTCGAGCTTCAATTGGAAGGCATTAATGTTGCAGACATGTGGTTTCAGCGGGATGGTGCCACATGCTACACAGCGCGTGATACAATTAACTTACTAAAACATTTGACTAACGATTAATTTCACGAAATGGACCTGTTAACTGACCACCTCGTTCGCATGATTTGACGCCATTCGATTTTTTTTTATAAACCGGAAGTAAAGCCAGCCCTGGCGGCAACATGCCCGAAATCATATTGAAACATTAATATCTACAAATTTGTTTTTAATTAAAGTCAATATATTTATATTTAATACAATTTAAAGCTCTCGATTCTAAAAAAAAACATTCAATAAAAAGTGAACCTCTGTAAAGCTTCAAACAAAAAAAATAATAATCAAGCAATCTTTAGGAAACTATTGATTGAGTTCCCAAATGTCAACGCTGGGTCTATTCGGGTTAACTTGGCAACTGTGCCACGGGTACTACATAATAATAATTTTCGGTATTTTTTTATATACGTAAAATTATTTTATGTTCTTTACGACTACATAATTATTACACATAAATAAACTATTTACAAATAGAAAGCAATTAAAATTGATTAACTGTGAAAATACTAAATATAATGAAGCTGGAAAACGATCTATATTTACACTTAAGTAATTTTATATAATTTTACGCAAATTAACTACATCCTTAGAAGAATGCAATTCCATTTTTCCCAAATTCAGTTTTTCTTCATCAATTCACCAACAAAAAAACAATTAGACAGCTTTAATTTTGGGGAATTAATTGCATTCCTAAAAGAAATTAATTTCTTTTCAAAGTGATTTTAGCAAGACTTTCATAAAAGTTAACCACCAATTGCTACTTATGAAGTTGAAAATTTTATGAGTTTTATGTACTTGGACTATATAAGTAGAAGACAATGAGTTTTATTCAAAAACACTCTTTCGGATGTTATTGAAGTCACATCTGGTGTACCACAAGTAAGCCATATCGGCCCTGTTCTGTTTTACGCTTTTACTATTCATGACTCACAAAAAAACATTGATGTATAGTAACGACGTGAAGTTGTTCTTATCGCATAACTCACTTGATAAGGAGAAGTTAGTGCAAGCTAATCTGGGTAACTTGGTGCAATATAACTTTAATGATCTTAAACCTAGGCTAGTGTTAAGAATACATAATTGGAAATACAATTAGATTTATTTATTGAATTGAGAGTTACTATGGACTAAAACCTTTGATTCAATTTGAATATTAATGTATGTGTAAATAAGATAAAGGCATTAGGCTTTGTGAAGCGATCTTTACACCAAAAAATTATACCTTACTAGTTAGATCTATTATGAAACACGTTTTAACTGTCTGCTGTCTTCACTAATATACGAGTACACATATATATAGTGGCAAATTAGAATCAGTACAAAAACAGTTCCTGCTGCTTCCTGTGGTATGGATCGTTTATACCAGAACCGATTGAAACTTCTGACTCTACCTACTCTTAAAAGTTGAAGAATTATGAGTAATATGTGTTTAATTCCAAAACTATTATCTGGCGCTGTTAAATCTGCATATATGCTGAGGATTGTTTATTTTAACATCACGGCTTGTGAGTATTACCCGACATTATCTTCCTATAAAAATAGCCATTTGTAAGACCAATTACTAACCATTTCGCAGTAAATTTAACACTTTTATTATATAATTTATACACTTTGTTATTATACAATGGATTTTAACCTTTTAAAATATATAGTCGTTTTTATCAGCTGATGATTTTTATTCTGTAGCTGAAATTTCAGAAGATGTGTACTACCCCATGTTTTTCCAATCAAAAAACAAAAAACATTTGATTTTTGCTTGCTAACTGCTTAAAATTCGTTCATTTCATTCTTTCAACCAATCATTCTAAATAATCATTCCATTCATTTCCACACACTTTGCAAATAATATGGCATTCTTTCAATCAAACAAAAATCCTTTTACTTATTTTTCTGATATTAATTCACATAAGAAGTGGTAATTTGGAGTTTGTTAAACTTTAATGAAAATATTGCGCGCTTTACATCACACTGCATTCTTTAAGTGTCTTTGAAGAAGCAAAGTTGTAAGTAGGTCAGTAACTCAGAAGAGGATTGCCATCTTCATGTTTTGAAGATGATAATCTTTTATTAAAACTGAATATCTGGATATTTGTTGCATCTATCGGAAAGATTTATTCTCTCAGTCATGTTATATTCTTTATGCTTTAGAAGTATTGAATATTTGTCATACTAACAAGCGCCAAACACATTCTAATACAACCCATTTTGTAATATAAGTAATTATAAGGATTTTGCATTTATTTATTCATCGAATCCAATCACAATACATTCCTGTTTGTTCTGACACTGTTCTTTCTTATTCCTATAGCTTGTGATATAGTAGAAAGGACTATTCTATTATTTCACTACCTTTACTTACTTAATTTTACTGGCACAACAGCCCATGGAGGGCCTAGGCCGAACTTTTCACATCCACTCATGTTGTGCGTGTTATATTTGTTCATGATTAGAAGAGACCTACAGTTTAATGCCGAATCCGATCGGCGAAGTGAAAAGCTTTTCATAGCAATTTTTACTCTTGTAGGTTTGCCATTGCCTGCCAAGAGGTGGTGCCGTGTAGAGAAATTATTTTTTCTACTTTTTGATTTTGCCTGTGCCGAGATTCAAACCCCGGACACTCTTCGTAGCAGTCCAACGCACTACCACTACACCACAGCGACCACTACATACTGTTCCTTCACTTACTATAATTTGTATACTAAGTATTTATGTACTAGAATTGCCTGTGTCCAATCAAGAATGAGAGATTGTTCTGATTATCTTGAACAATTTCTGCGATACAAAGCCATAATGAGATAAGTGTATTTGTCTGAATAAAGTTTCTTTACAGTTTGGTAGATGTATGGTATGAGAAAAACTTTAATTAAAAATTTAATTGAAGCCTTCTCCAAACAATACACATAACATTTAGAAAAATCTCGTATATTTGATGTTTATTTACCATCAAAACAAATCATATATTATGGTTTTAGTACAACTAGAATAAGGCTGCTATGCCTTTTTCTTTTCTTTAAATTTGTTCAACGTAATATACTACGTTTCAAAGAGCATTTTAAGAAATATAAAATATAAATTTTATACGATTCTACAATAATTCTTCAAACATAAGTAATATGCCGTAAATTAATGGCTTAGAATTATATCCAAACAAAAAATATAAAAGAATACAAAAAACAATAAATATAAACAAAAATGCCAAAGTCTATACTGGGTGCTTTTGTAGCTAATGTAGCGAATTATTAAATCTTGTATCTACTATAAGAAAAAAACAAAATTACCAAATAAATTAATATTCTCCTGCCGTATGGTTACCAAATGCTATCATCACAATCACAATCTTTTTCATTCTAACTATTTGAACTCACCGAGCATTTTCTTTGGACTTGATGGCGCAGTACCGCCTTCAAAGCCCGAATCATTACTGCAGGTACTCATGCGAATAATTGATGAATTCTCTTTGGATGCGGTGCTGCTGCTATCACCACCTGTTGCACCGGTACCACTGCCACTTCCAGCAGCAGCATCACCACCACCACCTCCAACGCCACCACTACCAACGCCACTACTTGTCGTAGTCGCATTCAGATCGTCCTCATACTCTTCGGACGTTGAACACTCTTCACTATCTTCGGTCTCCTCGGTGGAGCCGCTATCATCACTATCACTATCATCATCGGAATCCTCATCGGGATAGACGATTTTTTCACGTTTCCATAGGGGACGCGGTGTCGCGACCAGCGGATAACGTGGCGCCTCGTCTTTCACATAACACTTATTGGTAGGGTCGATTTTGATTTTTTTCTGAGGATCGAAACGTGCCTTTTCGGCTTCTTTTTCTTTTTTACGATGTTGCCTGCGAATTTTTTTCTTCATACTTGCACTGAGTTTATCCCAACCGTTTACACTGGAGTAGTCGAATGAACTGTCGTCGTCCGAATTGTCGTCGCTATTTTCCGCGGACGAGGGTATATAATCCTCTGGCTCGGCGTCGACGTCTTGTAAATACTGTGCCAAATTCGATACTGTTGCGAATTTTGATAAATTATTGCTAGCGCGTGTGTTGCTGTTGCTATTGCCACTATTATCGTCCGACAATGCGATGGCGATAGCACTCAAAGCAGCCGTGCCCGTAGCAGCTGTTGTCGATGTTTCTACTGCTGCTGCTGCTGTATCGGCTGGTGTTTTTGTCGTCAGTGTGGTTGTAGTAATTGCTATTGTTGCTGCTGTAGGGGTGGAGGCTATTGTTGCTTGGGCAATTGTTGTTTTGGTTTTTGTATTGCTTGTAGCGGCTGCAGCAACCGTAGGCATAACAGGAGCAACAGTTGTTGTTTTTGGTGACGCATTTTTGATTTTAGTTGGTGACGTTGTTGTTTTTGCCGGGGCCACTATAAAGAATTGATCGACATTGATTGTTGCTGTTGGCGTTGTTGTCAGTGTGGTTGGAGATGACTTCTTGTTTTTGGCATTTGTTGGTGATATCTTTGATGTTTTGCCGGTGGCGGCGGCAACTTTTGGCTTTGCTGCTGCTGCTGCTGTTGTTGGCAATTTAGTTTTAGCGGTTGCTGCATTAACGGTGTCAGTTGGTGACTTGAGTGCGGCATTTATTTTTAAATCCGCTTCCGTCAATTTGTTGGCTTTTGTTTCCTGTTGCTGTTGTTTGTTTGCGCTGGCAGTGGCAGCAGCAGCAGCAGTAGTAACAACTGCAGCTGCAATTTTTGTTGTTATACTACTAGGAGCCACATTTATCGATGATGCGGCAACTGGTGTTGTAGTTGGTGTTGTTGCTGCCGTTGGTGCGATTGCTGCCGTTGACGTTGCCAATTTTAAAATTTTCGCGCTCGCTGGCGACGATGTAGTTGTTGCTGCTGTTGTTGTTGTCGTCATCATCGTATTATTAATGGGCGTCGTTTTTTCTTTGTCTTTATTGCTGCTGATGCAGCTGCTGTCGCCGTCGTTGCTGCTGATATTCGCTGTTGTCGTAAAATTGTTCTGTTGTTGTTCAGGTGACTTGGCTTCTTGCCCGGAATTTATTTTTGGCGTCTCGCTTGATGTAGACAATTCCACTGGTTTCTTTGGTGCTGCTGTCTCTGTTGCTTGTGCAACGAGAGTTGGCGTCGTTTTGATCAACGTCGTCGTTTTATCGGTTTCTGATTTCGGTGTTGTGGTGGATTCCTTAGGACCTGTCATATTCGGCGGACTCGAATTTTTACTTGGATTTATTTTCTTCTCTGTTTTCTTTGTGTCCTCCTCGACTTTCTTCACTTCTGTGGTATGCGCTTCTTTGGGACTCTTTTTGCTTTGCCTGGACTCGTTGGAATTGGAACGTCCTATAACACCTTTCGCATTATTTCCCGCCTTCTTGAGTGCATCTTCTTTCTGTGCTGTTACTACAGTCTTAATTTCCTCCAAGTTCTTAACATTTTCAGTTGTTTGTGATTCCAATAAATCTTCGCGCTTTTGCCATTGACTCTCAAGCGCATTCTTCTTGCGGTTTGTCATGTAAAGCGTTTCACGTGAGCCTATTTGTGACCAGAAATCTTCACCGCTATCAGATTTTTGTATATTTTGAATATTTTTTCTGATTGGTTTCGGTGTAGCGACACTTGGTTTAGGCTGTTCTTCAGACTTTTCCAAGATTTTCGCGCTGCCTAAAGAAGCTAGGCTTGATAGCGAGGTAGGAGTGGTTATGGAAATGGTCCTTGGTGCAATGTTTGACTTTTTAACTACTTCTTCTTCAATTGGTTTAATGATGGCAGGCTCCAGTTTGTGTTTCAAGGGTTGTAATGTCGGAGATTCTACAACTTCTACATTAAATGACTGCGATGTTTCAAAGGGTTTCATGGCGGTGTTGGGCTTAATAATTTTTGCTGCGCTAGAATCCAATGAAACTGCAGTTTGTAAAGATGGTGTTTTAGGTTTAGCTAATATCTTAGCGTGTGAAGCTTCAACAACGTGCTTTGTAATTGCCTCTTTGTTTGGCTCTGGTTTTTTAAGTTTCGGTGAGAGAGGATTGAAAGTTTGCTCTGCTACTTTGTGTACCATAGTAGGAGTCGTGGGCGCACCCAGTGTTTTCAACAAGGTGGGAGTCTTTGGTTTGTCAGCTGTTTTTAACAGGTTTGGTATCTTGGGTATATCAGCTGTTTGCTCTGCAGTTGGTGTCTTCAGCGTATCACTTTTTTCCCTCAGGTTTGGTGTCGTCGGCGTTTCACCTATTTTCTCTTTCACTTCATCCGCCTGCTGTTCGGCTTTCTGTTCCTCTTCGGCTTTACTTTTATCGACACTTGCCTTATCGAATGTGAAAATCTCTGCTGTGCTGACGAATGGATCGTTCTTAGCCGCCTTAGCTTTTGTGGGTGACTCAATTTTAATCTTCGGGTTTGCTTGCATAAATCCCTCAGGCAATGTCACATCTTTTTTCGATTTCATGGACTTCCGTTTTACGCTTTTCTTTTTCGGCAGCTTGAATACCTTGTGCATCTTTTCGTGTTCCTCCACCGATTCAACATTAAAAGTGAATTTGGGTTTCGGTGATGATCTCTTGCCAGCTGGCGTATTCAGATCTTCTTCTTTTTCTTGTAAAATCGGTAGAAGTGTTACTGCTGCATTTTCAATATCTACCACAGCCGTAATTTTATGTCTTACCTTTCTGCCTTTTTTTGATTTACGTTTGCTAGAAGGATGCGATACCGAATCATCGGTTAGACTGCCATTACTATCTTGTCGTTCCAAGTGTATCATTTGAAATGTTCCAGATGCTGACTTTTGCAATTGATTGATTATTTCCTGCTCCTGTTCCTGTATGAGTGAGGCACGTCTTCGTAGAGCGCCTGCATTTAGATCATCATCGATTTTATCCGATGATATATCTTCACAAATATCATGAAATGTGGGACATTTAGGTAAACTCATACGACGTATGCTCAAGTCAACGGGATCAAGTTCAACCAAAACTTGATCTTCAACGGGGATTTCTTCCACCTCAGTGGACGTGGCTGCGGCAGCAGTAACATCTAAATTGCGTGCAGACCGCCTTACTGCGCTTTCATTTTCATCATCTTCTTTAGCTGCATCCTGCATGAAATAACGTTCACGTATTTTATCGCCGGGTGACTTTTTCGCGGGGTATACAGGAATGGCCGCCAAATCGTCTGCCAACTTTTGGCGCCAACTTATTTTCTCTTCGGTGGCCGATGCAGGCGCTTCTGGCAGATCTCTGAATAATTTACGTTCAGGTGAAGAGAATTCTTCAGTGCCCGATGAGGTGGACTTGCTGGTGCGATCCTTGCTGCGTGAGCGTATAGTTGAAAGCCGCACCACGGCACGATTTCGTTTGATAGTCGAACGATTCTTATGTTCATCCACATTCCTCTCAGCTTTTTCTTCCTTAGACGGGGGCGTCGCACTATCATACTTAGGTGCTTGCGATTTTTTAATACTGTCACGTTTCGTAGGCGAAGCCTTCTTTGCTGCTGCTGCCGCCTCATCTGCTTGTTGTTTCTTTCTCGCTTCCTCTAACGCTTCTTCTTTACGCTTGCGATACCGTGACGCAGATACATCTATGTCGGCAGTATTTATGGATATAGGGCGTGGCGGTGTATATTTCGGAAGTAATGTGGGCGTGTGTGGCGTTGAATAGCTCGAAATTTTCGGTGATTGTATACGTGTCAGCGGAATGAGACTAGTATGGCGGGAAGAACCGATCTCGGTAATGGTTGACAGCTTTGGTTGATAACGTGGCGATAAACTGTGTGTGGTATATGATGGTGTTCGGGACGGTGTGAGCGGTACAACGTAGCTGCCACTAAACGTGCGATTGTACGTCGATGAGTATGAAGTGTAGGGATTGCTCGCTACCGATGTGGATGGTATGCTGTAGAGTCCAGGTGTGTAGTACGGGGAATAAAGTTGACTACTACCACCGCTGTAGTAATAATTCGAATCCGAATACAGCGGCATTTCGAGAAACTAAGAACTACTTTTTGCGTTTTCTATTATTTCTAGTTGATTTAAATAATCTTGAGTTTTTTATTTTTCTGAATTATTTTTTTTATTAACTTTTATTTAAGTTCTCTTGATTCATTCACAACGCGCAATTGTTTTTAAAACAATTTTAAGTATTTTTTAAAAATAATTGAGACATTCACTTCACTTTAAGTATGTAGATATTTACGAGTATATACCATATGTACATATATTTATTTCTAATAGATTTTTAAGCGAAATTGTTCTAAGCAATGCGCATCTTCCATTTATATTTCACACTAAAAATACACAAACATTTTTGATTTTTTTCTTCTATTTTCGAAAAAAAATTAGGAAACTTTTCATTCTACAAATTTTATCCTACATTTTTTTTGGTTTTCATTTTTTTGTACGCTTATTTTGAGTAAAACACCTCAAAATAGCCAAACACTTTGAATATGTACAATCAGCAGAAATGAAAGTATTTGGTCATGTGCCACACAATTTGGAAGTGTCGTTGTTGCTTTTATTGTTGTTGTTCTTGTTGTTGTTGTTGGTGTTGTTGTTGTTGTCATGAATGTTACTTTTTCAAAGATTTTCTCTCAATGTTTTCCGTGTATGACTGATTTATTATACTCATTCACTTTCATTCCATGGTGGCGATTAGTAATTTTTGTCGGACGTTCTTTGCTCTGATAATAAATAATTTTGAATAAACTATTATTATTATTTATAACATTTTGTTTCACTGTTACTATAAGTTTATGAGAATTGCGCGCCGGAACTTTTAAAAATTTAATTTTAATTTTCTCTGATTTCTGGTTTTGTTAGTTTTATATAATAAAGTAAATTGTATTTGTCTTTTATGTTGACTTTTTTTTTTTTATGGTATTAATATTAAAATTTATTTAGTTTTTTGTGTAGATAGCTGTTTTATTCTACAAACTTTTGTATTCGAGCTAAAAACAAATTTATGAAGGTGTTGGGGTTTCGAATATTCGGTCTTTGTCTTATTCTATAAAGGATATTTGAATGCCAAAAATTTCCAGATTTATATCTAATCGGAAATATGAAGAAGTGTAATCTAGGGGCCACAGTCTGCTTAATTATTTGAATGCTTAATCATTTGGAAATAATGAAATAATTAGTTAGACTGGGTAAAGTGACAGTATTGCCAATTTATGTAATTTGACTCTTTATTAATTATTATTACAACAACAGAAATTGAAGTCATAGAATATCTACAAGCTAAGGGCTTTAGATGATGTCCTTGACCAGAACTTAGCATGGTGCAGGACAGGTGGGTGTAATAATTCTTCTTGCCTGTTATAACTCGTTTTCTCTTTACTATTTTTCTCTTCTCCATTTCCTCTATCTGGGTAAAGTACAATGGTCCAAAATACTGAGTACTATGGAAGCTCAATATTCTTTCAGTCTACCTCTAGGTCTTATCTAATGTAATAGGTTGGCAAAATAAAAAAATTATAAAAATTACTTAAGCTTTCGTCATTTTACATAATTGTCTGAATGATCCTAAGCAAAGCCGAGCACCGTACTCCAAGCTTAATTTAAAATGAATGATCAAATGAATGAAGGATAAAAAAGATTTAGATCTTCATCGAAATCTATAACATTGAATATAGACCAATTCTGTAAAATTTTGTATTAATCTTAGATTCAGTCTCAAATGATTTTTCAGACGTTCAAGGAAAAAAGAAATGAGGGAGAGGGAATTATGAGTCACAGCTCTATCTTTATATTTGGTGTTGGCTCAATTCTCGCTTAAAGAATAAAAACTTGCTTTCGAGGGCTACCTTTAATTCACTTAGTAATTTAGCGGGGAATTATCAAATCCCGATTTTGGAATCCAAACAATGCACAACAAATTGAACATAATCTATCAATACTTAAATCAAATTAAGGAAATTATTCACTACAGTTAATATATAAATGATGTTTCCATATGAAATAAATATCATTAACATTTAAAAAATGTTTTTTAATGTTAAAAAAATTACGAAATAATCACACATAAAAATATATACTAAATTTGTAGAATTATTTTATTGCAAAAATTAAACTCGATAGAAAAAATTAGAATTTTTGCAAAAAAAGTGACGTAAGAGTTTTTGGTACACATAGAGGCTAGAAGGCTTGTTAAAAATTCTAGAAACTTTTTGCGTATTAATGTTTCAAAGCTAAAAAGAACCATATTTTTAAAAATGTCTACATAGATTTCTGCCATCAATAACTTTTTGTAGAATTTCATATTTTAAACCTAACAGAATCGTTTTAAATCATTTGATTTTTCTTCAGTGCAATTTAATCGAATTTTCATCTGATCTCACATACACACGCACATACTTTTTAAGATTTAAGGAAAGACAAAAGCCGAACCGTTGGTCAGGAAACCGCCGCAATAACTGAGACTGCTCGAAACAGACTTCGATCATTTCGGTGCGATCTCAAAGATACTTACAGATACACTATGTAGTACTCGTATTCATGGTATTCAGTAAGTATGTGAGGCAAAAATTAGCCGGAGGCAAGAAAAAATGCATGCCTGCCTGCTTGCCTGCTTTGCCTTGCTGACGCTCAGTTCAGCTGAGCAGCTCAACGTATTCGCAATGATTAGAAGAAAAGCGGAAAACATTCAACTACACTGTGCACATACATTGTCGTCTAAATATGCCTTTCAAATATAGACTCACTACCATTTACACACACACACACACACACACACACACGCATACACAGTCATATTAATTTATACGTGCGATTTGTTTTGTTAGAATTTCGAAAATGTTTTTTTTGTTAAATAAAATTCGCTCGAATTCTTATTTTTCTGGGTTTCTTCGCTCAGCAGCGCAGCACTCCCGCATACTTATGAGACCGATGCTCCCGCTCCCGAGCTATCGAGCAAATAAACGTGCAGCGATTGCTGAAAAAGTTGTACGCGCGAACTCGAACAGTTTTTTGGCCCACATTATTATGAGATCATAGCAACACAAAAACAACAACAAAAACTTCCTTTTGAAATGTGAATTTCTTGTTTTCGAATTTTTAGAATAATTTTCTCGTCAAACGAAAGAGAAATTTACATTTTTACCTATAGCAAACTTTATTAATATGATTTTGCAAAATATTTACAAAGATCAGGCTGCAGCTGTCTGTGCTCTCAGCGATTTTTGTTTGAAAATGTTTCGAAAATGATTTGAAATAAGATTAAGAAATTTCTTTCACTGCACGAGTACGTGTGTACAGTGAAATATTTCGTACGTATTTGTATGAAAACTGAACAGCAACCGCCGTGAGGCATATAAGTATACTTACTACGTCAATCTTGCGCGTGACGTTTCATATTCCCTCACATTTGATAGATTTTTCTTTTCCTTTTGGCTTGTCATTTCATGACGTTTGCGTCGTTTGCTTGTTTCATGTCGCGACATTTTTCATAAATTTCTGCTGGCTGTTAGATTTATTTTATTTTTATTTATGTACACAAAAACTCGTGCAGCATCGAAGCGCATCTATGCAATATTTATACTATACAGTAATCCCGGCTTAATTGCATCGTTGAAAATGTATAATTTATGATTCAATTAACAATGCACTGGGCAGTGCAATTACCGGGTAATTTGAGTACATTTTGAATTAAAACCGTAATTCTTATGTGGCAATTAAATGGGAAACACAATTAAGCATGGAATGCTGTGTTCTTATATTATTTATATGCATTTAAGATCGGAAAATTTATAAATTTTCCTTTCTAGTGTTATCGATTATTAGTTGTGAATCACATTTAGGCCAGTCTCTTAGACTCGGTAAGAAGTGGTACGATCTTGAATGGAACTCAAAATCGAGATCTTACATCTGTTAAGTAGTTGAACTGAGGATTGACTAAGTTCTCAACATTTAGCATATGCTGAAGCATTTTATTCCTTGAAACTTATAGAGAGTTTGCTCTTCAGTCTTCCCTTGATATATGGTATTACGTTCCTTAGTACTGGTACTCTGATTATGCTAAGTGTACTGAAGATGATGTGAGAAAAAGATTTACTATTTTCAGTCAAGGAGAGGCCTCTAGCTTACCGGAATATCTCACTTAGAGTTAAATATATGCACATATGTATGTATGAAGAGTGGTTCATCTACCATTTGTAATTAGAACTACTAGTTATTTTGAGTGTGGCAACTCTAATGTCATTCGTACTTACTCGTATATTTTCGTTTAACGGTATGGGTCGATATACTTTTGAAAATGCTTTTGGGAAATAATAAAAATGTACTTGCAAAATGGTGAATCTTCTACCGAAACTGTAAGAAATTTACGTTCAAAATTCGATAGAAGAGAAACGCCTTCCACGCAATTTGTTTTTTAATTTATGAAACGTGTGCGTGAAACTGAATCTTTTTTGGATAAAACAAAACGTTCTCGACCTCCTACTGTCCGCACATTCGAAAAATTTCTGTTGTTGCTCAGAGAAAGGAAGATGCGTTACCGCACGATGGTAATTGATTATTTGTAATCTATTTTAGCAGATACGGACTTAGACAACATTTAGTTCCAACAGGATGGCGTCCGATTTGGCTCCGTTGGACTATTATTTGTGGGGAGCCGTTAAAGGTGAGTGTTACGCTCACCATCTAGCAACGATTGAGGACGAAATTGGTGCAGCAATCGGTCGAGTACAGTTACATGCAGTCGAAAATTTACTGAAAAATTGAGTAAATCGTATGGGCTACTGCAAGGCCAAAAACCACATCGAAAAAAATTATTCGTTTTCTTATTTACACCAACATCAAATTCCAAATTATATATGATCCAACATGTATAAATACATATATGAAATGAAAGGAAAACGAATGTAGAATAGTTCGATCTGCATAAATAAGTTAAAGCGTCAAACTAAGCTTGGCACATGAGTTTTTCTATATGATTAAATTCCAGCGGAGTTAATCGTTAAAATGACGAAGCTTATAAACATTACCGTAATATGGAACAAAAGCCAATTTACCTACACAAACTCTGTAGAAAGTATAAAAATATGTGCTGAAATGCAGACGAGATATATCTACTTCTGCTGGGTTTCCGGTATGAAAAATGTTCTGGGAAACTGCAAGGTTGATAAGCCTAACATAAGGCATGTAGGTGCAACTTATTATCTGCTATCAACAATTGCCTGCCATGGAATGCCACTGGCTATTAGTAAATTACTGATCTCCGGCATAGACAATAAACGCTGCTTGGAAATGCTGATTTACAAATGACTTTTCCAGAAGTGGCAAAAACAATATTTAAGTAGAAATCATTCCTCATTTTCACATCTCGGACATGCCGAACGATGGCTGAAAGAAAAATGCGCGGTTATTCAACTTTTGCGGCAATACAGCAAATCTAGTAAAAGCAACACCACGCCTACTGGCCCAGTAACGGTATATATTATATACTCCATTTTTCCTTTAATTAAATTTGAAATTATTAACTTCATATATTGAGTCACTCTTAGTTTTGCGAAATAACTGAAAAATTACAGGAAATGTTCTTAAACACGAAGTGACATGAAGTCAACATATATAAAAATTACGCTAACAATTTAATAAATCAGTACTAATTTATATTCTGGTCAATACTTATTTATATTCTGGTGTTATTCAAATTAATTCCACATCAAAGCCATAAAAAGATAAATCTTGTATACTACGAATTTAAGAAATAAATTGTTTATAATATCTAATTCTTTTATTAAGTATTTGAAAGAAAAACATTCTGTGCTCTTTTCAACAATCATTTATTTTACGATTATTGAGCAATTTTGTCTTTTTGTGTTGACGCAAAACACAAATCTAAATCTATTCTATTAACAAATCGCATTGTAGATGAATCGAAATAAGCAACAATTTAAATAAATTAGTGAAATTAGCAAGGAATTAGCTTGATTCTGATTATCCATCGAAACATTGGTTTCCAACGTAAAAGACTCTTGCAAATAAGTAAAATGTAGAAGGGGTCCAAGAATTAAAACTATTTTTTAGAGTTTTAATGACTCTTCCTATTTATGCATATTTATTATATTTTGTCATGTTTTTGTAGGGTATTACAAAAATATAATTACATTCTACTGAAATAAACAACTAGTTCTGTAAATACCACTCAAACCACTGTGAGTTGTGGGAAAAAGTATGCACTAAAAAAGAAAATATACGAAAAATACTTGGAAACAACAACCAAAATGAAAATGGTTCATGAAAATAGAAAATTTACTTGAAATGACAGAATTTATTTTCCACGCGTGATTTAAATAATCTAGAAATAATACACAAGCACATGTATCTAGTGAAAAATACGCTGTGTGTTAATTAATATGCTCACAGCGAATCAGTTGTTTTTGAAGAATCTGTCAGTATTTTGAGAAATGCCAATGATGTGGCAATATCATCAGTGCTTAAAGATCTTTCCAGTCACAGTTGTAAGGTGAGTTGGGGGAAGGCCAATATACATAGTATGTATGTATTTCAAGAGCTAAATTATGACAACAGCCAGGAATATGTATGTGTATTACTAAGAATTTTTTTGGAATATTGTTTAGAGAACTGATTAAAAATATGTGTACATATACGAACGAGTATGTATGTAGGTATGTACATATGTATATTATACATATGTATGTATGTTGATTGTTACTAGCAAAATTCCAGTTGTTAGAAATCTGATGACTTCTCAGAGAAATAATAAATGATAGCTTCTTTATTACTCTATAGCGCATAAAAACTTATAAGTTTTTTTCTTGCTTTTTTTGTTTTTGGTTTATACGTTTATGAGGCTTCTTCTTCGTTTGCGTGAATTTATTGAAAGCTTCAAATAATACCTTTTCTTCTTTCTTTCTTTCTTCTTTTGATAGCACAACATCCCTTTTGGGGGCTGCTAAGAGGTGGCGCCGTGTGGAGAAACTGTTTTACCTACTTTTTAATTTTGCCTGTGTTTAGATTTGAACCCTGGACAGAGTGTCCAGGTATTCCGTGGCAGTGACCACGGAATACCTATAAAATTTAAATTTTTCGGAATAAAACTCAGATAAAGAAGTTTGTCGCTAAGGTCATACCTTTCACTCTTGTACTCTTGCGTCCATACTACTTATATATTTAAACAACAAATATTAAAAAGAATCTTCGGCTTTTCGTTATAAAATGATGTTGGCAACCACAAATCTGGCAACACTAGTCCGATTATGTGAAGCAAATACATGTTTGAAAGGTGGTATTTCAGGCTACAATTTGTGTAATTCGTTGCTAGTGTAAAAAGTAACATTGATTTGAAAATGAGTGAAATATCTGAAGAAATACGCTTGTGTTGCTTTATTATTATCGATATCAAAGATGCTCCTCACTCTGGTCAGGCAGTCTCTGAAAAAGCCGCAAGTTCAACACGTCAGTTGTCAGGAGTTAGTGGCGGCACTAAACAACAACCACATGACAGATTGGTGGGTACCAACATCATCTTGGGTCAAAAACCTCCGATACTTTTTATATGACCCAATACATAGAGAGAGGCAGAGGCGCCGCTGAAAAGTGATGATTACGAGTATTGCTAAAAAGTGTTGCCAACAATTTTAGTCAATTGCAATTATTCTCATCGTCGTTGATAATGTTTTTAGATAAAAATTGCATTACTTATGGACAAATGTAATTCTATTACTTAATTGTATTACTTATTACTTATAATATTTAAAAGCTTTTAAATGAAATAGTAATACTTTTCTAAAAATACGTGCCAAGCTAGTCAGCTTCAATATTTTTATTCTATTGAAAATTAATTAATTTGTGGTCGCCGCGACGAAGTTAATACTGTGCTAGCATCTACGCAGAGTGCTCGAGGTCCACATGCTAAAATCAAAAAGTAGAAAGAACTATTTATCTATACGGCACTACCTCTTCTCTTAGTAACCACTGCCAAACCTCTAACATTTACCTAAAAAAAATATTTTCGCATAAAACTGAAGAAAAATAGTCCTAATGTCCTTTAACTTCCATCCATTCCTTGATACATTTTTGGATATCACTGTTTTGCCGATTATATATATTTTTTTTTTGAGGTAAGAAGCTTCATGTATTTTAGTGTTGGAAAAAAATTCACGTCAGAAAATTATAAAACAGAACAGATACCAATTTGTTTTTGCTCATTGGAATGAGCTTCGAAGGAAAAATAGTGTGCTTAAATTTAATATGTCTTAGGATATTTAATTTTTTATATACAAATAATGAAAAATTCCAATAATTAACCACTATTATTTTTTGGTTCTGAGTGAGTAAAATAATTCGAAAAACGTAAGAAAATTTAGCCTTCTGGCATCGCTGTTTATAACGGATGACTAATTGCCATCCTTCTTTAAGGCGATTTCAGCGGCCAATTGTCGCACTCTCTTCTCATTTTTATATGAAATTTAATTACTCCTTCAGTAAAAGAAAAAATAATTAACATAAAAAAACGAGCAGAGAGTAAGGCAATCGAGCGCTGAATTCGCCTTTATCACATTTTTTAGGAGATAGAAATCGATACTCTGTGTTTCTCTCTACGATGCCAAGGAAAGTTACAGCAAAACCTAAACTAGAGCGTAATGCGTAAGCGCAAAGTTACGTAACGCACTTATTCTATATAGTTAAATTATTTATATTGCTATGAGTGAAGTTGACGACATGAAAGTGTCGTCACAAAAAAAGGTGTTGACACAAAAAATAAATAAAAAAAATAACAAATTTATAAAAACAAAATCTTACTTCCATATTTTCAATTTTTCAAATGGCAAACTTCACACACTCTCCGTTCTCAAATTTCTCTCTTTACGCAATGTCAAAATAGGAAATAGAAATAGGTTTGCGTAGGTGCGCTGCCTGTTTCATTCAGCTCCATACAAAATGTATGAATATGAGCGATTTTGACCGAAATTTTGCGCATTGCATTTGTTTAGGTTAGGCTGTTGCATATACCCTGAAGACATTAATTTCTGGATCGTTTCACTTCAGGTTAAGATCACCACCACCACGCGAATATTCTTTCCAAAATTTTAAATTCTGACGGTCACTGAACTTTTTAATTCTACAAAAATAAATTGTAATTAAAACGGCTCATTCTACCTCAAGTGAAACCACAACAACAATAATGTAATATTCCACAAAATTGCATTGCATTTCGATTCACAAGGTGCGAATAAATTTTTTATTATTTTATATTAAAAACGAAATGTGTCATGCGAAAGATTTTCGACATCGACAGAAAAAAAAAATAAAATCTTAAGTTGGCAATTGCATGAGTTCTTTATTTCACTTGCACATTTCTGCTGGCATTTTGCTGTTGCTGCTGTTCTTTCTTATTATTAATAAACGTTTGAGTGTGTGGGTGTGTGTCCATATATTGCTCCAGTGAACTGTCATTAAAATTATGTGATTCATTAAAATGTCTTGACATTAAAAAATATTAATTTACCTTCCTGCAAATGTACGAAAAGCGTGGGGGGGGGGGCTATCAATGTTATAATTAACAATATATTAACAATATTTTTATAATTTAATTAGAAATTTTGTAACATATACATATGATATTGCAGTAACTCAGTTTAATTTTAATTTCAACTTAAAAATGTAAGTGGCATGAGTATCGAAAAATATTGAGCTCGTTTATTGTTTATCACTCATACGCCTCATTGTTGCTGTTCATGCTTTCTGCTTTCTGCTTTCTTCTGTTTCAATTTCTTATTGTTTCATTTAATCTTGTTACTATGTACATATCTACCATTTTCATTTATTACATTCGACAAAGAATTTTGACCTTTCTTTTGTGTAAATAAACGATTTTTTATTATTGACTTTAATTGTTGGTAGTGAAAATAATTTTTATTTGATTCCTTAATCTTATTATAAATATTTATAAGATAATAATTGTTAAATAATAACTTTTCATTTGATGAATTATATTCCTGGAAAACATTTAATCATTGCAATAATTTAGAAGAAAAAACAAACAAACAAAAATAGCACATCAGTCAAATCAGATCTGGCAACACTCGAATTTAATCAAAATATAGTAAAAAGAGTAATAAAAGAGGGGAAGGCGGGGGGCCTGGGGCGTAGGACACAAGGTAAAGTTCGTAACAGTAGCAGGTGCGTCCATGGTCGATCCTTGAGCTTCTACGTTTTAAGTCGACACACAGCCTCCTCGTGGCGTCCCCTGCCCCTGGATAGCGATCTGACAACCGCAGAGACGTGGACATTGACCATCAATGATGAGAGGCTGTTAGGAGCGTTCGAGGGGAAGATACTCCGTAAGATCTACGGGCCAGTATGCGTGGACGACGTGTATCGAATAAGATAGAACGATGAGCTGTATGAGCTGTACGCTGACACTGACATAGTCAAGCGTATAAAACTCCAGCGGCTTCGCTGGCTGGGTCATGTTGAGCGAATGGAAGAAAGCGCTCCGGCTAGAAGGGTGTTTTATTCGAACCACGGTGGAGGAACACGCAACGCAGAAGGGGACGTCCTAATCTCCGTTAGAAAGACCAGGTGCAGGGCAACCTGACTGTACTTGGCCTTATCAACTGGCGCCAGCGCGCGCTTAGCAGAGGCGACGGGCGAAACTTTGTAGAGGCGGCCAAGACCGATCATCGGTTGTAGTGCCAGTTAAGTAAGTAAGAAGATTGTTCTTCCGTTATTCGGTGGTTATGTGTGTAATGTTTTGATTGATCAAACAACCATTTTTTTTTCATACTAACATTTACCAGTTTATATGAAAAGCAATAATAAAATTATTGTTTGACCAATCAAAATATTGATACTATCATCACTGCATTATGAGCAATGAAATATAAATCTATGCTCTCTTCTAGGCCACTTGCTCTATTCTCTCTCTCTCTCTCTCTCTCTCTCTCTCTCTCTCTCTCTCTCTCTCTATCTCTCTCTCTCTCTCTCTCTGAGTTTCGCCATTATTAACATTAACATTTTTGTTAAAACATATTAAATTTATTATGATTTAATTAAATAAATAAAGAATTTCATTATATTGGTAATAAGTTAAATATAATTTTGAAGTTTGTTTATATATTTTAAAGGGAGTCTCAAAAGTAACAGAAGAGTATATGTTAGGGGACGTAAAAATAAGTAGAAAACCATATATAAGCAAATTTAAGTTTTCTTTTTAAAATAAGTATAAATTTCTTCGTCTGCTGTTCTCATTGAAATGTCCGCCTTCGAATGCTTAGCCTCAACTTTTTCGTTTGGGAATCCCCAAAAAATATTTAAATGTAGTGTTGCCACCTAGAAATTTATAAATTTCTTTCATTTTCACCATTTCACCATTTTCTTCACTATAAAAATTGTTCTCCATAAGCAGTCCGATAACAAAAAAAAAATTCAATGGAAGTTTTATAGTGCAAGGTGTTCTTATTGAATTGTCCGACACTGTATGTAGGTGTAGGAGCCTATCATCCCCTTGCGTCGCAAAAATCTGATACCCTGAAAAAGGGTAATTAATAGACATCTGATTTAAAAGTCTGAAATTCCATACTCCAGAAAAAATGCACATTATTTTCTTCTTGAGTCTTAAAGAGCAAATCGAATTAATACGAATAACATAAATTAATCAACTTTGCCCACATAACATTGGGAAACGTTTTTAAAATTTTGTAATCCTTATATAAAGTTTTAAAAAATAGTTTGGGTCATTTGGTCTCAACAAAGCAAATGTATGAGATATATGATAACTTCTTTAAATATCCCTTTGCTTTTGTTTTAACTTAGTGAACACAGAAGAAGCCTTTTCCTCGAGACTCAGTTGTAATTTACCAATGTTAACCGAGCATATTCTAACAGCTGGCATTCAAAAGAAGCCACATAACCAAAGCAAAAAAATCTCCATAAAACGTGCAAATCATCTGAAAACTTCTGATGAAGTTTCTCCTGACAAATATGTAATACTAGCGATTATTTACTATATGTAGATGTTTTTTTTATAGAAGCAGCAAGAAATAAAAATAAACAAATTTCAAATGATAGCATTTCATGAGACTTATTTCAACTTTTTCCATAAAGTTTTTGTCAACAAAAAAAAAAAAAACCAAATGATTCTATACATGTTTAATGTTTATATGTAATGTAAATAATGTTGAGGGAACATACAAATGCAGATTTTTATAGTGGCATCACTTCTGCTGCTACAGGTTTGTGTATTAAATACAATATCAACATGTGGCTTTTCAAGTTGATGCTTTCAGTGCACAGAGGTCGCTTTTGTCATTTGAATTGTTTAAAAGAAACATGTCAGAATTATGTTGATTAGAATTATGTTGATTAGAATTATGTTGATTAGAATTATGTTGATTAGAATTATGTTGATTAGAATTATGTTGATTAGAATTATGTATCCAGCAGCATTCAATAGAAACACACAGTATTCAGGTATATTGGGTTTCTTTCGTTATAACTTGTAAAATTTAATACAATGATGACTACATGTACCAAATTAAATCATTTCAAAGTCAAAAGTAAAAACTAAGCACATATTTTAAATACTTACCCTCACATTTCAGACCCTGTATGAAAAATCCACCCATTAATCTGCCGCAATGATCGCAAAACGTTGGCGACACAAAATTGTGTGGCTTGAAACGATGCGGCATATCGATTTTAAATCGTTCTCGCAGTAACTGTGCGTGAAGATGAGAACAAGAAAAGCAGAACATTTAATCATTTATGTATATGAAATAAATAATTATAGAGAATAAATATAATATGAATCTTTACGAATCTTACAAGTGTACCAGCAGAATTGAATACGGAACCAGAGCATTTCCCCAATAATTTCTCATGGCACTTCTTGTGGACAGCCGTTTGACAAACTAGAAAAGAAACAATTATTGTGTTTATTATTACCTATTATTATGTACGATATTAAAAAGTAATATGGTAACAGAAGATCAGAATTTAACCTGTCCAATGATTTGCAAGGTGGAATTAAGCGGATCGTTTGGCAAAGAGTAAAGGGTCTCCCAATAAGAGTACTCGATTCGATTAAAAATAAAACGCATATTTTTTGAACGAGTGCTGATATTTTTAGATCGGGCTCTATCTCATTGATAACTCGTTGGCTTTTGGCCTTGAGCTCAGCAATTGCTTGTGGATTATTCCCATAGATTTGAGATTTTACAGAACCCCAAAGAAAGAAATTCTGAAAAGTTCTGAAAATTGTTGCTACAATGAATCGTTTGCTTCATGCGCGGTATGACAGGTTGTGCCGTCGTCCTGCTGAAACCACACGTCGTCCAGGTCCATTCCATTCAGTTGAGGTTACAAGAACTCCGTTATCATTTTCCTGTAACGAATGCCATTCATAGCCACTGAATTTCCGGACCAATTTTCACAATGATAACGCATTGTTCCTGTGTGTAGCGCTCCATATTTAATAATCGAAACGAACAATCGTAGACGACAGTTGTTAAATTTCAGAGCTGTTACTTACACAGGGAGAAAATGTCACAAAATTTAAATCGTTCGCTCTTTTTGCGACACCCTAAACATTTCCTTTCATCGGGGAAGTTTTAAAAAATCGTTCAGTACTTATTTCAATTATTGGAAAATCTGTGTAACCTTGACTCAGATAGGGGTTTTTATATACCTTTGACAATATTAAAGTTAAGTCACCAATGAATTTCAAGCTGTTCCGCTAAGACCTAGAATCAAACAGGAGAAGAGAAAAACCATGAACGACTTGCGAACGAACGAGATTGACGCTTGGAATACGGATAAACAGTCACTCGAATAGTTGACACTGAACCTAATTTTTGGAAGGATATTTGGATAACCGACGAGGCCCATGTCATTTGCTTAACAAGTAAAATTGCGGCATTTGGGGAACGGAGAATCCACACGAGATCCATGAAACACCATTGCATTACCAAAAAGTAACTGCTTGGGCCGGCGTTTGCGTCAACACCATCATTGGGCAATTTTTCTTCAGTGGATGTTGGCTCATTATGTCTGCCCACAAATGTGTGAGAAAGGTCTGGACGGTTAGTGGTTTCAACAAGACGGTGCGCCATGCCTCACTGCAAATCAAAAAATGCAGTTTCTGCAAATAAAACTTCCTGGACGTGTGGTGTCAAAAAATGGCGACATTGACTGCCACTCACATCTCCAGATTTGACCCTTCCGGGCTTCTTTTTGTGGGGATATTTAAAAAACAAAGTGTAGCAAGAGATGCTTGAAAAGGGCTAAAGTGCTTTGGACCAATAACGGTGGCCTCTTGATTGATGTTGTTTGGTTTTGGGATAAACATGTTTGGGTTTCCCTGCTTTCATGAAGAAAGACATTTTAGGCCATTTGCTCTGAATTTGTTGAATAGAATTTATAACCCATTAATAAGTTAAGGTTGTGAAGACTTAAAAAAGCTTCCTGTTTGACAAGTCAATATACAAGAACTAGTCGCATATTTAATGAGATTAAATCAATCTGTAGGTGGCGTATACAATGATTAAGGCAGATAACTTATTGATTTATTTGTGGGTTTAAAATTGGTTTACTGTCAAGAAAAACCCTAAATATTTGGCTTTCATGAGCAGTTTGGCGTAGAGTTTGGAACAAGAAATCAATCTAGACCCGTTTTGAAGATTTGTAGAAAGGCTATCAGATAGCGAGGAAGGTCTCTAAATGTAATTCATCATAGGGAGGTAAAATGTCTTTTGCACCTTGAAGATAACCTTGGATAGAGGAGTTAGAAATTAAAGCATGAATGGATGGATGGATGTGAAGAAGACCGAGAACCTGACCTACGAGTGCAGGACAGTTCCTCACGCACTCAGGCTATGTAGCCCATTGTAGTTGAGCAATTCAAGCATCATCTGAAGATCTTAGGATTAAAAGTCATATCCAGTCGCTAAGAGCTGCTGAAATTTGGAGTCTTTCATGCGCTACGCACGTGTTTAATGCAGTTCAGTGACAGTGAGCAATATCGGCCAACTATGTTTGATTTTGTTGTTGTTGTAAATGCTACACCTTTTTTAAACCACAGTTGCTTTAAGTCCGCCACTGCATTTTCAAATTTCTTTGGTCTTTGAGCTGAGCATTCGTCAGTCTGTCAATTTTTATATTATACTTATGTAGATAGAATCTATTAATGCTTACTTATACACTGATATCCTTGTTTACCGAAACCCCACAAGAAAAGTCCACAAAAGGCGCAAAATGTAGGCTGGCGAAAAAATTTCGCAACAAAACGATGTCCATTGGTGTCGTGAGTTCTGCAAAATAAAATGAAATAATTTCACTGCGTAAAATGAATGAAGGGAACCAACTTTTGATGTTTGATAGCGCCACGTCTGTTGCTGATGCTGCCCGGCCGGGTACGTCTATCCAGTAAATACGTCCGATCACATTGCGGTGCGTATGTAGACTCTTTGGAGTGTTGACGTGGTAAATCAAAGGAATGATGTTTGCTATAGTGATTATGAATGGCTGTGGAACCAGAGCTGGAATTACTATAATGATCGCTATAGTAACCGCTCGACTGATTTGTACTGGCATAGTCTCTGTCTCTATCTCTATCTCTGTCACCACCACGATCACGATCGCCTCGTTCCCAATCACGGTCTCTCTCTCTGTCGCGATCTCTGTCCCTATCACGATCTCGGTCACGATATGTGCGACCTCCACCGCCGCTGCTACCACCACCAGCTCCTCCGGATGAAGACGATGGTTTGTTGTAGTGTGTCTAAAAATATGCGAGAAAAGAGAAAATAAACAAATTTTTCGACACGTTTTTTGTTGTTGTTGGAATTAATGGTACATGAATTCAAATTGTATGTATGTATGTATGTATGCGAATAATTACATACATCGTATGCATGCTGCTGCTGTGAATATTGGTGATGTTGACGCGACGAGCGCGGCCGTTGACTGCTAGAGTTGCCATTCGGTTTTTGTTTGCGCACTTGGGCGCGTGTAAACATCATCTCTTAGCCGTTTTTATTTTTAAACGCCAACTCTCTCTCACTCTGCCTTTCTCTTTCTCTTTCTCTTGTGTATGTGTTTCTCGTTAGTTATAGGTTTTCTTATTGTTTACGGCAATTTATACTTTTTATTTTTGCGCTTTCCATTTTTTTAATTTTCTTCTTTCAAATTCTGCTTGCCCCTTGCGCCACCGCTGCAATCTCAGTCAGCTGCGTTCTATCCGCTTATGTGACATTATGTTTTCCTTATTTTCCAATATGATCAGCTGCTGAAGCTGTGAATTTTTTCCGTTATTCAACGTTGCTCGCCGCAGCAATTCTGTTGGATTTTTATAGTCGCTGATCTTCTGCAAAACAAAAGGAAAATATGAATTTTGTTTTTTGCAATTAAATTTATTTCATTCTTAATAAATTTTTTATTAATATTAACGCGTTTTATAAGTGGAGAAGCTTATTTATTTTATGGCATTCTTCTTCGGTTAGTAATAATTCTAAAAAAATGGTATTTATACTAAAATATTTAAAATTTATTTTGAATTTGGAAATGAGCATTTGCTGAAGGCAGCAAATGCGTATATTTCGTGAACTCGAGCAATGGCATAAAGTGACCAGATCCTGAAAACTTCAATGCTGGACAAAAATTAAACACGTACAGTCATACCCAAAATTAGAGCGTCGCGCCGTTTATCTGCCGTTTATCAAAATAGCCTATTTTTTGTGATGGCACGAGAGAGTTTTGACAGAACGAAAGATCAAGCTCCAATATAGGTTTGACTGTTGCATTCAATTTCTTAGAAAGTTACTATTAACATCGGTAACTTTGAAGAAATAAAATGTTCACTTTACTGAAAGTAAAGTATTACCAAATCTTCCCTCCCTCCAACCTGTTTCCACCAAAAAGTTTCTATAAATTCGGTGTGGAAAATATCGGCTCTCAAAATTTAAGACTAAAATAATATGGCATGGGATTACCAGAAGTACCATACGACTGAATAAGCAAATCGCATGAAATGTTCTCTATGATAGATAATGAAAATCACAAGTGTTGAAACTCAATGTCCACTGTAGAGGACAAAAGGACTACGTGTTTCATTCACTTTCGAAGAAAAGAAGACTAAAGCATTTCTTTTTGAAGACAACTAGTGAATAATATAAATATTATTTAATTTATAAAGAAGACCACGTGATAAATTGTCTACAAACTTGGGTCTTAGATTCGCCTTTAGTTGCAGCGGCATTTTGTATTTGAAATATAAAAAGTGTATTAAATTATGATTTATTTATTTAGATTAAAGGTCAACGTGACATTACGAAATGCTCAACATTTTGCTGTACAAAATTTAATGCTGTACATGGGATGAAAATGCTGTAAGATTGCAGATTGCAGCAGAATGCTGGACGTCTGGTCACATTACACTAGCTAGCATCATTTGTGTGTGGGATAATTTATTAATATTTTAATTAACCAAAATATTTCACTGCCTAAACCTATACTTTCCCGACGAGATGTTTTTAGTTTTAAAGCAATCTTACGGGCACACTGGCCGGTGGGTGCACACGTGGCTACAGTCTGTATCCACTACAATACACACTGCTGCAGTAGAGAAGACTAGGGCGAGGCAGAAATCCTTTCTTACTTATATACTTATATACTTGAATATCTTCAAAAAGAGTTAATCAGATTGCAAATATTGAGTTAGCACACCTTAAGTGGATATAATCAAACACGTGCCCAAACAAAATATAATTATGATGTGTCTTTTTAGAGGTTTTTTCCATAGTATAAATGGAGGCAACTAAGTATTCTTCTTATAAAAAGGGCATCCAGAGCTAATCGTGCCCTTAGGTGAGAGCAACCATTTAAACAACAACGACAAGTTTATATAATACCCTTTGAAATCTGTACTTCATTTCATCGAAGTACCTTTTGTAAAATGAGTTTCTTAAATTTTAATGTCTTTAATGTCTCCATGATGTGAAGAATTTCACAAAGAAAAAAAAACATTTCACTTTAAGGGTAATTTCGTCTTCGTCTAAACTTCTAAGGTAGGTACTCTTGATAGTGTGAAATTTTGTAGCATTTTGAATTCGAAGAGTTACTTCAAATTCAAAATAACATTAAAACTTCTTTCACTCAACCACAACCTGTCACCACAAAGAACCCGATAACATTCCATTGAAGCTATTTTACTGTTTGAAAAGGATTGGGGGTTTCTTTGTTTTTTTTTAGAAATTTCATGGATTTGTTAAACACATTTGATCTACTAAGTAGAGGCTTAAGATTTCACTACCTTTTAACAGCTTAGGCTAGGGTGGTTGATTATTTCACCTTTTTCTATTGGCGATTGTGTTACGTTACAGGAAATTTAGGGAAACAAGCTTTTCATATCTTAGAATAAACAAACTTAGAGAAAGAAATGTATTTATTCCTCTTTTCCGATAGTCAAGAAGCGATTAAAGCTTTGAACCTTTTAAATCAAATTATTTAGTCCGGCACTACGGGAAGCGCTCATCAAACTACTTATTCTAGAAAATATAGTGAACATTCTGAAAAAGATGGTTTGCTGACATGACACAGTTCATCTCAGTTGATTTCATATGAGGTACAATATTTTTGTTTTTCTACTCTTTCCTACTCTTCCTACATCAGAGTTTAAAGTTTTTACATCACCTACAGAATGACTGCTTCGCCACCCTGTTTGTGCCAAAGCTGACATTTCGAGAGGCATTGCCTGCCTTGATGTACGAGTATGTAACTTTATATAATTATCAAAAAAATATTTCATCTAAGTGGGGCGCAAAGGACACCGTGTTAACTAAGTGTGCCCTTTACTTACTTTACTTTTAATGGCACAACAGCCCATGGAGGGCCTAGGTCGAGCTTTTCGCATCCACTCAAGTTGTGCGTGTTATATTTGTACATGAATGGAAGGGACCTACAGTTTAATGCCGAATCCGAACGGCGAAGTGAAAAGCTTTTCATAGGCAATTTATACTTTTGTAGGTTTGCCATTGCCTGGCAAGAGGTGGTGCCGTGTAGAAAAACAATTTTTTCTACTTTTTGATTTTGCCGAACCCCGGAGCAGCCCAACGTACTACCACTACTACGCCACAGCGACCGCTAAGCAGAATAAATTGCAATGAAGAAGAAATCAATTCTGCAATGCTTGACAGGGGAAATGATCAGTTTGTTTCATTGCTTCATTGTCAACTCAGCTTTTGATGAAATCGTTGAAATCCAATTGCTCTAGACCCTGGATTGCGGTTCTTATGTCATAAAGATGCTTCGATCAGGTACTTGCAAATTGAATTATTGAACGTGGCATAGTTTACAATTTAAATGATTATATCTAAATTTTAATTAAGGTCGCTAAAAATAATAAGAAGAAAGTGGAATGGACGGCGCTGGTTATGCTGGTGGTGTCATGGCACAAATGTGTAATGGGTTAATGCTGCTACGTGCATGTACGATATTTTCATTTGTCATTGTGGTGAATGTTTCGCATCTAGGGTAGTAATTTCACGAAAGCCACTGGAGCTCCGTGATCGTATTAAACACAGACGCATGAAGCTAATAAAAGAATTATCAGCTTTTCGACTGATTCATTGAAACATAATCGAAACATCGATGGCATAATTCTTTTCTATTATTACTTTGCTGGCAGAAATTGTGAGCGATTTGAGTTCGTGTATTTGCCAAAACTACGTGAACTGCATGCGGAATTCATGCAATCCACGTGGACTCGACGTTCGCACCACACTGCGCGTTACACAGATTGTTCTTTTCTTTGTCGTTCCGCTTGTTTAGGGCATGAGATCCCTGCAAATATTTTTATCTGACAATTTCGACCTCATTAAATTCAAAGTGAACCAACACTTTTCTCTCGATCCTCCTTCCTAATCCCATAGTTCTCTAATTTTGGTTTACTACTTGCACCTAAAATGGCTTACTTATTCTTTGGATATCATCCTTTCCTTTTTCAATTTTAAAAACACTTCAAGTTTTCAAATTATTTAAGAAACCTAAAGGTGAATATAAGTTAGGGTAATGTATTAATTGAGACTTCAGGAAACATATTGCAAAAGTGTTGAAACAATTTAATAAAAATTAGGGTTAATTTAGTTTTCTGAAATTGTCAAAGCAAACCAAAATTATTCGATGTTGACAGGCGAATAGGCAAATTTAGAAAAATGACACAGAATCGTCGATATGTGCGAAGTATGTATTACTGCTTCCGCTCATTTCAACATTTCAACACTTATCGCTGTTTGTCATTTTTCTTAGCGGTGTCCCCCCCTCCCTCCCCAGCCCATGAGAAAAGTTTTTTTTTTTTGTAATTTCCGCAATTATTTGGTATTGCGAATAAACGAAAATGCGATGAGAGGTTGCGGTGTTGCGATGAAGAAAAAACAAAACGCCGAGAAAATTCATAAGAATTAATTATATTTTATGATGTTGTCGTTGTTGTTGTTGTTGTTTTTGTTGTTGTTGAAAAGAAAACCACTTCAAGCGGATGTGCACAATTAAAAGAGTAAAATACAAATTCTTGCTTCGGGGAGGTAAAAAATCAACAAAAACTTAAAATGCAAACGACTACAACAACAAACAATATCATAAAGAAAATTAAAAACAAAACAAAAACAAAAAAAAAAATTAAAAAGAAAAATAGAAAAGCACAGAAAACGAATAACAATCATTTGTTGAATGATCTTCAAAGTGTCTCTCAGGGCAGATGGTACGACGCCACACAGCAAAGCACATTCACATTCCATGCACCACACGCTGACACCCAACCGAATTAACTCCTACTAATGTTCCACACCCCCTGCCCCTACCTCCTCATTCGCCTATACTTCAACGATTGATACGTAATAAATTTGGAATCTGATGTACTACTTAAATAGCATAACACCCTGCCAGATGCTTAAATGATTGAGTGGAAGTGGAGTGGAATGGAATGGACGGCGCTGGTTATGCTGGTGGTGTCATGGTACAAATGTATAATGGGTTAATGCTGCTGCGTGCATGTATTTGGACCCCCACCTGTCGGCCTGACATGATCAGCATTAAATCTTAGCGAAAGTTTTGTTTATTTATTTATTTTCTTATTTAGCGTTTGCTTTTGTATCTGCATGAAGAAAATACAAAAAGCAACAACAACAAGAAGGCAAAAAAAAAGAAGCAATACGCAGCAAATTGACTATAAAGTCTAAACAAATACAAAATGTTCTATGTGCAGATGAAACTTAATGAACGGATATTAATGAGATATTGGCATTTAAGTTTAAATCAATATAATTTTATTGTCTACACAAAGCCAAATATATGTATACGACCGTATATGTATGTGTGTATGTGCATGTTTGTAGGTATAGGCAAAGGTATAATATGCAAAAATTGTATTAAGTATATATAAATAAGTTGTACCGACACGTGGCAATTTAACATCTAATGGGATTCCAATGTAGTTCGGCGAATGGCAATCGTGTTGTTAGATTTTTAGAGAAAGTCCACGTCCGGCGATTGAGAGGGAGATTCGGAATTAATCCTTCGATAATATGTATTTTCTTGTTGTTGGTCCTGAATTAAAATACATAAATACTTTCTGAATGAACCAAAATCCTAATACTTCTTTTTAGAGAACTTCAAAGGACTCGCTGCCAGTTAAGAGATGAAGCGTGTCCGATGGATGGATGATGAATGGTTGGAGACAATTTTAATTATGATTAGGAACAACTGATAATTAAAGTACGTAAGTACTCGATTCTAGAAAGTATCGATTTTTAGTACTCAAATGTACTGAAAAAAGTATTCAGTACTCAAATTACTCAGCACTCAAAAGTCATCAGTAGTCAAAAGTAGTTATTTTCTTCCTTTTAATGGCACAAAAGCCCCTAAGGCATACTTAACTGAGCTTTCGCATCCACTCATGTTGTGCGTGTTATATTTGTACATCAATGAAAGGCGCATACAAGTGAAAAGCTTTTCTTGGGCAATTTTTGCTCCTGTAGGTTTGACATTCGCCGCCAAGAGGTGGTCCCTTATTGAACATTTTTTTTTTCTAATTTTTCATTTTGCCTGTGCCGAGATTTGAACATCGGACCCTGTGAGTAGTTTAATGGCACAAACAAATTTTACTCTTGAATACTTAGTACTCAAAGTTACTCAGTACTTGTACTCAGTTTCAAATCGAATCTTGTACTCAGTACCGAATCGATACTTATTCTAATTTCTCTTAGTCAGTTTAATACGTTGTGCGTCATGGATACGATATTTTGTTTTAACCTAAAGTAAAGTTACGACATTCAATTCAATTCATTAAAACCAAACAAATAAATTATGTACGAGTATTTCATTTAATTTATGGCTAAGTTACAAACATACATACATGTATGTATTTACTTGTATGTAAACAAATATACATGTAAATATGAATGTATGTGTAAAAAACGAGAAAGTATATGAAGAATTGCAGCTAATCAAAAATATGATCATATTAACATACGTTCTTATGCGATAGGCGGTTTCTTCTTTGGTTAGCTTTAGTTTACTGGCCTGTTCTGGCACCGAAGTTGAAGGAATACAAAGACATTTTGCAGAAAGTTTGTACAAAATAAAAGTGAACAATTATTTTAGTGTATTTGTCAAAATTACATGGGGTTTTTCAATCTTTTGGCATAGCGAATGTTCGAATATTGTCGCACTAAAAGCTCACTGTAAGTTTTTGGATTGGTGTTTGTGAAGCACCTAGAAATCCGATTATACTTAAGTCTGTACATTTATCATTAGTTCGCTCGTTCGTCAATTGTGTCTATTCTTGTTAAAGTTGAGAATTATTCTGCAGGTAAAATGTTTTGAATGGTTTTTATCATTATTAAATTTAAAAACAAATTTATTTTCTTTATTACTAAGTGTTAATGGCTTTAAAACCAGGGTCTAAAAAATAAGTATTACAATATGTTGTTTTGGTTAAAGTGAAAAAGTGCTGCCAGATTGAAATTTATTTTGGGTAATGAAGTGAAATATGTAAAGATGTTTTATTATAAGAAGTACTTAAACATGGCTAAAAATAAATTTATGTAAAAACAAGTAAGCGATTCTTTCGGCATATACCCGATTCTTAAAAGTATCGATACCTAAGTGATCGAAACTCAAAAGTACTCGATACTTCCTATCGCTAATTTTCTTATATGTAATATTTTGTGATAATGGTTACCAGCTCAGTGGTCGCTGTGGCGTAGTGTGTGTTGGACTGCTACGCAGAGTGTCCGCGTTTCGAATCTCGGCACAAGTAAAATCAAAAAGTAGAAAAAAATAATTTTTCTACACGGCACCACGTCTTGGCAAACCTAGAAGAGTAAAAAGTCCGTTCGGACTCAGCATTAAACTGTAGGTCCCTTCCATTCATGTACAAATATAACACGCACAACATGAGTGGATGCGAAAAGCTCGGGTTGTTGTGCCATTAAATGTAAAGTAAGTTAACAGCTCAGTTTTAATAATTTCGATAGAATCAAAAGTAATTACAAATGGTTGAAGAAATAATCAGGAATTTTAAAAGAACTGGTTTTGGAGCAGGAGATAATATCTCTAAACTTAAACAATAAATTAAATAAATAAAGTAAATATGTACTTTAGTTTCGAAAGCACCCAATTAACTTTTTTCCTTTAAAATTGTATTGAAAACAAGCTCCAGATTAGGACTTATGAGAATTCACCAAGACTGCGGTCAAGATTATAGTACGGACATATGTATTTATTCCGGATTTTTCAGCACTAAACAATATTTCACGAGGAAGAGATGAGCGTTAAGTTCAGTAAACGAAGATTTTTGTGTCATAGACGCTAAAAGGCCCTGATAAATTGAGAGTTATGTATATATAGGTTAGCAGTTAAAGTTAAAAGATGAACTTAAGAAGACCAATAGGCGAAATTGAGGCGAAAGCTGCAGAGTTGTCATGTAGCACTTATATCAGTTGCACTGATCGTGACAGAGCGACATGCCTGACAAACGTATAATTTTAACTATAATTATCATGATGTCCCTCCAGACGTTTCAACCACTGTCGCCCCGGATAGGGTAACCACCAAGACAGTGGGGAAGTTTCAGTAGATAAAAGTCCCACACGCACTAAAGCTTTAAGCGATATGCTAATATGGAATATGGGGCAAATTAACATATTTATGTCTACCTTTTACTTCAGCTGGCTTATGTGCTTATGTTACTCAATAATTTTTCATGGATCATTGATCTCACGCTTCGTAATTCTCGTCCATTCAAGATGAGAATTCCATAGAAACATCAATCTCTTAAATTAGACTGCATTAAATAAGTTATAATTAAGAAATTGAACAAGCTCCAGTTTGCTATAGATGCATCTAGCCAAGATGAGTTCAAAAGGAAGGCCAAACACAAATTCAGCAATTCTAAAACTCCTGAGAACGCATTGGGCTGAGATTTTGAAAACCCCTTGTTCAGTTTCTGTACGTTAATTTCAAAGAACAATTTTGAGTTTTTAATGCCCAAGTTTATAAGGAGGGGTAATATATTTAGTAAATAAATTCAAACATTGTCAATGGAGAGTTGTTTTTTAAAGTCTTTTTATTTCAGGAGGAACTTGGCTAAGAAATTTATCGGGAAGGGGAGGTTTTACCCCCCCACTTATTATCTGGAATCAACATAATATTAATACTTAAATTATTAAATATTAATTTAAATAATTTAATGCCTGGTCTCACAATTTTAGTTTTGTTCGTAGGTGGTGGTAATCTGGTAAAGATAACGCGGAACTCCTGTTTAAATCTGCCTCCTTCAACTGCTTTAACTACCCCCGCGTCACTCACCGTAGGCATAACTTCGCGGAGCTGCATCCTGCAGTTATGCATTCTATCTGTTTCTGCAGTTCTCTTTTTCTTCTCTTTCTCTCTCTTTCAGCGAAGCGTTGCTCGATCATAGTTTGCGTAACAACACTGACCTCAGAATCGAACCTGTCACCAGTGCCTCGTACTGACTTCTCTGGTCATGCTAACATGATCGTCGATCAATGAAATATGATAAATGAAGATTAAAATATGAAATTGGAATATGAAATTGCCAATTATGAAATTCAAAATCAAACGTTAATCCCAATAATTTCCATTGCATTAAAATCCAGAAATATTTAAAAATTCTCACAAATAATTTTCCAATTCTTTCTACTTCGACGCACAATTAGCTAAATTTTGTTAGATTTTCATTTAGGTTTTTATCATTTGGTTGTTTTATGAATATTATTTCAAATGAGGCGTGCAGCAGTTTGTGGTTATTGTTTTAATTTTCACTTCTTTAACAAAATGAAAATATATATAAAAATAAACGAAAACACTTAAATTATTTTTGGATTTCTATGGAAACTGAGCAACTAAAAATAGAAGAACTTTATGATTGACTAAATGAAAATATGAAAATTTTTCTGTTCTTTTTGTATTTTTGTATTTTTTTATTTTAAATATTACATAAATTCATATTAAATACACAGGACTACGCACCGCATCTTCTTCTATTCTTTTAATGGCACAACAGTCCATGGAGGGCCTAGGCCGAGCTTTTCGCATCCACTCATGTTGTGCGTGTTATATTTGTGCATGGATGGAAGGGGCCTACAATATAATGCCACATCCGAATAGCGAAGTGAAAAGCTTTTCCTAGACAATTTTTACTGTTGTAGGTTTGCCATTGCAACGTAGAAAAATTGTATTTCTTGTCTATTTTTTGCCGAGGATTGAACCATGGACACTCTATGCAGCAGGCGAACGCACAGGGACAGGTACGGATCGGACACCAGAAACTTTTAAGGCCTTCCTCTTATCATTTTGAATATTTAAAATTTGAAACTAAAAAGATTTCTGCAAGTTTTGAATTTATTGAAACTTATAAGAGCAAAAACGTAGAGCTTTTATGGCGATGACATCAGCCTGAGCTGATACCAGGTAGAAGTTTCCTCAAAGCGAAGCTCTATATTATTAATATGTTACTATGTTTCAAATCAATTCAAAGCCTTCTAGTGACGCTCCATGGATATTAACTAAATTCCTCAAAAACTCCTCCTCGAAGAAAATATGGAAAAAAGAAGCTTTATATCTGCAGGCATACAAAATTTTGGAGCCAAAAACAGTACCTATTCTCCATTCATTTTGTGATGTAGAACCTCAGCTTGGAAGTATGTCGACATATTCTAATTCAAGAGTGATTAGCCATTTTTGTTTAGGAACTATGTAGAGTTCGATCGTTTTCAATTTTATCTGGCCGAACCGATGCCGCTGATCAGAAAAGTTTGGCCGAAGCCAATACCGATACCGCTGCAGTGAAAATTTTTTTTCATAAATTTTTTTTAATTACACTATATTATTTTAAATTTGATTTCGAAATAAGTATAGCTAAACTGACCAAAACAAACGCGAATCACATAAAAATTTATGAGGGGTCTTCAATAAGGGCATACAAAATTTGTAAGTAAATACAAACGCACCTTTAATTTTTTTTTTTGATTTGGTAATGTCAAAACGCCATTCAAGGTCTACATTTTTATCATGGTGAAGTTCACAAATGGCAGAAAGTCCGGTGTTCAAAATGAAAAAAATAGGTCTTCACGGCTCCACCTCTTGGCAGGCAATGGCAAACCAACGATAAAACCGTTAGTACTTTCATTCGTTCATAAATATAACATGCACAACATGAGCGTATACAAAAAGCTAGGCCTAGGCCCTCCGTGGGCTGTTGTGCCAATAAAAGAAGATAGAGAAAAAACGTTTGAAAGTTATTAAAAATTACTAATGAAATTCTGAGACAGGCTGAGCGTTGATAAATTCGTGTCAACATATGCACTATTGAATGTTCCTGTGCCAGTGAGACAACGCACCGAAAATATAGCAGCAGTAAGTGCTTCGCTGTGGCGTAGTGGTAGTGCGTCGGACTGCTACGCAGAGTGTCCGGGGTTCGAATCTCGGCACAGACAGGCAAAATCAAAAAGCAGAAAAAATATTCTTCTACACGGCACCTCCTCTTGGCAGGCAATGTCAAACCTACAAGAGTAAAAATTGCTATGAAAAGCTTTTCACTTCGCGTTCGGATTCGGCATTAAACTGTAGGTCCCTTCCATTCATGTACAAATATAACACGCACAACATGAGTGGATGTGAAAAGCTCGGCCTAGGCCCTCTATGGGCTATTGTGCCATTAAAAGTAAGTAAGGGCTTCAGTTCAAAATTACCCAAATCAATTGATTCCACGCTGTTCACAGTGTTCACAGGAATTGGGAATCTCACAGTCCACATTGCGGCGAATTTTGCGTGAAGATCTTGGCTTACACCTACAAGATCAAATCATCAAAAGAAGTGAAGTGGAAACTTTTTCTATTGGGTTCTGTAAAAGTTTAAAGAAAATACTGATGATACTGATTTAGCGATGAAGCTCATTTTTGGCGATTTAACTCCGTTGGATTTATTTTTATAGGGTTACGGTTAATTTTTGGTTTATGCCAATAAGCCAACAACGTTAGAGGAGCTCAGGAATAATGTCGAACGCAAAATTGCCAATGTTCCGGCTGATATGTGTGGAATAGTGGTGGTAAATTGGCTCCAAAGAATTGATGCCTACAAACGTTCTCGCGGTGGTCATATGAGCGATATCGAATTCTATACTTACATAAATGTAACATGTAAACTACACCTGAAATTTATTTCTACTTACCCGATATCTGAATTATTCTGCGTTTTATTTAAATACAAAATTCTCCCTATTCCCTATTAGAAACCAATTAAAAGATTTTTTTTGTAAATAATTTGATTCTTCATAAGTATCGACTAAATGATAAAGTCCGACCGATACCGATCACATAATTTTAGGCCGTAAACTAGCGTAAACTGCCGTTTAATCGGTCGGACTCTATAAAGAACTGTACGAGCTATACGACGACCCTGTTAAAATCAGTTGCATGAAATCCAAGCAGCTTAACTGGTTTGAAAGTGCTGCCAAGTAATTGAGTGAAACCGCTTCCATGAAAAGGTTTTCGAATAATTCGGTTTTATTATTTAGTGTTAAAAATTAAAGGTTTTAATGACGAATGGATCGCCTAACTAGGTATAACGTTGTTTATTACCGCAATATTTTTCTAGAGGGAAACATAGAGGAGATAAATGAATTCTTGATCAAGCCAAGTTCCTAATGACCTTTTTGCGGACCGAAAATATTGCAATAAATATTTTGTGGGAACGATTTTGAAAAATTATGTTTTTGTTTCGTTACGCTTTTGATTTATTACATTTGCGATTCAGTAAGTAATGACTCAAATGTATGTATGTATTTGAATGAGTAACTAAAATTAACGAATATGTAAAAGTATTTTGTTTATAGTCTTTTCCAGCATATTAAATTATTTATAAAGTTTTTTTTTTTTTGCTCGTAAATTTGATGAATAACAGCTAAATAATAAACGGCGTGTAATTGAATCATTGATCATTACATTCTCACAATGATTGCAATGATCGAGCGATGAGTACAAAAATAAAAGCAAATAAAAGAATTAACAATTTTTACGATCGATAATTAAAAAAAAAACGAAATACATCTTTTAGGTACCTACTGCTGCGAAAACTGCGAAAAGTGTTGTTTGTTTAATTGTACCTTGAAAAATGTTTAAACAAATCCAATACAATCAAGTCATCAAACACATCTCTACCATTTTATGAAATGAAATGGAATGCCTGATAAATAATTGTGGCAAAAAGGCTACTTAAAACTTTTATCGAGCATTTTTACGAGTACATATTTAATATGGCACTTTTTTAATGGATTTCCTCGTTTGCAGCAATCATAAAATTCTGTTGTTTCCATTTTAAAGCCATTTTTAAATTAATTTCCTATATATTTTTTTTTTATTATTTTGCACATTAAAATAAAAATAAAATATTTCTTTGTGTTTTGTTTTTTTTGTAATTAATGTGTATGCTGAAATTTTTATAAGTTTTATTTATTTATTTAATTTTTTTTGAATTTAATTTATTATGTGTGCTTTAGTTCCATTGTATTTTTTATAGTAACTGTTCAAATGTGGAATTTTGTTTGACTTTGAAAATTAACAGATCAGGCACATTTATAAAAAAAAAATAAATAAACAAAAGAGAATAAAACAGATCGAATGCTCGTTAAATTGACTAGCATCTTCTTATCAAAATAATCTACTTATTTTTCTGAAATAAAATTTCTTTTTACATAAATGCAACTAAAATGGGCCTATTATTGCCGAAATACAATTTTCATAAATAATTGTCTTTGAATTCTTGAAACGGTTAACAAAATTATGTAATGTGATATTCTCTGCCTGAACTATTGGGAGAGGATTGTAAGTTGCCGCAGCTTAACTATCTTGTAAGTTGCCGCGGCTTCTAAGCTGGTGGTTATACTGGCATTCGCTGTTCGACGAACACATAAAATTTGACCCTAGTGCTGGGTGTAGCGGTTACATTGGTGTTCGTTACAGAGTTGCTCTTTGTTGAAATTCAGTTTTTTTTTGTAATACTATATTGTTCGCAACGGTAACACTAAATGGTATACCCAAAAAACTTTAAACGATTTTATTAATATGGCGCGTGAAATTAACAATATAATTGAACAATTATGAAAATAAAATGATTTTCTTCAATAGTTTTATGAATAATATTCACTTTTAAAAACTAAAAAAATTCGCAACTTCGATTTTTGCATATGAAAATAATGATGTACAGGTTTGCATGTTTTCCTTAAATTTTACATAGATTTTTGTTCCTTTTTTGTAGAATAACTCATTGCTAACCCTGAATGCTCGGCGTGCTCGGTGTACATTTCACCCAGCATATCGTGTTCGGTGTGACAGTGAGTAAAAGCTCTTTTTTTTCGAGTTCGGGCAACAACAATTGCATGGTGTTCGCCAAGTAAACTTTGAATATAACCACAGCCTAAGTTGCAGTGTCTTGTGAGTTGCCGCAGCGGGGTTTCACCATGTTTCACAGGCGGCAGCACTATACCGCCAACACAAAACGTCAAGAAAAGAATCGCCGTTAACTTTAGTAAAGTCATTAGTCGATCGGACGTGCGATATTTCTAGCAAGTGAAAAATTAAAAGCGATGAATGTTTTAATTGGTAGTGGAAATGGTGAAATTTTTAAAAAAAAATTTTAATTTAAAAATTAAGTATTTAATGGCGATTGGGCGATAATCGCGATTCAATACAACTTTTTAGACATCCCAAGAAGTGGCGGAGTTGCCGCACCATTTTCCCCCCATTTTTGTGTTTCTTCGCGCCAATTGTTGTGCCAAATTACAATTTTATCATCTCTTAGTCATTTTAAATGCACTTGGGTGAAAATTATATCGATTTTGAATGACTTTTTCAATCTTTTTTTCGTTACTGTGTCTAGCATGGCTGCCCGCAGTCCATGAAAATCTGACTGCGGTGTGCAAGATTACGAGAAATTGTTGGAGGCAATTAAAGAAGTGAAGGTGAAAAAGGTGCCTCGTTTGCTGTGAACAAATGCTACCCAAAATTACAGCCAAGAACTCGGGCCGATGCCACAGCTCAGATGGCACGACAATGCATCCACGCCACTTGCATTGAGAAAACAAACACATTCTATTTTCGCCCAAATTGCGATTCCGTTGATGAGAGCAATAAATGAAGTTTCTTTCTTTCTTTTTTTTTAACCAAATAAATGTCAAATTCCTTTGGCATCCCTTAAAATTCAATAAAATGGCATAAATTCAACGAATTTCATTTATTTACTATTTCTGGTGTAACCAGCCAAAATTCGAAAATGGGCACTTTGGGACATTTCGTAAATGAGTTGTAATACTTTCTCATGAGTCCAAACCATTTGGTATCTTTAGCAAAACTGTAGCTGAGGCATGCTTCTTTCATGTAAAATTAAACATTTTTTCCTATTCTACTCCGAGTTGTCGGCCTTGGAAAAAAAGTGCGGTAACTTAGAAACCTCTCCCCTACAATTTTGAAGTTAAGTATTTTTATTGCCGTCATTATGCAGGCCCAGAAACGTCACTGATTGGGCCAACGGAAGCATAAATATTAAAAACCCTGTTGTTGAGATTTTAATTGAAGAACCTGCGTAATTTGATATTTTCACGAATGAGTTTGTTTTAATTTAATTTTTTTTTTAATCATTCCACAGAAAGTTATGTGGCAGACATATTTTATGGTATATTAGCAGTACTTAATTTCCTTTCCATTTTCTGTTTAGATCGCGTCGCTGTGGCGTAGTGGTAATGAGTTGGACTGCTACGCAGAGTTTCTGCGGTTCGAATCTCGGCACAGGTAAAATCAAACAAAAAAAAAAGGAGAAAATAATTTTTCTACACGGCACCACCTCTTGGCAGGCAATGTCAAACCTACAAGAGTAAAAATTGCTATGAAAAGCTTTTCACTTCGCCGTTCGGATTCGGCATTAGATTGTAGGTTCCTTCCATTCATGTACAAATATAACACGCACAACATGAGTAGATGCGAAAAGCTCGGCCTAGGCCCTCCATGGGTTGTTGTGCCATTAAAAAGTAAAAAGTAAAAAAGATCGCGTGCTCCAACCTCGATCGAGGTCATTTGTTAAAGTAAAAGCCTTAACAAATGATCTCCAATAAAATATAAATTCCCTTTTAATCCTCGAGGAGCGACTCCTGATCAGCTGTGGGGTGATTTGTCGATTTTCCTCCCCTTTCTTTTAACTTTGACCTCAATGGGACGGCACTTTGCCTTACCCCATCTCTCAAATTTTTTGCCTCATGTATTTTTTCTTCGAACCTCATAAAATTAATGGGTCCGGCGTATCGAAATCGAAAAGTCTAGCTGTGAGTAGCTATGATTGGGAAAATGTGCAATTATAAAACAAATTGTTAAGTTACCTATTCGGAAACAAGTGCTTCTCGGCTTTCTACCTTTCCAACTTTATAAAACTACTTACTTACTAAAACCATGCCCAATATCAGTTTTAAGCTATTGACAGGTTGTTTCCAACTTTGTAAAACTGCTAACTAAAACTATGCCAATTATTGTTTTTAAGCTTTTGAGAATGGGTTTGTGTTGTCACTGTTATCACTACTCTTTTTTGGTTTAACAAAAAAATTTGGGATATAGAAAGTTGAATATAGTGACTATGGCCATAGATTGGTCATATTTCTGTACATTTTATAGTATTTATACTGCACAGTACACTCAGAGTGCAAAAAATGTCACTGAGAGGATGACAGAATTTGATTTCGATATTTGCATTATTGCCAAAGAATGGGGTACCCGGTAGAGTCAAAATACTTGGTGCTGATAATATAGTGAAACGAAAATACCATCAGGATATCCTGTATACATCCGAGAAATGTGTGTGTATCGACAAACTGCATGCGAAGGTAAAACGAAACAGGTGTAAAAAGAAGCTAGAAGGTAGCAAGTGACATAGCACCTACACGTTTAAGGTTTTATATCACCCAAGGAATGGGTAAGTCAAGTTGTTTCTACGAACTTTCTCGATATTTATAATCTAGATAAACTGTTTTAATTACTCACTTTTTAGTTTGGGGAATCCTTTCGAATAATTACAAATCGGCAGTAATTCTTTCAACAGTGAAACAAAATATTACTTATTCGTAGTCTAATTAATGAATCGATAGAAAATTATGCACATACGAGTATGTTGATTACCAAAGAAATTGCCCAACTCACAATTAGGTAAAAACCAATTAAAAAAATTCACACACACATACCCACATGCATCGGCATCAAACGTTATGTGTGATTTGGAAATTTAACAAAAAAAAAACAATTATAAATTTTTAGCATATTTTCGAGAAAATTACAAAACAATTTTGGTTAAAAAAAAGTTGCGTATAATATTTTTTGTTGTGGTTTGCTAGGTTTTCTTCTTTTTATCGCTTTAATGCACCAACACCACACATTTTTGTTATTTGTGTAATCACACGCGCGCCACACATTTGTTTATGTTGCAGAATATTTCAAGAAGAAGAAGAAGACACAAATAAAACAAATATCTTGTAAGGAAATAATTCACATTAAAAACGAAAAGAAAAAAACAACGAGAAGATGAAAAATTAAAAAGAAAATGCTCACTACCTCAATGGCAATTGGTTTGTTGTCGTTGCCGCCGTTGAGTAAAAATTTTGCGCGTTGCGTTTTCCTGAGTATTTTTCAGTGAGTTTTTGCTTTTCTGAAATCAAAAATAAAAAGCTCTTACTCAGATTCTCAACTCAGATTCCAATGTAAAAGAAAATAAAAATATTTTCAACCGCTCACTTTGCAAAATTTTTGTATTTCCAGTTCCCAAAATTAAGAAAAAAAAAAAACACAAAGCAAAATTAGATTTTTCTGACTTTTTTTCTGTTAATACTTTTTGAGTGTCTGTTGGAATCGTTTTTTTTTGTTTTTTTTTAAATTACATGCGAATTTATGCTATATTTAAGGGTTGTTGTTGTTAGACTTTACATTTTTTTAATATTTTGATTGCTCCTCTTTATTTTTTGTTTGATTGTAATTTCGAATTTTTAATTTGGCGCACGCAATTTGCGTTCTATTTTTATATTTGTTGTTGTTTTTATTTATAACTTAATTCCATTTTGGATTACATTAAATTTGTGCGGCGTTGCTGTTGTTGCTGCTTCATTTCGTTTTTGTTTTCCAAGTAGCAGATACTAAATTCGGTGTTGTTGTTGGTTTTTTTTCTTGGCCTCCGCATTTTGCAGATACATTTTTAGATACTGATAATTTTAAATAATTCGTTTTTCTTTTTTGGATTTTGTAATTGCGTACGTTAAAAAATTCCAATTTCAATTTCGATTTCAATTTCAATTTCAATTATTTAACTTTTTTTTATAAACAAATTCCTAAAAAATATTTCAACAAATTGCAATCGTTGTGTGTCTGTCGGCAATATACTTGTATACACATATATAAGTATGTATGTATGTGTGTATGTATGTATTTATGTGTTTGCATATGTTTATACCGTGTGACGTCACTTTTTATGTACATTCATACACAGGTGGAAATATCCGTAATATAGTTGAAATTTTCATTACTAATACTTGTACATTGAGAGACACAAAAATATTAGACTATGTCTTTTCATGAATTTTACTTTATGAAATTCCTACTTTCGTTGTTTTTCCGTTCCCCAATAGTACATATTTTATAACCAGTTATAATATTAACTAATCACTTTTATTAATATTTATTATATCCATCACAATTCACTCTTTCCTCCCAGCTCTGGCATCGGTGATATTGATGATGATCCGATGCTGTTGCCGCTTCGCAATGCAATAAACAATTAAAAACGTTTTTCTTTTATTTTTCACTTGAGTTCATCACTTTACATTTTATTGTACGTTGCTGTTGTTGTATTTTTTCTTTAGCAACTTTTCCGATTTTTTCCGCTTTTTCCGCACGTTTGATCGGGAGTACAAGAAAACCGTATCTGAATGTGATCTTCGCGTGCGAGTTCGCGTTCTTCGTGCTCATTTTCTTTTTGCGGGGAATTCTTTCGTTTATAATTTATTTTCAATTTCAGAATAAATGCCATGGATTTTGTATGCAGAACGTGGAGAAATTCATTTGAGTAGGTAGTAAAATTTACTCGTTTTATATTTTGCTTTGAATTTACTCTCAGCGCGTTTTATCTCATATGCTCGTGTATTATTTTGCAATTAGTTGAAAGGCAAATTGATGTGTTAATTGTGGTATAATAAAAAGATTTTACAAGTAAAATCCTGAAAGCAAAGTTACCCTACATACCCCCTGAAATAAATCCTCTAGATTAAATTTTATGGATTTTGCGTGAAAAAAATTTTTTTTTTGTCAGCCTCACTCACTTTATCAAATTTTTGTAGCGGAAGTAGTTGGTAGTCAGTTATTTTTGAAGGTATTTTAACTGTGTATGTATACTGGAGCTCCTAAACCGTATCCAACATCGAGCTATAAAGCTAATAGGAGACAGTAGAGTTTCCAGCTCTATTGACTCCTTGGAACATCGTCGAAACGTGGCTTGCGCCTCATTGTCTCGACAAAGTAAGGTGTAATACATATACATATATACACATTTGCATATTTTGTGTGCTTTCTTTACCTTTTGATAATGTTTATATGTATATATACTTGTGTAAGTCAGAGCCAGGAATGAAATCGAAAATTTCTTATTGTTAGTAATATACTTAGTATAATTTTAAAATTAAATTAAAATTTGTCATTTAATCTTTCCCTGTTTCTAGGCTTTTTATCTGAAACTATTTCCTCAGGATAATGAAATTTTCGATTGTGACACTGAATTATGTAGTATTTTCAGTTTCATTCCTTGATACAAACTTTTTACTGTAGAATACTTATAACAAATTCTGGTTTTTCCTAAAGCAGTGACAATAATTTCTTTTTTTCTCGGATCTTTATTGATAAATTATCCTCCTACTCTAGTATTTACCCATTTTACATATTTACTTATATCTCAGATTTGCTGCTCCTTCTCGTCTTTCCCTTTCTCACTTACTTACCTCTTTGCTTTCTTGTAATTTGTTCCAGTTATCACCTAGAGCCTTCGCAAAATGATCATCAACAGATGCCATAACATCAGAATTCGTTGAAATCGATGCATTCGATGACGAATTTGGTGAAGCTGGTGGTGTATTGCTGGCCGATAGGCCGGGCTCTGTTTTAATGCGCATTATAGCAGTCACTAATGCTGGTGCTGCATTGTTACTGGAGGAAGCGGCAACGGTGGTGGAGACTGAAGAGGTAGTCGAGGAGGAAACCAACCCTGTATTGGATGTAACCGCAGCTGCGGGTGAATGACGTGTTGAGGGAGAAGGTGAATATGTTGTTGAATGTAATTCAAAGGGCGATGCACGTTGCAGTTGTGGAGGCGGTGCAGCAAGTGGAAGTGGTGGAGGTGTTGCTGAAGTCGAAACACTAGAAAGGTTCTTTGCTGGTAAACGATGTTGTTGTTGTATTAATACCAGAGTAGGTGAAGTAACAGTGACAGAAACTGAATTGTTAGCAGTAGAATTTCCTGTGGTTGCAGGCAATGGTGATTGTGGTGAATTGCAGCGTTGCAGCGCTAATGGCTGTTGTTGCGGCGGCGGCAGCCCCATCATGGACGCCGACATAGCCTTCTCAAGCCGTGGTGAAATGGGTTCTGATTTTACTTGCGATATCATTGCAGCCGGTGACAACAGCACAGAAGTGGGTTTCGGTGAAATCAAAATGCTTGCGGATGGGGTAACGCATAGTATGGTGATGATGTTGGATGAAAATGAAACTGTTGTGGCGGTGGTGGCGTTGGCGTGGCTGTAGGTGTATTCATTGCCACTGCCATTGCTGGTGACGGTTGCGGTGGTGGTGTTAAATTTAATGCTGGAGTGGAGGCTTGTGGAGTGAGGCACATGGAAATCGATTCAGCGCTGGCGGTTATCCTTTTCACGATTCGAGATCAAAGTATTATCACGAGATAATTCACGTTTCGGCGGTGCCTGCGTAATAACACTGGGGCGTGCTAGGGATGTAGCATAAGTGGAGCCAGGCAGAGGCTCCCGGTAAGGAGGCGTTGGTGATGGGCGATACTTCATTGTGGTAGATGTCGCAGACATATAAATGGGAGTCTCCATATTGCTATGAAGATGGTGTGCATGCATTGTTGCTGCCGGCACCGATGACGACGACCCTGCTGATGGCGTCGGTGTTGGGCGATTAGTTGATTCACAAAGCGGACGCATTGGTGCAGCAGCAGCAGCAGCCATCATCATCGATTCATTCATGTTATGCGGGTGACGCTATGTGCTGCTGTAAGTGTATGATGCGCATGTATTGATGGGGGTGGTGGCGACAAAGCCGTTGGCGCTGATCCTGATAGGGGTAATATCACTCACGTCAATATCACTCTTTGAATATTTCACTTGTATGGGAAGTACCACTTAACCTATTTTACCCATTTCAAAACTTAAGCTCTTCATGACAAAAACAAATGAATGTTAGAGTTACAAATAACTATTATAAAAACTATTTATAAGTAGGCATTCATTGTGGACAAAGTTTTAATTAAAGTTATTGTTCAGTATTTCAAGAAGAAAGCAATCGACTTTTTCGCATGAAATAATTTGAATATCAAGTAGGCCTTGATTTTCAAAAAACTTGATTTCATTGTAAATTTCGCTATGTAATTGTAGAAATAGTCCATTATACGCTTTCGTCTTGAAGCAGTCTTTCTTTGTTCCCATCCAAAAGGTCCCAAGATGTCCCACTTGAGTGCTTCGAAGTACTTAAAAAAGTCGAAGGCGTTTGTCCAGCATTGGAACCAACATTCTTTGGTGCACAAAAATGTGGGTGACTTCCCAAATCGCGGCATTTTCAGAGCTACCTCGAAACAGGAGGACTTGGTTGTAAACAGGATTTTCGAAGCTAATCCAGCCATATCCTTGAAAACAGCAGTATTATTATTCATAAAGTCATCTTAAAAAGTAAAGGAAACTTGTTCAAATCGATCTAGTTTTCTCAGTAAAATTGACTAAAATTTACCTTTTTAATCCAAGCTTTTTTTCACGGAGAACTACATTACTGTTTGTCAGGTTTCCAAAACAAGACAAAAATGTAAACCTGTACCCGAACTTACTTTCTCTGAATCTTTATCCGAACTCGCAACGTGCTTTATGACTTGGCATGAACATTTTTTGAAGGTTACCCATACCCTTAACTCATTTTAGGTTTAGCCTTCAGGTTCAAATTCTGCTCTTACTACTTTTCAATCAGCAGTACCAGGTGCAATATTAATACCGACATTCTTGATTTATTGGCAAATTTTATTCGCCATAAAAGTTAAGCTGAGACGATACTAACAACCATGTCGAAATTATTTGGTCTATTAGTTGAACAAAGTTATGCAATCCAAGAAGCTCTCACTTCAAAAGACATCATTGAATGCTATTTCTCTCAATACGTCAAAGTATGAACAAATTATCTATAGTTTAATAAAAATTTCCAGAAACCTAATCACTGTTTGATCATTTTTTTGTTGCGTTTATTAGGCAATATTTGTTAAAAGCTTATATTAGACAAACTTTTCGATATGTAACTTCTAAGAGTAGTCGGCCATGGCTTGTAAGTAATACAAGAGAAACAATTTTTTCCGCCCTTTAATTTCAACGCTTCAAGAATGTATGAAATTTCAACCATGTATATATGTATGTAGATGTAAATATAGCGTGGAAAGTAGGTGGACGAAAATGAATTGATGGAAGAAAGTCCCCATTATCTTTTCGGCTTAGCAACTGACCTCCACAGTTTTTGGATAGATTCGCCTGGTCTATCATTTGGTTATATCAATACGATGCCAAATTTTAAGAAGACGATGCTTGGAATTTAATGAACTAGTTCATACAAATGATGTAGATCAGTAGTTCGTTCTCTTTTAATGAACTAAATTTTTGATGGTATAAAGAATTATAATCTTGTATAAATTTTTTTTCCATTTTTATAAGAATTTTAAGCCTAGGTCCTCCAAGAGCTGTTGTACCATTAAAAGAAGAAGAATGAAGATCTTTTCTAAACAAGTAAAATTGTTTTATTTGCAAAATTATTAAATAAATTATTTATTTTGCGAAAACTAAGAAGTTTACCAAAGTAAACGAAGTAGAAATCCGTTCATTAAAGTGGTTTAAAATACGTACTCAGTTCTAGTGCTCAAAATAAATACTACAGAGATCATTTCAAAAGTCAAAAAAGAGAGGATTACATGCCATAAAAATATTCATAGAGTAAAGAATACATGTGAAATTCCCATACATTTTCTAATTATTCTTCAGAATGGTAAACATAGGTTTATAGATTTTTTTTGGTAAGGACTTTATTTTTCTTGAATTTAAAATCAGTAATCAGTACAGAGTATTTTTTTTTTTTTTTGATATAAAAAGGAGCAATAAAATTTGGTCATTATAAAATGGTTTATAATTATGTCCTGATAGTCCTGATTACGCTTTCGATGGCACCAGTTTCTGTATTCCAAGATACCTAATCGGTAATTTCCATAATCATTTAGCGAGGCTAAATCCCAATGAATCGTAGCTCAGCTTTTTATATTTTTATAGATACGAATTGGAAGGCGCATGTGCTGTAGACTTAAAGCCTCTTGAGTGTCTTTTTTGCGAAATCTAAATGAGTGTACATTTTCTGCTCGACTTTTTTTTATACAGAATATATAAATTGCGGACACGAAATTGACATTCCAAAGTGATGTCGCTGTAAAAGTCAAATTAAATTTACACCAGCATCAAAAGTAGACAGACATATGTATTTCTAAAAAGAAAACAAAAAAACATATACTTACTAAAGCATTTTGTATTTTGTAAATAAATAGTTCAAGGCGGCACGCTCGTGACAAGAGCGAGCGCCGTCGTAAAAGTTCACGATTTTGTTTATGAGCATTTCACGGATATAAATTAACATGACGAATGTGGTACATACGACGGGAGGAGAAGAGGAGGAGGAGAAATGTGAAACTTTCGCAATTGACAAGAATTTTATTTATGAATTATGTTTGCATTCTGTATGTGTGAATGTTTAATGCTATGTTTTGTTTTGTTTTTTTCCAGTTGGGGAGAACCTCTACAGAAACACAATGTTGACCTTGTGCTGGGAGTGCATGTTTTGTTTCATGTTTTTCTTTTCAGTTTCCTTTCAGCTTTTTGTTTATTTCACTTCGTTATCAATAAATTTTCAAAAGAAGGCGGTTAAGATTTAGACAGGAATTTCATGTCAATGCTACAACGTGATCGTGATGATTTCGCCGTGTTCGCGTTACAGACATAAATAAAAATTATAAAATGAAGTGTTGTAGATATTACAACAACCAACAGACAAACACAACTACAACGCACGAAATGTTAACAAAAAATTCAAATTGACTTCTTAATTAAATATTTAAATTAAGAGAAATTATTTCATCGAAAGTCTTCATGTTTACCAGATACGAGTAGTACTTGTGATTTATTTCATTTCATTTCATTTCACTTCATTTCATTTTTCAATGATTTTCAAGGTGAGGTGAGCGGTGCGGCGGGGTAGAGGGAAGGTACCATAGGTGCAGTATGTTATACCTAGATATGCTATGTGATGCGTTGGCATGTCAGCGATGCCGGATGTTGGCTCGAAAAATAGGTACTCGACCAGGTTGTGCTTTTGTTGTGCTTTGTTGTTGTTTTTTGGCACGCACGATTTTAAATAATTTTACGCTACAGCCAGTTTTGTTGAAAAAGAGTATGGCAGAAGAGGCCGCTATGGGTTGATAACTAATCTGGATTAGTTTTATTATGGGATCAGAATAAATAAAAAATATTAAATGATTGTATTGACCTTCAAATTTTCAAGTCTTCCGAGTGATTTGCACAATTCCTGCATTAGTGTTTTAATATTTAAGGGGTATACCCTCTAATTCGTATTTTACTAGCCCGAAAAGAATTATCAGCCAACATTGGATTCAAATGTCCATAGAGCAAAACTTTTTGTAGATGACATTAGTTTTCACTTTTTTTTACTAATGCTCAGAAACCCATACAAAAAATGAAGGATTTTCGATAAATCTTTTCTTTGTGGGTGTTTTTTTTCCATGTGATGTGGCGTAAACGTTGTTAAGTTAGAGAGTAGATTAAGAAATAAATGAGTTGGTCCTATCCGATTTTAGTATACAATGAGGAAGAGATTCACTACGTTTGAGGAGCCTTAATTATTCTAAATTATGGGAAAATTGGCATAATCGAGACCCAAAATTTGATCAATATTCAAACAAGAACTCAGCTCAAAATCTGAAACAATTCAATAAAAAAAAAATTTCTTAATATTTAAACCAAAGCTCAGTTTAAAACTTAGACCAAAAAATAAAAGAAATTAGACTGAAATTCAAACCAATTTAAATCACAAATCAGACGAAATTCAGATCAAAGCTCAGCTCAAAATTCAAACCAAAATCAGACAAAAATCATTCCATAATTGCAACCAAAAATTATAACAAATTCAGATGAAAGTTCAATCCAAAACTCATACCAAAATGAGTTGAAAATGACCAAAATTGTTTCGTTCGACCGTATTAGGTTATGGAATTTTGAATTAGACTTTATACAAAGTTCAGAGGTCGAATCGTCTGAATCGTGAACGTAAAACTCGTCACATAATTCACTCCGAAATTCATGCCTACAATTTAGTGCAGTTTCGGAGTGAAATTCGTGACGACTTGTGAATTCACGGATTAGCTGATTCGACCCCAGAACGATTTGTATAGAATAGATAAAAAATAAGCATTCGGATGTCGATGGCACTTTGATGGTGTGACGTACTATTTAAAAAACTGAAAAAATAAGAGTTTCGGGCAGGGTATTTTTAAGCTTACCAATACCGATTCGATATTGTACTTACTATTTTTTTTTATTACAGACATTTTATATTTTTTGTTTTTTTGCTCTTTTACATACAGGTTTGCTTTTAATGAATTTGTTTCCTCAACGTAAAAATTTTCGCGTATACTCGTACATTTTCATTTCGAATATCTCATTTGCCTTCTGATGATGGCTGATGATGCTTGTGAGTGCGAAATTATTTTTTGACGGAAATTGTGTGGAGGCGGGTGTGAATGTTGTAGGCATTGACAATTTAACTATATGCACCCATCTATAGTATGTGTATATGGGTATATGGGAGGTGAAGATCGGTTGCTCGGCGATCGGTGCTGATGGAGGCAACTTTACAATCCCTACATATTTTGTGTTAATTGGCGAGCATTTTTCAAATATGTTGTGTGTGTGTGGTTTTCATTTCAATTTCAATTTTGTTTCGTTTCATTTTATTTTTAATTTGAATTGGATTTGTTGGTTTCTGTTTTCTTTGATTAATGTAGGGCCCTTATTTATAAATGTTTTCATTCATTCTGAGCGAAATAAGTAATTGAAAATTTTTGAGTTATAATCGTAATGTAAATGTTGTTTATGCGAAAAGCTCGGCCTAGGCCCTCCATGGGCTGTTGTGCCATTAAAAGTAAAGTAAATGTTGTTTATTAACTAATATGGTATATAGGGTAGGATAAAAGGAAATTTCAGGAAAGTGAAATAGCAAAGTTTAAAGTAAGATAACTTTGTAAGTACTGGTCGAATCTGGCAAGTCTTTGTTGCTAAAGATAGTTGACATCTCTGCGAATCATAAACAATTTTTAGCCATTGACATTTATTCTTTATTCAACTGTTTTAACGTCACGTTAACGTTGCAGAATTATCTTAATGGAGTAAAGTTGAATTCACAACAGGACTGCAAAAGGTCTTGTCCGAGTTTGTCGACCAGAAACCCCAGGAATGCCTTAAGGACGGTATTATGGTTTTGCCCGAAAGATGGCGAGATGTAGTCTATAATAATGGAAAATATTTGAAATTGGTATAATGTACTTAAGTAAGATATTTATATTGACCTTAGTCAAGGTTTAAGAAAGCTTAGCCAATTCTTATAAACATAAAGCACTGGACCCATTGCTGTAGTGTCATATCGAGTTAAGAGTTGTAAACTTTGATTAAATCTTTTAAAGTCAATTCTAAGTAGGTATGTTGATAATTATAAATTCGTCTGAAATAGCAAGTTCTGCGTAGACAATCTAAAGACATTTCAAGCTCTTAACTGGTATTTTTAACAAAGTTTAACCAGAAATATACCATATGATTACCAGAATACCTGGTAATCATATTTAGAAACCTAAGGTGATTCTATGAATCAGATTCTTCTATGGCAAAGTAAAGAAACTGAAACTAGACTAGAAAAACTACAGTTTTTTATGATATATGTAAATTATAATCTACTTTTCCTTTCTAATGTGGCTTAAATGCATTTACTGTATGCATAAAATAGGCCCAAATAAAAAGGAAATACACATGCTACAAATAAAGAAAAGTATTTAGCTTTAAGATTAAAACAAACATAACATGCGTCACAGATACGAAGTAAGTTGTTCATGCGCACATAACGATGATAATCATCATCGCAAACAACAACAACAATATCATCATGAGCAACAACAGCAATATCAAATATTTTACTTTTTTTTTATCTGGTATGAGAGTATATCATTGTAAATCCTCTTCATCTTCCACGTTTAAGTAGATGAACAAAAATAGAATGTGATGAAGGCAAATACGAAGTACAAATATGTTCAATCAGAAAAATTAGTGCGGAATTTAATGATTTGGTATGAATTTTTTCTATATGCAAAAGACAAAGCGGAAGGTGCGTTCTTAAATTGTATTTTAGTTTGTAACATACATATTTTGTCCCTTCCACTCTTGGGATAGTATATGGCTTCTATTGCAAGAAGCCATCTAATTTTACATTAGTCTCAAGTAAGGTCACACTTTTCGAGTTCTCGAGTCCTCGAGTTCTCGATTAACTGTTCTCCGTCATGCATATCTTCTTCCTGCTGAGACCATTTGCTATAGTTATATCTCTCTGTATATCTCTCTGTTTATCTCTTTTTGATTATACTCACAAGGAGTCTGATGAGCCTCTATGCTATCCACGAATTGAATGAGTGTAGTTGATGAAATACTGAATAATTGAAGAGAACATAGTGTTCTATGGTACGTAGGGAGGACGATTTTTTCTGTTCATAGCGCTTAACTCGCATAACCTGTTTTATTTACAATGTTGATATTCTCTCTGGCAAACCTAAAGTTTATGAAGCCTGCCCAATACATTAGATAAATTTTAACTAACTATTGCGTTATATTTTTTATTTTTAGTGCAGTCCGAATTGCTACGCAACCGATGGCATTGAATGCCTTTTAATCCTTTTGAGAACAGGCAAATTTTGTCTTTGCAATGGTATGTTTGAAGGGGCCAGCCATCGGGCTCATATCTTTGGATATCCTTAATTATAAATTTTATTTAAAAGAGAACTTGGTAAATAAATGGTGCTATGTCCTTCATACGTTTCATCATTCATCATTAAGATCTCCATTTGATTTTAATAAAATTGCAGACGCACATCCGTCGGTTTGGGCGGTTGTTTACTTATTGTATGGGAGTTTAGCAGAGAAAAGAAAAATATTTGTGAAGAGGTTTGGAGTTGAACATCTCGTACAGCCATTTACTGTACATTAGATGACCTCGAAAGTCTAGAGCGTAGCGCATTAGACTCTAATCCGTGAGGCCGTGGGTGTTGTGCCCGTATTGGTCTGTTATACATCTATTGGCCCTGCGTGTCCCGCGAAATGCCACTTCAACTAACTAATTAAAAGTACAGCACTAAGATTTTGTACAAGGCCGTTGGCTGACAATCGATACAAAATAATGGAACAAATGTGGGCGATGTAGAAAAAGGGTCCGCGTACCTGAAATATTATGATGGCATAGGCTTGTATTAGTATCGGGAGACGATGATCATTTGAATGTGAAGTTTAGATGTTTGTGGCATTCATTCGGCATTGTCGCGGAGATTAAAAAAAAAAAAAAAAAATTTTTGCCACGCTCAAATGATTATTTCTTTCATTTTCTTTTCTTGTTATAATTTTCGTACTAGCCAAAATGTGCCAGGGCTGAGAAGTTAATATAAAATTTTTGTTTTAAGAATATATACAGGGTGTCCCAGAGTGACCGATCAATAATGAAGAGGTCGATTTCATGCAAAATTCAAAGATACTTTTCCCTTGCCGCTGTTGTTTCAATCTTTTGTTGTTTTAATTTTTTTAGTTTTAACCGTTTATTATATAACTATTTTTTATTTTGCAACTAAAACATCTTTATTTTGCTTTGGTTGAAATCGCACTCTGATTGGCTATCTTCAAACGAGAATTACTTTGTTAATATTGATTTTTGGAAAAATGCCAAGGGAAAAAATGTCTAAATTTTGCAATAAATCCATATACTTAATCCTTCTTTATCGGTTAATCTGAGACAACCTGTATAATTTCTATGTTATCGCTATTGAAATAAACTCATAATATTTATGAAGTGAAATCTTAACAAAAATGCCCATATAGAAATTTTTAATTTGATTTTAAATGCACAAATATCTTTGAATATTTCATGAAGTGAGCATATGCACGAGTACATACAAAAACAAGAAAAACAAATTAAAGTCCAATTTAGATATGCTAGCAAGTCTCAAAGGATTTACGTACTATTACAGACAACACTTGGCATATCCATGCAAAAGGACACTCACTTGTGGCTGCAGCACTTATCGAATGCTGCACAGCACAAAAAATAAACACAGAACACAAATTGCAACTAATAAAATTTACTTACTATTTGGCCGAAAAGCAAAAACATATTTAGCCATTTTTGCTGCGCAATCGTTTTTACAACAAATGTACTCGTCGTAACGGTAATGTAAAGTAAAAAATGATAAAAAAAAGCAAAGCAAATTCACACCTTAAAGCAATTTACATTGCATTATAAACACAGCAAAAACAACAACAAAAAGCAACAGCTTCAGCTTCCGATTGAGCATAGAGTGTTGGGGTACTTGTTAAAGCTTTAGCTTTTTGTATACTTAATCCTTGCTAGATACCGAATTCAGATATGCAAATTTAATGAACGCCAAAAGGAGCATTTACTATTATCCACACAAAATGCACACACAAAATATAAGATTCGATAAAATTGCTCAAGGATTTTCTTCTTTCCACTCAATTCTCAAGTCTTTTCTTTGTGTCTTTAACTTCTGGTGTGTGGCAATCGGATGCAAACATCATGGCTGAGTACATACATTGGAAAATAATTGTTGTGTTAATAAATGCAGTGAGATAAATTTTATTTATTTCTATGTATACGATACGAGGGAGGACTTATGTATTTTTTGCAATTAAAATTTAAATTTATTCCAATTGTTTGTGTGTGTGTGTGTGTGTGTGTGTGTGTGGCAGTAACCATATAAGCCTATGAAGCATAATATTAGATATTTTATGATTTTCCTCTTTTAATATTCAGCAAGCACAGAAGACCTTTGATACTATTTTATTGTATTTTGTTTTACAAGAATGAACAAAGAGTTTTCCTCATCATCATCGTCAAAGGCTAATAATTTATTCATTGCAAAATTTTGACAAAATTCTTGAACTGCACCGCAGTGCACTGCAACTGAATGTGCAATGTAAGCACAAATTTTAACATTGTTTTCTCAAATACAGACATTGTTATTTGGCAAACAAAGTCGAAATCATGACAAAAATATCATACATATTTATACAGGATCAGAAAGAACGATTATGTTTGATATTTCGGAATGTGGGATTAACAGCTGAAAAATAATCAAGAATTTTTGTAGCAATCAAATTTTTCTGACCTGGATTCGAAACATACATCGCATATACGTAAATTTTTAAGAAAAAGAGATTGAAGAAAAATCGAAGTACTTACATAGCCCGATTAGGAATATCCTAATAGCCCGACACGGATATCCTCTGCTAAAAAGATAATTTTTCGATGAACTGTTTGAGTTTCAGAACTGAATTTCCATAATTTTTCAATCACCTGAACCAAATGAAATGAATCTATAAAATAAGACCTTGTGGTACCTGCGCCGTTTTCCGGTGATATTCCCATGGTTACCTCGTTAATCACTTTTTTTTCCGGATACTAAACACAGTACTTATACGTCATAATGTGAAACTTTAAGTGAAAAGTTATATGCATTATATATATGTATACCATATATTTATTTATTTTGCGTTGTGGAATAAGTTCTACAAAAAATGCCCTTCACTGAGTTATATTCAACGACAGTCACTTTTTTCTTCATTCTTTATAAGTATTCTCCAAGTATTCGGTAGTCTTTATTCTCCATTCACGTTCCTGTGGATTTTCATCAATCATGCTGAACGAGACCAATCCATTCTCAATTTTTATGCATTTCTAATTGAACTGGAATTTGATGCGCCCTCCCCCGGAATATGAAGCTTGAAATTGTGGCTGGCTAAAATAATCTGAGTGTCAATGGTTCATGATAACTTAGTAAGCTAAAACCTGAGGTGTTGCATTCCACGTTTAGAAATGGAACAGCAGAGTTACTTTGAAATTTGAAGTTGAATAACGAATTGAATGCGAATTGAGTTCTATGTTACATTGAGGATACCGAACACCTGCTATCCTATGACGGATGATTTTTCCGTCGTTTATTCTGTCAAGATATGAGAAACTTCCTTAACCTCTAACATCCATCTTAATACACTCCATCTAAAATATTTCCGCACTTTTAGTGTAGATGCGTAGAATACTATGGTTTTGTCGATGTTGAGTTTTAAGCCCGCTCTGGTAAAAATTTCTAGTTTGTGAGCATTAACAAGTGATCTGCTTAGCCGAAATATTCTAGACGCCCGTGTAAACCCTAAGCGATGCCTGAATTCTCAAGAGGCGTATTCTTTATAACAATATCTATAAAAGCCAAAACCCTTACACATATCCCCACCCAAAATTTATATTTATTAACTCATTTCCTTATTATGCAGGTCGCATCGGAATACAGAGCTTCCACAAGTTGTATCAGGTTTTGAGAAATCACTTTGGAATTTAAGGTGTAAATATCGGAAGTTATCTGTAAGTCTTCAAGTCAAATTCTTAGGGCATTTATAATTGATGCACAATTGAGAATTTTTGAAAAAAAAATACTCCAAAGAAACTGGAATAAAAAACCCTATAAGAAATATCGATACGCTGCCGAGGATAACAAATAAAAGTCAAGGTGGTCCGAAGGTTGCCAACGGCCAAAAGCTACCAACCATTTTCTACGTAAAATTCTTATTAGAGAATTGCATTTTAACTCACACTTAAGGCATTTTTCACGAAAACTTAATTGATTAACATACATGAAATTACCTTTTCAACCCTTCCTTTTTAAAACTTTTTAGTTTTATTTCCGCCTTTCCTGTTGCGGTTTCTTTTTTTTCTGTAATGACCAAATCCTTAACAATTGTTTAACATATTTGGTTGGAATTTTTAAAATGTTTCCAGGCTGTTTGGCACCCTGTTTATCACATGTAAGTATCACACATGTACATACATGACTCAGTATACTATACGAGTACATTAATATTGATTCGTCCATATGTATCTAAATATACAACTACATACATAGATATGCTACACCTGATTAGCATTTTAATTACATATTGATTGTACATACATTGAAAATTTCCAAACCTTTTCGATACACTTCACTAAAGTGTTGCAAAGGCATGCACTTTTGGCAATATGTTAATTTGTTGGTAATAAAGTAACTGCTACATATGAACGCACAAATTTTAGAATTTATTTAATCTAATAAAATAATCAAGTTCCTACACATAGGCTGTCACAAGTCAATTGAGAAGTTAGAAATTGGTATGGAAAACTTTATTATTTTTTTGAGGAAAATGCCCTCATGAGTGGCACCGAATACGCAAATAGAATGTTACGCTTTAATTACATATTTTTATGGGAGTTCAGGTTACGGTGGTGACTATACTTTGAAGTACCTATACTATTTTGAATTCCTTCGGCATTGACGCCTGAGGCGAAATTCCTCAATTACATAATTTTACTTCTTCTTACTTTACTTACTTACTTTTAATGGCACAACAACCCATGGAGGGCCTAGGCCGAGCTTTTCGCATCCACTCATGTTGTGCGTATTATATTTGTACATGAATTTTACTTCTTCATCATCTCTTAATGGCACTACAGCCCATGGAGGGCCCAAGGAGGGTATAGAAACATTGTTTTTTCTACTTTTTTGATTTTGCCTGTGCTGTTATTTGAAGCCCGGACAGTGTGCGTAGTAGGCCAGCGCACTAACAACACAGCGACCAGATAATATCTTTAATAAGTAAAAATTGTATTGTAATAAAATTAAATTAAAATTAAGTTTTTAATTTGTGTTGACTCGAGTAAATTGCTTCACTCGAGTATACTCACAAATAGAGTATTATTCGGTTAATAATAACAAATACTCGAATTAGTCGAGAAAAAAGTCCCATTACTCGAGTCTCGAGTCCCATTACTACCCAGTTGTGTTACTTTACTTACTTTTAATGGCACAACAGCCCATGGAGGGCCTAGGCCGAGCTTTTCGCATCCACTCATGTTGTGCGTGTTATATTTGTACATGAATGGAGGGGACCTACAGTTTAATGCCGAATCCGATCGGCAAAGTGAAAAGCTTTTCATAGCAATTTTTACTCTTGTAGGTTTGCCATTGCCTGCCTGCCAAGAGGTGGTTCCGTGTAGAAAACTTAATTTTTCTACTTTTTTTTTGTTTTTTATTTTCTTTATTTTGCCTGTGCCGAGATTTGAACCCCGGACACTCTGCGTAGCATTCCAATGCATTACCACTACGCCACAGCGACCCAGTTGTGTTTCTCGGTGAATTCCAAAAATTCAACATCAGTTGCCTCTACATAGTCTTCTCTTAAGTATTTCGCAACGATGATCTTGACGAGAGTTTTCATTTTTCGCTGCAAACGGTGTATTTTGAGACCTTATGATTAGATCTCTAAACTTCGCTTCGACAATCGGTCAAGAATGGGTCAAAAACGAGTTATGTTCCAGCTGAAGTGCAATTTCAATACAATTTCAGCAGAAATTGAGAAAGCTGTCGAAATTTCGCCTCATTTTATACGGCAATTTTGCTTGTTTACGGCCTCGTCGGTCATCAAAATGTCCTACTAAAAATTAGGTTCAGTGTTAACCATTCAAGCGACTGTTTGGCCTTATATAAAGCGACGTGGATAGTCTGTCTTCACTTTACTTATACGGAAACAAATCATGCTTCAAAATGCTCCGCAAGGTGGTTTCACTGATTCCAAAATTGTGAGCACGGTGACGATACGGTACATGTGGGTTCTCGGCAACACTCTCTCTTACCGATTTAACCCGTTCTGTGGAACGTCTTGGGCGTGGATGAACGGCTTATCGACGATCTCCCAGTGTCCCGTGCTCATCAAAGTTCGACACCAAACGATGAATAGTGTTTTCAGACGATGCATATGCACGTTGAGTTAACGCAACTGAACGGCTATTTTTAATGTACAGCGTCACTATTTCGGCGCGTTGTTTCGGTGTCAAGCTTAGTATCAAAAACTTGTTTACTTAAGTCAATCGGTTGATAAATGTTAAAATTATTCAATGTTTACATACCGCCATAAAAGATGGCGCACTCTGTAGATGTAACAAGAATATTTCATGATTTTGTTAATCCATCACTGAGGGTTCTCTTCCATATATGGTGATTGGATTACAATGAACGAAATCTATATAAAAATGTAGGCAGAAATATATGGCAGAAAAGGAAATATATCGGTCAATCACTACAAAAACCTACTAAAGCCATAATTGATCGGAACGTTCTGGTTTCTGATAAGAAAGGTCGAAATAGATTAACCCATAGTACCATTTATTTCACACCATGCATGTAAAACCCATCAACCACAATTTCATAATACCATAAGTGAGCTCAGCGCAGCTAAGTATCGAGGAAATCATTTGTTACGGCGCTAGACGCTAAGCATTTGGCACACTGGCATCCTTATTATTATAAAATGACTTCTTTAGATATTTTTGTATATAAATTTCGGCAAACAAAATTTCGACTAAAATTTTTCTTACTAAAAAAACTCTAAAAACTACTACCATCATAAGTACTTAGACATTTCTATTCATTCACTTCCCTTTTTAGAGGTTAGTAAATAGTGATACCATTAAAAATGTAGGTATATACATACTTACGAGCACTTTACTTTACTTTAGTGAAACGTTCATTTAGATTTATCTTCCACTTACATATTTCAAAGAAAATTCAAGTATTTATTGTGTAGGTGCTGCTGAGTGAAAAGATTTTTATATTTTAAAATTTGCCAGGCACACAAAGTGACATGCGACCAAAGCTTCACACGTCAAATACATACTCACACACACACATAAATACTCGTACTTGTATACTCGTATGCAAATACTCAGGATACAAGCAAGCTCTAGCACTTGCACTTTTCTAATAATGCCTACAAGTGTGGGCAAGTGTGTGTATGTGTGTGTGTGTGTGTGTGTGTGTGTAGTTGCAGAAGTGTTCGTGTATGAGTGAACGAGCTTTTGCTTTGTGAGTTGGAACTTGCAACATTAATTGCATGTCAGTTAGTAACATTATAAAGAGTGCAGGCAACAAGCAAGAAGCATCATCCAACAAACAACAACAACACCAAAAGACGTAATTTTCTTCTTTTGTATATGTACCATATGTTCTACGTACGAGTATGTATGCATGTATGTAATTCTTTAGTTATTTTCCTTTTTTTTGTTATAGTTTTGAATTTTTACATACTGACTGCACAACTTCAACAGGATAATTATAAAGTAATTTAAATTTTCCGCTTGGTTTCAAATACCATACACTCACCCCAGAAGGCAGAAGAGCAGAGCACACACACACACATCATTTTGAGATTCACTTCATGCACAGATATCGTATGCATGTTTAATACGTACGAGTGAATGTGCATGTATGAATTTGTAAAGTGTGGTATAATGCTCGTATGCATGAGAAATTCAGTTCAAAAATACACTCAATGCTAATTTTGATTATACACGCTGCGCATCTTTAGAGTTGTCACGATCTACATAAATGTTATACTTAGAAATTAACATAAACGACAATCAGTGGGCTCGCTGTGTAATGTCAGAATCATTTACTTTTGATGTTCACAAATTCTTTTATAAAAAGGAGTTCTGGAAATATTTCTGTTAAGTATTTATTACTTATCTTATACTCCTACTCCTATACTCAACGCTTGAAACCGTGAACTAATAAAACAAGGGGTGTTCACGTTAACTCTTGTTCACGTTTACAATTGTTGGAAAAAAAATCTGTTTAAATACTCTTAACATAAGCTTTCAGATATGGGGTGGTTTTTTTGTGACCCTCTCTAATGTACATAGTCCAAGAAATAATCGTTTCATTATGCATTTTCTATATAATTTCTATAAATAAATGATTATTTTTGCACTGTTCCTGTCGTAAGAAAAAGAGAGATGGGTGTATGTGTATTAAACTATGTAATTTAAGGTATTAAGTAATTGTAGTAAACGTTTCTAAAAGATTCCCAATGTTACTTAAATAAAGAGATTTAAAAAAAAGTTTTTAAGAAATGTTGTCCAAGTTTAAGAGCCTTCAGACGTTGTTCACATTTTAGAATAGTCAATGAAAGACAAAATGTGTTCATGTTAGTGAATGGTTACGTTATCGTGCGTTGACTGTACTTAGAAACATTTGAATGTCTTCCTTCAAACTTTTATGGTCTACATTTTTTTCTTCGTTATTTTTACTGATCATTGGTGCGATCAGTTTTAGGCTTAAATTGGATTGCGATCAATTACCTAGCCAGCAGGTGAAGAAGTAGTTATAGATTTTGCTCTTTTCGTATTTGCTTCAAGAAGCCATGTACATAGACTGGTCGATTTTCACCATGTTTGGAAAAAACTTTCCATCAGTCAAGGTCGATAATCGTTGAGCTGAGTTTGCAAGAAATCATTGTAGTTAGGGTACAAGGGTTAATTCTTAAAATAATTCCATCTATTTGTTTTCGACCTTTAGTTACCTCAACTTGATAGATATAATTTTCTAACGGTTGTTTCAGTATGAGGAAATTATTGCAAAAAACGAAATTTTTTTCCTTCAAGAGTTAATTTCTTAGAAAAAGTTGGACCTATCTGATTTAGATCGTCGGTGACAGTAATTTCTTGCCGATGGTGAATATTTTCTTTGAAACTCTAAGATAGGTTTCGTGAGTCATATATAGGGTAATGGGTTAATATACCATTAAAAATAAGGGGAGTCTTCTGGTGGGAAATCCAGATTATTGGTATTTGAGGAAGCAGATGGAAGTTGAATAATGATCAGATTAATTTTTTTTCTGTAGAATAACGATTTTTAAGGACATGGATTAAGATGATGGATTATGGAGTAATGTTAATTAATTTTTTAGTTAACATTGTTCGGCTATAATGAACATTGATGCCAAAGAATAACACGTTCATAAATCCCGCCACTGTGTTCTGATAGATCTATTATTTCAAAACTACTTATAACTAAAAATACTGTAAAGTAAATGAGAATTAGTTACCAGACAGTATTTTCACTCAAAGGTATTTTTGAAACGTGCTACAACAACTGAACAAACTCTAGTGCTTATTGGTCAGATTTGCTAACATCTAATATGAATAGTGTACTGAAAGAGTCCTTACAATATACTAAAAGCAGGTAGTCTTGAATTTAAACTCAAATGGTTTAATTAAGAAAAATTAAAAAAAAAAATATTGAATTTTTTCCAAATTTGTCAGACATATTTTAGTTGATATTTAGTTAAAATTGATCGGCTATAATGAATATTGATTCCAAAAATAACCACGTTCATTAAATATTATAGATTCTTATCTGGGAAAAGATACAATATAAAAAATTGTATAAAATATTATTAATAAGCTTACAAAATTTCGATTTGAAAAGAGCATCTTTTAGATGTTTAATTGAATTTAATTAAAAAAAGTTAAAAGTTAAAAAACAAAGTTTCATTTACCTAAAATTAAATGTATCGACATATCGAGATATCAATTCATTTCAAATTGAAAAATTTTTAAAAGTTAAATATTAGAAAGCTTAGAATTCTTTTTTCCAATAATTTTTCCAAGTGTAAAATTGCAAATGTAGTGTATTAAAGTTACTAAAGCTTTATGGAAAAGCTAAGCACGTATGCGACAAATAAACAACTTAATTGCATTGAGTTTTTGCGTTGATAATATCCTGCAAAAGGATAACTGGCAAACAAATTGTTTTTCTTCTAGATAAACACACGTACGCATACATACACAGAGATATTAAGGTGCATGCTTACCCTATAAACGAAACCCCTGGGGATGACAAACGATGAATTACCATTAGCTAAGTCCAAAAAGTCGCAATCAGCTCAATTCAAAAACGTTGTAAGTGTGACATTCTTTAATGTGGAGATACCAAATTTGAAAACAACAAGAAAAAGGAAAGGAAAGTTTACATAACCTACTGGTGTATGAGAATGTATTCTCCCCCCAAAATAATCTTATGTAGAAAGTCTTACATTAAATGAAATTCCAATGCAGCCACAAAATTGAGTCCATTAAGAAGATAGACAAATGTCCAGTGATAGTGGTACAAAACCTAAATAACTCATTTATTTATACGCTTCGTTTGCGTGATGTGTGTCTGCGTGAACGAGTGTTTCTGTGGTGTGAGAACATGAAAAGCGCATTTATTTCAAAAGTGAATTCGGAATTCTCAATTACTGTGGGGACACTACATGCATACGAGTAAGTATGCATGAATATAAAAAGCATTAAAAGGAAATGAAAAAGACAATAATGCATGACAACAGCGCGCAACAAAATACAAAAGAAGATACTCGTACAAAGATTCAAAACAAAAAAATACATAAATAAAACAAAAAGAAGACCAGAAACAACAACACAAAATAAATGTGTCGCCTTTCAAAAAGTGACACAGGTCTTTTGCCACCACAGGTGGTGCCCCCACCCTACCTCCTGCCCCCGTGCCTGAAACGGAAGGGCACAAGAAAATGTCAAACGGAAGTAGGAAGTCAATAGCGCTGTCGGCCTGGGCATTTCCGTTCAATATGTGTAGATGTGTTGGCTATGTGCGGAAAAACAAAAACGAGAACTGAGTGGAGTGAAAAGAAGGTAAGAAGTTAAAATTGATGATGGACAGTGTGATGCCGTCTTCCTCTTCCTCTTCTTTTTATACTTATAGTTATTCGCTTTCTTATGCCTTCCACGGTAGCTCTGCACGTGGTCTCATTATTATGGCCGCAATGGCTGTTTGCCTCTTTTCACATTGTGTCACGATAGGATTGAAGACAATAATAAAAATCTCCTTTATTACTCAATATATTCTAATTAAGGTAATTTCATTCATTTGAGTTTTACTTTTGTGATTTTGTTGTAGCTGGTTCGTTGTCAGTTTTTTTGTTTTTGTTTTGTTGAGTCGGCCATTGGCATTTCAGTATTTTTTTTCCATTTACTCCACTGTGTGTGGGTGAGTGTGTGTGTGTTTGGGAGCCGTGGATGAAAAAATTCTCATGTTCATGTTGAACGAGAAGTTAATTACCCACAGAAGCGCATAAAACAATGTAAAGAAATAAAATTTTATGAAAATTGCACTCTAATCAAGTGTAATTGGAATTAATGTACTCGTTTGTTCGAATATTGAGAACGTGTTACGAACTGCGATTCATTCAACATTAATTTATTGGCCAGCTTCGTTTACTGCCATACATGGTCAGTAGACAGTGCGAGTGTGTGGAAGATTTATATTTATATTCATATTATCTCGAATATTTATTTATATAAATTTTAATACAAACTCGGACTTGTGTACAATTTAAAAATACTCGGAGGGATTTAGTAATCATCAATAGAAGGTATTAATATAAATGATTTGGAAAATCTTCTCCTACACCGGGTGTAACGAATGGGATCGCATTTAATATGTAATCGAAAATAGATCCAGAAGTGGTCAATGACTTTTTATGGCTGTAAGAAATATAGCCGAATCGCCAAAAAGAAAGTGATAAATGAAAAGCAACACACAAAATCATGAAAAATCAACCAAAAAAAAATTTGTTTTCCGAAACAAACTAAATATCACCAAAAAAAAACCCAAAAATGGCCCAACAGTATGGTATATTTTTTATATGAAAAATTGCCAAAAAAAATAAAATTAGAACGTTGAATTTATTTATCCTTACAATGTAACACCCAAAATCAGAAACGACTTTGTTGTTGTCACGTAATTTAATAATATAAGGAAATATTTTAAAAACGAAGAAGAAATACCTGGTAAAATTGTGCTTTAGCCAATTTTTGCGCAATTTGAACTAAAATTTTTTTGCCTAAAAAAAAGGTGTACACTGAGAAAACAAGCGGGATTTCTATTATTTATTTATGAAAAATGGAACCAGACTTGCAAATCGTTTCATGTAAAATTGAAGTTGTTATCACTTCTCATGAGCACTATCATTTCACTTCACTCGAATCGAAATACGCTTTTGCTACCATTGAAAATAGTAAAGTTGCGATAGTAAAAATTTACAAAAATTTACGCAATATAAAAAAAAAAATTTTTTTCATTAACTTTCATCAGTATTTATTTTTTCAATGGCAGTAAACGCGAATTTCGATAGTAAAGTAAAGTGATAGAGATCATGAACATTTTCCTCACATTTTAAAAATTAAAAATCTACAAACTTACCAATTGTGGGTGATTTTTGGATATGAAAAATTACCAAAAAATTAATTGATATTTGGTCCAATAAAAATAGTAGGTTAGCAAAAACAAAAAATGTTTTTTTAATTGATTCTTCATATGAATTTCGGCTCAAATTTCTATGGAATATTTTAGACCAATTTTAGTTTTCTTTTTGGGCGATATTTCCTAGAACATCACCAACACGGTTCTATTTACTTTGGAAGGAGGTACGTTATTGATTGAATATATAAAATTTTATAAAAATTCTGTAGAAAAAAGGATTTCAAAATTCCTAAAATTCATTTTTTGAGGTTATGGTCAGAGCTATATGTAGAGGACTGCCGTTAGGGTTGAGCCTCTGTTCGGGTTAAGCCATAGCATTATACGAGGTATGATCAAAAAATAACCGTTATTTTCAATTTTTTCAAAAAGTATTTATTTATTCATCAACAACTATCTTGTTCCCTTCAAAGTAATCCCCCTCAGATATAATACACTTCTGCCAGCGTTTTTTCCAATCCTCGAAACACTTCTGAAACGAGCTTTTTGGTATCGCCAACAGCTCCTGTTTCGATTTTTCTTTTATCTCCTCAATCGTAGCAAAACGCTTTCCTTTCGTCGGTGTCTTCAGTTTTGGGAAAAGGAAAAAGTCAGCGGGGGCCAAGTCGGGTGAATACGGTGGTTGAGGCATGATAACGGTTTTGTTTTTGGCCAAAAACTTACGCACAAGCGACGTTGTTTTTGCTCAAAATTTAGCAATTTTGGAACAATCTTCGCTGCCGCACGTTTCATGCCTAAAACATCCGTAAAAATTGCTTGGCATGAGCCGAATGATATGCCAACATCATCAGCAACCTCTCTGATAGTGATTCGACGATTCGACGGTTATCCAAAATCATTTTCTTCACTGCGTCAATGTTTTCATCGGTTGTTGACGTGCTCGGGCGACCAGGACGAGCATCGTCATTGACATCTTCTCGGCCTTCCTTAAACCGGTTATACCACAATTGAACTTGAATTCTGCTCATAGTAGACTCGCCAAAGGCCACAGTCAACATTTCAAATGTCCTTGCGCATTTAATTTAATTTTTTACACAAAACTGAATACAGTTTCTTTGATCCATTTTTTCGAATAGTAAAAAATCGAAGAGCACACCAAAACACGACTAACCTTTTTATCTGTCAAAAACAAAGTGACAAAATGGTTGGTATTGCCAACATATATAACAGACATGTGTACCAACATAACAGAAAAAAAAAATGCGAAAATCGAACATACGTAACTCACGAAATTTGAAAATAACGGTTTTTTTTATCACACCTCGTATGTGTGTTTTACATATTATTTAAGTGAAAATACATATAAATGATTCCAGTAAATATTAAACTATTATGCAGCTCAAAAAAATAAATACCAAGTATCCTGATATTTCAAAAGTATACATTTAATTTATTTTAAAAATTTTTAAAGATATTTTGATGAGTTTTGCATCCAAGAAGGTTTGCGTATTCAGTGACTTGTAAATGGTTATTTTTTGATCACACCTCGTATAAAAATGTATGTACTAGCACCAACTAAGCGTGTGTGCTGGGAAATTTTTCTCGATGCCAGCAAACTTTCAAAGTCAAAGCGAACAACATAATTTCGTGGTGTGTTTAGAAAAAGGGGCATTTATCAAGAATTCGAAAATAAGTATTTTGGATAATTCAAGGTATGATATAATGAAGCGTTTTGTTGTGAATAAATCACATAATGCCAAGTGGAAACTGCAATCGCGTAACAGTTTTTTTTTTGTTTATGATACGCTAAGCTGCACTGGGTTGAGGTAAACAATTTATCAAAGCTGAGCCACCTTGATTGAATGCCTCAGTTTGCGGTATTTGAATACCCAAATAAAGTTAATTTAAAAAGGCTTCGATGAATGTTAAATTTGCCATAGACAGAATAAAAACAATGTATACAGAACAGGTAGAGCAGACGATCGTTTCGGAACCGGCCATGGTTGCTCATCAGTGATCTTAATGGTATTTCTTTGTGTTATCAATAATCCATATAAGTTACTAATATATCGAGAATTGCGATTACAAGAATTTCAAATATTTTCACGGAATGGTATTATTGCAACAGACATACATCACTTATATTTGTAGATATTCTCTTTTCATCTATTCAGACATTTATCTTTGAGCTATTACAGTAATTCCAGTTTAATTGCATCGACGAAAATGTATAATTTTAGGATAAATTAATCGAGGCATGGACTTAACCGAATAATTTGTTTAATTAATTTGTGATTTACGATTCATTTCAACAAGCAAGGCAAAGTGACAAACGTCACAAATTTTTGACCCAACTTGTATCATATAGCCAGTTTTTTCGATTCCTGATAGATGGTGCTGAAATCGACGTACGGAAACAATTCTTCCGTTATTCGCATTGCTCGTTCGCTAGTTTTTCGTGTAATTAAACAGTTTAAGGAGTTGGTCATGAAGGTGATCGTCCTGGAAGAAGCAGAAAACCCATCGTCAATACTACCAGGAATCGCAAAATCGACTCATAGCAACAACGAACTAGGAGGACTTAATGCTTACAAGCTCCAAAAAAGCCAGTTACTTACGAATGAAAGCAAGCGCGAGTGACTCCAAAGATGTTGCAGTGGATGGGAAAAAATCTTCTTTACAGAAACTGTTTACTATTGAACAAGCGCATAATCGTCAAAATGAGAGAAGCTGTCCAACAGAGGCTCCTGGACCATCATTCGTCATTCAATATCGCCAAAATCCTCAATTCATCATGGTATTGGGTGGAATTTGCGCAAATGGCAAGACACCCTTGAATTTTGTTGAACAAGGAGCCAATATCAACCATGAAGTGTACCGTCGCGAAATTTTGGAGGCTGTTGTACTCCTCTGGGCCTGACCGAACTTTGGCGGAAATGATTGCACGTTCCAGCAAGACTTTGCGCCAGCTCACAGAGCTAAAGCGACACAAGAATGGCGTAATTGTCACATCTCAAGAATTGCCACCTTATTCGCCGAATCTCAATCCGATGAATTACAGAGTATGATCCATTTTATGGGTCTGGGTCTGTGCTAAACGTCATATAAATTTGCAGTCCCTGAAATTGTCGTGCATTGTGAATGGGTCCAAATAAAGGTTTCCAAGCTTTTGAAGCTGTGTATTCGTACCAAGAGTGGCCACTTCGAAACCGGCTGAATATATTTTTACTCATACAGTTGATATCTTTCCCTTCGGTCTGTTTTTCGTGTTTAATTACAATAATTTGATTATGTCGGAAACTCTTGTATAATCTTATTAATTTCCACCCTGTCTATCATAAATCGAAAAAATTTTCAACTAAATCAAAAAAATATCAAAAAATATGTCCTAATCTGCAATTAAATATAGGGTTTACTATTTAAGATTTCACCCCTCCACTATTTAAGGTTTCACCCCACCTACAGCGTCATCAATCATAAATCTTTAAAAATGTTTCAGACAAATTCTCAGCATTTTTAGACGTAAAAAAAAATTGGAGTTCGTATTTACGATTTCAAAGATTCTCATTATTCGGGATATTTGAAGGTTTCAATTTCAAAAACTCACCCTTTATACTCTTCTCAAAGCCCTAATTATACATACATACATGCTAAAACTACATACGAGACCACACACGATTCCAACAGCACACCTGCCTATAACATGTTATAATATGCTACACCTCTGGTTTTATTCACATGGGATTACCTAACATGCAAGTTATGTTACCTTTATCAGAGAGGTGCTCATTCAAGGGTTATAGGGGTACTATATTTGTTAACCTAAAAAACATAATTTTGTAGTTTGCGTCAAACATTTTTAAAAATTTTGTTGAAACAATACGTGTTTTCTTTCATATGAAAAAGTAATAGCAATTTCTTTTTATTAAAAAAATAATTCCTATTTTTTTGGACGGTAAAGTAGAATACTTCCTTAACTGATCTTACTTCTTCCAATTATAAATCAAATCCAAGTTCTCTATTTGTATTTCCCGTGAATTTCACAAACATGAGAATTAACAATTATACAAACTCTCATCTCGAAACAAGTACATGAAGACAAGTGGCAGTAGTTTAAGCCTCAGAAAAGAACATTAAATACAATTTGAATTGTTTCAACGCACACACAGCGACAAAACGCAACAAAGTGCATTTCTGAAATTGCATTTATAGCATTTTTCTTGCACAAATAAAACAAAAGACAAACAAGAATATGTCAACAATAAAGCTGCACACCATCAAATACTTGACAGTGGTTGCTGCCACAAGCAACAGTAGCAGCAGTAGAAAATGTTGCGACAACAGTGACGACAGGCAAAGGCCAAAACAGATCCACTCACATATACACAGGAGGGCTTTGATAAATATGGCCCAACATTGTTGGAAGTGGAAGTGGTTGGTAGTTCTAGGGTAAATGCGAGTATCTTAAAACAGATTTCACTGAGGCATGCATGCAACAAACCAACCGCACACACACAAACACACACACACACGCACACACACACACACACACACACACACACACACACACTCACACATACACACGACATCCGGTGTTGCTCCGGTTGCATTCAGTTTCAAATTCGTTTTGTAGCATTGTTGTTATTTGTTGTAAGATTTCCGGTGTAACAAAAACTACAAGTGGTGAATGAAATGAAATAAAAAAATAAGGAAATGACGCTTAAGATTTCCACCACGATATGAAAGTTTTTCAGAAATGAGTTTTTCTTTCTTTGTGGTCGTTCACACAAGGCGGGGGCAAAATACTTAAATGACACGCGATTATCTGCTTAAATGCAACAATTCCCTTAAGAATATTTTTAGTCTTTGAATTTAAAATTCAATGAGCATGAACACTCAAAAAAACCCTTTTGAAAAAACTGGGTTGGAATTTAAAATGTGGACTACCGAATCTACTGAATCTTTATGTGTCTCGCAATATCAGCGCCAGCAATTATTTTTCAAATATTGTTGCTCACCCATAATCGGTAAACATTATGAGAGTAGACTCCGCTATGCTATTTCCTTCTCAAAAGCTACCACTCATAAGATTTTTACGGAGTTTATATCTTTCAATGCCAGTTAGTTTCCTTACAAAAATTTAACAAATATTCTTACTTACTTACTTAACTGGCACTACAACCGCCAGTCGCCTCAGCTAAGCGCGCGCTGGCGCCAGTTGATAAGGCCAAGTGCAGTCAAGTTGCTCTGCACCTGGTCTTTCTAAGGGAGATTAGGACGTCCCCTTCTGCGTGCTCCTCCACCGTGGTTCGAATGAAACACCCTTCTAGCCGGAGCGCTTTCTTCCATTCGCTCAACATGACCCAGCCAGCGAAACCGCTGGATTTTTATACGCTTGACTATGTCAGTGTCGGCGTACAGCTCATACAGCTCATCGTTCCATCTTATTCGATACACGTTGTCCACGCATTCTGGACCGTAGATCTTACGAAGTATCTTCCTCTCGAACGCTCCTAACCTGTCTCTGTGGTTGTCAGATCGCTATCCAGGGGCAGGGGACGCCACGAGGAGGATGTGTGTCGACTTGAAACGTAGAAGCGCAAGGATCGACCATGGACGCACCTGCGATTGTCACGAACTTTACCTTGTGTCCTACGCCCCAGGCCCCCCAACAAATATTTTAACCAATCATATAAAAGGACCTTGTGGGAATGAACCAAATTTTTAGCATAACATTAGTAAGTCCGTCGTTTATACATTTACAATATCGGTTGATGTTCGTGAGTGTGTGTTTATGTGTGTGTCTAAGCCATAGTGCCACACATACACAGAGAATTGCATTTAGCATAAAGTGCGCGTCGTCAAATCAAATTACTTGATACTGAAACATTTCAGCTTGAACATTCTTTCCCAAATAGATGATGGCAGTGGTGTGCAGAAAAATGCTCTAGCCCTTATAATGTGTTAAAGTGTTTTTGAAAATTACACCGACCTGTGGTATTTTCGATTGTACCAGCTCCAAATAACTCCAAAGTTATCATTTTCCCTCGAACTTTTAAAGTTAAATCCGAATATAATAATTAAGACATTTCCTGCCATATAAATGTGAAGATATTTCAACTTAAATGTGTAAAATTTGTAAAATTCAGAGTTGAGCTATTTTTAAATTTCTATCATTTGTATAGAAATTTTCTTGGAATAGATACACAAATTTTGGAGCTACATTCAGATTCAACGGATAGAATGCGATATTTTTAATCCGCAATATCGGATGGGAGTTTATGTACAGAATACTAATTCCAAAAATATACCCAGCTTTTGTAAAGAAGAAAAATAATCTACCTACATATTTCGGTAAAACTTATCAAGGAAACTCTAGTCCAGACAAACCTCTGGTATTTTCATTCGCAGAAGGTTATCACTATTATATCACTAAACTTTATAGGGGGATTTTTTTGCAATTAAGCTGCATTCGTGTTTAAGATCCACAAATATGTGTTAATTACGAGTCAGGATGTGCGCTTCATGAATCCGACCGATACATAATTGACCGACTCCGGTTAATAATATTTTTAACAACTTTAGAGAAATTTTTGATTTAAAAAAATCTAGATAATTTTATAGTCTATTTAGATACGGATTTTATTTTCAGACATTACGTAAATCAAAGTCTTATTCAACAAACACGTGAACACTATAACTTGATCGATTTTTTTTGCCTTAATAAGTTTACTAATTCCTAATGACATATTTTTTTCTTTACTGTGATTCAAACATATACCATATAATATATATGTATGTATGTAGAGCGAGCTAAAATTTAAAATACCGATTGCCCAGTCGACACCAAAGAACGAGCATGCAAGCAAACTTTGTATTTGTTCTCTGTGAGTAACTGTGTCATGAAGTGCTCGTTCGTTTTCGTATACACACTACCATACATACATACATATATACATATATACTTATATACATATATGCATACTTCAGAGATATAAGCACCAAATGAACGAGCTTCAACGCTTCTCTAACGCTTCGATGTTCGACGAGTGTTCTTCCCAATAGAATAAACGAAATGCAAGGCCGGAAAATAGAGCAGTTCTGGCAACAAACAACAACAACAACAACTAAAGCTTTACTTATCCGAGGCTACTATTCACCAGTAATAAAATGAGAATGTCCCACGATAGACGAATTTATAAAGTATAGTAAAAGTGTATAGAAAAACAAAAACAAAAACATCTACTACCGCTGCCTGCTTTTGTCGACCAACTCAACTTAACTTAACTTCGACCAATCCAACCCACCCAATCCCATCCAACCACCCACTAAAGTCCACCAATTTCAAATCTTGGTGACATTGTAAAATTTTTCGTAAAGTGTTGCAATTTTACGCTATAAAATCGAATAAAACTGTTTGGTGCAATATGGCAGCGCTGACAAAACAAGGACGAGAGAGCGAGTAAGCAAGAGAGAGAGAGAGAGAGATAGAGAGAGGGGTATTGGGGAAGGTGGAGATGCACAGGAGAATATTGCCACTAGCACTAATAGTTGCAGTGTGAATGCGACTCGTTCTCTTTTGGTGAGTGTACGGGTGGATGTATGCATGTAGCATAATTGCATTAAAACCTCTTCCATTAGACTGTTCAGTTCAATTATATTCCCGCAACCGCACTTGCTGTTGCAGTTGTGTGTGTGCTCATCAGTGTTGCCTACTAGAGACTTGTTTTCCATACCGAACTGGACCGGACCGAAAGGAACCTCAGCACGTTGAGCTGCGGAATAATGTTGAGAATTTAAAATATAAAATACGAAATGAAATTGCATGACATTAAATGTGTGAGAGAATAGAGAAGCGAGGCAAGAAAAAGCTTGCTGAATAGATTGTATTTATTTTATTAAAAAAAATAAAAATAAATATACAAATAATAAAAACTGAAACTATGAGTTGCACTAATTATCAGTTACTTTAATGTACATTCTATGAATAAGTAAGCAGGTTTAAATTTATTTAATTACTCTCAATGTTTATTCGATTATTGCTGCATGAAGCTTTGCCTTGAAAAGATATCACAGCTTTTCAGCCAACTACAATTTTAATATGGCAAATAAAGTTCTGTCTCTTCAATTAAATGGTAATTAAATTTGAAATGCCTGCTTCACAACATACACCATACACACTTGAATTATTTAATAAAACTTAAGTAATCATTGTACAAGATCTTCATGAGAATTTTAACCAATAATGTATAGGAAGTGCAGATTTTTACAAGTATTCATAAACTAGAAATGCTATTCTCAATTAAATTGGAAATTTAGCACACTGCACGAAGTTGAGATTTTAAGTTGGCAGTTATTTGCAGTGATTTCACTAGCGAAAGACTGGAAGTCAAGATTGCAATGCAATGTCTTTCGAATTTAAAGCGCAGGGACCAGTAGTGATAGATCAGAAGGGGAAATACTTGTATACCTGAGGATTTCAGCTTTTTACAACTGATGTTGTTGATTGTTCTGAAATTTTAGTTTTAAGAAAATTTCTGAACTCTGAAGAGTACGTCATTGAGGTGATTTTGTTTTTTGGGATTTTTTTTAATTCAAATAAATAACAAATCTATTCAAGTATCAAATTGTTGTTTGTAAGTTGTTGATAAGTTGTAAGTCCCACTTCTGTACAGGTTATATATAAAATATATACCAACATAAAATTGCATGAGAAGAAGTCGAAAAAGATGGTGCTTGACAATGGTAAACAATTTTTTGCGTGCGATAAATTTCCGATTATCAGCTTTTGTCACGGTTGGAGACAGCGTTTTTGATACGTTATGACGATTTTACACAATAATTCTGTGGTTAAAAACAATAACAACTTAAGTCGAGTTGAGATCGAAAACATTTTTCGTTTATATATAATTTCAATAATGTTCTTTGACCAGAAATTAGATTTTTGTGAAAAAGTCAAAGCTATTAAATTCGCCTATAAAGAAAATATTCTTGAGGAATGCAGTCCATAACATATGAGTGGAGGTATGAGAGTTCATTCATTATACATATGGTATGTAATAGTAGAATAATAGCTAAATTTTACCATTCCCCTTGATCGGGGAGAGGTTAGCCCCCGAATCTGATAAATATTTCAACCCTAACGATCGATTCTCCTGCATTAACGGGTTCTTTCAAGAACAGAATCTCTCGACCTCCTTTACACAATCTCTATATCCGCTTGTGAATTTCTGTATTTACCTATACTATATATGATAAATCTACGATTATCTGTAGGTACCAACTCGCTGGAAGAGTAACTGAAATCAGTAGATATAGTTACTCGCAAGTGAAGAATAATTTCCTCTGTGGTACTAAGCATTTTTCTTGACTGGATTCCTATAATATTTTCTTTAAATAGATGTTTGGCTTCGAGTTATATAACAATTAAATAGGGCACAAATATATGTGGTTATACCATGGCTAGGTGGTCCTTTTAAAACCTTCTTTCCATTTAAGAAAAAAAAAAAAAACGAATTATTACCAAATCCAACGACTGTGCCAAATTTAGATGGAAAATTTTAAAACGGTGTTTCCATCCGAACATCTAAGATATTAAACTATTGTTCAAGCTTTCTAGCCACGGTATAGTGATTAAAGAAACGATATATTGGTAAAAGCTTAACAAAATATATGGCTTGAATCTGCTATTAGCCAGCCATGCAGCTCCAAAAAGTTTAGAGATTCACAAACAGGTGACCGAACAAAGAAAAACACTTGAATGGTTAAGCAATTTTAGTCACACCTATGCTGAGTTGGCTTGGGTTAACAAATTTAGCTCTCAGACTTGGATCTCTCTGAATTTCACATGTTTTTGGGGTTTAACTATTTCAAGATCGAAAGAGATTTGGGTTAGATGAAGAACTTGAGGGCTCAAGGAAAAGCATAACCGATAGGGAATTGAGAGATTGGCTAAAGGTTAAAATATGAAAATGTTTTATAATGTTATAATATTCAACTCTGGTTCCGTTTTAAGTGCAAAAAATAAGACATTTAGAAATATGAGATTTTTGGACAAAAAGTTAAAAATTAAAATGTTCATCGAATTGGATACAAAAACTTTAGTGATAAATAATTTAATAATTTAGTTTCGTACCAGTGAATATTTAGGCTCAATTCAAGCTCGAGCTTAACATCGAAGCTGGGATATAAAGTGAAAGATAGCTTATCGAATTTAGCGTAATCGAATATTTTAGTTAAGTCTTTTTTTTGGTTCCAACAAAAGGAATTTTTTAAAATAATTACTTTCACGAATGTGTCCAAACTAAATATAAATAAATATAAAATAGATTTAAGAGAATTATGATAATGAATCCGAATCTGCAATTGAAATTTAAGAAATATAAAGCACGAGGTTTGATGACAAATTTTCCGCAGTTGATCAGTTTTGTTAGGCATTTTTCTGCTTTTTTCCAATAAAATTTTCTCTAAACTCTACTGTGCCAGAAAAATTTCCATTCAGTTTACTAACTAAAAATTTTCTTTTATAATTTGTTGAGATTAAAAAAATTTGGTAAATTTTCATTATTCAATATTTTAAAATTTCCTACAAAATTATTTTTAAACCTTAATATTCCCTTGCTGACCACATCAGATTATTAATAACTAGCCAAATTGGAAAAACGTTCCATCACATTCATCAAAGTATTAAGTTCAAAATTTCATGGCAAAGAGCAACACAAAAAACAACATCAAATAAAATGTTGTCTATGTAATATTAAATGAACAAAAGAACAGAGATCGAGAAACTTTTTAACTTAATTACAAGAAATGACCACAATATCCGATTTAAAAGAGGATGCCACCAAGAGAAATAAAACTGAAACCAAAATAGCAGTGGCAGAGAAAAGGAGCAACGCTGACACGTTGGATATGAAAAAGCTTTTAAAATGTTGTAAACCGCAAGCAGTGATAGCAGCAGCGTTTTGCTCAAACACGCGCATATATGTATTATAAAAAAAACTTTTTATGCATTAGTAAATGGGAGGTGGACGAAATAAAAGGGAACATACATATATAAAAGATTCAATTTCAAGGTGAAAGATACACTTTGATTCCAAACAGAGATGAGCACAGAACCAAAACAACCGCAACACAAAAATGTCATCAAAATATTGTAACAGCAACAACATAAGTATAAAATCTGCTGTTTTCACCACAATTGCTTTAAAACGATAATATCCTTCAGGATAATAATGTACATATTAATATGCTGTCGAAAATTGTTAACATGACATAACCAAGTACGAGTATGGGTGTGAGTATGACGATACTGGATAAATGAAAAGACCATTTTGATGAGGGTCCTCAGCTCAACTTTCACTAATATTCGAATATCCGTTGAATATATATTAAATTTCTTTCACTTTGGCTTTCCGCCTCACTAATCCACAACTGAACTAGTATCTCATTTGACTTCAAATTGTGATGTGTGTGGCCGTCTTCTTTCTGCGCTCTTGTGTTCCTGAGAAACTTCAACTCCCTTGAGGATATTGTGTTATTAAGATATGTATTTTTTTAATTTTAGTAAACATTTTCACTGTCAGCATAAATTTCAATCAAAATATTTTCATTGAATTTTAGGATAAGCATCAAACTTTTTTGATATTGATACTGTCGCAAAAGGAATTCACACAAAAGCGAAATGTTGCACGTGTGTGCTTAGTACTCTTATATACACATACATACATACATCAAAGTACTAAAAAGAAGGAAAAAATAAATATAAATACTTAAATTCTAAAGAGATACTGATAAAAGCCGCGTATCGCATACTCACACATTCGTCGTTAGTATGTGAATTATTTTGATGTAAAATGTTAAAATATATTTTAACATGACTTTATTATTGATGCTCTTAAAAACCATGATTTCAATTGATAGCGCCAAAATCGTATTTTATTAGGCGAAAACCTGCAACACATATGTCGAAAAATTCCGATTGCCTTGAAAATAAATTAAGCACTTTCCCATATGACTTTATACTTTAACGCAATAGATTTTAAAATGTGAAGCTTCTGACCTTCTGGCGTTGAAGTTTTTATGTAAAGGGATAAGTATCAATGAATTTTCGGGTTCAGGTTCGTGTTCAAGGTTAAGCTCAGTAGTTCAATCTTAACATTGCTTAATTTCCAATTACTATGGGCTGGAGATCATTTCACTAAAGTGGCTAAGTCATGCCATTAATTAATTTATTTTTATGTTGAGTAAAACTCCAGTCCAAAAAGATATTATTTTGGCTTGAAAAATATGCTTGAAATTAATCTTGCAACTTTAAAAAAATAAATCATTATACAAAAATTCTATTAGCTTCAGTTCAGCTTCAGTCTGGAAGCTGGAATGAGGTTCTCAAATCTGTAAAATTTTCAAGCAAAATACTAACGTAAACTCAGTTTTTGGCATCGGATTTCGACATGGGCTCCTATCTGAAACTCGAACGTAAAGAAGAATTCAAAATTGTACATTGTACACCAGTGGGAAAACATGTTTGGGATCAAGGTAAAATACAATTGTTAATATGTTTTAAGTTTCGGTTTCCAATTCAGCTATGAACACAGTCTCGAACTTGATAATTTAAATCTTGGTTGCAAATTAGAGAAATTTTAGATTCCGATATTTGTATTCATGCACAAATATAACATGTATAACATGAATGGATGCGAAAAGCTCGGCCCAGGCCCTCCACGAGCGGTTGTGCCAATAAAAGAAGAAGAAGAAGAAGAAACTTGCAAAAGTAGGAACGCTCAAGTACTTATAAAAAGTAATTTCAAATTTAAAACTAGTGAAAGTCAGATTCAGGTTGAAGTTAAAAAAAAATTATCACAGTTTCAGTTTCAATTAAAACTCGAATTCAGAGCTTCCAGATGCTCAATTATATACCAGAAATCAGGGTTTTACCTAAAAAACTATAAACCTTTGGGTTCAAATTCAGACTCAAGCATAAGAGTTAATGAGCTGAGCTTAAGCTTTTAGTTTCGATTCAGTCTCAGCAACGAAGTTCGATTGTAATCAAGAAATCAGTATTTCGAATCACTTAATATTCAAATAAATCAAATAAATAAATTTGATTCAGTTTCGTTATTCTAATTAGGATCGGGTGCAGTTCTAATATACTTACTCGTATGAAGAAATAAAGATTTTAATCTGATGCGATTTTTGACTCAAAGTCGATAAAAATAAATTAAGAAATTAGTTTAGCTTCAGCTTTTCGTTCAAACTCGACTTCAGTTTTAAGCCTATGATAAAATATATAAGTGATAAAATATGGAAATCTAACCTAACCTAATACATAATGAAATAGAAGAAAAATATATTCGGCACAGTTTCAGGGTCCGATTCAGACTCAGGTTCAGCCTTAAATGTCGAGTGTAAAGATACTTTTATTACAGTTTCAAGCAAAATAATATAATGATTTCAGATTTCAGATGTAATGAATTCAGATTTAGCCTGGAAGCTCAAGTATAAAGCAGAGATTATAGCTTTAATAGAATAAGTGGTCCCAGTTTCAGATTGCTGCTTAGTTTCTGGCACAGTCACGGAGTTTTAATTTAAAGTAAGAATTATGAAATAATACATAAGATCTGAAAACTGTTGACATTTTCTGTTTAGACTAAAGAAAATTGTTAGTATCAGATTCCGGCTCAAGCTCTGGTATAATCTTAGCGCTAAAAAATGAATCAAATCTTTGAAACAGTTATGCCTTTGGATTCAGGTTCAAGCTGGATTCAGGTATGCTTCTGAGGTTCAATCTCAACGTAGAAGTTCGATTGTAAAGAAAAATGAAGATTTTATACCACTGAAAGTTTAGGTTCCAGTCCAGTAAAAAATACGATAATTCCCAGGTTTTAGTTCAGTTTCAGCTTTTCTTTCTTGAATAAAGTGCAAATAGAAACTTTGGATTTCAAATTAGTGAATATTTGGAATGAAGATTGAAGCAATATTATAAAGGAAATAAGCTTAGGTTTGTTATTCAGTTGTTACATAATTTAAGTTCTCGTGTATGAGAGGAGAAAGTATGGCATAATTGGTAGTGCGTTGGACTGCTACGCAAGGTGTCCGGGATTCCAATCTCTGCACAGACAAAATCAAAAAGTAGAAAAAGCAATTTTTCTGCACATTATTTTCCTTCAAGTACTCATGAATTAAACTACACAATCAATATATTTTTCATGGAAATCGCTCACTTTGAAATGGTGATTGGAGCCCATAAAAACTATTTATATGAACAAATGTTTGCGGATTTTTCCTAGTTGGACTATTACCTTTAAAACGATACCAACCAATTTAAATTGGAAGCCAGTCAGTTTTCTGATTTTTGTCCATGAAACATAGTACTGTGCGGCACCAGCTCTTGGGAGGCAATGGCAAACCTACAAGTGTGAAAATTGATTATGAAAAGATTTTCACTTCGCCGCTCGGGTTCGGCATTAAACTGTAGGTCCCTTCCATTCAGGCCCTCCATGGGCTGATGTGCCCTTAAAAGAAGAAGAAGAAGAAAGCTTGGCTCTATAAAGGAGAACATACACACATAATTTCGAAAAAGTATAACTTCGGGTTTAATTTAAAATTCAGGCAAAATAATTGAGATTTGCTTTGGGCTCCAGCCCCAATTGTTGGTTTCAAAACGGAATCTGGTTTAAAATATTGAGAGAAATACTATTGAACTTTCTATTAGCTCTGCTTTGAGTCCTTTATATTTGAATCTTAATTTGAAACAGAATCATTAAAATTTATTCTTGGAAGTAGTTGCTTTTCAATATCTTTAAGGCTAAACTGCCAAAGAGCTTGATTGTGTCTTCAGTCGATCTCTCTGTAGCGATAAATGTTCGTTTTCTGAATCAGAAAGTTATAGCGGTCCGAATCTAGTGCCACTTGCTGTTTCTTTCTTTCAGTTAGTTCTTAATATTAGGCAACTTTTAAACTGTTAGTTGCAGTAAACATACAAAATTATATCAAAAAGTGGGTTAAGTACAAAATGTTGTAGTGTTCTCCTAATTAAAATTAAAAATTTTCGATATGCCTGCATCTCTACTCTCTATGTCTCACTCACAACTGCTTCCATATGCATCATTTAACATTGAATTATGTATTAAGTTAAGTTTGTCTTTGAGCACACCGAGAATATTGGGAGTGCTTCAAAACAAAACCAAAAGTTACTATCCTCAATCTAAAACCGACAACGAAGAACAACTTCAAACATTTTCGCATGAATTACTTTTATGATGATGATGAATATGAGTATCAATATTTTGCCATTTCCAATCCATTATTTGGCTCTGATTTATACCCATTCAACTTAACAATGAATGAATAAAAATTTTTGTGTAGCAGCATTTTGGGCGTTTCTCACGTTTTCTCTCCTTTTTCTATCCTTTTACCATAAAGAAAGCGAGGGAGAAAAAACTTTTAGCATATTTTTCTGCGGTTATTACAATATATTCTGCTTTTCTTTTTTTGCAATATAACAATGTAAATTTTTTTTTTTAAAACTTTTCTTCTTTTTAGTTAAATTTGAAGTAGTACGAGATGACGACAACGATGAATGGTAAATGTCAATATGGCATTTTTTTGTTGTATGGTAGTGAAACAAAAGTTTTTCTTTCAAGGCAAATAAACACACACAAACACACACACACACACACAGCATACATCTTTGACTCCGAAGTAACAAATCGCAAATAAATGGATTTATTGAAGTTAAATGAAAGCAGCAATATTTGATTAAGCATAACTTTCTTTACAAGAAAAAAAAGGAATAACGAAAAACGAAAAGTTTTATTTATTTTTTCTTGGTCGTTGCATCGATGTGGAAAATAACCATGAAAATTATATGAAAAACATATATTGATATTACGAAAACTATAGGAAACAGATTTCAATCTCATATTAGGTTATTGTTGAATGCGCATATTTTGACATAAATTAGTTTAGAAATTATGATTTATTTTTGGGATAACGGGAATTTTGAGGACGGGTAGTATTGCAATTGGTAAAATATAATTAGCTTTATTTCCAAATACTTTTTCTTAGCGCTGAAAATACAAACTTCGACTTTGTTTCGGTTACGGAGAGGTTGCATAATTCTCGTTAACGCTTAATGAATTTTTCAAATATATCTCGTTGAAAACATTTATGTAAATTTTTCCTTATTACCGTTTAACCATTAGTATAAAACTCATTTACATTAAGTTGGTTACGTAAAAAAATTTCATTCGTTTTCTTAACCCGTTGCACGAATAACGTGAAATATTTTATTCTTACTACGACTAAGAAACGCCTTCGCGTAGAGTTTGAGATAAAAGCAGCAATAATTTTCCAAAATTCCAGGAAGGATACAGTTTTTCAATTAAATTTTCAACCTTAGAAGTACCGTGGAAAATAATTTTTTGTTGCTATTTTCTATAGATTTCGATTTTGGCCCTGAGATTCTCCTTCCCTCCGACGTGGGACGTGTCATAGGGTCATTTTTGAAACTCAAATAAAGATAATTTGCCGCTCACAAAAATGCCAATGTTTAAAACGCTTTTAAATATTTTTACAGCGCAACTGTCATAACTTCTTCCATTTTTGACTGACTAATTTTATGTAGTAACTCGGTGTTTTGGTTGAAATTTTGTCCGATTTTTGTCTGTTGGTTAGATTGATTCTTGGTCTGAATTTGGTATGATTTTAAGTTCCAATTTGGCGTCACTTTTTATTTGAATATCGGTTTAGGTTTTGGTTAAAATATTAATTTGATGTTCGTCTGTCCGATTTTAGATCTAAATTTAGCTTTGAATTTTGTATGGTTAGGTCAGATTTTTGGTTTCAGTTGTGTTAATTTTTGGTCTGAATTTAATATGATTTTGGGTCTGTTATTTTTGTATAAATTTTACTATGCTTTAATCCGATTTTTAGTTTGAGTTTTGTGTTAACTTTGATCTGAAAATCGTTCTGGCAATTTGTCTACTTCTTGCTTGACTGGCTAGATCCAATTTTTTATCTGACTTTGGACTAATATTTGGTTTGGATTTTGCTCTTAATTTTCCAGAGTTTAATGAAACCAGCTCAACACACTCATGTCCTAGATCAGTCACCTGTGAGAAGTACTATTAGTTTGAATTCCTACAACTTTGACGTCGAAGACAAAATTCCTCGTCTTAGTTGACAACTACGCTGGCGGTCACGAAAACCACACCACCTTAAAATAACATGAAATTAGGAAAATAATGATTTTTATGTCGGGGAATATTTATTTTTTTTTAAATATTATTATGATTTTAAAATTATGCAAAGTGTAAAAACGGAAAAATATTACTGGAGCTCAAAAACGTATTTTTTTGACAAAAACTTAAATTCAAGAAAAATAAATTTTTAAGAAAATGTTATTATTTTATAATGTTATAATATTATTTATTTTTATAATATTCAAAACTTAACAATATCTGTTAGCCTTTAAAGTGGTTTTCAAGAACTAACATCAAGTTACAAAAAAAAAAATATCAGTAGGATGTTGCTCCTCCCTTAGCCCGTATTACAGCCATTATCCTTGACGGCATCGAATCAACCAACATTTGTAGGATATCTTTGGTAATAACTTCATACCAAACTTTATTTAATGATAAAATAATTTTTTTTTTCGGTGTTCTGGCCAGCAACTTTGCGCTTCATAATATGTCATAAGTGCTCGATAGGATTCAAATCGAGGGAGTTTCCCGGCCAAGTCAGGCGTGAAATTCCGATGTCCGTGAATATTTTTTCAAGCTGTAAAAAAATGATTTTCTTTTTAAATGTTCTGTTTTTAATTTTACATTCTGTAAGAATCAAACAAAAGATAGCATGCAAAATTTACCGATTTTGTACGGTTGCAAGGCGCAGTATCGTCCTGGATAATTGCGTTCATTCTGCAGGATAAATGCTCTTCAAGAGCTGGCCCTAAGTTTTCCTTTATGACTTGTCCATATTTTTCAGCATTCACATCATCTGGCTCTGTGGGAATTTTACTGTTTTTACAATACAGGCGCATAGCAGTTTAAATTTGCTTTCATCAGACCAGATAACATTTCGCCACTGTTCCAGTGTCCAGTTTTTATAGTTTTTAACCCAAGCTAGACGCGCTTTTCTCATTTTTTCAGTCAACAATGGCTTTTTTGCAGGACGCCTTCGATATAAACCAGCTTCTCGCAGTCTCCTGTGTACAGTTTCATCAATAATATCTCCGCAATGATAGGTTTCTAGCTCGGAGAGAACAGTTACTGCACTTTTAAATCGATCCTTTGTGCTAATATTTTTTATAAGGCTATCAATTCTGTTACTGGTTGCACGGTTAGGACCAGATGCTTTTTTCCTCTCAAGGGACAATTGTGGAATGTGAGCAACCCAATTTTTCAGAAATTTTCAGGTAGTAAAGTCCTTGGTTAACTAATGTAAGTACAGCGACTTTTTTGTCATGTGTCAGCAATATTTTGCACTCATTACTGCTGTCAACACATTTGGAATAATTTAAACCGGGAAATCCCCTTTATCGTAGCAAGAAAAAATAAGTAAATTACCCAAATTTTTACATATTAAGAAAGTGTTGCCGATGGTGCGGTTTTCGTGACCGCCAGTGTTTTTACTTTGACAAAAACCATCTATCCTCTCTCTAGACCCTTCTTTTCGGAATTGTTTCCTGAACATTTTTCTAAAAATGACTATCAAGAGCTTGAATCAAAGGGGGTGCAACAAAATCATAATTTCAGTAAATATTCTAAGATGGAAAATATGACATCCCGCAGATGCTCTCTCTGGGACTAACCAAAAATGATGGAAATTAGTAGTGGGAAAAGGAGCAACTCTGTCATGACATCTGGGCTTTAGTTAAAAGGCAGACGAAGGCAATAAAAAATTAAGCGAAAGATCTTAAAGCTTTTGAAAGAAAGTGGAAAGTGGTCTTCAGCCGCACTGACAGAGTCGAGTACTGCTATGAAAACTTGAATGGATGAGGTTATAGCAGTTACCAGCATCAGGTTACTAGTCAAAGCCGCTGATAGTTATCCATTAATACAGTATCAGTACTGAATTAAGCATTACCGTCGACCGGGCATACAAATTCTTACCGATAAGCATTGAAATAATTTTTTCGTTTCTTCGCTAGGCTGATTTAATGAAAGATTTTGATCCAGATTTAATTTTTTATCAGAACTTTCTAACTAAAGTTTTAACTATATCATTCCACAATTTTTCAGAAAAGTCTTTACTTTAAGTCACTTTTTCGTCCCTCTATGTCTACTAATGGGTTAAGAAGCAATTTGCTGTCACACGCCATGGCGCAGCGCTAACACTAAACTAAAAGAAATAAATAAATAAAAGTGTTGCCAACACTTAATGTTGCTTGTTAAGAGTTTGTGCTTATAAATTTTGTCACTTTTACAATTTAATTAAAATTGTTTTAATAAATCTATGTGAGCCGCAATAAAAACTAACGTCACGTGACATTTTACGCCTTCTTTCGTACCCACTGGCAATAGTAAAATAACAAAAGGCAAACTTTGAATTTTTTAATGCTTACAAAGAACAAAAAAAAAAAAAAGTGCAAACGGCAAGTATTTTTTGTTATTTATTTTTTGTTATTATTATTACTAGTTTTTGAAAAAAAGGAGAAAACTTTTAACTTTTTCGCTTGAAGGCGTAACACAATGGCGCATTAGTGTGAAGTAGTGACGGCAGCCAGTCACAACAGTGCCATAACAGCAGCAGCAAGTGGCAACACCAAGAACAGCAATTGTGTGTTGAGGTGTAAGAAAAACATTTTTATGAGTTAAAAAATAAAACAAAATATAAGTTTTTTTTTCTTTTTTTATTTTATTTAAAATGTCGCGCACATGTAGCTACGTTAAGATTTAAGTGCGCACTTTTTTACGCTCCTCACCTCAACTCGCTTTCTGTGCACCTTGCATGCTCCTCCGGCGCTTTGCTGTTGCCGTTTTTTTCCTACCACTTTACCATTTGTTTTCAATGCAATTATTCTGGATAAATATCTTCTTCCGTTTTAACTGTAATTACAAAAGTTTAATTGAGTTTTCTTTGTTTTTTTTTTGCTGACAACTTTTCCCCCTTTTTCTTCGTTGCTGTTGTTGCTGTTGATATACCATAAGTTGGCATGGCCTGTGCCTGTGCCTCTCTCGTTCTGCGAGTTTGCATTAAAAACGGTTTGAGCTTGTTGTGTCACCGAAGATTTTGTTGCCAAGACAGCAAAAGCAACAACAAGAACAACAACAACAACAATAATAATAATAATAATAAATAAAAGTGTCTGCAACGATCAAAGCCACAATTTTATTAAAAAGTGTTGTCGTTTGCCTCGACGTTTTTACCCATAAACTTTCTTTTATTTCTTCATCTGCTTTTTCGTCTTGTTTTTATTTTTTTTACGGCCTGCAAACTGTGAATTTTTTCACACCCTTTTACAATGTTGCTTAGCATATTGTTCCCTTTTCCCGTCCTTTTATATATTTGCCCCCTTTGCCTCTTTTCCTTATTCCATATCTGCTGGCATATTTCTTTTATTGACAGCAAATGCGATTTGTTAGCGGTTTATGGTAATTATTGTCACAATCTTGAAGATGTTTTCCTCATTTCTGTGTTTTCTTCTTTTCTTAATTTTCTTTTATTTTGTTTTGTTTTGATTCTTTAATTTTGTGTTTATTTTTTTTTTTTTTTGTGAAAGTTTAACTAAACAAAATAAAAAGATTAAATTGTTCTGGATTGACTTTTAATTAAAATGCAAATTACTTACATAATTGTTTTTTTTTTGTGTTTTTTGTTTTCAATAAAAGGTAGAAGGAATACAAAATTTGTTGTGCTGAACTTCCAGCCATAAATTTTAATTAGTATTCCCGGGAAATACTAGAACGCTCGATCGTTTGAAGTAAGGAATAGAAAGCACTTAAATGGAACTGTCCAACGAAAATTCTCTTTAAATTTTGAAAATTCGGTATAATTACATTAAAAACTTTACCCGAAAGCAATTGCTGTTTAATATTTGAACATATGCTGGCTTTAAAATTGCATTTATAGAACTTAAATTTATTATGGCTACCTTGCTTAAAGGTCACGTAAACAGATTGGTTTTTTGGAAGTTGTTGTTTTGAAAATTAACAAAAACAAGTAAATTTAATTAGAATTTTTCAATTAAAATGTGAAATTCATCTAGACAAAAGAATCAACTTAATGTAAAAATTATAACCTCGAAGGTTCCCATATATATTTCACTGACTGCAACTGACCAAATGAAAAAAAAAACCAATTTGGTAAAATAGGTAAATCTAAACAAAAAGGCAAATTTTAACAACAACTTTTACATAATTACATATATCCAAGAATATTTTTGAGTGTTGAAATGTCATGTAGAAGACATATGGACCTTTATTTACAAAAATTAGAAAATCGTATCATGGCTTCTGGTACCTGTAAAAATTGGTTAAAATAGGTATAATAAGTTATTAAAAGACGTTAACAGGCATAAGTTTCAGAAAAATTTTGATCATAAAATTTTATTATATAAAGGTCAATAACATTAATAAGCCCCTAATTAAACTGGAATACGTATTACAAAATATTCTTTAAATCTATATATTTTTCCGACGACCTTAATAGTGCAGTGGGTAAGTCTCATCCTGTGAGGTAGCGAGTTTGATTCTCGTCTTAGTCTGGTGGGTAATTCTCATTCATTACTTTCTTACATTCCTACCGATACGAAGTAAATGAGAATTATTAGGAAGTGTGCAAACACCCCTCTTGGTAGGCAATGGTAAAACCATCAATTGAAAATAAAGTTCACCCTTTTAAAACATTAATAATACAAGATTCTTCTGAAGAAAGATAAAAAAGCTTATAAAAAGGGAGATAAGAGTTAAATTGTCTATACAAATATTTTCCAGATAGTTTTTATTATAAGTCACTGAATACGCAAACCTTCTTGGATGCAAAACTCATCAAAATATCTTTAAAAATTTTTAAAATAAATTAAATGTATACTTTTGAAATATCAGGATACTTGGTATTTATTTTTTTGAGTAGCATACTAGTTTAATATTTACTGGAATCATTTATATGTATTTTCACTTAAATAATATGTGAAACACACATATACAATTCCTGGCGTTCATTGGTTTTTCTCGATGTCAATCAGTGTTCAACCAATCAGAGTACTCTTTCATGACCGCCAGCGGTCGACAGTTGAGCGCTCTAAGACAATGGAAGCTGTTTGTATACGTATGTACAGTTTCATACCGAATCAAAATGGAATAGTGCCCAACTTTTCTTATGAAATTTTTACTCATCGAAGCCAGCCAGAAGAAGATGGCCAGAGATGGCAAAATTTTTATTGTAATATTTTGTTTTTTAATTAAGCTGTGCCAAATCATGCACCTGTAAACTCTGCGTAACAGCCCAGCATACTACATACCAATATGACACGGCCATTAGTGCCACATTGTAATGATTCCAAGGAGAAACAAGTGGCCATAAGTATCTCCAGTAAAATATTACATATTTGAATTGAAAAAGTGGCAGCAGTGGTGTAGTTGGTAGTGCATTGGTCTGTTACGCAGAATCTCCAAGATTCAAAACTCAACACAGGCAAAATCAGAAAAAAAGTAGTTAACAAAAATTTTCTACACGGCACAAGCTCTTGGCAGGCAACGGAAAATCTATAAGCGTAAAAAATGCCTATGAAAAGATTTTAACTTTTCCGCTCGGATTCGGCAAAAAACCTAAAGTACCTTCCATTTATGTAAGGGGAGGGGAGAGTAGTTTGGGGAAATATAAATATACGCCGCACTAGCGTCACTGGGGAAGGTTTAGGGGTGAAACCTCCTCCTACCGACAATTGTTCCTAAATAAGTTTCATAAGTTAAGTTAATTTGTGTTTAGTCCACTAACTGTACAATCCTGATTTGCTGTGTTTGAGCTGGTTTAGTATGCACACACACACACACACACACAATGAGAAGTAGATTATTAGGTGTGTATTTAAAATTTCTCGTATACAACAGAATGATATTAATTTTTATTATTCTTATCTCTTAAGAGCGCACTTTCAAACTAAATTAAGTCGCATAAAGTGCAGATGTTAATAACAAAAATTCAAAACAACAAAGTAGCAATAGCAACACATTATTAGTACATGGATGTAAGTATTTATGTACAGTACGTAGAAAAAGTACTAATCTTTCAAATCAGGCATGTTTTGAGGTTTCTCCTCAGCTATACTCATTTTTAGGATTGTCAAATCATTTTCAATAGGAGATAAGTCAGGAATTTGTGGAGGACATTTCAATATACTTACATTTTTAGTCTCGAGGTATTCTTTAACAGTTTTTGCTGTATTATTTGCTGTATAAGTCTCGTCGCTGTGGCGTAGTGGTAATGCATTGGACTGCTACGCAAAGTGTGGCTGAATGCTTTTCGTTCATAAGTTGTTTCAATTTAACAATTTTTAAACACTTTTAATTGATGTGTGGACTAATATTTCAAAATCAATTTAAAACCTTAGAAAATATACATTTAAGTTATACCACACAAACATTGATTGCTTTAGCTGACATCACACTTTTGCAATGCAATATCACTGATGGCTTCTATATAATAGAACATGAATTTCATACTGGATAACCAATTGTCAAAAAATAAGGTCGGTACTGGTATTTTCTAAACATATCCAAATAAAATTAATATTCAATAAGATAAAGTTTAGGAGCCGTTTTGAAAAGTTAGTTACTTTGATAACTTACTTTTTTTACCTACTGTATGTATCTAACAAAATGTTATTAACATCAACTGTCATAACGGAGCAGAACGAAAGAACGAAGTAAAAGAACCATCTAATCGCATGTGATGGTTAGCTCTACGTTCGCTCAATAAACGTTAAATCCTAATGCCACATAAATGTCAATTTTAATTCTATAGTACATATGCGAAATAGCCGAACATAGTGACATAGAGCAACAGCATAAAAGTCAAAATCGGAAAGTACAAGGAAATTACAGCAACATTAATATACTTATGTCGAATGTTATGCCACCAATAGTATGCAGCAACCCAGTAAGAAAAAAGCGCTGGAGACCATTTTCAAATTACTTGAAATTGATTAATTGATTTCCCCAAGTAATGGGTTAAGATTTATTTACACAAACTTTATGCAATATGCAATTTTGAGTTATTTATGTAATTTATGAACATACTTAGTTGCAAGATTAAATATTCGTAGCCAATTTTCTCCTCATTCCATACTGGGTCAGAAGGCAGGTCATTTCAAGATGGCGTTCATAAGAAGCACATTTTGTGGTCATAACTAAGTATTAAATATGTATGCATGTATGTGTGTATGCGTGTGTATGCGTGTGTATAATCACTGGCTTCGGGCGAAGCATATCCAGTGTTGTTGCTATTGTTGCTGCTATTATTATGCGAGCATAATAAAAACGTTATGAATATGTACTCGTACTGCTGTTGTTGTTATAACATAAAGATGCTGCTGGGGCTGTTGCTGTTGCTGTCGCTCTCCACCCTCTACCATTCCATTGTCTTGACCGCTGTTTTACGTCTGCCTTCTTCTTCTATCACAACTGCTGCTATTAACTGATGATTTTTATAATAATAACTTCTACATTTTATATGAACATTTTAATGTTAAGTTTTGTTCTTTGAATATTATGTTTTTGTTACGTTGTTGTAATAAAAATAGGCAATATGCTTAAGAAGGAAGGATCCCATGATATATATTGTTGACTTGATTTAACTTACGCAAAGGAAATTGCATAAAACTTTATGAAGTGCATTAAATTGCGATGCAAAATGTTAACGTACTTATGAATGTATTATACAATCGTATATGTATTTTATAAAGTATGTATGTATAGGATGTATTTGTATGTATGTAAATAAATGAAAATGATTCCTTAATGTTGCACAAAGTCAATAAAAATAATATTGCACCAGCATAAAAATGTAATTTAATTAAAAATGAAAGCACTTTATATCCACTCGTAGTCGTTGTATTGAATGGAAAATGTGCTGTCTTGTCAGGTCTTGGTTGTCGTAGATAAATATTTCAATTGAAGGATTTATAATGCGTGAATTAGTAAGCAATATTCGCAAGGCATAGAAATAATCTGAAAGTCGAAACTTGCTATACTAATCCCCGGCTCATTTGAGGATATGGAAAACTTCCAGATCACTGAATGAACCCGAAGAAAGGAGAACTATCGCAGAGGAGTCACTCATGCATGTACATTAGAGCGGGTCGGTCCCCATACAAAAAAAAAAAAAGTATGAAAAAACCACCCCCTATCTGAAAGCTTATGTTGAGAGTATTTCAAAATATGTTTTTTCATTTTTTTTTGGACCACCCTATAAACCGCCATAATGAATTTTTGTTTATAACTTTGGCAGTTGATGTCCGATTTTTAGGTATTATTCATCTCGGAAGTCAATAGTTAGGTCGAGTACTTTAGAGGGGGGTACAACCCCCTCTAAAGGCAATTTTATTTGTCAAAAATTTGAAGAAAATCATTAAATTCTTGCCCAAGAAGTGCTCCATTAGGTACATTGTACATACTTACAACTCGAAATATTAAAGAGCTCATCTGAATTTTTGATCTACGCGAAAATAATAAATCCTCAGCCAAATTATCGTCAGTGTTTTGTCTGCTCTTGGTCTCAGTTTTCATCTAATTTCAGTCTGAATTTTGTTATGAAAAAGGGATTTAAAATTTTGTGATTCGTAAATTCCGTACATTTGTTTCACTATGTCAAAAATTCCAATTTCATCTCTCGGGCATGGATTATTTCATATGGAGCGGAAAGAGTACACATCTAGGATTAGTATCAGTACTCAAGATGGAATATTTCTCTTTGGCAAAGTTAAGCGCCATTTTTACTATAGAAGTTCGCGTTCTTCAATCATTTTAAAAAAATATTATAATATGTTCAAATCGAAAGTAGTTTTTCATATTTAATCGGGAATCGGTGGTGAATAGTTTGATGTGGGTGAGTAACCAGAAGTTTCTTGCTTCCATTCGATGAAACTGGCATACCTGGTATGTATTTCTTTAGGTTTTTAGTCAGGGCTTTTATCGGGATTGGAACACAATTTTCGTTTAATTTTTGGCCAGAATTTAGACTGATTTTAGTCTATAGTGTTAGTTTTCATTTTAGTTTTGGTCGAAATTTTAGCTTCACTTGGGTTCTGAATTTTAGTTAAAATTTTACTCTATATTCTGGTCTGAAATTCTGTGGATATGTTTTATATTTTTTGTTTATTTTAAGTCTGGAATTGGACTGAGTTTCGGTTGGATTTTTGTCTGAATTTGTTCAGAGTTCTGATCTAAATTATGGGTTATTTTTGTTTTGATTTAAGGTTGAATTTACTCTAAATTTTCGTCTGAATTATATTTCGAATTTTGCCGTTATTTTCTGAATTGCAATTTCTGATTTTTGATTTGGGCTAGAATTATGTGGTCGATGCGCAGTGGTAGTGCGTTGGACTGTTACGCAGACTGTCCATGTTTCGAATCTCGGTACAGGAAAAATCAAAAAGTAGAAAAAAGATACAACCTTTTGGCAGGCACTGATCAACCTACAAGAGTAAAAATTGCCTATAAAAAGCTTTTCACGCCGTTCGAATTCGTCATAAAACTGTAGGTCCCTTCCATTCATGTACAAATATAACACGCACAACAAGAGTCGATGGGAAAAGGTCAGCCTAGGCTCTCCATGGGCCATTAAAAGAAGAAAACGAACGAAGGTTTTGATATGATTTTTGGCCTAGTTTTTGATAAGGATTTTTGTCTAGTCATTGGTCTGATAAATGTCTTCTTATTTAGCCTTAAAACTAGACTCTCTGTTGTTTTTCAAGTCAAATGTGCGATCTGTTTTTCTTTATGGATGTGAAACATGGTTGACTCCCGAGTGTTATACAGAGTTACAATATATATGCACATAAATGGTTATCTTCGTCAATCATTTTCTGGCCAAACATAATCAATAACAATGATTTACATTGCAAACTTAACATCGAACCGTTGAAAAAATTCATTAATCTGATGAAATGGAAGTGAAAATATTGCGTCAAAACTGGAACACTCAATAAAACAATAGAAAGGTCAAAAGCCTCCTGTAAAAATATTCTTCATTAAAGTTGATGTCTGCGGCAAGTTCAAAATTTTGGCATATGTATTGCCTATGGTTACCTAATTTGGGCCTAAGGAATTCAATTGTACCCACCGTTTTACCACAGTGATTCGAGTTTCCGAGATAACGGTATTTTGAATATCTTCCTAGAATACCCTTGAGAACGACCTTATATCATTTTACTTTTTAAATGGTAAATATTTTAAATCATTATCTGAACATCAGTAGCGTAGGTAAGGGATGTGTAAATATTAATCTACTTTGACTTTTGTCGAGTCATTGCGTAGAACCAGAAAAAATATCACCCGTCCCCCTATATCAAATTACTTTCTACGTCGCTGGTCTACATAATTTAAGGTACAACAGAACAGTTTAAAATCCATTTAAACTTTTCTTTCAAATTTGTCCGAAAATTTTCTATTCTATACGATACCGTTATAGCGGAAATTCAAGCCAACCTGACAAAACAGTTGGTACCATTGAGTTCTTTGTGCCCAATTTAGGTAAGACCAGCCATCAAAATCCTTGCCCCAAAAAATTTGAAAAAGAAGGAAGCACTTGGTCGAGGCCCCCTGTAATTGAATTCAGGAAATAATGATGTATATGATAGAAAGAACCAATAAGTAAGATAGAACTTGTCTGTTGATAATATCGGACTTAACCTATTTTATTTACAATCCCTTTTGTAAACCATAGTTTTTGTACTTCAAACCACAACTTTTGTTCCACAAATGAAGGAAACTATTTTTATGATGATTGAAAAGCAGTGTAGCTATAAAAGGAAAACTAAAACCTAATAAAAAATCCACTCACCTTTAAACATAATTTTGATAACTAGGCACAGCAGAAATTTACATTTATAGGAAATGGTACCAAAAAAAAAGAGAGAAGCAACAAAAATAAGTACTCCAAGATAATTGTATGGAAAATGCGTCAAGAGAGAACAAAAGAACTGTTAATTGCGCTACTTGTGTTGAAATAAAGTGGTACGTGGGTAGCAAAAACAGACACACATTCTTCCCTACTCAGTACCCCAGCAATCATCATCATCTGAATCAACCTGCATCGTCGTCGACTTCGTTGGCGTCATCATCAATGCAGGTGCTTTTCAATAGGAAACATTATGTATGCATTGCATTAACAATGAACTTGATGGACGTGCTGTGATCTGCAGTGCATATGCAATGCCTTTATGTATGTATTTTTAACTACTATGTATGTATGTACATATGTAGGTTTGTGTAGGTGCCTTTTGCCGTTATGGTGGTGGCATTGAAAATTGTTTCCATGCAATTGACTTCATCGAGGAATCGAGAATAGTGGCCATCTACATTGAATGCTCCTGTTGTGGAGCTGTTGCTATTCGTATGAATGAAAGAATGAATAGCGCATGTATTGGTGCTCTATAGTTATGCATGTATGTGTGCATGCGAAAGGTCCATTAGGCGTAACAATGTGGCATGTTCATTTATACGGAAACAGTGAACTACTGGACTGTGCTAAATGGACCAACTCTGCTGTAGTGAAGTTCGCCATAATTGTTAATTATTTTATTGTGGTTAACTTTTCTGGGAATTCATTTAAATCTATTCATGTGCTAATATGTGTGTGCGTGTGCCTGTGATGGTATGAGAATTTTGATTTCTATGAAGGCATTTGATTGTTAGATAACTTATTATCTTTCATACAATACACCTCTCATATTTAAATGCAATTAAATTATTTAGGTAATGTATGTAATGTAATATGTACAAGGAATGTAATTAATTAAATGAAATTAAATGATGAATTTGTTTAATTAAATGAAACTGTGAAAATTTGTGTGTGAAATCAGAATATATTGTGCGAATTATTACTCGTTTCCAGAAAAAGTTTCATTTTTCAGCGTAATTTGTGTCAGGGCGGAATTCTCCAGCCAAAGAGTTTTACATTTCGTTTCAGACGAGGTTATTATACCAAACGGTGATTTGCTTCCAAACTAAGATTCGTTCCCCGAGAGGGTTTCGTTTCGATACGGTATTTGTTGTTTTTTTTTACTATATACACATAAAAGAAAATATCTTGTGACAACAAAAAAAGAGTCAAGTCGTCTTGGACAAAATGTCTCTGTTGACAATTATACTTTTCAAGTCGTCAAGGATTTCATTTATCCAGCATTAACACCAAAAATATTCACAGTCTTGAGATCAAACGGAGAGCCCTCTCTCGACCTAAGAAAATATCGCTCTATAAGTCCCTCATACTTCCAGTCCTAATATATGGCGCTGAGACGTGGACATTGACCATCAATGATAAGAGGCTGTTGGGAGCGTTGGAGAGGAAAATAGTCCGTGAGATCTATGAGTCTACTTATATGCTTTGGTGGCGAGTATCGAATAAGCTGAAACCAAGAGCTGTATGAGCTGTACGCCGACACTGACATAGTGAAAGCATAAAAATCCAGCGGCTTCGCTGGCTTCTTTTGGCTTCGAGCGGCAAAGGAGCTCCAGCTAGAAGGATGTTTTATTCGAGTTTGTTCATACACGGTTAGTGATGATTCGATACTAGAAAATACGGGTAAATACTCGATACCTTTCATTTTATTCATGTATCTGTTGAACTCGATACTACACAAGAAGTATTTCACTTGGTATCTGAAAATAGGTCAGTATATCATACTCGTTACTTTTGGTAAACATTTTACAGGAGAAGTTCATTATATTTATAACCAGTCCATCACTTATTACTTATGCACAAAAAGCATAAAATATGCAACCTTTTTCTTTAACAAGTTGTAATCTATTAATCAATTTTCCTGTTGAATTTTCTCCACTTTACTAATTTTCTAGCAATTATAACTTTTATTTTGTACCATAAACGAATATTCAATACAGTTACATATTCGATACTTGTTTCCAATATTTTTGGTGACATTGATACTTTTACAACATACAAGTAAAAGTATCAGTATAAGTGGATATCGTATCAATACTTATCATGCTACCATAATTTTTGTATGCTAGCTTTCGGTATTTCGTAGTGGTTTGTTCTGATACATGGAATTATTTTCAAAGACTACGCCTTGGTTTTGTAAGGACTAACTTTTATACAGGGTTTCTTGTACAAACGGAGGGAAAAAGGTTTTTTTTCCATACGAGAACTTGTTTTTTGATAGAGGCTGGCAATGTAGAGTCTGGAGAAAGGACAGACTAACTAATTTTTATCTTTGTGAAATTACCCCATATGCCAATTACTATTTTCGGAGAAAGGCCTTCATTTTTAAGAGAAATTGTGCTTTACCCAATACAGGACAAGTTACAAAGTATGAAAGTACATATTTGCAATTAAAGATTAAGCCTTCTCCCAGAAACTGAATCACAATTGTGTTGTATTCTATTGAATGCAATTAAAATTTAAAGAAGCCGCAGTGGAAGCCAATTGAATTTCCAACTGCCAACTTTTCATTACTTCAGTATGAATTGTTAATCTTAACAACAGGAAACAAACAATTCAACCACTGAATTATTAAGTTTTCTCTTCTTCTACAACAAAAACAAGAAAAAAAACAACAAAAAAGAACTGAACTATAAATGCAAATATTACTTAAGGTACCATATAAGTTGCAATACTATATTTTATAGATCCCACACACTTACATACATATCATTACCAAACACTACCGCAACTAAGGTAAACTATACACCAACACACAAATAATATCTGCCATTACCACAGCAAACTTCCACACATAAAACAAACAAATTGCAATATGAAAACAAACCCTTGCGCCCGGTGGCACGGCAGTGCAGCAAAAAAGTAACACACAAGGAATTGCGAACGTCAGAGAGTCTGAACGCTTCTCCATCTCGTACTGCCGCCACCGCTACCGCATTCGGCATCTGACAGAAATCTCAGTTGCATTTCAATTACCCGAATCAAAAGTCACACAAGCGGAAAATGATTATGAATTTCTTATGAGCATTTCACAAGAATTTCATATTTCACTTACTACAACTTTACGAGTACTACTCGCTCGTATACGATGAGCATGTAAGCATGACTAAAGCAGCACGCTGGCATCATCGGGGTTCGGCATCTACTATGTACTACTACGTAGTGCAAGAAGAAGTTTTCTTCTGATACTCGTCTTCGTTTAAACACTGTGCGAGTGTTGGTGTGTGTGTTTCTGTGTGAGTGTTACCTCTAACATTGAAAAATGAATAAACCAAATATTCATGCATAAGTATGCCGACACCCCCTGCACCCTTTTTCCCTCCTTTTAAGTAGGTACATACAATGAAATCGGCTTATAAGCAAAGCACACAAATGTTATAAAATTTCGAGTTAATATCCGGAAATGCATCATCAAATGCTCGTGCTCACACTCACGATCACTCCCACTTAAATACATGCATACTTGTACACCTTCACTTAGTGGCAGTTATGCTGTTGGCGCTGCTACCGGCAACACCAAAAATTGTAGGCTATATTTTTCCGGTTGTTTTTGTTGTTGTTGTTGTTATTGTTGCTATTATTGTACGTTTATAACAACAACAATAACAACAACAACAACTGTAACCACAATACAATATACATACTTACCGTAACGGAACTACATATTGCACAAAATATGGATGTAGTTTTCGTAACTAATCTTTCTGTGAGTGCAATGAACCAAAATTCGCATACACTCACATACTTATACATACATACTCGTATATGTACAAATATTTGGCAAATCACATTTCCTCATACATACAAACATATATGTATGTATGAGTATGTATATGTATATGAACCAAAAAGACTTTCGCATTATAAATGCTTCAAAATTTCAATGAGATCGTTGTAGTGATGCAAGAAATTTCGGTTTGGTCAATCAGATAATGAAATCTGCTCTTGAATGCTGCTGAATGGACATTTCTATGGACCTCAGTTAAATTCCAACGTGAACACATTTACATAGCCAATCCTCGCGAGTCGAAAAGGAGGGTCGGCCATTTTATTGTTATCAAGAAAACACTAAAAGGGACATGATGTTGGCAATATCGATAATGGGGCAGAGATTTCTGTGAATCTCATTAGGGATTTAATATAAAAGCACAATTGAATAATAAGTCTTTTTTTTATAATGAAAGGGGCATAAAGCTGAAACATGAAAGTACTTAGCTTTTTGTGATTGAAGAATTTTCGAGTGCTCCTGAATCAACTATGAACTGTGCATGTATATGATATATCGACACTGGCTTGAAAAAGTCAGGCATTGTTGCAATGTTGTTATGTAATGTTATATGCCGATTAATAAACTTCAGCTGGAACGCGAGGATTAAGCACAAAGTATTTTCATTTTTCTGTTTCGTTTAGTTAATGAAGAAGAATCTTTCACTTACATTATGATCCAGTGTAAACATAAGTCTTATAGCTAAATTTTTCTGTCTCTCACTTCCAATTCTTCAAAATTTTGCTTCACCCTACAATATCTACCTCCATTTTTTACAACTTCTCCTTCAACCCGTTCTTTAGCCACTCTTGGTTTTACTCTATTTCTATCGCTTCTAATTCAGCTTTTTGTCTTCTCTCGTCTTTCAGTCTTAATTTTTCGGTAGTTTTCCTCTCTATCTCACATCTTTCAGTCGTAATTTTTAAAAGAAAATCCTCTCTCTTATTCCAGCTTAATCTTCTTTCTTTTTGCTATATCGTAATAATTTCTGTTCGTGTTTCATACTCTGCCTTTGCTTCTCCTTTCTTTCTGCTTCTATTTTTCAGTCTTTATTTACACATCTCACTATTTTTCTCTCTCTTCCTCCCACATTATCACTCACATAGATAATAGTTTCACTACTCTCCTTTTTCTACCTGTCATTTATTCCATCACAGTCTCGTTTCATGCTTCATTGTCTCTTCACCTTCTTTATCTTCTCCCTCTTGAGTTTACCTACTTTGCACTTCCGCTCTCTACATTTGTTTTCTTCACTTACCTTTTTTTACGTTTTCCCCTTAACTTTCCTCTTTTACCTTCTCCCATTCACTTCCCCTCTTCATCTCTGACTTTATTCCGCTTTCTTCCCTTCTCCCTCTAAACTTTCCCTTCTACACTATTCGTTCTTCATTTCCCTTTTGTCATTCTATCCACTTCCCCTTGCTTCACTTTTTTATCTTCTCTATCTAATTTCTTATCTTCACTTCACTTTCCTTCCCTTCGTTTTCCCTTCCGTTTTTTCCCTTTACAATTTATCTTTCTTCACTTCCTTCTCGCCACTTCCCTTCTCCTCACATTCCATATCATCACCTCCACTATTCATTTTCCCCAGCTTAAATTCTACCTCTTCACAAACACTCTGTTTAATTAACTTATCTCACTTTTCCCCTCATCACTTTTAATTTTCGCTCATCACTTCCTGCTCTTAACTTCCCCCTCTTCACTTCTCCTCTCCCCCTCTTCACTTCTCCTCTCCCCCTCTTCACTTCTCCTCTCCCCCTCTTCACTTCTTCTCTCCCCACATTTTACTTTTTCCTCCTAAATTCTTCTTCTTATCATTTATCTATTTATTCTTATTTATTTATTTTTTTAATTAGTTAATGTTCGCATTTAAGATTAAATATTTTATATGCGACAAGTGAACACAAAATAGCAAAATCGTAACATAAATTAACAACAATTATATAATATAATTTATCTGTCCACTTCGTCTCTCCATGTTTCTCTTCTCACTTCCACGTCTTCTCTTACCGATCTCGCTTACCGATCTCGCTTACCGATCTCTCTTTCTTCCTCTCTGCAATAATCGGTCAAAATTATATGAAAGGTATTCCTACAGAGGTGAATTATGCATATCTAGCGTAAAGCATATTCTTTCATTTACATGCTACATACATTTTCTGTATGTTTTCAATGCCTACATAAAGGAAAAATGGTGTTCAAGTTCAATTTCCTTATACCTGGTAGCTTGGGCTGAGCAGTGAATGAATTAAAGAAACAAGAAACTTAACCGCTAATCAAGTCACAGATACCCGTTATTAACAAGTTGAAAATATTCGCACATTTCGGAATGCACTAGAAAGTTTATGCATAAAATATGATTACAGCTCGAGTAGAAATTGCAATGATGCATATGGAAATAAAAACCAATAAACAAAAAACAAACACAAAACATAAACAACAAATGAATTGTAAGCATGTGTGTTTGTGATATCAAAAACGGAAACGACCACAGCAGCAATGCCAGCAGCAGCAAGTTGCAATAAGCGACAACAACAAGAACAACAACAAGAAGTACATGGTAAGTAGCATAAGAAAATGATGGGATGAAGTGGCAGGGTTAGCTACACTTTGTTAAACAAGAAAATAACATAAAATGTCTCTGTAAAATAATCGTATGGCAATTGTATGTAACTCATACGACGTGAGGTGCTTGACTGGAAGCAATAACAGCAATAACAACACCAGCAACAAACATTGTTTAATAATTCTAAACTTGATGATGCATTTATTTTCCCTTTCTGGTTTTATTTTACCATGTTTTTTTAGTTCATGTTTTTTTCAACTTTTTTTCCACCTGGTTACTTTGATGGTAATAATTAAAAGGCATCAACACACACACACACACATGAATATATGCACACACTTGGAGAAAAAACTGTGTGGATGAGGACGGATTGTAGTTGAGTGTAGTGCAGTGTTGTGGCATCTGTACAACTCCACCTAACAGCTAAACTTTTGCAAAGCGCACATACACATCCACACTAAGGTAATAAGAGGTTGAAGATTATTTTTTTCTCTGTTTTACCCAGAAACTTTGGTGTTTACATTTGTGAGCAGCACATCGTGTAGTTATATTACTACCCTGTGTGTACCTATAAAATTAAATTAAAGCACTGTAATTGTGAGATTTGCTGCAGCAGTTATCACTGCTACTTTTACCCTGATGTTAGTGCTATACTCCTGCTGGCTGACTGGATGACTGGATGACTGGCTTATGCATCCATCTTGTGGTCTTCGTAGTTTATAAAATTATTGTGCACATTGATTACTCACATATACTTGCTTTCGCTAAAGGTACACACCTACATATGTATGTATCTATGATGTGAAAACTTTCTTGTGTCTGCCTGTTATTTTTGCTGCTTGATTGCTTGAGTTTCCATATGTGATACTTACACATATCCTTACTTACATAAATATGTTCTTATGTGCGTGGCTGTGTACAAGAGATGGACACTGCTGCATTTTAAGCATGCTTGAATTGTTAATTGAATTTCGTATACATAAGTGAAAAGTAAGCAGCAGCGTCATGTTAAGTTTTAATATATGTATGTATTTATTGTAGATGTGTGTGTGACTTTGTGTGGAATATGCCAAGTAGTTTCACAAGCCAATTTACGTCTCAATTCAATCTATATGCGATTCACTGAGCACAGTGGTAATACATAATTGTTTATAATACAAAGAAAATTAAATTAAATACTTACAAAAATTCAGTAGTTCCTTTTTGAAAGTTTGAAAAATCAGAAAGAAATGGACATGAGAAAAACGATACAAACGAAAAACGATCTTTTGTAAATAATCATGAAATTACTCACAAATAAACTAAAAATACATATTATATCAAATTCAAATTTTAGAAAATCTATTTGTTTCAACGTCTTACTTTGACAGCAGAGTGATGATAATTATTTTTCTTTAATTTTATTATTTTTTTTTTATGAATTTATATTCGAGCTTTTGCGGAACAATTATTTAGGAGTATTTTAAATTTTATAGACTTTTTTAACTATGCTGAGCAGTGAACTTGAACATAGGAATTATGTATAACAAAAAGCTCGGAATACGACTAAGATTGTATCATGGTATATTGAATATTTCAAGGAGCTCAAAAAATTCCCACAAATAACGTTTTGCCAATATTTTTACCATTAGCGTAGAATCTAATGCCGCAAATCAAGTGCTAAAGACTAATAAAGGGTTTTTGAATATGGAATATTTAAATACCAACACACCCTTAATTTTATTTGGTTTCCTGGCAATGTCAAAACGTCACTCATGGTTTACATTTATATCATTGTGAAGTTCACAAACGAGCAAAGTTTGTAAATTAAGTATTAAAAATAACAGCGGAGAATTAATTTTGGCCTGAATTGGATGGGTTTAACATCAGTGATGTGCAGGTCAAACAATTGATCTATTAAAGGAGAAGTTCATATATAACAATAGTGTAATCTCCAGCAATCTCTCCGGTCGAACGGCAAAGGGGTTACGTTCAGTTCTTGGTTTATGCCAACAATCCAACAACGCGAAATTGCCAACGTTCAGGATATGTATAGAAGAAAGAATCAATCACTGCAAACGTGCTCGTTGTGGTCATTTGAGCGATAAGGAATTCCATACTTAAATGTAAAATGTGTACTACACTGGAATAACTTTGAACCCGATATCTCAATTATTCTGTTTTTCATTTAAAACCAAAATTTTCATGCCCGAATTGAAAACCCTTTACCTTCACTGACTTTGTTAAACAGGTTTAGCGCTAACCACGTTTTCCTAAAACATTACTGGTTTCACTACAGTAAAGAGAAAAATTAATTACAAGGGAACACGAAAAATAGAGCTTCAACAACAAAGTATAAAACATATTTTATCTACTCCAATTAATGTTGGGCTAAAATCGTTTAACAATATCTGAGCGAATTTCCAGCCAATGTTGGTTCGATTTTGTTCAAAATTTCAACCGAGTTTCAATAGTTTTTCATTTTTACTTTCCAGACGAATATCGGAACGATATCGATTTCTGAGACCTCGGCAAGTCGGCGAAGACAGAGTCGATATTGGATTCATATGCACCATATCATATATAAGACACCATAAGTCTCAGGAAGCGAAATTGCTGCTGGTGACGGCGAGTCGCAGCAGGAAAGCAAGTGTGACCAAACTTTAAATGAGATGTGGCGTAACAAAAACTAAGTACCAGCCTGAAAGTCCGGCCATTCAAGTAATATGTTTTGATATTCTATTAAAAAGTAAATCAAGTTCATGATTTATTACAAGGGAAACAATCTCGGGGTAGCTTCAATAAACTCAAGTGTGTGAAACGAATGGAATTCATATTTTTATTACTTACTCGCTGACTTATAAAATGAAAAGGCCTCACACACTGAGGACTGCAAAAGTAATACCAAAAAATGTAGGGAAGTTCTTTCCCATAATTTCTTCCATTCTTTCAAATACTTATAGAGGATTGTCAGAGTTAGAGTGTTGAAAAGAAAGGGCGTAAATAAAACACGATCTTATTTCGTCAGTTTTTCCACTAAATTGGTAGATTTTAATCGATCGTGAGAAAAGACTTTATCTCAAGATCGTTCAAGAACGTGTGTGAGAGCACTCATATTTCCATAGAGTTAGTCTTCTAAGTTTTGAAAGAAAAGCAACTTAATTCCAGAGTTAAGAGCACGTTAAGTCCTGGTTCTGGTTCAGGTTGAGGCTCTTTACAACGTTAGTGGTAGTAAGCGCTATTAATAATAAAAAAAATATTAATAAATACATAAATTCGAAAGACTGACTTCACTTCAAACTAATTTCAAAAATCAACAATTGATCTACCAAAGAAACTATGAAATTTAAATTATTTCTTAAATGAATTCCTACAAATTTACATTCAAACATAAATTAAAAATTTTGCGTTACTGTAACTCCATCGTAATATATAGAAAAAATATGTGATATTTGCCTTAGGTCAATGTGGTCTTGATTGTGTCGCTTTTACTACAAGCACACGATGGTTTTTGTAATATGGTATTTTCACAAAGCGGAGTTACCTTCAAAACCGCTAGATTGCAAGAAAATAAAGTAAATATAAATAGAGAATGAAAAGTAAAAAGTAAAGCATTGAAAAAGCTATAGAAAAAAGGGAAACAATTGTGTCCAATTGCTGCGGGCAGATTTGCTTTCTTCAACCAAAAAATACACACCACATATGAGATGAGAGTGTTTGTGTGTGTGTATGTAGCCTTCAAAAGGATTTCCGTTTTATTTTTCATTATCCTTTTATTTTTTTTATTTTTTTATTTTGTGAACATTAATAAACCAAGTGTGAAGAAAAAAAAATGTCATTGCACCTGCAATAACTTGGTAAACAACACTTTATCCATGATTGCATTGCATACTTCTTGTGTAGGCTCCATTGCCACCTTTGTCCCGCCCGTCCATCCGTTCATTCTCTCGATGCAAGTCCTGCAACTGGCAACTGAAGCTACTCTCTGTGTGTGTGTTTGATATTTTTTTCGTCTCACACTTAAGCCTTTGTGTATTCTTTGTTATTTGTTGGGAAAAACAAACATGTCTGCGTGTGTAGGTTTAAGGTGTAAAAATGCGGAGAGCGGCGAGGGAGAACTCTGTATGTGTAAGTGTGTGCGAAAAAAACCACAGACGACAAGTAACGCCTTTCGACTGTTTGCTATGGATACAACAAATTTTTAAAGAAAGCATCATCACCATCATGTGTGGAGGTTTTTTAAAAAATTACAATTTAAAGAGTAAGAGAGAGAGAGAGAGAGAGAAAAATATAGGGAAACATTAAACAATAAAAACAAGAGAAAATTTATAATATCTAAAATTCGTTTAATAAAATATGATAATTCTTAGAGCTGGGTGGACCAAGTTTGATCATAGAGAATTCTATAGAATTATTTTACTGGAAACAAAGTAGTAGCTTGGTATAGGTTAAAATCAAAGGAATTTGAGTTAGAGCAACTATCGTGGAAAATACTAAGTAAATATTTAATTAGATATCATGGAATTACCTAATGGCTATTGAAAACTTTTCTTATTTTGGGCTTTTTTATACAAAAACTTTTCCTAAGTTCAATGCATTTAATGTTTCCACTAGACATCCATAAAGCTAAATTTGGGAGCGGGCGACCTATATACCCTACAGACCCTCTGAAATGGAACACCATTTAGCATTGAAAGGTAGGACAAATTTCGATGGTTATTGATGATGAAATATATTTTTTATCAACCAGATTTCTTTTATTTGTATTAACATTTTCTTTGATATTATGTTTCGCAGATTTATCAATGTTGATACATAATTTTTCTTCGGATCTTTTCTTGAAGTTATTTTAGATCAAGTTATGTTAGGATTAAGAACAATATTTGATCAGATTAGTGATCATTTCCACTCGGAGACCAATAATGGTTCATTGTGAATTACTGAATTTAGGGTTGTTTTTTGGTACACAATCACGAACATAATTCACATGATAAGTAGCAGCCGGAAAGCATTCGGTGCTCTTTATAAATTTCAACAAATATCGTGTTTTTACCCGGATATGTCTGCCAAGTTATCGAAGAACTAAGCGCAGTAGTGCGCAGAGACGTCGTTTTTGTAATCCATGAAGTAGATGTTGGATTGACTCGATTTACTATACATCACCGGTGCTTCTGTATTAATCGTTTATCTCTAGTTTTGGAGCATAGTTATCTCGTAATCGCTTCAGTGACTAAGCGGATTGGTGGTTTATTAAGGGTCAGAAGAATCTTGGCTCGACTTTTGTTTAGCTCCGGACACAACGACCGAGCTGTAACGCATATAACACTATATTATCATTCACATTGTATAACTGTCGGATTGGTGGAAGTATCGCAGTACCTGCCACTCTAAATTGCATTTCCGAACCCTTTCGGGACAGTTAGACTTTGAGCTCTAGTAATTGTACAATAACTACAACAGCATCATGCAGTGCGCTCTCTGTAGACTTACCTTTTAGGTAAAGCTAATTTTTCCTCTGATGTATAGATCAATTAGTCTTTCTAGAGTTTTTAATAAAGACAATGAGAGGCTTATGTGGGGGGGGAGCGGGGGGGGGGGGTTAGTCTTTCGCAGTAACGTGGTTTGGTTTGGTTTGGTTTGCTTTGGGAATGAAAACCACTCTAACTTCTCTCCATTACCAAGGCTGGTACCCCTGAAATCTTAAATTATTTCTACGGTACTATGCTTGTGAGTGATCCATGTAGCATAGTGGCGACGATTTCATCAGGTTCTGCCGACTTAAATGGATGAAAAATGATTTTATTGCTCATAATCACAATACACGACATCATTAGCAGTTTGAATTAACCATAAGCAAACGAAAATAATCTGTTTTATAGTGGAATTAATCGTTGAAAACTTATTCTACCTTCCGGCGGTACTAATTAAGAAATCTTGACTGTTGATATTATTAACAAAAAATAAAGAAATAAATGTCTACAATTTCTTTGCTGGAAAAACACAAAATCAAAAGCCACTAGCTTATTTAAATTGTTAACACTTGAATGCTTGGCAAATATAATTTACACTTTCGATTCAAAATTACAACAAGAAGAAAAGCAACATCAAAATAGATAAATAAAATATATGCAAAAGTGCCTTTGAATGGAATGCAGAAGTGAAAATTCCTGCTTCAAAGTTAACCAGAAAATGTTGAACTGAAGTTTTGAAAGTTTTTATCAGAAACGTAAGAGTAGCAAGAAAGAAGAAATAAAAAGTGGTAGGCATGGTTGCAAACATTAGTGAAAAACTAATAGTAAAAAGAGCTAGAAAAGCGACAGCTATTTAGATAGATAGATAGGCAGACGAACAGACACACAGACATAATTGAGCATTATAATTCAACATATTCACGTAACTCTTACATAGTTATTAATAGTTACTGAGAGAACTGAAAAAAGATTTTCCAATTTTTGTTTTGTTTTGGCTGCCGTCATGGTAACACCCTAACACCCACTAGCAACAAAAACAACAACAACAACAACAAAAACGAACTTCGTCAGTTTCATCACCACTTACATCAAAGAAGGCTGTTACATCTCTTGGTTGTTTGGTTTTGCTTGTTTGATGCCTGTTTCTTTTGCCTGTTCGGCAGTGGCTGTGTGTTCATTTGCTAGTTTTCCTGTTTATTTGGTTGCTTGTTGAATAAATATACAAAACTTGTGAATTGCGTGCGATTATTATTATTTTTATGAGCAAGTGAATGAAGTCGAAGAGCAGCAAGTTTCAGTTTCTGATTCGCAGCCATTTTAAGTGTAACACACTTGCACAACAGCAGCAGTGGCAGTGCTGCAACTTGCACATCTTTCTCATAACTTGTTGAGTGTATGTGTGTGTGTGTGTATGCGATTTCGCCGAAAAATCTCATCATCTTAACTGCTACTTTCGAGTACAACCCCACGCGTTCTCTCCTGCTCTTTGTCGCCCTTCACTTCCGTTTTCGCGTGGTGGCGCTTGTTCAAAAAACCAATTTTCTTAAAATTTCCTCTTGTAGTGTTGTTTTCGTTAAACTGGTGAATTTTATTGTTTTTTTTTACTTCGTTACACTGGTATTTTAAGGTTTTTGGTTTCGGTTGCAAACTTTTCTCTTGAACTACTCGCTCCCCGCTGCCTTCGCTCTCCGCATGCCAACACCATTTTCCACTATCCACAACATACACCAATCAAAGTAGAAACGACGAAGACGCCGACGTTGACGCTTTCCTATTTTTCATAAATTCAAATTGCAGGAAATTGTGTTGCAAGAACCGCACCGCACAGCGTAACTGCCACAAATTAATCATAATGATGGTAACCAGCAACATATAACGTCTAACAACAAGATAATGATTATAATCATCATCATCATCAAACGAATAATAATCAGAAAAAAAGTACATATTATTCTGCCAACTTCAAAATACCTACCACTTCCATTTTAACTAAGTATTTGTGTATGCACTGAGGAGGTACGAGTCTGCAGTAGTTACCTGTCTTCTCTTGGTATAAAACTTTGCTTGGCTTTGGCTGCGGCAGCATCCAACAACATCTCGTTCGTCCTGTCGGTTACCACGGAAATGCATGGAAATTATTTAAACTTGTTCATTCATTCCTTCATTCGTTTACGTTCTTCTTAGCTGCGTCGTTGTTCTGCATTCACCTCATCGCGGTTTTTCCCCAATTCGGCCTCATGTTCGTTCGTTCTGTTCACTTTTTGCAATATTTGATTTGCTTTTGGTGGTTTTAGCTTTTTTTTTTACCGGTCCTACTCCTTCTAGGATGTTGTACCAACAACTCTCGTATTGTATCGAAGTGAGAATCGGCACTAGCACTGGTTACGCTTCCCTTGCCAAAGACAGCCAGTCAGCATGAAAGCAACCAAGCCGCAGATACTTTTGCTATGCTATGATTTTTGTACAAAAAGGTAATCGCAAGCGCATTCATTGCAAAATAGGCGAACTCATATTACGTTAGCGTAGATCAACTTTGTATAAATGAGATTGTTAGATGCGAGCGAATAGCATGAAAGTTGTGACAGTGGTGTGCAAAACTATGGATTCATAAGTAAATTGTACTAATTTATAAGTGAAAAAGTAAAAGATTTGGAAGAACATTAATATGTACTGATCTCCATTAATTAGTAGAAGGTTTTAAATAATGCGCAGTAAAGTTTTTGTAAAAGGTTGAATTTTTGGCCATCCTTAAAACGTGCGTTTGATTGAACTCTATTATGTATTTCAAAACTACATTGAACTTTAAACAAAACAAAAAATTGTTTCGGGTTCTTAGGTTCTACGATTTCAGGGTTTATGCCACCTGTTTCCAAAACCAATTAGAAATCCAATCTTATTCAAATTAACATAAATATAACTACACAGCATTTTCACTCGCAACTGTTGCTGCTTCAATTTGAGGTGAAGCTACTGTTAGTTTCGCCCTCACTCCCATTGCTAAGAGGAGACTACGAGGGCGGATATTTATAAATTGCTGTTGGCTGGATTGCAGTCGTCATCTTGAAAATGTTTCAAACACAAACTCCTGGGAAATTATTTTATTAAATGTAACCGTAACATTATGATTGCAGGTGAATTGTAAGTAAGTTGTTACTTATGAATTGACATAGCAACTATTTATTTTGCTGCTGCTGCTGCTGATGCGATGCTACTGTTGCTTGCTGTTGAAGCGCAGAAACAACATACACAAAAAAAAATATACTTGCAAAAGCTGAATTTAATTTCGACAATATTGGATTTAAGCAGGAAAACGAGTGAACGGGTGGAATGAAGATAGAACATAAGTAAGTAAGTAATTTCAAAAGGATGATGAAGATGAAAAATATTACAAAAATGTAGGAGAAAAAAGAAATAATAAATGAAATGAAATAAAAATAAGAAAATGAAATGAATGTAAGAAAAAGAAATTAAATCAACATTTCCAAATGTGAATTGAGTAAAATTAATTTTGAACACAAATCCCAATGCTAAAAAAGAAAGGAAAAACAACAATCGAATTTCTTAACTCATCGTAGACACACAATCACACACACATAAATAGTTATTTCTATACGATTACATACATACATACATACACTTCCTCTCTACACATAATGATAATATATTATTTTCATAATTCGATTTGAAGCTTTCACTCAATCAACAGTGAAGTGGAACGAAACGAAGTAGTACATAAAATTGAAATTATCTGCAAACATTTCATTCTCTCTGGAATAGAAACCGTTACGCCCTCCATCCGCCTTCATATCTTTGAGTGATGGAAAATTGTAGCCACCAGAAAGAAAGGAAAAATATTGTATCAATTCATAATGAAAACTACTGTCAGTTGGGATAAGGCATCCTAATCATCATCATCAGTTTTATTTGAACAGGCAACCGGCCAATTGTCCAAAGTACTACAGTGTAGCTAACTTTTTGCCCGAGAAGAAATGGCCAAATTCCATTTGAGCTGGCATTAGTTTTCTTTACGTTGGTCTCATATCGTTCGTTTTGCTATTTGGTAATCCTGCACAGATTTGCTTTGACAGGGGCCTTTTCTTTCGTTATATTGAATTTTAAGTAGGTACTAACACACACACACATGCATAGATGGAGTGTGTTAGTTAGAGTACAATGTAATGTAATCTAATCAAAATTCAAGATTTTCAATGTAAGTAACTTTATGTATATACATACTTACTCGTTTCTAGTTGAATGCAATTATAAAATAAATATAAAAACCCGCAACATGTGTGGCTGCAGGCCTAGCAAATCCAACATCTACCATACATTCAGGGTAGGGATCACTTGTACGCCGCAATGTCTGATTTTGGTATTTATGCAAACCTCATTCGTCTTTGGAAAATGACACTGAACGAAATCACCAGCGCAGTGTAAATTGGGACTAACATCTTCGCTCGTGGTTTCAAACAAGATGATTCGAACATCGACATCTCTGGCATTATCTTCTACAAGGTTGTATACTGATGATTTTGACATCATTGACACCAATGCGGGAGCAGTGTTGTGTGCAGCAGCCGAAGCAGAGCCCTCTCATGACGTACAAAAATAACGCCCTATAAGTCCCTTATTCTTCCTATCCGAATGCATGGTCATTGACCACCATTGACGATAGGCTGAGCGAAACATTCGAAAGAAATATACTCTACTCCACAATATCTGTTGTCAAATGTGCTTGACAATTATCGATATTGTTGATAATTCCAAAACATTTCCTAAGTGCTTTAATTTTTATCATAAGAAAAGCACTACTTTCAGTAAAAATTGGCATCAACGTGTTTCGTTCTATCATTTTGAAATATTCAAAAGTAATAGTGCTGTGACCACAATCGCATACATTCGTTGTGTAATGCAATTGGCTATTCAAAATTCGAAGTTCCAGTATAAAGACACGCTTTCTATTGGCCATCTCGACCAGGGAATAGAAGTATACAGAAGTATTTGATAAATGAGCACGTTAAAGTGGTCGCTGTGGCGTTGTGGTAATGAGTTGAACTGCTACGAAGAATTTCAGGCGTTCGAATCTCGGCACAGGCAAAATCAAAAACAACAAAAAAATGAGAAAAATAATTTTTCTACCGGGCACCACCTCTTGGCAGGCAATGGCAAACCTACAAGAGTAAAAATTGCTATGAAAGGCTTTTCACTTCGCCGTTCGGATTCGGCATTAAACTGTAGGTCCCTTCCATTCATGTACAAATGTAACATGAACAACATGAGTGGATGCGAAAAGCTCGGCCTAGGCCCTCCATGGGTTTGTTGTGCCATTAAAAGTAAAGTAAGTAGGTTAAACTTTTAATCGTTCAGTAAATTTTATAATCTACCTGCTCTGTATCTTTCATTGAGGAATACTTACCTCTCAATGGTGCAATGGTCGGATGAATGATTGCAATGGTGGTGCAGGTCCAGGAACTATCATAGCTTTCACCGGTGTGGTTTATGGTTCGGTTTAAGTAACTCTAACTGCGGACAATTTGGCTCAAAATTAGTTTGGTTCCAAACCGATTTGCATTCCTGGACTCTACAGCATCATAGGGTATAGTCTGACGATGTGTAGTAGATACAACAAATCCAGTGTACTATCTAACAATTTGTTCACATTTCATTTAGTATTCTACGTCAGAGATTTGTTCTCTCTTTCACTGAGATCCTCAGGAAATAACTACTTGAGAATGACAACAATTTCCTAGCTCAAGATAGACCTAGACCGAGTGGCGAATAAAAAATATTGATTGAATAATAACTGTTCATGATCGATCTCACACAACAAACTTGCTCTATCATTCAGAAATCACATATGGATTAAATTTTATTGTTGAGCCGGGAATGAGCCGCCACGATTGCCAACATGAAATTGGAAAATTTTAACATGCAAAAACAATCAAAAAGTAATATATTTCATTATCAATATACGCTCACACACACAAACCAACTGGAAAATCATCGTCATCAACTTTACAATGTAAACAATTTTCCTTTTTCCATTGCTTTTCCTTTTGTGCTTCAATTTCGTTTCTCCGTGCTGTTGTTTTTTGTTGTTTTAATTTTCCATAAAATAAATTCCACTCGAATAAGTTTTTGAGGAAATCTCTCTCAAGTTCAAATACAAATCCTATTACCTTATGAAGTTTTCTTTTATTTGCTACAACAACAACAACAATAGCAGCAACAATCGGAGTAACAATATAATTTAAATTTGTTGGCGCAACCATTCGAATTTGTTGGCTGAGCAAACAAATGTAATTATAAACAAAAGCTTTTGTAAATATACGAAATCCGAAAAAATAAAATCATCATCGTCAAGATATATAAACCTTAACTTAAGATTTACATGCATACATGCATACAAAGGTTGTGGTGAAGTGGTCGAGAGGGCGAGGCTGGCGTTGGGAGGGAGGAGGGGCGTTTTTGAATAGTACGATTGTGCGATAGATGGAATTTATGATGTAATCGTAAGTTGAATTTGATTGTCCACCAGACTTAATTTAATTTGTTTTACTTTGCTGCTGCTGTGTTGTTGTTTGTCTTGTTGCTGCTAAGCATAAATTAAATTCTAGGGAATTGCTTATGTTGTTGCTGCTGCTGCTGCTTTTGCCTGCAAGCGTAAAAGCATGCAGCCTTTTCTTCTTGCAGGCAAGTTTTCCTATTATTGTGGTTTCTCTGTTGAAAATTTGCTGTCAGAACTGACAGTACAACTGACAGCGCAGCATATTTCAATGTTTGTTTGTTGTTGTTGTTGCTGATATTATTGCAACTGCAGCACACCTTTGATATGCAAAAAAAAAACCCCAAAGAACCTGAAAACTCCGAAGAAGTACTGAAGAACTTTTGCCAGAACTTTTTACTCAAACAAACCTCATTTTCCCCTTTCCATAATTCTCCTCCCTCCACTCCGCTTATTACTTCTCTTATCAGCTAGCCTGCCTAACTGCCTGACTGTTCTTGTACACGACGAAAAATGTAAAACTATTTTCAATAACAACATCAACATCAGCAACAACAACGTTAACTATAAGGATACTTGACATTTTGCAAAGGAAGAAGGACATCAACGAAAATGCAGGTTGGTTACAGACATACAAACAAACATTCATGCATACATATATACATATTGTACATATGTATGTGTGTGTGCTAGTGTGCTTGTGCTTGTATTTATAAATAATATGCGCCTGACAAACTCAAGAAAATTGTTTTCTTTTTGCTTTTTGACTCGAAAACTTTTTGTCTTTGGCATTTCGTTAAATTTTGTGCCATGTTTCTGTTTGTATATTTTCTATTTCTGTTCTGTGTAGTCAAATTCATAATTTCTTCTTTTTTTCAGACTCTCTGTTTGTTTTTTTTTGTTTGCAATATTTTCTTGTATATATTCTATTATCCTTGTTGTCCTTTAATAAATAATGCAAATCTGAGAGTATATATATCAGATTGTGTTGTGAGTGTGTCACTTCCTTGTGTGCCCTTCCTTTCTTTCCCTTTCACTGCCTGTCTCTCTCTTTATTGCTCTTCCATTACTTTGTACCTACTTCTGGCAAAGAATGAAAGATTCTTCTACAGTTGCTGCTGCTGCTTTTGCTGCTACCCTGCGGTTGAAATATGCTTTGTGGCCCTTGGCTAACCTCTTCTTCTTTTGGTATTTACAAATTCGTTTAAATTTTCTGAAGTTGTGCCCGCATATCAATCAGCAGAAGTTAGTTACCTGAGTTGCTGAGGATGCAGAAGTGTGGTAAGATTTTGTAAATGTAATTCATTTTAGGATATTTTCGTTCTTCTTATGGAGTTTTTCGTTATGCAAAATATTTACAAAATAATATTGCCACATACTCATTCAAGCATTCAAGACACAAACGAGTACATGAAAATATTTTCTTAACAGGTCAAAAACTGTGCTTACAGTATGAAAATTGATTCTTCATAGTAGATAATTATTTATAAAGTAAAATGCTTGTCGGATATTTCTGAATGAATCAGGGGAAAAACATATGTCAGTCTGCATTTATAAATAAATTGTACCCACCGAAAATGATAATCTTCATTCTTAAAACCGCAATCCAAATATTTACTGTCATAGCTGACCTATATATAAATGTATGTTATTATTATCCCACCTTCAACGGCGAAAAAATGAATCCATACAATAATTCACATTTTTCCTCCAATTACCTTCGATTTGAGTTCTCGAAATAAGCTTCATCGCTGAACAAAATTTTCTTGTGAAAATCGGGACCGGTGGCCATCTTGTTTTGCTAATAAATTTGCACGATTTGCAAACGTTGTTCAGGAGTAAGTCTATTCATTATGAAGTGGCAAACCAAACTGAGCATAAATCAAGTGAAAGCTGTCAAAAAGACCAACTCCGAAAAAACTATTGCTGATTTAAAACCACTCTTCTAAAAAAAACACCCTTTATATGAACTGTTGCGACTTTAGAGCTGCAAAATCGCCCCAATGTGAGAAAACTTTTGATTTCGAAGTTTGAAAGTTTGAAGAGCCGACAAAGCTGCAACATCGTCACGACAAAGTCGCGCCTGTGCGTACATATTTTCATTTATATAACACCAAATTCCTTAAAATGCAACTAACATTTAGAAAGTATTGAGATGAATCCAAATAGCGATTGAAGTCACTATTTTCTTTTAATAATAATACGGTCGCTTGACATGGTCAACTCTCGACTACTTAGTGGTAATAAATGATTCAATCACTTTTTTTCTTAAACTGAAACAGGCGTTCTCTTTACTTCGAGTCATTTAAGCAGATACATGTGAACGCAAATGACTTCTTTTGGAGTTCATTTAATGAGTCTTGAAGTCAATTGGAGTTACTTAAAGTCACTTGTGGTCAATTTTATTAATTAGCATAAGGTGCTTAGAAGGTGTTGGGTGACCAGATTTTAATTTTCGATTCTTGTATCCAACTCTCTGTTTGTTCAGTTTTAATATGTACGTTGATTTTGCAACGTTAATTAGAAGTTCGATCTTGGATGATTAGTTTGATAGATCTTTTAGTTTCTTTGCATGAGCGATGCAAGGGTACAGTGGGTTTCAAATAATTCCACTTTGCTTAAAAATTCGACCATATAGCTCATTAATTTATTAACTATAATAAAACTGACTTCAAATTTCAAGTGACTTCAATTGACATAAAATTCTAATCGACTCCAAGGGACACAAAGAGACCCCAATTGACTTCGAATTCCAATTCACTTCAAATAACTCCAATTGACTGCAATTCCAAGGTTGATGCACTTGGAAGTAATTTCAAGTGACTTCAAATGTCTTCAAGTAACGGTTCAAGTGACTTCGAAGCAGCCATGATTTGAATTTTTAAGATTTCCAAGTAATTCTAAGTAATAAAAGTGATTATAATTGACTTCAAATGACTCCAAGTAACTTAAAATCCCAGTGACTTTAAATCCTAATTGCCTTCAAATTGATTCCAAAATAACATTGAATTCTTCTGACGCCAAAGAAATAATAAATCGGTAACTAAACAACAAACACTTTAATTGAGATTTATGGCTAATTTAACTGGCTGGAATACTTCTGTGGAGAGTTGAAAAATGCCCACTTCTCTTTGACGATGGTAAATTCGTTCTTGCAGGCCGCCAGAATAGTTAGAACTTTTGCTTGATATTTTAAGGGGTCGCCTTCGCCTTCCTTTCCTTATATACTACATTCCGAGTTGAACTCCCTTTTCTACTCCGCAGTATACTATATAACGAAACTTTAGGCGCAGAGGATTGTCGATATTAAATTTTTTGAAGGTTGACTGACAATAATGGTTCAACTCAGGTTCAGTTCTCTACCGAGAATATTATCTGAGATCACTATGAGTGAGGTACAAACATAAGTGGTTCATATTCTTAAATTTTAAAATGTTTTTGCTATCAAATTAGGTAGGTAAATATGAGGTACCTTGCATATATGCACATATGTATGATTTTGTTTGCAGCAATTTAATATCATCTTTTGTGCATGAATGAGTTTTCAAAATTTAATACGATACAATTTTGCAATAGGGTGACGGAGGCATAGGGAGAGAACTAAAACCCACTCGTAGGATCTATGAATGCACCAAGCAACATATGCAGCAGCGTAATGCTAACTTGATTCACAAGGATAACAAATCTTGAATGCCGCTTGAATGTGTCTACATATTATTTATATTTGCTTTTTTAGCCTAGCGGTCGTTTACTTCATCATTTCTCTGGAAGTTTTTCTTTTCTGTTAGTTTAGACTCTTTCGCTCTCTCTTGTTGCTTAGCTGGAATATGGATAAAAAGTTATTGCTTCTTTTTGCGAAGACATAGCCTAGACATATCAGAGTTAAGTTGACTATGAATTTTTTGCGTGCTAGCTTGTTGAGAAATCGGAGAACTATGGTACAAAATGTAAGGCAAAGGAAATGGGTGTGTGTGTGTGTGTGAGAGCGCAACAATTTTTTCTTTGTTTACATTGAGGTTGATTTTTTCACTTTGGTTTATGTATTTCCAAATCTAAACCTCTCTATTCATTTGTTTTTCCAATATTTGTGTGAGAGAGTATACATACATATGTGTAAGCATCCGATGAGTATGCGTGTGTGTTGTTTCTTGTGATATCCTTCGCTTACGGTTAATATTGTAATGTTCAGTGATGTGAGATTTTATGTTATTTTAAAGCCTTGCGTAGTCGTTGTTCTTTCTGTCGTCCAGATGTTTTCATTCCGTTTCAGTTCATTTTAATTTTTTGAAGGGGTCCCTCACTCTTTCTTGCTCTTTTTTTCTCTACTCGTTCTGTTCCCGGTGATGGGTTTTCACTGGTGTGTGTATGTGTGTATGTAAGTTTGACGCTACGAAAAACGCCTCCAACTATACAACAATAAAAATATGATTATATTTCCGCTTGAGCTCTTTTCATTTCATCGCTTGGTTGAACCAACAACAACAGCAGCAACCACACCAACTGACATACGAATACATACATAGATGAAATACTAAACCAATAAATGATGGAATGAAAAGTTGAATCAACGAATCAACAGACGGACGGATGAGTAGCCGAAGATGAAATGAGTGACTGTTGCCCTTCGTTGTGCTTAAACTTTTCTTAACTACGATTCACAATGATTGTGTTGTTTTTTTTTTTTTTTGGTAATTGTGTTAGCATGAAAAGCATATACCGAAAGAGCCGGACTGGGGGATATGAACGAATAGGGTGCCCGGCTTCACCAAGCAAAAATGTTCATGTTCGCTACATTGAGCTTGTTAACATTATTGGAAGAAAATTATATTTATCATGACCCTTAAGTGTTTGACGTATGTAAGTAGTTTTGAAATCCTTGAGAATATTTTTAGTATAACCCAACAGGCATGGTTACTCAAAATAAATTAATAATGAGCTATTGGCGTGAGATTATTATGGGTTTGTTGTGAGATCATATAGATGGTTAACCTGTGAGTTAAATATAAGCTCATAGTTAGTTGCTTATACTCATCCCATAAGTAGGTCAAGTAGAGAACTCAGTTCTCATTCCACGTTATTCTATAATGATCTCAATATAAGCTTCTAAATTTGAATACTTTTTTTTACTTACATATATTTGAAATTTTTCCTAGCACAATTAAGGTAAGGTAATAAACAGTAATTTAAAGATTTTGAGTTAGGGATACATAGATTTAAATTTATTAAAATAAATATTTCTTGATCTTGCAATTTTGCTTCTGCATCAAATTCAGGTTCCTTCGATTGGAACTAGAAAGTCCACAGTGTAAGCATAAAAGTCTGAGCATTCCTAGCTAAGATCGAGGTTGTGAAAGAAAATGAACAGAATAATGATGTAAATTTTACAAGCATATACTATAAATATTAATTACAATTCTTCTGTACAAACCAAACAAATCACATTATTTGCTTTTACTTTACTTATCTAGAATCCGCTCTTCTCCTGCAAGCAGTTGGCAAAACATTTTCTTATACAAATAATTATGCATATTAAAGGTAAACAAAACAATGCCACTTACAAACACTCACACATACAGACATGCATACTAAGTATACACATATACATACATATATAGAACATATCCTTGCACTGGTATTCCTACCAAGTTTTGTATTACCCACAAGTTGAGAGCATTTACGTACTTACTCGTAAGTACCAAAGAAAAAGAAAAAAAAGTAACAGCAAATATTATGGAAAAGAAGAATTCAGCAGGAACTACAAATGGAGGTTACAATTATTTTAATATGCAAACTCTACTGTAAAACTCATGTCGCCTGTCACTATATATACGCATACATACATATATGCATGTACATATGTATGTATGCATGTGTGACTTTATGAGCTTGAGTGTATAATGTTGCTTCTTTATCGTTTGGGCCAACGTTTCGCAACGCCTTTGTTTGTCGACACAAGCAACAGCGCTTGCATACCGCTTCTTATATGTAGGTAACCTTAGCTAATATGATTAGGGCGTATGGAATAAGGCGAATGAAAGCGACTACCTGCCTGCCACAGTTGGGTCACAGCTTTACGAAATAGCTGCTTCTCTTGCTACTGACAGGTGTATGAAAAAGTACATAACTTTTAAGGTGTTGCTTGCATTGCGCGCAAATTGTTGCCAAAAGTAAAATTTCTGTGCGTTAAGAAATTTTCAGGCTGACCAATGTTTTGTTGTTAGAAGTTGCCATAATTTTAGAATTTATTTTTAGTGAGTGAATTTATTTTGGTTCAGACTTTGTTGTATTTATAAGTATTTGTACTACTTATATCTCTTCATTTGATTTTATAAGCACGCTAAATTTCCCTGCAGCATAAAGGTGAATATCGCATTCAGTTAACGTAGACAATGCAATGCAGATAGGAGTATACGAAGTTATTTTCTTTACCGTACCACACGTTTATGGAATAGCTAACTGTAAATAATTTTTCTGACAACATTGGTATTGTATCCAATATTTCAATTATGATGAATAGAAGATTGTTCGATAGAAGACTCTGCCCTGATCTGATATCTCCCAAGACACATATGGACGTCAAATTCTGAGGAATTGATCTGGGTAGTGTCATCTTTAACAAAATTATCAACTCACCGTCACGGAAACAAAAAGTTTTAATTTATTTTTAGTTTGTTTTTTTTTTACAGAAGATACCAGGCAAAGACCCAACAGTGACAGGAATTGACGGTGGTTGTCAAGAAGTAAGAACATTTTTAATATGAAATCGATTAGTGAAGTACGCTCACACTGGAGCCAGTTGGTAAGACATCTATTATGTGCTTCGCAGGTCTTGGATCAGCATTAAACTCTAATATTCAGTTATAATAATTTTTCATAACCTTTTCTCTTCAGTACTTCCTTTTACTCCTGAAACTTTACTTGATCTTGACCTCAAACCTTACATTACCTTACATACCAACAAAACCTTTGACGTCTCTGAATATACAACTGGCAACAGTAACATTTTCTGAACTTTTTATCCTCGCTCATTACTAAATTCACTCGACGCGATTCCTTTCACAGGTTAGAGAATATTGAACTGTCTATGGGCTTAGAATGAATATCTGGTTAATCGTGGATTTACCACGATTTCTGTTCGGTCTGACACAAACACTCAATAAGTTTGCTGCAGTCGATCCCATAATACGGTCGATAGATCCGCGTTTGAGTTTTCAAGAAGACTTCACCTACGGTGGGTGGCACTGCCATGACGTGCTTTCATTCGATTATATTCAGCATTGAAGTCGTACGTCGGTCCTATTGTTTTACAGTCATGCGATGGTTGTTAAGAACTTGTAACTGTCGGACGATGCTTCCGCAACCATGTTAGTGATATCGGCATGTGGAACAGCTACCCCAATGTCGGAATTATTCGGCCACCGCCATTAAGCAGCTGCCAGAAATATTTTCTTAAAATCAATTTGTTTATAAAACGACCCAATTAAGTTGGAAAGAGGTGGCAACACTGTTTTCATTGCATTTGGCTTCTCCTACTTAAAGAGCAAATGAGATTCGTGGCTATACATAAAGCTGCTTTGCGTTACAAATACTAGATAGGCACTCTAAAAACGGTGAGTACACTATACTACACATCGTAATGACAATTATACTTTGGCAGCACCCAGTAAAGCGCGTTAAATCCAAAATAAATGTATGAAGATCTTCTTTCTTTTGCCAAAAAGTGGTAAAGTACGTACAACATGTAAAACAACTACTACTAAGTACTACACAACAAATGTGAGAAGAAGAATCAGAACAGTCCCAGTTGTATAATTTCGGATTGCTCCTTTACTTTACTTACTTACTTTTAATGACACAACAGCCCATGGATGCCCTAGGCCGAGCTTTTCGCTTTTCGCATCCACTCATGTTGAAGTGAAAAGCTTTTCATAGGCAATATTTACTCTTGTATGTTTGCCATTGCCTGCCAATAGGTGGTGAAGTGTAGAAAAATAATTTTTCTTTTTTTTTTATTTTTTTTATTTTTCTATTTTGCCTGTGCCGAGATTCGAACCTCGGACACTCTGTGTAGCAGTCCAACGCACTACCACTAAACCACAGCGACCACTATTGCTCCTTTACTTGCTCCTCCAAAGCGAGCTATAAAATAGATTTCGTTTTGGACCTAAGTAAAAAGAATATGCAAGAGAAAAACAACTAAAAGTAATAGTTTTCTCACTTATAATCTCTTTTCAATGCTTACGACAACCAAACGAAGGAAATAATTTATGTATTAAGTAGAAGCAAAATGGAGAGCAATAGAGAAAACGCCAAACATCAATCGTGTCCTCCTTTAGTACTTCATTTGAAGGTAAAAATGATTACACTATGCCCTAGAACATGCTATGTTAGAAAGGAGACAAATTGCAAGAGTTCTGGAGCAGTAGGGAGTAATCAATTGCTCGTTGGTTACTCCAACGATGATCCTAAATTCTACTGGGGTTGTACGTACATAAGAAGGTGGGGATAGAGGTTTGTGTGTAATGACAGCATAGAAGTATAATATAATGTCCTTTCGTGTCTATGAATATTCATGACGACAAAAATATGGGCGAAAGGAAACGCGAACGTGGCCAAAAATATTTGCAATTGTGTAGGCGGCGACAGCAAACAGACTTTAAAGTTGGGAAATGATGCTGGGCGGGGGTGAAAGGAGTGGAAAAGAGCAAAATGGCCAGGCTAGAAAAGCTACCATAACTGACAAGTAGAGATATTCGTCGCTGATACGCTTTGCAATTAATTCTTCTTCAGTGAAGGTGCCAGAAACGAGAAGACCAAAAACAGCAGTCGTGCTTGCTTGTCTTTTGAAGGCGCGCGAAACTGTATAGAAAGAAAGTGGTGGAATGAGTGTTCAAAAAAAGGCTTAAAAAGCCAATTCCGTTACCTTCCCTCTTAGTGCGAGTCGTCAGACTTGGAGATGGTGACGATTTTGCTTAGTGCGGTACAATTTGTTTGTTGAACACAATGTGGCACGGCATTTGCTACATGGTATGAACTCTGCAGCTCTACGCTGGGCAGCTTCCCGCTCGCTATTTGCATATATGATATTTAAAAATAGTAAAATTTTCCTTGTTAGAAATTTACACTTTTAGTGGTGGTGTGTGTTTGTTTGCTTTTTGGGCTCATTAGCACCAAGAGTGAAGGAGTACAAAAGAAAACTGAAAAGTGCTGGGGTGTGATGTAATATTACAACACGATATGATTCCTCTGTTCAGGTTGTGTTGCTCCAACTAAAAAGTGTTGAGCTTTCTTTTCACACCTTGTGTACAATTTTATGTGCATGAATAAGCAAAATGTATACTATGTAACTGATTTGAAATTTTGTAGTTCGTAATTCCTTTTATTTTGATTTTTATGCAATAATTAAAAATTCCATTTGTTTATCTACAGTTTACTAAAAAGAACTTGACTTTTCAGCTTTTCTTTTGCATTCTAAGTATTTAACAATGAACCAGCCAACTGAAGGCCAATAGAATCACAACTCTTCAACTAGTTATTATTATATCGAGAAACTAATATTTTGCTTTTGTATACTCAGGGTTACCCAAACACTTTTTAATTAGATACAGCAGGAAGCTCATTTCCCACATGCTGTTCCTGTGGGAACAGATTTCTGTAAATCTTCAATCAAGTTACCCTAATGTTACAATAGACTTTCTGGAGATCGTATCCTTCTCATAAAGGATACAAGATCCGATTCTAGGATGTAAATCTTTGGATTCAACGTGTGATATTTAAATTTCAGTTAAAGCAGCTTTAGGAGTGGAGGAGTGAGGAAGGGGGAGAGAAGAAGGAAAGAAAAGGTGAAGGAACGAGAGGGTTTGCGAGATAAAGGAGGGGGAAAGAGCGGACTTGCGCGATAGCGCGGGAAAGGAGTGGGAGGGAGAAGGAAGCGGAGATAGAGTGCAGGTAGAGAGAGTGAAATGAAGCAGAAGAGATGAAGAGATGAAAGCACAGATAAATAAGAGTAAGTTAGAGGGGCAGGAATAGAGGATGGAAAATAAATTAGGAAGAAAGAATAGTAGAGAGAAGGAAAAATTGAAGGAGAAAAGTAATGCGAGAGGGGGGAAAGATTGGGAAGTAGGGAAAAAGAATGGCAGAGCAGAAGCGAAGAGAAAGGAACGATAGAGGAGGAAAAAAGCTAGAGGAGAGACGTTGAGGAGAGGTTGGGAGAGTTGTAGAAGAAAGGAAGCGAGAGGGCGCAGCGTTACAAAAGAAAGTAAAAAGTGTTGAAAAATGGAAGGGAAAGGTAAAGTGGGTGGATGGAGAGGGAGAGCAATAGCTGATTGGAAAAGAAAGATGTTAATGAAAAGAAACAGATAGAGAAAATGGAGAAAATGAGGGAAGTTTAAAAACAATGGATTATGAGAAAAGTTGAAAAGTAAATTTGGGGGAGAGCGAGAAAAAAGAGAGACAGAGGAGAAAGTTAAAGGAGGGGAAAAAGAGTGATAGTGAGAACTTATCTAAAGAAAGACATCGAAAAAGAAAAAGTTGAGAAAGGTGTAGCGGGTTGAGAGGAAAATATAGAGAGAAGAGCGATAGTAACGGAGGATAGAGAAAGACAATGTAAAGAAGTGAAGGAAAGTAGACGGAGAAGCAACACTAAGGGAGATAGATAAAAATAAGTAGAGAGAGACAAAAAAGAAAAGGAAAAGATTTGTAAGTAAGGAGGAGAGACAAGAGTTAGGAGTGCTACGGTGGGAATTCAAAAGCACAGCGAGAATGAGAGGAAAATTGAGGGCGTGTGAAAGAAGGAAAGCTCTAGGGACTTCGTCGGCATTAATTAGGGGGGAAAGAAGAAAAGGTGTAAAGATTTTGTTTGCATTCATAAGCGTTATTCCATTATTAAAACAGAAATAGCTCTCAAAATTGACCGGTTTTGTTCTTCTTTTTGTTCTGAGATTTACAATAATCGATATTGAGTTTAGAATAAAAATGTAAATTGAAATTGTAAATTGAAATTGTAAATTGAACGGCTGTTAGAGATAAAATTTCGGTAACCCCTTCTGAAAAGAAAAAAATCCGAATTTATGTAAAGAAATTGTTGAACCAATCTTGATGTACTACTGTGTTACATCCACTGGAATACCCTATTTAGTGGCCATCCAGTGGATTGTGGATGGTGGGGGAAATCTATATCCCCTGGATATACTAGTAACTAGAAGCACAGGCCACAAATACGCAAATATGTATATATTACTAGACCAAATATGAATACTGTAACATTGTCAGGCTGATACCTGAGACGAGCCATCATCACATTCCAAATAATTTTGATCATGATCACTACCCAATGATTAAGGCCTTGACACATTGGTGCAATCACTTTCAATTTGAAAAAGGAAAATTTTTAAATAAAACCTTGGTTTAATATTTATGGAACCTTCACAGAAACTCGGGAAGAGTAAGTACATAATTAATGTGATAACCTTAGACTAATTAATTAATTTCCTCTAAAGTGTACTGAACTGAAATGTGAAATACTGATAAGTAGAATATAAGTATTATAATTACCAGAGTTATTTGTTGGTTTGCCTAGCCAAATCAGGTGGACTGGGTGGAAAGGAATGGCAGAAATTTTAACTAGCTGCCCTTTAAGTCGATTTAAGTTTTAATGAAATAATTTCATTCAAATGCAAACAAACTCTCTCTATGCAGTTCGCCATACAAATGCAATCAGCGGCAAATAAATAAATGTTTACTTGCACCCCTGTGAGACACACAAACACACAAACACACAAACACACACACACACACATGTATACAAACACGAGCACTAATAACAGACAAACAATGCATAAATTTATGCAACGTAATTATCTCAGAAAAATTCAATGCATATTTTTTGGAGCTTTGGCGAATGTGCAGCCAAATAAAATTAGCATCTTTAGAAGCTTACCGAAATATACACGCATACTGCCACACACACGCATATACACAGAAGCATGCAAATACTTGAATATGAGGGTGAATTATAATTACAATTGCAAATAATGTTCACCCCTCGAAATTGAGCGAATAGTACGAGTATATGCGAAATAAAATTCAAAAACAGATAGACGGATTGATATGAAAGCAGTGGATAGATAGACAAGGGTTGCCATGTCAAATAAAAGTGAAACATTGAATTGAATGAATATGAGCAAGTAGCAAAATACATATGATATGGACAGGGCAGGGCAGAGCAGGTTCAGTGGATGGCGGATGTGGGCAAGTGAATGGACAAAACAAAATTATGATGACAAATGCAGGTGTATAAACATCACAAAACTCAGATAAAAGTATCTAGCAGCCATCCAGTCAGTCAGTGTAGCCACTGCTATTATGTCTAGGGTGTGTTGTTTGTCTATTCGATATTTGTGCGCAACAGATTCTCAACTGACCAAAACACTCGACGTAAGCGTCCATTCGTTTGCGCGCTGCCAAGCCTAACGAGGCATACTTACATAAAATAGAAGCTCAAGGGGACGACTATGTATTCACTGTTTGTTATTTATTTAGTTAGATAGAATCGACCTTAGTCCCTGGTGTCCTTTTCTTGTTTTTTGTAGACACAAATCTCATACCTCTAACTTTTGCGAAATTGCTCATGTATGCATAATGTTAATAAATGAAAGGCAGCCGTTAAAATATACGTATGCAAATTCAAGGCCACTGAGCTTACGAGTTATGTATGTACCCTTGGGTGTATCCTTGAACCTTGAACGTACATATAGACATTCATCAGCCAGCCACCACTCACACACTCCCAAACTCACACACTCAAATGTAGTGAAACCATTTAGACAAATCTCTGCAGAATTTTTAACTCATATTGGTAATTAAATGTTTTATGTTGTTGTTGTTGGTTCCCACATTCAATTCTCCACTTTTATACATTCAATACACATGCTCACACACACACACACAAACACAACCTCACATAGTTAGACATATGAGTAAAAAATTTGATTTACTCTTGTGTTGAAAAATGGGGGAAGCTGTTGCTCCTATTTTTTTTTTTTTTTTTTTTGGTGTTGGCTGTTGTTGTTGTTAGCTAAAACTCGTAATGCGCTTGAGTTGTTCAGTGAGCTATTAACAATACGTAGATTAGTTGGAAAATACCCGATGTTGCCCGTAGGATTTAAAAGTTTGTACCCAAGATATCGATTTATACCGTTCTTTGCTTTTCTGCGTTATTGTTTTTATAATATGAAAAAGAAGGCCTCCCTAATGGAGACCATAGATATGACTTGAGTTCTGGTGAAGACAGCGACACTACAGATCGGTGTTTCTACTATGTACTGTCCAATCTTCGAAAGATAAGGGAATCGGCAGATGGGTAGCGATGTTCTTATTTCTTCCTGAATTCTTCTTAAGTTCCTTGAAGAAATTCAGAGTTCTCAGTCTCAGAGAACGAAACATTTTTTCTTTTCTTAAATCTTTTCTTTTCTCGGTATTTAGACTCTTTTCTATATCTATCAATGTGCAATATCTTCTTTGTACAATTTTGTATCGCTGATCACGGGTTGTGATTGCTTTTTTCTAATAGCTCTTCTTTGAAATATCATTAGTTAAATTTGTATATATCCGGGTATTCTGAAGTCAGTAACCCCAAAATAGAGTGCTGAAGCTCTCGACTTGTTTGTGTTTAACAATTTGTTTTAACAAATATTTTTCTTCAAATAATATTTATTACTTTTCTAAACAGTTACTTCGGCCGGTTTATGGTAAAGTAAATTGTAATTCAAACTCAAAATAATAGGAAAAGAGGCTAGTAAGAAGTTGGTGATGGATAAAATAAAAAAAAATATTTTTTTACTTTATTTTAAGGTATAACATTTTCCTTACACGCTAAGCATTTATGTAGTACATACATTTAAAATCATTGCTACTTATTTTGGAAAAATTTCCTAATTTCTTGAAATAAAGAAAACCTGTTAAACCCACGAAATTGAAAAAACGAATTGCTACAAACAATTTTAAGTATCATAGCATCATTTCTGATCTTTTCATTTCTTGCTCTCCAAGTGAATGAGTCAGTGAAAGTGCCTTTGCATATAAACTTGGATGTACATGTGCAAGTAGCCAATGTGTTGGTGTACATGCCAATTTATCATACGTTTCGTTCATTCATTTATTTTGCCAGTTTAGCACTCTAATGAAGCCATTTGTTGCTGATTCTCGCCGGTCGGTAAAAAAGAGGGTTACTTTTTGAAATTAATTAAGTCTTTCCGTTTTTATTTGCACATTGTAAAATATGCATTCACGGTAAAAGGACAGAAAAAGGAGTTGAAAAGTGAAAATTTGCAAAGTTGAACCTTTTACAAATTAATGATCATAAGTTATAAGCTGCATAAGTTTTGGAAATATGGAACTAGCTTAGTACAAATCTGGGTTCTTCGGAATGTACTTTAGGAATTGTACTTTAGGAATTTGTACAACTGAGCGGAACATCAGCGGATTCGGCTTTAAACTGTAGGTCCCTTCCATTCATGTACAAATATAACACGCACAACATGAGTGGATGCGAAAAGCGAAAAGCTCGGCCTAGGCTCTCCATGGGCTGTTGTGCCATCAAAAGTAAAGTAAAGAGCGGAACATCAATATTTCCCATGCGCATTTTTCTTTTGATGCTTTCAATAGTCAAAAATTTAGTGCACCATAAACCATATTTAAATGTTAAAATGTTAATTAAGTAAGAGCGTTTTTGATTATGATTTTTAGAATTTTCTCGAATTTTATGGTCTGACTTTTAATCTATTTGTCGTTCTGATTTTTGGTTAAAAACCGGGCTAACTTTTTATTAAATGTATTGTCTCAATTTCCGACAAATTTTTGGATTTATGTTTGTTTTGGTTGTCTTTTAGTGGCTGTGCAGAGAGGTGGCAATAATTTTTTATTAATTGGACGTTTTGCCATTGCCTGCCAAGAGTTGTAATTTCACATTTTCTTATAATTCTCATTCACTTCATTTGGGTAGATATATGAGAAGTGTATGATAATTTGTGTGGCGTAGTGGTAGTGCGTTGGATTGCTACGCAGAGTGTTCGGGGTTCGAATCTCGGCAAAGGCAAAATAAAAATAAAAAAAATTAAAAAAGTAGAAAAATTAATTTTTCTACACGGCACTACCTCTTGGCAGGCAATGGAAAACCTACAAGAGTAAAAATTGCCATGAAAAGCTTTTCAATTCGCTGTTCGGATTCGGCATTAAACTGTAGCTCCCTTCCATTCATGTACAAATATAACATACACAACATCAGTGGATGCGAGAAAGCTCTGCCTAGGCCCTCCATGGGCTGTATTGTGCCATTAAAAGTAAGTAAGTAAGTAAGAGGGGAATCGAACCCCAACTTCACGAGTCTAATGCTCTACCTCCTAAGAACTATATTTAATTTAATTGTTAATCTGAATTTATTATATTTATCTGGTCGGTGTTTTGATTGGCTTTTGAATAACATGTGATCTATATTTGGATTAGAGTTAAGGTGTATATTTTGATCTGGTATTTTCTCTAATTTTCTTTATATAAGTTTTCAATTTTAGACAAAATTTTCTTCTGAATTTTGGTTAATTTTTTTGGGTCTGTTGGTTTAAATGTGGTAAAATTTTTGATTTAGGTTTTGGCCTCCTTTGTGGTATAAACTTTCAATTGAAATTTTGCCTTCTTTTTTTCATGTTTTGATTTTATTTTAGTCCTGACGTTGTTCCGGAGTTTAACCTGAATTTTGGAATGATTTTCAGTATGATTTTTGGAATATTGGCCTGAATATGAGTTTTATACTTTTTTGGACAGCTCCATTATCCAATTCTCGGTCTGATTCATATGTTCTGTTGTATTTTTTTTTTTCATAAATTTTTTGTAATTTGTTATTGAATGATATTCTTTAGTTTTTTGAGTAAAAGATGGGTCGAATTTTAGAATTGAAAAGAAAATAGAAACAAATCTGGTGTTATTACAAATTGGGAACCAGCGCCATTGTAAGGAACACAAGCATAGCTGATAGAAGTTTATCTGAAGGTGATTTTAGTATATCCCTTTAAATATTTCTCTGTGAAATTGAGTAGTGTTCAAACAAAGTTCCTTCGCCACACACTCACACTCACACACCTACGCCTAACGCATTAATTTATTTACGATATTAAGTACTTGCAGTTGCACACATTAAACTGAAAGAAAGAAATGCTGAAACACACACAAACGAGTATAGTACAATGTACATATACAGATAAAGAAAGGAAAAGAGAGTGAAAAAATGCTATGCTGTAAAAACAAGAAGCAATCAACAAGCATTTTATCCTCAACAGTTAATTGATTTTTTAATGACTTCGCAATGCAATACATACACACACACATACTATATAAATAGGTATGCCTGTCACATGTGCCACACAAACACAAACACAAACACACACACACACACACGTACAAAGTAGTAGCTGATGGGCGGCAAAGTTGGCGACAATAATAAATATGTGCGTATAGTCAGATGATGGTGAAACGTAAAGCTGTTGCTTTTGCTGTTAAAGTTTTAATGACAGATCGGTTTTCATTACGTTGGTTGTCGTTGCGAAAACATTGCGTCGCCCATATGTCAACATAATGGGCGTAACTGGTTTACGCCTTTGACTCTTCGCCTCACGCAGCCAACCCAAACATTCGTACATACTCCTATTGCACATACGAGGACTGCAACAATTGCGGCAACGACTTTGTATAAGCGTAAATGATGATAATATTAAAGCCACGAAAAGCAGCACATTCTGTAGATTAAAGCGAAATGGCTCAACGTGTTAACTGCGTTTTACTGATTTTTCTCAAACATATTTATGCCGAATGCGTGGTGGTACAGGAATGTTGAGCTGAGAATGAGATTCTATTGTTGTTGTTTTTGCATTGTGCGGCATTATTAGTATAACGGGGGGAAAAAATGAAGCTCTTTATCAGCAATATCAAAAACGCCTTCGAGCGTGAGTCTACGCTTACGTCAACACATATTTGCACCAGCGTCAACCAACAAGTAGTGATGACACACACACACCCACATACACAACACACTCCTCTCCACACCATTACCACCACCACCACCACCACCACCACTAAGGCCACCACATCGCCAAATCATCATGTACGGCAAAACAATGCAAAATCAATGAAGCATAGTTTAGGGCGTCATTTGACACTAACGCGCTCTGCAAACGTAAATGCAGCGTAGCGCAAAAGCAAATGACAATGATCTCTCGATTGGGGGTGGAAAGCGCGGGGCGTAGAGCATTATCAACTATACAACAACAGTTTAAGTGGCAGTCAGACAGACAGTCAGTCAGTCGATCCTTTAGTTGCCGGTTTCTTGTGTGTTGAAAGTTGTTTGACCGCCGCCACCGCCGATGCTGCCATATTGTTGACACCCACACACACACATACACTCAGAGCCAACAAACTAATTTGCCGGAATTCAATGAAATTGAGTGCAAAAATGTTTATTTTTGTTAGTGTTCTTCCAGGAATTGCTGATATTGCTGTTGTTGCTCGCTCTTGTCATTTGTTAATTTTGTCCTTTTAAGCGCTTCACTTCTGTGGAACTTATGTCGCCAGGACATTTTTATTGCACAGCAGCACCAGCAAAATGCAAACGTTCATATATACATAAATGAATATGTACATACATTTATGTATGTACAATTGGATGTACACATACATATAGTATATGCATGAAGGGTGTGTTTGTATGTGTATGTATGCCTTTGTGTCTGTTTCTGTTTATGCCTCATTCTCTGTTTGTGTGTGTATGTGTTTGTGTGCATGGGCAAGTGCCAATTGTGTACTTTGATGTTTGCAATAAGGTGTCGAGTGTGTGGTGTGAAATAACAACAAAAGGTTTTAATTAATTTCTTTAGCTTGATTAAAGTAGCTGAAGCTGAGCATATTCGCCATCACTGCCGCTGTATACTGCAGCATTGCGTTAATTTGCTTGAATATGGCATAACAAAAGTTTAAATGATCAATATAGGCGCGGCGTTGTATGTTCGTGTCTGTATATCTATCTGGCTTGGTTTCTGTTATAATGCATACATATGAACATAACTCACATAGTATAATTGCTATAGAATTTTAATGAAAACGTTTAAATTTTGTTTTTGTATTGTAATTTTTAATGAGATTTCATTGGCAATGATTTTTTGTAATTATTAACTTCCAATTGATTCTGTCACATTGAAATTCGTCATCAAAATCAACGTTTTTTCTTTAATTTTTAATACCATTAAAGCTTTTTTCTAAGTATCATAAATGAAAGATAATGATTTCTATTCTCGTGAGCGAAAAGTTTTGAAGCTTACTAATGAAATTTCAATGCTCACAAACCAAAAAGCTTCGAGCTTTAAAGCTTTACTTACTTACTTACTTAACTGGCACTACAACCGATGATCGGCCTTGGCCGCCTCTACAAAGCTTCGCCATTCGCCTCTGTTATGCGTGCGCTGGCCCCAGTTGATAAGGCCAAGTGCAGTCAGGTTGCCCTGCACCTGGTCTTTCCAACGGAGATTAGGACGTCCCTGCGTGTTCCTCCACCGTGGTTCGAATAAAACACCCTTCTAGCCGGAGCGCTTTCTTCCATTCGCTCAACATGACCCAGTCAGCGAAGCCGCTGGAGTTTTATACGCTTGACTATGTCAGTGTCGGCGTACAGCTCATCGTTCCATCTCATTCGATACACGCTGTCCACGCATACTGGACCGTAGATCTTACGAAGTATCTTCCTCTCGAACGCTCCTAACGCTTTAAAGCTTTAATCACCATTATTGAACTAGGTAGATTATATCGTATGCAGAAAAGCTTTTAAGCTTCTCGCATAAAATATATTAACCCTCCCGAAGCTCATGGTCCTGGTGTCCATATGGCAATACCTTTTTTCTGGCTTTACAATTAATGAGCAATAAATTTTTCATAAACAGGAAAACTATGTAAATTATACTACAAAAAATTACTTACCTAACATTGTATACATGTATACATCAAAAAGTTGATATTTATCCAGAATTTTGATAAGAGACGTTGATAGTATGATCCAAAGTTACCTAGGTTAATTTAGGGTTCACAGATATTCAGACCCTTAGCATAAAATCCGAATTGCTTCATGGTTTCTCAAAGGGTATTGTAAAATCAAAAAATGTTTTTTCTTTTTTGTTTTTTAATTGTTACATTCAACATTCAGGGTGTACCCCTATGAATGCAGAGTATTGTGTTGAATCGAAAGAAGATTGATAGTTGGGAGAAAGAAGGAGGGAGAATGAGAGAGGGAATACAATCACACAGGAAACCGATAAAGGGATAGACAGCCATTGTGGCAAGTGTTATGCCTTTACCACAATGAACTTTAGTTTATCAGTGTCGACTATGACCACATGTAGCACCGAAGACCAAGCTTTTCGCATCCACTCATGTTGTGTGTGTTATATTTGTACATGAATGGTCGACTCTGGATATAGTTAGTAAAAGTGATATCTAGTGATGAGAAAAAATTAGAAGACCATATCTTGTGAGACAGCAAAGATCTTATCTACATCGATATAATATAGAAAAGATGGGGTTTTAGTCTCAAAAGGGAGCTTTAAGTTTTAGTTCTTTTTTAATCGGCGACATCAGAATAGACACTGATATGACTCACTTGGCCGATCAACGATACAGATCGCCAGGTTCCTGCAACAAGAAACACGAAAACTGGAGGACGCACTGAAGGAGAAGGTATTGAAATTCTTTGCATCAACGACAGTGGCAGGAACTATTGAAAAGAAGGAAAATACTGTGCATTTATGCATATTCGTAGAGGACATCTGGGCAACCATTAAATAAGAGATGTAAATTTTAACTCAATAGAAGTAGGGATAAAACTAAAGTTTCTGTCAGTAATAGCGCTTATATAGGTCGCAGTTCTCTCCCATCCATAATAAGAATCAAAATAGGCCTTAACTGGTTGTTTTTAATCTTATGCTTATATAAATTTATGGTATTGGCTTAGATTTAATGTAGATGAATCTTAGTAGGCAACCGTGAAATATTTCTATTTTTTTATTTTTCTTCTGTAAGCTGTATTTTAAACTGAAACCAGCAGCATTTAACTTAATTTAAATTAGGAAATTATTCCAAACGCATTCTTATTCTAAAACGCACTGTGAATATTTGTTGCTGGGCTGATATTTTATATTTTTTTTTGGGTCCATCCAAGTTAAAAATTTTAAATTTAGACACAATTCCTTCGGCTGTTGATGTGGGCCCCGGCTACTTAAAGAGAGCCAATGCAAGATCATGGCGCCATAAAGATTCACAATCTGTAGCTTTTCAAGCGAAAAACTTGAATACAAGTTTCGAATGCTGGTCATATTACCAGCTATCGTTTGCTGAGTGCGACTGTCTGTTGGTTAATGGAATGCTATATAGATCATTTCTATTTTAGTATACAGCTGAAAGGGAATGATTGTTTTAGTATTTTCTGTAAGAGAGGGGGAAATGTTAAGTAAATGATTAAGTATAATTTTTTATGCGATTGCATGGTTCTGTATGGAATTAGGCCATAAATTTTTTAATCTGAATGAGTTAAAATATGTACACACAATTTTTCTTAAAGTTCTACTTTTTTGTAAATTTGGTAATTTTGGATGATAGACATACAAATTTAATGTATGATTAGGGCTATGAAAATCCGAACTACGATAAATTTTTGTTTGCTTGAAATATCGCGCTCATTTATTTTATTTTAGAGTAGAACGTGACCTTTGATATCGGGAAAGACAAATGACATGACGAAGCATGCTCAGTTTGACATTTCATCATATACAACGATGTAGCTGGTGTAAAAAGAAAATGGCTAAAAATTTATAAGCAAACGAAAAGGTAAATACAATAGTTGCGTTTTATTCGCCACTTACAACTAGTTATGTATAAAGAAGGGACTTAACAACTTTGTCGTTTTATTGGCACATATTAAACAAGATGGCCAATACAACACAGTTAATTTAATAATTTAAATTGAAAAAAAAGAATATTTATTAGTATGCAAAAATTGTTTTTGCTGGTTTTATACCATTACAGAATGGTTTAAATTGAAAGAGATTCAAAAAATATTAGGTTTTGCAAAAATGGAGGCGCAAGAAAATTAAATGTGTGATGTTTTTTGGGTGAAATTAAATCGAGCGTTCACCATATATTTGTATACTAGATATTTTTGTCATCTAATTTTATTAAATAGGGGCTGATTGGAAAGGTCTCAGTGAGACCTCATGGTTGGCATTAGAAACGATTCAATATTTGAGAAAATTAAGCCAGTTTTTGATTGCTACATCAAAAAAAGGAAATTTTTTAGGCCATGCAACTCTCCTCGTGAGTGTTTCGCAATTGAAAAATGGTTTGTAGCGCTGGAATACCAATGACCAAATGAACCAATCTGGTGGATAAAAATATTAACCTTTTTTTTCTTCCATACAGCTCCGCCCACCTAATGTGCATAGATGTTTTGTGAATAAGATAATAAATCTAGACTAGTTACATATAACTAAAAGTTTTACTCTGCTAAAAAATTGGTAAGGCCGAAGTTATTTGTAAGTACTCGCATACATGACAATGAAGAATAAACTCTTACCAAAAGCATTACAAAAAATGAATTAATAATACTATATATACTTTTTTTATACTTTTTTTTACATTAAATGTAAATGGTTACTTTACTTTAGTAATAAACTGAAAAGAATATACTATCCATACATACACATTCCATTTAAGTACATATGCGCACCCCTTAAATGCAAAGCACTTTTAAGTCAATTTGTTGTGTCGATAATTTACAGGAGAATATTGTAAATTACATTAAAAGCATAAAATCACACTCTTTGACTATAAAGAAAATAATTTTTGATTTCATTCGTTCATTGACTATAAAAGGCAGGCAAACAGTCATCTTACACAATCTCCCTGCGCTGCCTGTGCCACTAGTTTTTTGTATGCATGAGTAACGACATGGATAGACTAACACTTAAGCTAACTCCAACTAGCTCCTCCTACTTCCAGCTATCAACGATACACATTTACCATAACGTCAAAGTACATTACTTACTATCTATGTATGTATGTAGTATGTTTGTATGTAACATAGTAAATAGTATGAGAATATTGTGTTTTTATGCCTTTAATGCTTAATTGAATCTTTCATGCTTGCTGCTGTCATACTTATAAAGATACAACACCAACAACAACAACGACATACATACACTTACTCCCATTTACTTAAAAATCCTATCCTTTCATTTACTATTGTATGGTATAGCGCAACAGCTTCAGCATCAATAGCAAGCAGTTTGTATGTGTATAGTGACAGTGGCAGCAGTTAAAATAACAAGAGAGACAAAAGACTTAAACGCATTTTACAACATTGCAAAATTGCATTTTAAAAAAGGTTTAGTTTTATGCAAAGTAAAGGAGGATCTCATTCTGTTTTACATGCTTTACATGAAGCACACACAAACACACTCACACACTCACACACTTACACACTTACACTAACGTACTCCTCTATGCATAAATGTTAAATGCATATTGCTCATAAATTCAATTAAGCATAAAAGCACTCACACAGCACGCAGCGAAGAAAACAACAACACCAAACTCAATTGAATTCACAGGACCGTACCATATAATTTTAATGGCCTTGGGGAGTTAAAAATGTCCCATGGTTAAAATTAAAGTCACAGTATTCTGGAAGCGTAGGTGGTAGCAGCTAAGTACACCTTTCATAAGTCCTTCTATGATACTAATGGTGACTGCTTGAGGCTTTCCCTTAGCAGACTATCATAAAGATTTTCCATAAAAGATATTCAATGGTGATTAGATTTAAACACTCATTGATGATTTAAAAAAAATATCACAGCAACAGCTGCTGACATATTTTCAGCTGAATTGTTTAATATTCAATTGCCGTGTAGGCTAGGTATCTTGTCTCCTTCCCTCCTTTCGATTTTATATTACTTAGTATGTGAATTTCGTCTAAAGAAATGAAAAAGTGAACTGGTGGACAAACCCTAGACATTAACCAGATGCGAAATCATTTGCGATTCCGATGTGAAAACTTGATGATAATTTGTTCTCAAATATTACAAAATCCTCAAACTTTAATAAGTTCTCCTTGAACGTGTCTTTCAAGGGGGTGAGTAGGCCAGTATATCCATCTAGCCATAGCTAGAGAGACCTGTGCCAGTACGAAACCCTTAATTCCATCTCCCTCACTTTTCAGATTCGACTATATGATGACAACGCTTTGGATATTATTTTCATATCAAAAACACAAGAGGTGTGAGAATATAAACTAAAGAGATTTCTGCTTGAATTATATCAAATCGGCTCGTTACAGCTAATTGTGTTTTTTTTTGTTATTACAATTTGAGCTTTTTAGACATGGCTACAAAACTACTCTCTCATATCAAACCTCTTTTCCTCCAGCACCTCGGCTTAGTCTGAATACGCCTCTGGCCACGAATGCCGATTCGGTTAGGCTTGTTCGGTAGTTCTTTCATTTCTTTCCATTTTTGTGTAATAATTTTCAAAGTAGCTGAGAAACTGATTGAGAAATTGCTATTCTAGATCAGATTATTTGTTTGTTCAAAGAGTTTTATGGTATGTAACTATTGTGATTTTCTTCTGAATATTTTTCAGTCAGCATTCAAGATCCTGTAATTTAGTACTGTATGGGAATCCACCTGAAACTACTGGAACTCCAGTGTCATTCATTAGGCCACCGAGGTGGGTTCAGCTATATTTTTTTTTTCATTTTTTCTGCTATTCAACCATATAATATATAAAGCAATTGATTGACGCTTCTCTGTAGTAAGTATGGAATATAGCCTTATCTGGTAAATAAGCTTTCCGCTATATCTAGTACGTATTATGGAAAAGACACTGAAATAGATATCATAAGGGAAGGAAAGATAGATAGGGGATAGATAGTTTATTTCTCTTTGAAGAAAATAGTTGATTTTTCACATATTTAACGCCAGGACGATGAAATTCCGTTTGTTACTAGTAACGGCCATGGTGACAGGAACGACCAACAGCCAACAACACAAAGTATCATTTTCTTTTTAGATTTGATGCATCCTTTTTACAACAATATTCATTTTATTTACATACATACTCGTACATATGAACATATATTTTAAGCTCTATCACATGCAACATGATCGTTATCCTCACTCTGCACGCACGTACTCTCTGTCGCCCTTTCTCTTCGGCTACTCTATTCACTGCATGAATGCAAGCAGGCATCTTTGGCAATGGCATGGCACGCTATACTTCATGCGTACATACATACATAGATAGATAGATAGTAGATATAGATATGTATGTATATGTATATAGACAGATAGCCTTCTAATTGAATTAGAAAGTAAAGCAATAGCACAGCACTAACATGATTTTCAATTGACTCCTCATTTACGAGTATGTTTTACTTTTACTTTGCTTTTGCTGCTTTGCTTTCGCCATCGCCATCGCCATCGCTTGTGAAATCATCAACATGTTCAATTGGGCATGTCGTCGTAGTCATCGTCAGCTCGTCGTCATACTGATGTTCAGTGTAGTGGAGCAGGACAGTTTTGTACTTGATGCGTGCTGCTGCTGTTTCAAAGCAGTTGCTGCTGCTGCTGCCGCTCTTAATATTGATGTCGCTTTACGTTTCATTGCGTTTTATGCGTTTTCCTTTTGCCTGATGCCTTTATTACATTTGTAGATATTTCATTTTCTCATTTGGTTTTACATTTTACACTTCATTTTCCTACTTTCATTTCAATTTTACTTCATTTTAGAGAAAACGAAACCAAAAAACACAAAGCAGCATACATTTTGTTGTTGTTGTGATTTTGTGTGCTTAAGTTTGAATGGTACCTATGTCGTTTTCTGTGTATTTAAATGTAAAATAAGTGTGTGTATGTGTGTGTATGAGTGTGAGTGCTTTTATCTTTCAATTGCATGTTCTTGTTATTTTTATTGTGCTGGTGAAAATTGAATTAAGTATGTGTGCTCATCACTCACATCTCATTTCTTATTCATTCATCCATTTACATCTTTCTTTTCTTTTATATGGTGCTTTTTTTTATTTATTGTTGTTATTTTCTATGTTGATTAGAGCATCTCCTAGGTACTTTCACATAAGTCTATTATCTTTATATGATATACTTTCATTTGCAATTATTTTCACATCATGCCAAGATCCAAACAAAATGTGTTAAATAATTCTGTTTTTAATTGATTTTTTCATATTCATTTTACAATTTCCTATGCATACTCCTACATTTATGTACATATGCATATGAGTTATGTTCATTACGAGTCCATGTGAATATGAGAAGCTGGTATGTAAACAATTGAATTAATTTGAGAATAAAATAAGAATTCTTTCTTTGTGCGTTGAGCCCAGAACCACATTCATGGCATAGACGAGAGTGGGAGCGCGGAGGTATTCAGAAAAGAGAAGCGTGCAGAAGGAGTAAAACTCGAGATAAGTTAAAGGCGATGCGAAAATACTGGTTTGTTTCAAATCTTAATTAAAAATTCAATTTATTCTTACCGAGAATTGCTAACTTAATAAATGAGTTTGAAAAGTGAATGACATATAGAATTTAATTGTAGTTTCTCTAGACGGAGAGCTTTTCCCTCAATTGATAGAAAATTCGGCGACTGGTTGTTGCTCGAGTGGGTCTTAAATAAGCTACTGTAACATAAATACTTTGGAGCATAATCCTCGAAGATTCTAGATTAAAACCTACCTTTTAAATTTTATGTACGTAAAATCAACGCATGCCAACTTCCGACAACTTTTTGAAGATTTTGGAAGAACAATGAGAAAAATTGCATATGGTAGACGGGTCAGTATCTAGTTTCTTTATCAGTATCTTCGCAGAATGCTCAAAAAATGCAACGCTCTATTGTCTTTACTTTACTTACCTACTTTACTTTCTTTTAATGGCACAACAGCCCGTGGAGGGCCTAGGCCGAGCTTTTCGCATCCATTTCGTGTTATATTTCATAGCAATTTTTACTCTTGTAGGTTTGCCATTGCCTGCCAAGAGGTGGTGCCGTGTAGAAAAATTATTTTTTCTACTCTTTGATTTTGCCTGTGCCGTGATTCTAGCCCCGGACACTCTGCGTAGCAGTACCACTACGCCACAGCGACCACACAATATTAAATTTACATGTATGTATTCGCTCTTCATTAAGCGAGTGATTTTTCACGCGCTGATCCAAACCCGAAAGAGACGGAAATACAGTAAGTAAAGAAAAATTTAATATATTGTGGTTTACAGTTACAGTAAACCGTGGTTAAGTACCTCTTTTTTAAGCGCCCTTCCCGCTTAAGTGCTTGTAACTTGCAACTTTTTCTACAAATTTCCATAAAAATTTTAAGTGCGTTCGCCTCTTAAATACCTCTAAAGACTGACATCTTCAGCTGAGGCACTTAACCGGGCTTTACTGTACAGTTTCTATTATATTGAACCTTTATAAAAATAAGTAAACATCATGTATCAACTATATCCAATTATATTGGAATTGTATGCGTCATAGGTGGCAGTTAAACCATCCCAGTAAGAATATAGTCATGTCTACCTTGCTGAGAAATGCCGGGAGAAATGTTTTTTTTTTTTAATTTAAGTACCGTCAAAGATTAGGTGTGATACTACTTTGATTCCAATAATGTGCAATTTGGTAGACATTTTGCTCAGCAGACAGTGCTCAGTATTTATGTTTGCGAAATCAAGGAAGTAGAGGGTCTTAAGAAAGAGTACAAAAGTGGTAGAAAGTAAGTAGTAGAAAATTAGTAGAAAATACTTATTACTGGAAATAGTAGTAAAAGGTGGAAAAAGTAGCAAAAAAGTAGTAGAAAATAAAAGTAGTAGCTGTAGTAGTAGTCACACACTCATTTTTTTTCTACACAAAGCTATTGACAAATTATAACTTCATACCAAACAACATTGTTTTTTTTTTTTTGTATTAGGGAACTTAAGATCTGGCGAGATCTAAAAAGAGTTCACAATCAAAGAAGGTGCCCCGATTAACAAAACTTAAATTTCATTAAAAAATTAAGTTCTTTTAAGAACTTTGCATCTTCGGGTTACTTCAGCTTAAACTATGGGATCAACGGAGATACTCTAAATAAATGAACCTTCCAATAACCAATAATTCAATCTTAAAACGATATCATCGACTCACTGAATAAATTCTTAATTTGTTTTGGATAATATAGAAAAAAGTGTTTTTCGAAAAAAGTATATTCGCATACCTTAAATTTTGTCTTTTTGACGTATGCAATCGTATACCAATACCCCACCCGGGTGGCCTAAGATTTTTCCAAATTTCTTCATGCAGAATTTTGATTTAGATTATTGAAAAGAGTAATCGGTTTCAATGTACATATTTTAAGCATGTCATATACAGTTGAATTCACTTCCATGTCATATTCCGATTTGCCAGCTCTTCGACCAACGCAAGTGTGTGTTCTCAGTGCAGATAAGTGCATCGCTCTTGTTTAAGACTTAGCACCTGGCGCATTTACATCTGGGTCACTCGGGAGGGTATTGGTAAGCAACGTATACAAATATATTTGGTAAGGCGAAGGTTAAGCTTCATAAGAGCACAAAATATTAACTGTACCTTCATAGTTGAAGACCTATGTTACGCCGATACTTTGTTCTCATTGAAAGATTCTCCGGAAAAAGTTCGGTATACATAAAAAAATATATGAATTTACCATTTGATATTATTAAAATAAAAAACCGATAACATATATTTACATAAATGCACTTTCAATTCTCATATAAATAATTTTTTGTTGTTATTATTAAAATGACAAGAAACTTATCTCATTTGGAAAACATGAAACAAGAGAAACGAAAGAAGAACAAAACTAAATTTGTCATCACGCTCAACATATGCCAGATACATTATAAGGTACCAACATATCTACATAATATTTTGTCATGTTCTCATATTAAGAAAGTATATGAAATCTGATGTCATAAATCTCAAAATTGAAATCACAGCGCACATTTCTTCAGACTTGTTTGTTATGCGTTGCAAATGGCAGAAACAAAAACCGCATAGAAAAATAAGAAAAAAATATTCAATGCTAATATGCAAAAGTTTTGCCACTTTTAGAAAAACATTTCAACTTACAATGAATACGAGAATATACTTACTTTCATATGAGTAAAAGTAAAACCCAAAATAAGATGGAGAGGAAGAAGAGGGGAAATGAAAACAGCAGCAACAACACCAGACTTACATGAGCTAAAAATCGAAAAGAGAAGATTATATTTTTTGCTGTTTTGGTTGGTACATAGAAGATATTAAGACATGACCTCATACATGCATCGAGTTATCAAACATCAACCCTGAAAATATGCAAAAAAGTAAGAAAGAAAACGCAAAAATCAAAAGAAACCACACACACACACACACACCCACACAAACCAAGATGACATCAAGGAAGTTGGACTGGTACTGAAATCGGAGTACGGGCCACAGTAATGCCATGCCAGGGAGGTGTGCGAAGTTGGTACCTAAAATGAGTTGAAACGATGAAAGTTATGCCAAACCAATTACTCGCACCAGTTTCTTTTTTTCCATTCCATTTTTTCGTTGTTTTTCTATTTGGTTTTTCTTTTTTTTTTGGCTCAGACTCTTTAAAACTTTTGCAGATGTCGTACTTGTAAAAGTTTTGTCGAAAAAGTAGATAAGTTCATGCTTTTTTCAACTTCTCCTCTGCTCGCACAAGCTCTTCGCTTACTATGGTTTTTTCACCAGCTACTTAGTAATGGACGCCAGCAGAAGAGCGCGGAGTGGGTAAGAAAAAGTAAAGAAGAATCCGTTAGATGTGTGTTCTTATAGATACATATCTTAGGGAAAGAGTGTATGTATCCGTGAGATAATAATCACAGTTGCTGCAAAAAACACGAGGAGATAGAAAAAGGAAGAAAGTAAAGAAAGCTTCTATTAAGATATCATAAAAGTAAAACTCCTTTGCGAACACATGCCAACACACAAATTCAAATACACAGACAGCAGCAACAAGATCAACCAAACAAAAATTTAAAAAAAATGCCATATTATAATGAAAGTAGAAAAAGTTTCATAACGTTTGCATTTGACTGACATTTGATGACATTTAAAACTCTGTACATGTTTGTATACGCGTGTGTGTTTGTGTGTCTGTGCAAGTGTGTTTGAGCTTGAGTATTTCTAGTATTCCAACAGATTTCTACTTTTTTACTTTAGATACTGAAGGTGTGTGTCGTTTTCCCACCTTTCGCGTAGCTCGCTCACTTATGATGGTGCAGCTGTGTTGGTGTGTGCATGTGTGAGTTTCTAATTTTTACAACATTAAATTTAAAAATACTTGAGAAACACTATTCTCTTTTTGCTGTTGCAGTTGCTGTTGTTGTGTTTTTGGTCTTTCCAAAAGTACCAAGTATAAACAGAAAAATAAAAAAAAGACAGTCAAAAATATGTGTCGCTGCTGCAAGCGCAGATTTCATTTTGTATGTTCTAACAGCACATACGCAAGCACAGGTTTCGCTGCATATTTTTAGGATGCACTTTGATGTAAAGAGAAAAGTATGTGTCTATGTATGAGTGTGCGTAGCTGTATTCCATTCTGTGTGCCATTTTATTTAGATGCACCACCACAAGGTGTTACTGATTTGGTGATTTGTGAGTGTGTTTTTCCATCTTCTTTAAAGAAAAAAAGTGTAACGCAACTAAGTCAAAGTTTTATTTTTACCGAGAATAAAGTATACATATTGTATTTTATACATATAAGTGTATAAGTAAATATGTCGCACTGTGGATTGCACCACAAAAAAAATTATTGATTTTAAAATTAATTATTTCAAGTTGGAATTGTTTATTAAAGGCGGACTTTGTCGCGAATAATTGGGGTATTGCTTTTGGAATCGTGATGCTTTGTGGCAAAGCCGTGATGAACGTTTTCCTTGCCAGTGATTATGTGTTCCAAGGGCTCAGAATCATTACGGATTTAAGGGTTTAATAGCAACAGCTGATATTCGAGGGTTTATAACCTTCTATTTAAATGGGTCAGGCAGAGTTTTATGATAATCTTTACGTTATGTATTATGTATAATAAAATTAACATTATAACCTTCTTTCTTCATTCTTTCATTTAATGGCACAACAGCCCATGGAGGGTCCAGGCCGAGCTTTTTGCATCCACTCATGTCGTGCGTGTTATTTTTGTGCATGAGTGGAAGGGACTGACAGTTTTATGCCGAATACGAGCGGCGAAAAGAAAATCTTTTCATAGGCAATTTTTACACTTGAAGGTTTGCCATTGCCTGCTAAGAAGTGGTGCCGTTTAAAAAAATGTTTTTTTTTACTTTTTTATTTTGCCTGTGTCGAGATTTGAAACCCGGACACTCTGCGTAACAGTCCAACGAATTACCATTACGCTATAGCGACCACTACATTATAACCATATATTTTATATAGACATCAAAGAGACTCGTAGAGTGAGACGAATTCAAAAGAGAGAAGAGCAAATACAAGAAAAAATTTTAAGAGATTTTACTTTCGAAATAGTTTAAGTCCTAGGTTAGGTTGGAGTGGCAGCCTTTTGTAAGAAAACACAATAAATGGCTTACTGTAATACCACAATATGGCGCGACTTAGTGGAGAACCGTTAGGCCTTGGTAATTAATCTGGATATGACCTTAATATTTATGATTGGTAGCTCGGACAGATTAGTGAAAAAATATGAGCCTTAGAAAGAAAGAAGTCGTGAAATGGAACCCCTAATCTTGGAACATGTCTCCATGTCTCCCCATTAATGAGTGTCGTGTGAGCCGAAAAGTCATTGCGTTGATGAAGTTTCGGCTGAGGCTGAGTATCTGTCTAGTACGTCTAACGTCTAGATAAGTCTGCTCCGTTATCCAGAATCTTTTTGCTTCTTCAATGTAACAGACAATTTAACAGACGTAAGAGAAACACCAACGGTGCAGAAGGGTCAAGTATCGGAAAACAGTGAGCCCCGTTTGGCTAAATCATCGGCATCATCGTTGCCTTGGAGAACCTTGTGTGCAGGTACTTAGTATAAGCGAACATGTGAATAACTCGATAATATGTTGAGAGAAAATTGGAACAAGCTCTGATGTAGTGACAACACAGGCAGCCATAAAAGCACTACATAAAAGCCGCCCACACATCAGAATATTCCATTTAAAATAGCCTCTTCTCCTAACTCCTAACTCGAAACTTTATTACCGAATGCTGTCAAAATGCTGGCAAATGAAATGGAAGCGAAGAGTTGACATTTAACTAATTTTTGGTACCCAAACCAAACAAGTTCATCACTTGCACTGACAGGAGACATTAACTGAACTTCGATATCAAATACTATGAACTTATTTTAAATTTTGTTCCACGGTATGCAGAAAATGTAAATGTGCGAGAGAGGGAAAAATCTCTAATTCTGACTATGAAATTCCAAAAGAAACTTGCAACTCTTGTGAACTTTATGACAACATATTTCGTTATTTTTAAATATCATACATAAGTTTGTATGTATGTAAGTTTGCTTGTGTATGTGATTCTATCTGTGTTCTTTCACACTGAAATGTCGCTCAGTGTGCATGTGTGAGTGTCTTCGCAAGCGATATGCTTTGTGACATTTCTTATCTCGCTCTCTGCTTCACTGTGGTGCGAGATATGAGAGAAAGGAATTTCCTGAAATATGAAAATAAAAAGAAAAGATTTTTCAAAGAATTATAATGTGAAGAATCAGTAACCCATAAATATGCACATACTCTTGGATATATCAACTATTGTGTTGAGTTAAAACTAAAGAATGCAATTTGTGGAATGTTCTTTTAGCAGCAAATGAATGTGAAATGCTTTAAATTATAGAAAACAGTTTTATATTTTTAGAAGAATGTATTTGAAATGTTTTTCTTCGAAGGCCCTGCAATTACTCGGCTTAGACTATGTACTAATGTGTTATATAAGTAAAGTTCATTCATACTTTCTACTTAGTTTTGACCATAATTGTCCATTTTAACTTTAACAAGTCAGTGTAACTTTCTTAATTGTCAAAGAGTGTGTATGTATGCGTGTTTTCGAACGGGTTTCGTACGAGTTGCTTTCAGAAATATTCTATTTTACATGTTTCTCCTTTTTCATTTGTTTTGTACCCCCATTTGCTTTCATTCCTTCTGTTTTCCGTTCACTAAAAACCTTCATTTAGGCAACTTTTAATTACCCAAAAATGTCAAACGAAACCATACAAAAGTCAACGTTGTAATTTTATGTTCGTCTGGAATATGGAAAATGTTTTTTATTCGTTTTATTTTTCGTTTTTCATCATCGTCTGTGCGTTTCGTAAGTTTTTTCAATGTGAAACCTCAAAACCTCATTCTCTACTCTGAGTTTCAAATAAAATTTTTCTGTCCTTTTGTTGAGGTTGCTGTACATTTTGATAATATTTAGAAGTGACCATATACAGGGTGACAATTAATAAGTGTATACAACTTTCTTCGCTCTATAGAAAAAGTATTGTAATTTTTCTGCATTTTTCTTCATTCTCTTTGAATTCTACGTAGTCGGGAGTACATCGGATTTAATTTTCGTGTAGCCTAGATTTCATTCAGTTATTTTTTTACGATGCCAAATAATCGGTCAGCTATTATAACATTGCACCAGCTAAGCAAAAGCAATTGTGAGATTGCGCGGTAGCTTAGAATTGGTCATTCGTTAATTTCTCATCCAGTTAAACAGTTTTAGGAGCTGGATCATGAAGGTGATCGTCCAGGAAGACCATTGTATACGATTATTTACACTTATTAGCTGTCACCCTTTAAGCCAAATGCAAAAATATTTATATGTATGTAGATTTTTTTGTTTATTTGTTTAGGTTAAGCATTATTTGTGTAGTGATTGAATGGAAATTCAAGCAAGCAAGAAAAAGCTTTAGATGTTCTCTTCTCAGCACTCCTACTATCCTATATGGGGGTTGCAAACCTTGAACCAGAGACGATGGGGTTTATATAGTATTTCTAATAAATTGTTTATATTTTGAGGGATTGATTAAAAGTACCACATATTAAATAGCTACTCTGGCTAACTTAGATTTTTATCGTTTTATTTGATTGATTTAAGAGGCGATGTGTACTGCCACCCCAAAAGGACTATTGTACCCCGATATCGTTTGAAGCAATCCAAATAAAAAATTTTGCGTCACTTAGCATATTTGGTACGAATTTCTGTGTGGGCCAACTTGTCAATATGGACTCCGAGGTATTGAATTCAATGAACATAAAAAAGGTTTGCACTTTAGTTTAATAATTTCATCCCGAAATATTTTCCTTCGGGGTCTTCCCACTGATTGGCAATAATCATTTTCTAATTCCGAAGAGAATACAAATAAAAAATTTTGCGTCACTTAGCATATTTGGTACGAATTTCTGTGTGGGCCAACTTGTCAATATGGACTCCGAGGTATTGAATTCAATGAATATAAAAAAGGTTTGCACTTTAGTTTAATAATTTCCTCCCGAAATATTTGCCTTCGGGGTCTTCCCACTGATTGGCATTTAATCATTTTCTAATTCCGAAGAGAATATCAAGTTGTTAAAGAATTTGTTTACAAATCAGAGAGAGTTGAAATTTGCATTTCAACTCTCTCTATGGAAATATTTGCCTTCGGGGTCTTCCCACTGATTGGCATTTAATCATTTTCTAATTCCGAAGAGAATATCAATATCTCTCTATGGCGGACGTATCATAAACAAAAAATAGAAAGTTAAAAATATTTAATGGCTTCAGCAAAATTCAGACAAAATTTTTGCTGCTTTCGCATCTTTCACTCAATGTAGGCCACTTCTCATGGGAGCGAACCATTTGTTCACTACCTTCGCTCGATACTAAATAAATCCGAAACCGGAACGTTATATTGATACGATTTCATTCCTTCCAATCCAATACTTATTTGCAATCAAGGGTAAAAGTATTGCATTGCAGCGTGCCTGCCCAGTAACTGAGTAACTGTTAACTACCGTGGAGTACCGTGATAATGGGAGCTATGTATGTGATGGCCGAATTTTATGTTTTCCTAAAACTCGTGGAGTTAATATGAGCAAAAGAGTTTATCATGTTGACCAACTAGGTGGTGTTTATTCCTATTCGTAGCTGGTTAATAAAAAATAAAGAACTAATAAGTAGTTAGCGACCCTAATCACAAGTTTATAACAGCAAGAAGTACGAAAAGAGCATGATACACGAAGGATGAAGGTGGCACAGCTCTTAAGTTTGCATCAAACTTAAGGACAGCGGTGTGGACTACTGGAAGGAAGGAAAGTGCCCTGCACTTATGCGTAGAAGGCATCTGGGTGACTATAAAAGTACTCATAGTTTGTTATTTCATAAGAGATTTATAATGATATTACTTACGTTTTCCAGAGATTTTACATTCAAATTCGCATTTGGCAGCCAAAGCTTGATTTTCTCAACAGCTTTAGAAAAACAATTATAAAATTTTTTAATGAAGTGGCGGATTGTTAGTTTTATGTAATGTTAGGTTGGTAGACGGAAGGGTATCATTTTATGTTGATCGATAAACGGAGCTGTAGCGGCAGTAGTCCTGCTACAACTGGATTGACTTCAAGTAACATTGGATAGGGTCGGGAATTTATACTTAAGTAAAGCAAAAGGTTCGAAGAAAAATGGGTCTTGGAGCAAAACTATATTAATGGTTCTTAAAACTTACATTCATAAAACTTTTCACCTACTTAGTTGTGGTAAATCACGCCAAGCGTGATCATTATCAAAATGTCTTTAGTTTTAGCGTAAGACCTGCAAATTTACGAATGCTTTAAATTTCAGTTTATTTTCACTGCATAAAATTATTTTCCACATAACTTGCTACGCTAAATTATTGTGGTATGATATTAATCAACAAATAAATGTATGCAAGAAATACACAATTCCCCAAAGCAACTACACGATGAACAACAAAACAATGAATACATTTTCGACAATGGAACGACGTCGACGAAGGCAAATAAAATTCACTGATTTTATGAAGTTATCATTTTTGCATTTCAATTACAATGCAAAAGTTTTAGCTACTCCTTCTTGCTTACTAAATTATTGAGAAATTACTGCAATGCGCAAAAGGGAAAAAGAAACAAAGAACAAAAAAAGCAAAAACTTAGAGCAGCAACAGCAGCAATTCTTATGCACAAATGAGCAATAAAGAAAATATTAAACACAATTGCTTGGAAACACACAGAAAAACAAAACACAAAACTCCCACTAGCATGACCCAAAAAGAAAAACTGAAGTGAAAAACCAACGATGAAGAAGCAGCAAGAAAAAGAAGCGATCCTATATACACACACATACTTATACATACATATTGATAAATTGCACTTGCATATTGCACACGCACAAACACACGCTCACACACACACACAGATTCTCGCATCCATGCTTTGAGCAGGGAGAAGCACACGATTATTTTAGCAATAAGCTGAAAACTTATGATGGTCATGCATGCATTAAGACAATAACTAAAACAAGAACAAATAGCAACAGCAATAGCAACAGCAACAATATGCACTTGCATAAAATAAGCAATGCAATTGCAAAACGATTGCAATGAGTTATAAGCAATAACAGCTACAGCAACAGCAACAGCAACAGCAACAACAAACAATAGTCGAATCCGAACCTGAAATAGATAGTTTTTCCTTTTTATTGCAACATGCAAAATGAAGTCATTGAATTTTTGAACAGACTCTCGATTATGCAATCAGACATAAACATTTCACATTCACATTTCAACCAAAAAAAGAAGCAGAATAAGAAGAAGAAGAAGCAGAAGACGACGAGCGCACAGCAAACGCTTTACCAATAACAACAGCAATAAGAAACAGCTGCCGCAGACTGAATGACTTCGACTATGACTGAAGCGACTAACCGACTCACTGGCTGACTAGTTGTGGAGGCAGCGCTAGAGATAGTTGCAGTTGCTGCTGCTGTTTGCGCTATTGTTGCTACTGTGTACGTTAAGTACTCAAAGTGAATCGTCGTCGTCGTTGTCGTAGCCCAAAATCCCAAGAGGCAACATGTCGCAGCAGCAAAAAAAAGAAAAAAAAAAATAAAAATAAACATTACAATCCAAATACTGAATAGAAATTCAGTAAAAATATGCTTGGAAAAAAATAAAACTAAAAACTGGCTACACGCTACTACTCGCCTAGACGCTCACTCAGTTAGATAGACACTCGCTCGTGCGCTGGCATGCAAAAAAAAACCAAGTATAGAAACACGCATTGATTTTACTACCATTAGATTTTATTTGTTCCATCGTCATTGAAATTCCCGAAAGGTTTAGCGCTTCCTTCCTTCTTGACTGGTTGGTTGTTATTGTTGTCTTTTCTCTCAACATTTTCGCTCAGACGTACATAGTTTTAACTCGATTCTTCGCGAGACACAGCAGCATATGACGATGACGACGACAACAACGACGATGTTGCAACAGCGCGCACGTGCTCCAACAACAACAACTACAGCAAAATAAGCACGAATTTCTACAACTTCACACACATACGCAAGCAAACACAATGTTGTTTTTGAATATACAGCGGATGCGGATGTGGATTTCGGTTGTGAGTGCGATTTGTGAATGCGATGGTGGCAATGGCAGCGGCAGCGGCGGCAACCAAAAATGAAATGTTTAAATAAATCGATGATTTTGTGAAGAAATCTCAATGCAACGAAAGTGATTTTAATAAAATATGAAGACAAGACAGGCTAAAATCTTTTGCGCACAAACACGTGCACACACACACATGCACTCGCATACAACAAGTTGGCTATGAATGCCGAATGTTACTCTATATGAATTATATAAGTAAGTATGCATGTGTGTGTGTGTGTGTGTAGAATAAAAGCAACCATAACAAGAAAATATGATTTGTGGGCAGCAGCTCCTCTTGTTTTGGTATCTAATATTAAATTTTGTTTGATGCAAAAGTATGAACATTTATTGGAAGAATGAATAAAAGTTATATTAATAATGTATTTCCCAGGTTTGAGCATGTGAATTGTTTCGGAAGCAATACATTGACTTTTCAGAGATTGGGTAAGGATGAAAATGACAACGGATATGTAATATATAGTAATGTTCATAGTATATATTACCACAACCTTCTAGGGTCTATGAGAGTCCGATCACTCCTCAGTTGAGTTTCAAAGTAAACGTAGTTAACGTAAACTGCTTTAAGTCAACATAAAGCAATACTAGTTAGGCCATTCAGCAAATGTGTTCCCTATTGCCATCACCCTGACTACATCATTTTCAATAGAGACACAGAAATAAATAATACTACTTTCACATATATCAAAGTGCTACTGTGGGCAAAAGTTAGTAAGACTTTGTTCATCATTTCAAATTTTTTTATTCATTCTTCCAAATGTATTTCGTCCCCTTCAAAGTAATCCTCAATACACTCGTGCCAACGTTTTTTCCAATTCTCGAAACAGTTGTTAAAGTCAATTTCCGGAATAGCCTTCAATGCGCTTAGCGATTCATGTTTAATGTCTTCAATTGACTCAAAACGGTAACGGTGTCCACGAAGCGGTTTTTTGAGTTTAGAAAATAGCCAAAAGTCACACGGTGCTGAGTCAGGCGAATAGGGTGGTAGGGTGGTTGCAGAACGATATCAGTCGAATTTTTGGCAAAATGGTCTCGTAAAACCAATGCAGTGATTTTGAAACCAATTGTGCATTCACTCTTCTTAGGCCCAAATGATGTTTTAAAATGGTTTTCACTGATCCTTCCGATATTCCAACGATGCCAGTAAGGTCTCTGTTTCGACTGTTAATCGTCGATTCTCGAGCACCAATTCCTTGATTTTATTGACGTGTTGATCATCAGTTGATGTTGATGGCCGTCCTGGACGTGGTTCGTCGTCAACGCGTTCTCGACCATCTTTGAACAATTTGTACCAATCAAAAACACTTGCTCGCGACATACAATTATTACCGAAGGCCTTTTGCAACATTCTGAACGCTTCGGCACCAGAAATTTGATTCCGCACACAAAATATAATGGAACTTCTTTGTTGAATAATTTCACTCATTGTGAAAATCGCCGAATGCACTTTTTGTACTTCAGAAAGACAAGCGTATACTAAACACTAATGTTTATTTTGATGTGACATTTGGCACAGATGTCACCGACAGTCATACCAACCTTAAAAAAATAATATTTTGATGAATGGGTTTCCGCGCGAAATTTAAACTAAAAAGTCTTACTAACTTTTGCCCACAGTAGTATAATAGTAATGCTTTAAAACCGATGTACATATATAATAAACATGTTTATTATACTATGCCAAAAATCGGATTCAGTAGCGAAGGAATGCTACTGAAAATGTCTTTACTAAAGTTTTTCTAGGTTAGTTAAGTTAAGGTTTCGGTTGAAAATTTTCGTCCTAGGAATTACTTAGTTTAAAAGGTAATAGAAAAAACGCAATATCGAATGTGTATTAAATTTAAAATTTTCTTAATAATTTTCCTTATTTTCCACCATCAGATTACGCGTTAGAAGTAGTTAAATATTTACTCCTATAGGAAAAGTGATGAGAATTCCAACAACGTTGAAAAACTATGGAATAGTGCTGTACGGAGATTCTTAAACTGGTATTTGGATATGTTTGTTTACCCATTCATTTGGTAAGGTTAAATGAAAAAATACGTGAACCACAAAATTAGAAGGGTGAGTGGCTTCGCATCGAGGTCAAAGTTCTAAAAAATGCGAGGCAAACCCACTAATTACCTCACACCTGATCAGGAGTCGCTTCTAGAAGATTAAAAAGAAAGACCCTTAATGCTTACTGGCCAATATTTTCCCCAACATACTTACCTCCCTTTTACAACCCTTGAAGGGGCACCTAAACAAAATTTGATTTTTTAAGGAAATAAGATTCCCATGCTTCCAGGTTGACCCTAGAGGATCAACAGACAAGACCGACCTCCAATACAGAGCCTCGCCTACTTTCCGGAAAGCATACACAATTTAAGGTACTTTGTGGGTTATGTGTTGTATGTAGCTGGGTCATGAAGGCTTTCGTCCAGGAAGGGGTAGAAAATTCACCGTCAATACTCCCTGGAATTGCAAAATTGTTCAAAAGCGGGTGCAGCGTAATTCAACCATTTCCTAGAGAAAAGTTGCTCACGAAACGGCCAACAATTGTAAATAAGTACCAGTTATAGCCAAAAACGAAGTAGGACTCCATGCTTTCAAGCTCCAAAAATGTCAAATTTATTACGGATGAAAACAAAAGTACGTCTCCAAAGATGTCACCTATGTCAACGTCAGGTCGAAGGAATTGGATGGTAAAAAATCGTCTGCACAGATGAAAAACTGTTTACTATTGAACAAGAGCATAACCGTCATAATGAAAGAAGCTGGTCAACAGAGGATCTATTAATCGTCATTCAACTTCACCGAAATCCGCAATCCGTCAAGGTAATCCCTTGATTTTTGTGGTACAAGTAGCCAAAATCAATCAAGAAGTGTACCGCCGTGAAATTTTGGAGCGTGTGGTACTTCCCTGGGCTCGACAGTACTTTTTCGATAATGAGCGGACGTTCCAGCAGGACTCTGCAGCAGCTCACAGAGCCAAAACGACACAAGAATGGTGCAGGGCTTATTTTTCGGATATTATCACATCCCAAGAATGGTGACTATATTCGCCGGGTTTCAATCTGTGCTAATATGGCACAGTCGTTGCGTCGTGAATGGGACCGAATACCGGTGAAGAGGCTATAGCCAATAGCCAAAAAAAATTTCCAAGCGTATGAAGCTGTGCATTCGTGCCAAGGGTGGCCACTTCGTAACCGGCTGAATATATTCTTACTCATGCATTATGTCTTTATCTTTTATCTTATCCTTCGGTCTACTTTTAGATTTTAATTATAATAAATTTTTTATGTCCAAAACTGATTAAATCACGTTTTCAGGTCTTGAGTGAATTCAGCCGGACAGAGTTTAGTTGCTTTTATGCGCGGGTAAATTTTATTTACAAACCCTTCTGCCTTCTCCATAAAACAGATCTAAATTTAGACTAAATCGTTATAATCGTTGCGATTTTTGGCTAAGTCCACCTGAAACCATCCAATTCATTAAGTAATTTTAAAATGTCTTGCTCACAAAATCCAAAAACAAAAAGAACTTACTGTTCTTTGTTGTTAAATCCAATTAGTAATGGAATCTTATTAAATCCACTTAAATGCTTAAAAACCCAAAACTACCGTGCTATAAATTAAATTGACCAAATACGAGAACGCTCGCCAGGTAGAAGGAGAACAGAAGGAGAAGCGTAAAAAACAAAGATGAGTTAAGTAAATTACGAGAACATTGCACAATATTAAAACCGCGGGTTAAATTAAGTCCATACATACAAAATTCACTTTCATGTTCTCAACTAAAACAGCAGCAGCAGCAATGAACAGCAGCAGCAACCACAAAATCATCAACAGAAAAAAGAAACCATAGAGCGCCTACAAGTGACACTTTCGGCATTGAGAGGACGGTTGAAATGGATCGACAGACATTCTGATAGACCGGCAGACAGACAAACAGACCGACAGACAGACTGACCCTGGCTGAAGCTGAAGCTGAAGATGAGAAAAGCAACAGAGACAAGCATAAAAATCTATACCAACTGCTGAAGCTCCAAATTAAATGAATTTTATTTGCACGAATTGCGGAAACCATGTGCTCCTGCTACTTGTACTTGCTGCTGCAGCAGCAGCTGCTGCTGTTGCTGCTCACGTTGATGTGCTGTGCGATGCTGTGTGCGTCCTTCACAATTCAAACGAAACTTTTATTGCTGAAACATTTTTGGGGACAGCTCACTCACATAGTAAAAACGAAACAAAAAATCTTGATCTTGACTTGGGTAGCGCAGTGTACTATACATAGCAATTTCACTCACACAAACCCAAATTTTGGTACTACCACTACTTCCCACCTTCCTACGACTAGCAACTATAATAATATTTCGTATACATTTCAGTTTGGCTGTATGAAATTGTAGCAGTATTTTTAGAGTTTATGAACATGTTTCACATAAAAACATGGAACATAATTTCTTTGCTTTGGCATGGCTTGACTCAGCGCAACGCAACTCAATTCGACGCGACTCGACTCGATTCGGCTTTGTGTGGTTTGGCTGCTTGCATTGCTTTGCATCTGCCTTGCCATAGTTGATGCTGCTGCTGCTGCTACTGGTGCTTTTGCTGCTACTGCCAGAAATATCCTTTTGCTTGCGTTCATAAATATCTTATGAAACACGAAGCGCTACAACGAAAACGAAATGGGGGGAAAAAGAACCCAAAAGAAATGAAATAAAAGAGAAAACGTAAAACTAAAGTGGAATAAAATTATGTCGGAATGTAGTAAATACTACGAGTAGTTGCTGCTGCCTGCTGTTGTTCTTGTTGCTGTTGTACTTTGCAAATGAAACATTTGTATTATTTTACTTAAAGGACATCGTGCTATGCGATTTTTATGCCTCGGCATTTGCTCAGTGTACCATTGGGACAGATTTGCTGAAATGCAAGAGCACGAAATTATGTTTTAAGACGAAAGTAATTGAGTGTGTGTGTGTGTGTATGTGTGTGAGTGTGTGCGTTTGAGAGATTCAAGTTCCCGTGTTTTTATGCGGGCGTATGTTTAATATTAAAATATCCTTTTTAGAAAATATTTCTGGATTTAGTTTTTAGCTTTAAATTAATAAACAAAGAGTTAAGTTTCATAAAGTTTTGCAGTGGTTGTTAAAATCAGGTTTAGTTCGCTTGGGAGTAGTAGTCTCCAAATAGTCTACTAAAGTGAAGTCAAGGCAATTCTAGCCTTTTGTACTGGTGATTCAAAAAACATAACAATGATCTGCAAATTTAACTAAAAAATTATATGTTTGACTTCTGAAATCCTCATGGGTAACATACCATATATAATTTGCAACAACATAAAATACTTCAAATTCAAACTTATTGATTTCAAAACTTCATCTCTGTATAATGAAAGTGAGGCAAAGCTGGGTAAATTTAATTACAATTTCATTACTTAGCAATAAAAATTTGAAATCAATTACTCAGAACAATGTGAAAGGAGTTCATTATTTCTCCAATTCTATAGAGTTTATGCATAGTTCATATTTTTACAATTCTCTTTAAAGGAATTGTAAAGGAATTGTAATTTCAATTCCATTGCAATGAATTGAAATTGTAATGCCTTTTCCTCAAATCTCGTTTTCAATTCCTTTGAGGAGTTATAATAGGAACTTAAGGAAAACGCCTTAAAATTTCAATTCCTTGTAACGGATTTGTAAATAAGTATTTAAATTATGTACAGAGAAATTGAAAATTTCAATTACAAATTAAAGTTAATTGTATTGTTGGAAAATTGAAATTGTGAAAATGAAAATTACAATTTCAGTTACTCTATGGAATTGGAAAAGTAATCAATTCCTTTAGCATGGTTCTAAAGTAATCGATTACAAATGACAATTCTTGTAACGACGCAACGACTGCTTCAGGATTTGCAAATTTTTATAGCGTTTACAATGGTCCAAACGCTGAGTTTCATCGGATTCAGATCCGGCGAATATGGTGACCATTCATGAGTTGAGATAAAATCAGGAAAATGAGCGCTGCACCATTCTTGTGTCGTTTTTTCTGTGTTCTGTGAGTTGGAACAGAGACTTGCTAGATCGTCCACTAACTTTCGTCAAAGTACTGTCGGGCACAAGGGAGTACCAAAGCCTCCAAAATTTCACGGCGCCACACTTCTTGGTTATTTTTGACTTGTCCCATAAAAATCAAGGGTGTCTTGCCATTGGCGCTAATACCACCCCTTACCTTGATGGATTGCGGATTTTTGCAATGTTGAATGACGAATGATGGTCCAGGATCTTCTGTTGGCTAGCTTCTGTGATTATGGGCTTGCTCAAACAGTAAACTTCACGACGCTGCTCCTTAAACCGCTTACTGCAAGAGAGGTTAACGAACGAACAATGCGAGCTGCCGCGCAATCTCATAACTGCATTTGCTTAGCTGGTGCAATGTTATAATCTTTCGTTCTTTTAATGGCACAACAGCCCATGGAGGGCCTAGGCCGAGTTTTTCGCATCCATTCATGTTGTGCGTATTATATTTGTACATGAATGGAAGGTTATTATGCCGAATATGAACGGCGAGGTAAAAAGCTTTTCATAGGCAATTTTCACTATTGTAGGTTTGCCATTGCCTGCCAAGATGTGGTGCTGTGTAGACAAATTTTTTATTTCCACTTTTTTTTTAATTTTGCCTGTGCCGACATTTCAACCCCGGCCCAACAGCGACCAATGTTATAATAGCTGACCGATTAAAGCGCGAAGAAAGTTTTATACACTCATAAATTGTCTCCCTGTACATTACACTACAGGGGCATCAAAAAGTCTTTGCGGAAAGCCGAGACACGTAAACTAGATTTTTAGAATTCAATGGTGTATTCAATTTTTCCCCAGCACATCCCGTTTTGATTATGTTTGACAATTCCAATGAGATATGCCATTCAAATAATTTGTTCATATTGCCAATCCATATTTTTCCACAGAATGCTACATAATATCACTTACTCTTTATACAAATTGATCCACAAATTGTATTTTGATCGAAATTTTCTAACGTTTTCGAAAGTTGTTCAAGCTTTTATCGACCCATTTCATTAACCGCAAATAAGTATAAAACAAATTTTCCGTCATAATATGAATGACATTATGCCTCACTCACTCAAATTAAAAAGTAGTTGGAATTCCAAATGTTAAATGAACCACGGTTATACGAATGCAACTTGCTTAAGATTGGAAGAAGATTTTAGAAACTGAAATGAATTCCGAAGAGTGTCAGCAGTGACTTAAATTGCATACAATTGGAAAATTCTGTTTGCGAGGCTGAACTTCTTGAGCGGTATGTAATTTACCAACACTAAGTCTTCAAATTCGGATTCTAACGAAGACGTTTTAGGTACTGAGCAATTCTGTTTGCTAGATTAGTGATGCTGAGAATTTTTTCTTGCATGGAAATTTCCCGGAGTGCTTTTAAAAAATAGTAAAAACAAAGAACTTTATTCAATCTTTGTAAATTATAAATTTTTTAAAGGTGTTTCTGTGTGAAATTTTCCAAAATGTTATTTGTAATCTTTCTACCACTAGATGGCCTCTGCCATGTGCACATTTGATAAGGCCAAGCGCAGTCATGTTTCCCTGCACTTGGTCTTTCCAACGGAGATTAGGACGTCCCCTTCTGCGTTGCGTGTTCGTCCACCGTGGTTCGAATAAAACACCCTTCTAGCCAGAGCGCTTTCTTCCATTCGCTCAACATGACCCAGCCAGCGAAGCCGCTGGAGTTTTATACGCTTGACTATGTCAGTGTCGGCGTACAGCTCATACAGCTCATCGTTCCATCTTATTCGATACACGTCGTTCACGCATACTGAACCGTTGATCTTACGGAGTATCTTCCTCTCGAACGCTCCTAACAGCCAACAACATCATTGATGGTCAATGTCCACGTCTCTGCGCCATACATTAGGACGGGAAGGATGAGGGACTTATAGAGCGTTATTTTCGTCGGTCGAGAGAGGGCTCTACTTCTCAATTGCCTACTGAGCCCGTAGTAACACCTGTTGGCAAGAGTTAGTCTCCGCTTGATCTCAAGGCTGACATTATTGTTGGTGTTTAGGCTGGATCCTAGATATACGAAATCCTTGACGACTTCAAAAGTATAGTTGTCAACAGTGACATTTTGTCCAAGACGCCGTGACTCTTTGTTTGTTGACACAAGGTATTTCGTTTTGTCCTCGTTCACCACTAGACCCACTCAACGAAACTCCCTTTCCAGATTGGAGAATGCTGCACTGACTTCTCGAGCGTTTTTGCCAATGATGTCAATATCATCAGCGTATGCTAGCAGCATGACACTCTTGTAAAAGATAGTGCCAGAGATGTCGATATTCGTAGCTCGAATTATTTTCTCCATCATAAGGTTAAAGAAGTCGCACGATAGGGAGTCACCTTGTCTGAAACCTCTTTTGGTATCAAATGGTGCGGAGAGGTCTGTCCCAATTTTCACTGCACTGGTGGTGTTGGTCAGTGTCGTTTTGTAAAGACGAATGAGCTTTGCAGGGATACCAAAATCAGACATTGTGGCGTACAAGTGATCTCTAATCGTGCTGTCGAAAGCGGCTTTATAATCGACAAATAGATGATCGTGGAATAACTTTTCTTTCACTTGGCATGCTTTCATCCGACCGTATTCTGCATATAAGCTCATGCATGCGTTTTTTTAGCTCTTCGCCTCCAGTCTTAAACAACTCAGCAGGCGGGCCATCTGCACCTGCAGCCTTATTGTTTTTCAGCCGAGCAATGGCTGTTAAGACCTCCTCACAGTCAGGCGGCGGTACTTTAACGCCGTCAGTGATTGGGGTTTCCGGAGTAGATTCCGCAGTGGCGGGATTATTGCCGTCATCGCCATTAAGCAGCTGCGAAAAGTACTCCCTCTATAATCTCATTATGCCCTGGAGATCTGTCACCAGATTTCCATCTTCATCCTTGTAGTAAGTGGCCCCGGTCTTCAAACCATCAGTCAGGTAGTGATGGTGCAGTGAAATTTACGAAATTAGTTAAAAAGAGAGATATAATGATGAATATCAAAATTAATGGAAAGGTACGTTAGCACACATCCCATGAAAATCATTATCATTAATCATTATCATGGAATGGGCTTTAGTTTTTTATCGGAAAACAAAATTTGTAATCTTATTGACAATATAATTGAAATTAGTCTCCTTCAGTAATACTTAATAAAATATATTTTAGAAATGTGGGGACCAAATTACCCTTCAAATAAGTTTAAATTTGCAAAGATTTGGTAATGCTTTCTATGGTTTCTAGTTTCAAACAAAGTCTCCCGGGAATAAAATTATCTAACCCAAAATATTTACGGAACTCGTGTATAGAAAAATGTAAGACTTTCCGCATTTGCGTCACGTATATTTTAATGATGTCGCCGAAAAAAGAAATTCGAGTGAATCACAAACGAAACTTGTTGATGGAAGTGAGCCCCTTACAGAGCTGCCATTCTCGTTACTCACACTTCTCCCCCTCCCCATCTCTGAGAACAATGCTAACTTTTGCTACTACTCTTTCGCTGAAATTTAATGAAATAATTATTAAATTTTACCATACCACAAAAAGCTCTACAAATGCTACCAGTGCCGCGAGCAGTACCTACAACAATTTTCTAGGTACTATCATGTACTTCAACTACTACTTAACTTAGTTTATTTCAAAAGAAAGAATACCATACACATACAACACGCACATACAAAGCAGAGCAAAGTAAAGCAAAGCAAAGGCAAAAAAACAAAAAAACAGAAAACAAACAAACATGAAAACAAAAAAGGTCATCACTTACTGTTTCAACATTTTCGCCTTTTAATTTCGCACTCTGGTCGTATTGTTGGTGTGGATTATGACCACTTCATATTCACAACTGCCACTAGGAAGTCGAGCAAAAAATAATGGGTCCTTTGTAAGGGAATAATAATAACAACAACAACAACTACAACAACCGAATTTAGTACACAAATAAGAAAAAATGAAGTAGTATATAAAAAATAGAAGAAAAGCAGTAAAAAAAAAATAAAATAAAACAAGACATAAAGAAAACAAAAAAATAGAACCAGCAAAAAACAAATGCAGCACGGAAAACCAAAACAAAACACAGGATGAGCGTAAAGAAACGAAATGAGGAGCCACACAACTTCGCAGCTGAAGTTGGAGTCGGAGTCAGAGTCACGAGTCCGAGCTAGAGCCACAGCCAGGGCCAGAGCCAGAGCCAGGGATATCCTCACAATAATGTAACAACTTAATTTCGCTTGAATGCCTTTTTGTTTCCAAGCATAGCAAAATGTACATTTTGCGCTTATGTTATGTTCTGTTTTGTTTGTTTTGTTTTAGCCTTTTTGCAGCTGTTCTCTCGGCCACATTTACCACACTTTCTTCCGTTCATATTTTTTTGCGAAATAAAACAAAAAATTATAAAAGAAAACATTTACTTTTTTTTTACCTATTTCATTCATACCTCAGAACTCGGATTCGTATTTTCATGCCGGTAACTTACATGTTGGTTGTGGTTTGAGGAATTTTGTCTATACCATTTCGGGAGCTGCTTAAATTGCAGTACACACATACATATGGTACACATACATACTCGTACATATGAATAGATACATATATCAACTACACCACTAAACTCGTACTACAAATACGAGTACAACCTTATTGCGTTTTGTTTTTTTCTTTAATTTTATTTTTGGCTTTGTTTTTGCACAACCAAAAGTTTTAATGTCGGCTCTTGTTTTGTTTTAATTAAAAACTTTTTTCTTTCAACACCACATTCATATATTGTACATAAGCAAATGTGAATTTGTACATAAGAAGCAAATCAACAACAACAGACATAATAGTAAGCTAGTTTTAGGTATTTTTAAATGTCTGCATAAATACGTGGGCATATACTCACTCGTAACTACATACTTAATAACGGAAAAATGTCAAACAAATGAATGGCAACGGTCACCAGTGCCAGTCCGAGTCAGTAGCGGCGACTTGCTTTTCCCTTCTCGCTGCCGCCTTGTTTTTCCTTACCAAGAATTGGCTTGACTTGACTTGACTTGGGTGTAAACCACATCAAAGGATTTCATCACATTTTCCTTTTACTCTTTGGTGTGTTTTGTTTTTTTGTTTACATTTTAAAATGACTTTTCATTTTCTTTCATTTTATTATGAATTTTTGTTTCTTGTTTTTCTAACGAAGATTATAAAGTTGTGGTTTTTTTTCTATATGCAAATGAACGCTGTAACAAAGTTTTGTGAAAAGTATGAAAAGCAGTTATAAGCCACTTGTTGTTGGTTACTAATTTTGAACTTTTCAATGAGGGTCATTATCCTTAAATAAGTTCTTTGGCGTCAAATATGTTGAAGTGAAGGTTTTGCATATATTTTTTGGAAATTCATACTTCAAATACAAAAGTAGAGGAGTCTGATTTAAGGGGAACATTCATTGTTAAAAGTTTAGTTAATAAATTGTTTTGCAAAAGTGGGAACATTGAACAGTTTAACTCTCTCCAAAAGGTAAATTAAACACAAGATAATGAACTAAATACATAACAGTTATTTCTGTATACTTAGTATTCGAAAATTTTGTTATTTGCGATATGAAATCGTCACATTTGGCTTTCTCTCTCTCATTTTTGCTTTTTTTTGCTTTGTGCTCACATCATGGAGAAAAAATAATGAGTTTTAATCAATTGCAAAAAGGCCCTTCATGGATGTCATGCTATAAAAAGTAGTAGCATATTTTTCAGAAAGGGCGAAATTCGTTTTTATTTTATGTAAGTAATACTAATGGTTATATTTGAATAATGTAAACTCACAGCGTATTTAATAGGGTAAAGTAAGCTCTATTTTTATTTGAAATCTCAAAGGTATGGTATGAAAATAATGCAAATTGTAATAAACACACAATGAAACCAACAGCAGCAGCACAGATGCAAGCAGTTCTCTTCACTCTCTCTACTCTTCTTACTTTTGTTGATTGTCAAATTAGAAATAGATTTTAGCTGGCAACAGTCACAATAGAAGTGGGTGGCCACGTTGGCATGTCGTCACCAACATAGTCGCCTCAATAAGAACGTGTATTTTTATAATTTGACAGATGTGATCATATAGCTGCCGTCGTCACTGTGTATGAAGCAAGAAGCTTGAATATGCATACGTACCGTAAAGTACCGTAGCGTGATCCTAACAGTCTATTTAATATAGATCTCTCCGGTATGTTTCGATTTCGTTAATCACTTGATCGCACTGTGCATCGATACTTGACAGTTGGCAACGTTACGATACGCCTCGTGACGTATGAATAAACAAGCATTTGACCCTGATAAATAGGCCTTGGGCATGCTGCTGATCTTTCTCTCTCTCTCTTCTTTGCGATATATCATTACGTGCTTATACACCAACAACAACGTCATCGTATTCTCAGTTACATATTTGATGTGCATGGAATTTTTCACTCTCTCTCTCTCTCTCTCTCTCTCTCTCTCTCTCTCTCTTATTTTATTGCCATGCTCACATAACTATTTTTACAATAACAACAGTACTAGTTAGAAAGGAGGTACTTTTAAGAATTTGATCTTTCTCCATTTTAATCTCTCATATTCACATAATTAAAAAAAAAGAAAATTTGAAGTATTTTCCCTGGAAGGGTCATGTAGGTCAAAAACAATGTGTTCAATGAACACTGTTCGCCATATGACAGTCAGGCTTACAATGCAGCATTGACCCTGGCGTAGTAACGAACTTTGACACTTGTCAAAACGATATTATCTAATTTGTTGTTCTTGTTGTTTTGCAATCAATTTTTCCTTAATGCTCAGTGACTCTGGAATTAGGGATAATAAAATTGTAGATGCCCTTTATATAGAGTCGACTCTATTGTTAAGCGAATCACTTAGAACAACGAGTCCCCCTTTTATTCCCTGGCTTTTATAAAGAAAATATACCAGCATCTTAAGCTTGAAACTATCAGTTACTTATAAGTAAATATGTACATATGTGCCTGGATTAAGTTAGACAAGTCCTTTCGCTTTAGTGGCATTACACTGGTTCAATTTACATATAAAAGCATTGCATTTGTTTTCATTACCTAATTTGTTGTTTGAAAATAACGCAAATTCTAAAGGATATTCTTTACTTCATTTGACATTCTATAATAAAAGAAAATCCAAATTCATTTATGTTAAAATCCACATGTGAGTTTTGCGCATGACTTCAAATTTTAATATCTGGTCGAATTCATTTCATTGGTAAAGGTCTCTTAATATTTCTGGTTTTATAAAGAGACAAGAGAGCGAGAGAGAGATTTACCGCAAACAAAGTTCTGAACCTTTGTAGAAAATATGAAGTGATTTCATCCACAATTCATTTCAATGCTATAATCCTATAATAAATTCATAACAATTTATTGTGAGCTATGGTTTTGTGGGATTCGTTACCCAGCTACTTTCTTCACTATTTTATTACAGGAGTTTGATGAGTATGGTAAATTTGCACTGGTCACGTTGAGGCAAAGGCAGTGCAGTCACCGCCGCTTCAATCGAAGTGTTTCACCAAGGCCGTAACTAGAACCACAACCACAATATTTGAAAATTAGCCAACACGATAAAATTTTAAATTCTAAACTATGTAGCATATTTAAAGGGTGATTTTATTGCTGTCTGGTTTTCTGGTGTAGAATTTCTGACATTTCACTTGTGATTCGTTACAGTTAGAATTGTCATTTCATCATTGAAGGATTTATAACCAAACAAACTTACAAATTATTGAATTTTCATTTAAAAATTCGTGTTCTGTAACCCATTTCTGGTTGAATGGGAATGTTAATAAGAAACTGCGTCATCTAGTCTCGAGATTCAAGGCCGTGAACGAGCGCCTAGCCACTATCCGCTTCAACGCAAAATTCTTCAACATCAGCCTAATTTGTGTCCATACCCCGACGGATGAGAAGGATGAAACGACCAAAGATGACTTCTACGAGCTTCTCGACAAAACCTATGAGCATTGCCTCAGAGTCTCTTTGGTCCGACGATCGGAAAATTTAGTCTCCACGACGAAGCCACCGATAACGGTATGAGTCTGATTGACATCACCGCGTCACGGAACATGACATTTAGTAGCACCAGATTTCAACATAAAGATATCCATAAGGTCGCTGTGGCGTAGTGGTAGTGCGTTGGACTGCTACGCAGAGTGTCCGGGGTTCGAATCTCGGCACAGGCAAAATCAAAAAAAGTAGAAAAAATAATTTTTCTACACGGCACCACCTCTTGGCAGGCAATAGCAAACCTACAAGAGTAAAAATTGCTATGAAAAGCTTTTTACTTCGCCGTTCGGATTCGGCGTTAGACTGTAGGTCCCTTCCATTCATGTACATATATGACACGCACAACATGAGTGGATGCGAAAGCTCGGCCTAGGCCCTCCTTGGGCAGTTGTGCCATTAAAAATAAAGTAAAGTATAAGGCTACTTGGCTGTCCCCTGATCAAAACACATGAAACCATATTGATCACGTTGTGATCGACGAAAGGCACGCTTCCAATGTACTAGACGTAAGCACAATACGTGGTACAAACATCGACACGTATATGTGTAGCAAATCGCGTACGGATAGGTACAAAGAGAAAGATGGTTGTCGAAAAGCTGCAATCACAACAGACAGTCGAAGTTTTCGCCAACCAACTCGCACTCCTCCTATCGCTAAACACCCCTCAACATGATTATATATGCGCGCAGTGGACGCACATTTCCCGCTTTATGCGTATGAGGTGTATTATGCCGAAGAGGTGATAGGCTACTTCCGTCGACGGAAAAATATGTGGCACGACCAGGAGTGCCGCGATGGTACTGAAGCGAAAAATGCTGTTTACAGAGCCACCCTGCAGTCTGTTGCAACGCGAGTTGCAAAGGAGCGATGCAGAGAGTTGAGGAGGGAGGAGAAACGTATTTTCAGGCGCAAGAAAAGAGATGAAGAAAGACGCGAGTTTATTGATATCGAAATGTTGCGGGACAGATTTGAAGACTAGGGCTACTTCCTACAAGGATGAAGACGGAAATCTGGTGCCACTCCGCACCATTTGATACCAAAAGAGGTTTCAGACAAGGTGACTCCCTGTCGTGCGACTTCTTTAACCTTATGCTGGAGAAAATAACTCGAGCTGCGAACATCGACATCTCTGGCACCATCTTCTACAAGAGTGTCATACTGCTAGCATACGCTGATGTTATTGACATCATTGGTAAAAACGATCGAGCATTCAGTGCAGCATTCTCCAATCTGGAAAGGGAGTTTCGTTGAGTGGGTCTAGTGGTGAACGAGGACAAAACGAAATACCTTGTGTCAACAAACAAAGAGTCACGGCATCTTGGACAAAATGTCACTGTTGATAACTATACTTTTGAAGTCTAGGATCCAGCATAAACACCAACAATAATGTCAGCCTTGAAATCAAGCGGAGGCTAACATCTTGCAAAGACTAACAATTGAGAAGTAGAGCCCTCTCTCGACCGACGAAAATAACGCTCTATAAGTCCCTCATCCTTCCCGTTCCAATGTATGGCGCAGAGACGTGGACATTGACCATCAATGATGAGAGGAAGATACTCCGTAAGATCTAGGGTCCAGTATGCGTGGACGACGTGTATCGAATAAGATGGAATGATGAGCGGTATGAGCTGTACGCCGACACTGACATAGTCAAGCGTATAAAAATCCAACGGCTTCGCTGGCTGGGTCATGTTGAACGAATGGAAGAAAGCGCTCCGGCTAAAAGGCAACTTACTTACTTACAGTTAAGTAAGTAAGTTGGTCTGTCAATGCATCCAGAAAAATGCACTGCTTGGTGTGGTTTATAGGCTGCCGGAATCATCAGCCCGGGACAGATTCCAAATCTTATTAGATTTTTTATCAGATGTACTTTTAAACGTTCGACATTCTATCGTTAATATGGACATAATGTACTGTGATGTACAAATGTTCACATGTGAAAACTTAATCGAGTTGACTGAAAATCGTTTAAAAATCTGATTTTCCAGTTGCACAATCATCGCATTGTCGACGGAGACATCCGGTATAAATCCTACGTGATGCGCAGAGGATAGTTTATGCCGGCACAAATGACTTTTAAGCAAGTTAAAACATCTTGAAATCCCGGGTATGGTCTGGTTTAATTCGAACATAAGTTTCCGGCAACAACTGTTTTGGGTGTGGCGAGCAATGAAGGACAAGTCATGCCACCCTACTTCTTTCCTCTTGGATTTCGGGTGAATGCTGTTGCCTGCATTGAGATTTTGGAAACAGTTGTGAAACCCTTGATAGATATCGTGCGTGGCGAGAGGTCATATATGTTCCAACAGGACTCTGCTACTTCTCATGTTCAAGAATCTGCATGATCACATAACCCCAAACTCGGGGCCACCTAGCTCCCCGGTTGATATGATTCTGGCTGAGAATTGAAGCTGCTATTGCTGCTGGGGGCGATTTTATCGAACAATTTTATAGCCTAAGTGGCACTCAGTTTGTTGTAAATTATTTATTTCATTAAAATACAATAAGTTTCCTAAAAAGTATACAAATTTTAGTTTTAAAGTCAATATGTCAAATACCTGCCGCACCCTTTATATGAAATAAATACTTTTTGTTTTATTCCTAAAAGTTAAAAAGTACTCAAAATGTCACGGTTCGTACTTTTTAAACCATCTTCCATTTCTTTTCTTTATAGAATCATTTATTCCCGATCAATTTCTTAATCCACTTTAATGGCCCAATAGCCCATGAGGTGCGTAGACCGAGCTTTACGAATTCATTTGTATCGAATGGAAGGAACTTACTTACTGCAATTTATACTTTTGAAGGCTTTTCATTGCCAGCCAAGAGGTGGTACTGTGTTTCGTAAGCTTATTTCCTGTGCCTGCGGTCATTTTGTGTAGCAAATTTAGCACACTACCAACTACGCCAACGCTACCACTCAATATCTCATATACATACTTTCATAATCATAAATCTAAAAATTCCCACACCCCTTGAACCTTTCTTAGTTTCTGGATTCTGTAGTGAACGATACTTATCAATTTAAACTTCAGAGGATGGTAAAAAGTGGGCGTGTCATAAAGATTTTTTATATGCGAGTTATCAACTGGTGAACAGATATAAAAACTTCCATTGTTTTGGGAAACCATATTCAATTTTAACGCTTTAGGGTTGGACATTGCACACAGTTCACCGACACATCAAGGCTGTGATAGAATCATTAGCAAATTCAAAGTCAACTAGGATCGGCTAGAAAAACGTTGGTAGTTTCAACTACTTAGTAGCACCAAAGCACAACAATAGAAAACCATTTGAAAATCTTAATCCAAATTATTCAAATGCTCTTAAGGAGTTAACGAGTACAGTTAGTACTTACATACATTGCTATTAATAAAGCTTTACTCCTTAATATTAAAAGCGATTTATGTTAATTTAACATTTGGCTTTCAGTTACTCGTACTTATCTCAAATTTAAGTCTTATCTCATTTAAACTTTTAACATTTTAAGTAAACACAAAGCTTTGCATCTATTTTCGAAAAGTTCAAAAACGAATACAAATACTCTGAAAAGCTCGAAAGCTTTTGCTCGTAAAAAAATATGTACTAAACTCAAAAGATACTGGGTTTACTTTAAAATAACTCGAAATAAATTTGAAACACTAAACTTCGGAGTGAGGTAAAAATACTAACAGAATGCCTCAATAAATTAAAATTACAAAGCGGAAGTTGTTACTTTACATAAACTTACTTGAAATAAAAGCTTTTAAACAAAAGCTAATATTCTATGTAAATTTTCGGTTCGAAGATGTGCTTAAATTGTGGTAGGTCTGTCTGCAATGCCTTCAATTTACATATTTTTCTAATCGCTGAAACTAAGGCACAGAAACATTAATCAGTGGCGAATTTAGGGTTTCGGTTTGAGAGAGGTTATTTGGGTCAAATTACACTGTTCAGCAACAAAATAGTATCTTGTTTTTTCCGTCTAAATCCTCTTACGACAAATACTTACAAGAACCCAACACTTTTTTGTTATAGATCCGTGAGCAGTGGCCAAAAATACTCCAGAAAAAACAGGGCCGCAGTTCAGATACAGTTTTAAAGTTCCACTTTGTTGAACAGAGTTATCAAGCAGCACCCTTGCTTTCGAAGAATCCTAGTCTGTGTCCGTCTTTTTTTCACATTTCCCATGTTGGGAAAGCATATTGTAATATCAGGCTTTGTAGTTTCGTAGTAGTCACTGTGGAGTAGTGGTAGTGATTTCGACTGTTACGCCGAGTGTTTGGTGTTCGATTCTCGGCACAAGCAAAATCAAAAAGTAGAAAAAACAGCACCATCTCTTGGCAAGAAATGGCAAACCTACAAGAGTAAAAATTGCCTATGAAAAGCCTGTTATTTCGCTGTTCGGATTCGGCCAGAAGACTGTACGTCCATTCATGTACAGATATAACACGCATAACATAAGTGCAAGGGAAAAGCTCGGCCTAAGCCCTTCATGGGCTGTTGTGCCATTAAAAGCAGAAGAAGAATAAGTAGTTTTGTATAGTTTTAGTTTTTGTGTTTTTTGTCAAGTACAATGAATCAAACGTCTTATAAAGGGAAAAATAGGCCCTCTTCCCTGCCTTTATTCTTTCGCTGACTACACGTTCGCTGGTTGCTTCAATGGTTACCTTTGATCCTAAGTATATAAATGATGATACATTTTCAAATTTGTATGGTTCAATTGATAACGATTTCTCCTTTTTTCTGTGTTTGTTGCTCGTCTGCATGTATTTAGTTTTATATGTATTCGTTGCGTAGCTGCTGCTAAGCGTAGAAAATCTTCCTTTAAACTGTTGATGTTTCGCCTGACTAGATCGATGTCGTCGACAAATGCGAAAAACTGTGTACATTTGTTGTTTCATATCCCGCTAAGACTTATGTCAGACAAACGTGCTATTTGTTCTAGAGCAAAAGTTAAGAGCGTTGAAGATAAAGGGTAGCCCCGTTTTACACCTGCATTTTTGTCGAACGTTTCTGACATGTCTCCTAGAAGTTGTATACAGTTTTCACAGTTTGACAAGGACCTTCTTACAAGGCTGAGTAAGCCTGTCGTTGTTCTGAACTCCACTATCACGTTGCAGAGAGCGTTTCTCTTTACAGCGTCAAAAGCCTAAGCTATGAATAGATGATGCCAGTCTATGTTGTGTTCGCGGAATGTTTCCATTATTTGTATCAGCGTGAAGATCTGGTATATAGTAGATTTTCCTTATCAAAATTTATGGTACTATATACCAAAGTTCGGAAGAAAATTTAGATATAAAAAAATTAGATCCAAATTTAAATAATTCAATTCAGACTAAAATTCAAATAAGAAATTAGAGTGAAATTCTGGTCACTATTCAGACTAAAAATCAGATAAAAAATCAGTCAAATATTCAGAGGCTAATTTAAACAGAATTTCAATCCAAAATTGAGAACACTATTCAGACTAAAAATTAAATAAAAATTCAGACCAAAACTCAGAAAAAAGTACAAACCAAATTCAAATTCAAAACATAAATATAGGTATATATTGTAAATTATGACTGAAACTCCAATTGAAAGCCAGACCACTCATTAGGTCGAAATTTGGAAGAAAAATTAAATAAATAAAAAGTTATACCGAAATTCACATCATAAATCAAACAAAAAATCATGTTAAAATTCAATCGAAAGTTCAGCCTAAAAAGCAAACCAAAACAGGGCTAAAAAAAAAACCAACCAATATAAAGAGCGAAATCTAAAAAAAAAAAAACGTTATCTTAAATGAATTAGAAATAATCATAAGGTGGAATAGACCACTCACAAGTGAGAAGATCATTGAATAAAACTATGAATCAACTCAACATATTCTCGGAAATAATGCTAGTTAAGTTAGAGATACGAGTATACTCGTACATATGAAATAGATATGCACCTACATATACGAACGAAGGTTCACTCCCCACCTCCCCTCTGCTAGTATGCATAGGCATAAATAACAGATTGTACTACTGTGGGCAAAAGTTAGTAAGACTTTGTTCATAATTTAAAATTTTTTTATTCATTCTTCCAAATCTATTTCGTCCCCTTCAAAGTAATCCCCCCGGCCCCAATACACTTGTGCCAACGTTTTTGTTTTTTCCAATTCTCGAAACAGTTGTTAAAGTCAATTTCCGGAATAGCCTTCAATGCGCTTAGCGGTCAAACAGTCTACGAAGCGGTTTTTTGAGTTTAGAAAATAGCCAAAAGTCACACGTGCTGGTGCTAAGTCAGGCAAATAGGGTGGTAGGGTGGTTGCGGAACGATATCAGTCGAATTTTTGGCAAAATGGTCTCGTAAAACCAATGCAGTGATTTTGGAACCAATCGTGCATTCACTCTTCTTAGGCCCAAATGATGTTTTAAAATGGTTTTCACTGATCCTTCCGATATTCCAACGATGCCAGTAAGGTCTCTGGCTCCGACTGTTAATCGTCGATTCTCGAGCACCAATTCCTTGATTTTATTGACGTGTTGATCATCAGTTGATGTTGATGGCCGTCCTGGACGTGGTTCGTCGTCAACGCGTTCTCGACCATCTTTGAACAATTTGTACCAATCAAAAACACTTGCTCACGACATACAATTATCACCGAAGGCCTTTTGCAACATTCTGAACGTTTCGGCACCAGAAATTTGATTCTGCTCACAAAATTTAATGGAACTTCTTTCTTTGTTGAATAATTTCACTCAATGTGAAAATCGCCGAATGCACTTTTTGTACTTCAGAAAAACAAGCGTATACTAAACACTAATGATTATTTTGATGTGACATTTGGCACAGATGTCACCGACAGTCATACCAACCTTAAAAAATAATATTTTGATGAATGGGTTTCCGCGCGAAATTTAAATTAAAAAGTCTTACTAACTTTTGCCCACAGTAGTATGCGCGTATGTGTGCGCAGGGCCGTGGAGAGAAAATACAGGCCCGGGAATGGAAGAGGAGAATTTGTTCAAATTACCTTATTTCAACCTTATTTCCAACACTGCACGCATAGAGCTTCATTTTCAGGTTTTATACCATATTTTCTAACCCGTTTTGGTGAAGCTGTCCGATGTGTAAATATTTAATTCTGTCAGAATATATAAGAGACCGGGATATTATGACATCGGCAGCTTGTCCGAAGTGAGTAATTACGAAAATGATACATTTCACAATGTATAATCAATTGAGAGATGAAACTTTAAGTTTCTTCTTAAGTATGCGTAAGTTTAAATTAAATGAGTAGTTATTTATTTAGTACATACATATTTTTCGTTCACAGGGAATACTAAAACACTTTGTTTACCCTAAATGCCCTAAAAGAGTTAATGTAAAATTTGCAATGGTAAAATCAGTCTTACAACGAATCATCATTAAAAACAATATCACTAAACTTACATGCACTATGAAAGATATTTTTTTTAAAGCAAATGTTTTATAAAAATCGTGTATTCAGTGAGAAAGAAATAAGTAGTTAAAAATTTTCACATGTTTTGTATTTCACTGTGCTTCATGGTATTCACTTAAATATTATCCCAAAAATATTCGCATGAATTTGCTTCTTCTCTGTTTTTATTTTTATTAAATGCATTAACAAGCGGATGCAGCGATGGAGGGAATGCAAGCTATGTGAGTATCTTCGATTCTTTTAATTCGGGAGCAATAATTATACATTATAGTTGAGATATTTATTGGGAAGTAGAAGGTTCACTCCCCACCTCCCCTCTGCTAGTATGCACAGGCATAAATAACAGAGTGTATGCGCGTATGTGTGCACAGGTCCGTGGAGAGAAAATACGGGCCCGGGAATGGAAGAGGGGAAAATGTTCAAATTACCTTATTTCAACCTTATTTCAAACTCTGCACGCATAGAGCTTAATTTTCAGGTTTTATACCATATTTTCTAACCCGTTTTGGACAAGCTGTCCGATCTGTCGTTTTTCAAATTACCTATTTACCTAACCTATTTTGAACAGGTTCTAGTGATACGATTTTAAAAACTATTTTTAATATAGGTATCATATGGCTTCAAATAATTCAATAGAAGATGTTTTGAATTTTAGATGGTGCAAAGTTTTTGGCCTACCCCGAGGAAATGAGGTAAATGATGGCTTCAAAAGATCAGCGAAATGTGAAAAATTTTAATTTTGTTGCAGTTTGCCTAATTTTTCGAAAGTTTGGGCAACCGTAGTCAGCAAAAAATATATGGGAACCCGCGCGTATATAAAGGGTGTTTTTTTTTTTAGAAGTGTGGTTTTCAATCTAACAATACTTTTTTCGGAGTTGTTCTTTTTGCCAACTGTTACTTGATTTATGCTCAGTTTGGTTTGCCATTTCATAATGAATAGACTTACTCCTGAATAACGTTCGGTGAATCGGCCCAAAATGAGATGGCCAGTGATCCCGATTTTCACAAGAAAATTTTGAATAAGCAAAATTGTCGCATTTGGAGTGATCATAATCCACAAGCTATTGTTGAGAGGCGGTTACAATCTGTGTGCTCTATGGGCAGAGGGAATCATTGGTCGTGCACAAATATTACACGCACAACAAGAATGGAGCTGTTTTGCCATTAAAAGAAGTAAAAAAATATATGCCGATAGGTCCCTATATATTTTTCTGAGACTATTGCTGACCAAACTTTTGAAAAAAATATGAAAAATTAGACCAATCTCAGCAGAATTTATTTTTTGTTAGAAAATTTCAAGAATTTTGCAATTGGCACAGGCCGGGCCCTGAGGGATTCCCCCCCCCACCCCTTTCTCGTCACGCCTGCGTGTGTGTATGTGTGCCCGTGAATATAACTCTCACTTTATGCGCGTTTTTTTCTGCGGCTTATCTTTTGTAAATAATTAATTTTCAATTATGATACACATACGAAATTACAATGTGTATATATGTGCGTGTCCCTACATTGCAACGAACGAGTTCAAAACTGGTTAATTAACTAGGTCAATAAAAAAAAGGAAAACCAAAAACAAGTTCATTCCTCCTTTGCATTTACACGTAACCTACAAGTTTTTTCTTTGCTGATGTCCTACTGAAAGACAATCATCCTATCCTCGATAACTTTTGAGCTAGCTGTTGAAATAGTATGTTTTGATACAGTATCAAATTGGTTTCAAATTAACTAGTTGCGGACTAAATCTTTTCATATTCCAAATTTTTTAAATCTAAAGTATTTTAGAAATTAGAAATTAGCAAACAATTTAAAAATTTTACAATTTAATTTTTGGCTAGGTAATACACTAGGAGAGAGACTTGCTCATTTTACCGCTGCATGGGTATAATTGTTTGCATATGAGTGTATGAGTGTGTGCTTACAGATAATCGTTAACAAATTGGATTAATTACGCATCCATGGAATTGAGGTTAATTTGGTTGCATCTCATTGAGGATAATTTCCCAGTAGTGGTGAGCAAAAAGTAGTCAAAAGGCGCAAAAGTGAATCACCCTGCTCCTTTATGAAAATGAAATTTTACGACTATTGTAAATAATAATCACACAGCCATACTCAAACACACACACACCCGTACACAAATGGAAAATTCAAGCACATTTACACGCAACAAATGAAATAGTAGGTACTTACATACACAAGTATGTATTCGTATATGTGTGCGTAAATGAATCATGAAATATGAAATTATCATACATAAATCCTTCTTGTCATCTGAACGTAATTATTTGAGTATTTATTTATTTTTATTTTTTTTTGCGTTCAAACATTTTTCACATACATTTTTTTTTTCTTTTTGTAACATTTAATATTAACTATTGTTGTTGCTATCATTACTTATAATGATTATTATTGCAAAAATTTAATTTATCATACGCAAATTGAAACAATTAATGCGGGCAACTTGGGAGAAAAAACAATAAAAAAATATGCTTTGGGCAGTTTGTTGTTTTTTTCTGGTCAGCATCAAATTTTTTCTTACCTCTAAAAGTGAAAAAAGTAATGACGCTTCATTTTTTTCGGTTTTTATTTTTTATGTATTATGCAAACACGTTTAGGATTAAATGCCTACACACAATATGTCAAATGAGAAATTGTGTTAAGCTTTTCTATTGTTTATTTGACAAAGGTAAAAAGGTCAACGAAAGCATTCAAATTAACATTGTGTAAAAATGTCATGATATATTTTCGTTAGTTTTCCTGTTGTGTTTTTTGTTCTTGTCGTTGCTATTTCATCCAGCGCTTAGATTGGACGGTAGATAGATAGTGCTGCTCTTGTTCGTACCATACAAGTGTTTCGGTGCTAAATGTTGGCTGTAAATAAATATCACTCTCGCACTTAGAATTATGTTTACTTTAATCTTGTTTATTGAGCGGTGGCTTTAAATTTCTACTACATAAATTTGTTGAAGCATTGTGTTGGAGGGAAATTAAATATTGTTAAAGGTTTCTCAGACAAACATTTGTCGTACATACAAATCATTAAATCCTTAATTTCTGGGATGTACTCCATTAGAGTAGTACTCAGTAGAAGTAGTATTCTTAAGGTTGACCTGCAATCAGTTGAGTTCATTCGGCTTCATTTTATTCATCGGCTGTCACTGCCACCCGAAGAGTTGTCATTGCCAGCAATAAACTCCAACATCAGCCGATACCGATAAATTCTCTCAGTCGTTGTACCGTACTACAGAATTTTTTTAACTGAATTTTGACTGAGGATTATAGGATTCTATAACAGGAATTGCAGAGTTTCCCATTTACAGATTTTCTAGGTTTGTAAATTTATTGGTTAAAATTGTTTTTTTAATTTTTCACTGAGACTGAGTTTTGAAAGTTTTTTAAAAATAATAAAAAAAACCTGTTAAGGTATTTGTTTGAGTATCGAATCAAAATAAAAAATTTTGGACTGGATTGGTACTTGATATTCTTGGAAAATTTAATTTTCTGATCTTGCATTTTTTAATTAAAATTTAAAAATAAAGAGACAATTTTTCATGTCAAAATTTTCAAATCTTATTGCTAATATTATAAAGATAAGTTTTGCAAAATTTTAATTTTTTTTGTGTCTGAATTTATTCACATCTTCCATTTTACTCTTTTCGTTAAATTGGCTACGTCCAGCACGCCATCTGGTGGTCAAAATTTACAAATAATATTTCAGAACATGTCACACTTTATTGTCTTTCATATAAATGTAAATTTTCTAAGATCCAATCACGACTTATATTTTTAATTTAATATTTTTTTATTCTTTTAACCCAGTACCAGCGCGAATACTTTATACTAAGAAAAAAGTCCTTAACTTTAAAACTGTAACCTGGTATTGACCTAGGTGAAAACTTAGTTACTTTCTTATTTAGTTGGCACTACAGCCGATGATCGGTCTACGTCGCCTCGATTAATCTGCGCCAGCTCCCTCTGCTGTGCGCGTTGTACCGCCAGTTGATAAGGCCAAGCGCAGTCTTGGTCTTTCCAACGGAGATTAGGACGTCCTCCTCTGCGTATTCTATCACCGGGGCTCGAATTTCGCTGGATTTATATGCGCTTGACTATGTCAGTGTCAGCGCACATCTCATACAGCTCATCGTTCCATCTTATTTGATACATGTCGTCCACGCATATTGGGCCATAGATTTTACGAACAACCTTCGTCGTGACTCTTTGTTTGTTGACACAAGGTACTCGTATTCCATTTTGTCCTCGTTGACCACTAGACCCACTCAACTCCGCTGAAGTGAATGGCGTAGCTTGCGAAAGAATCTCTGAACCGTAAGCACAGTTTTTTCCCAGTAATTAATTATACCCACCTGCGTAATTTAGGTTCAAAGAAGATGTTTGAGTGGAAGAGGACTCATTTTGCTCGCTAAACCTGTATTTTGTAGACAAATTTCGAAAAAGGTAAAATCGGTATTTTAGAAATAAATAAATTTAAAAATGCTATGGTTAAGAGCAAAATATTACTTAGAAGTACAGTACTTTCAAGAAGAAAGCAATCGGCTTTTTCGCATGAAATTTTCTGATTTGAATATCAAGTAGGCCTTCATCCCAAGGTCCCAATATGTCCCACTTGAGTGCTTCGAAGTACTTAAAAAAGTCGAAGGCGTTTGTCCAGCATTGGAAGCAACACTTTTTGGTGGACAAAAATGTGGACGACTTGCCAAATCGCGGCATTTGCAGAGCTACCTCCCACTCAACTCCGTAAACTCCTCCGTAAACTCCTCCTCGAAACAGGAGGACTTGGTTATAAAGATGATTTTCGAAGCTAATCCAGCCATATCCTTGCAAGCAGCTAAACAAAAATTGGCTCGAAAGGGCATAAATGTCTCACTGAATACAATAAGAAACCACCGTTTGAGGTTCAGATCCAAATTCGAGCAACGACGGTAAAACCCTTACTAACTGCAAAGCAAATAAAAAAACGCCAAGAGTGGGCAACTGAACATGTGGATGACGATTGGAGCCAAATGGTGTTCACAGGCGAATCTTCCTTTTGGATGACAAACACTATTAAGCGTGCTTGGTCCACTAAAGACGGTAAGATGCTCCAGCGATCAGTGAAACATCCAGGAAAGGTTCATGTTTGGGGATGCTTCACAAAACAAGGATTTGGCAAATTAATCATGTTCACGAGGAATTTGGATGCCAACTTCATGACCACGATATACCGTCGTGGACTTCTGCCATCAACGGATATGTGATTTGGGGCAGAAAGCCGAGATTGGGTTCTTCAAGAGGACAACGACCCAAAATATCGCAGTCGCTTGTGTAGCAGTTGGAAAGAGTAAAACGGCATAACTTCACTGAATTGGCCCTCACAGTCACCAGATGCGAATCCGATCGAAAATGTTTGGGCTCTTATGAAGTTAAAACTACGTGGAAAAAAGATACGTTCAATAAATCATTTGAAACGGCTTCTTAGGGTAATTGGCGAAGTTTAAAACGGTCATATGCTGAAAAATTAGTCGATAGCATGCATTTCCGTTGTAATGAAATTACAAAGAATGGTGGCGACTGGACGCCATATTAATATATTTGCGCAATGAATAATTAATCATTTCAAGATGCTGTGGACTGTTTTTTAAGATACCTTAATTTTTTCAGTGACTTAAGCAGATTGCGTTCTTGTTGAAACTATTGTAAGTTTCTTGTTCCCAATCACTTATGAAAAGTTTGGCAAAAGCCTCATAAAATTTGACCGAATCTCAATAAGTGCGTGTTCGCAAAGAAAACTAACTCGAAATTTGTTTATATTGAGTCTAACGCAGATAAAAATTCCAGGGATTTCCACTTGGATAATACTAAACCATGAGCGTATGGGAATAAAATTTTTGGAATGAAGTTCAAGAACTCCGCTCCAAGCACATTTCTCTTTTTTTTAGCCTCTTTATATCCCTAAGAAGCTTAAGGCTTCTGCAGGACTTTCTGTGCGTTGTATTAGTTTCATTAATCAGTTGTTTTTATCGTTTGAGGAGGAGATTGACCTACCGCATACATTCATATATTCGTAGACTAGATTTCAGCTGATTATACACTAAAATTCCCAGGATGGAGAATGCTTAAACAATTTAAAAACTTCTGCAAATATGTCTATGATAAACAAAATTTCCCTACATCAGTTGGAAGGAGGGAAAGAAGGACTGAAATCTCCTAAATCAACTGGTTTTTTACAAGTAAAACACAATGTGCATTTTGCATACATATGTTGATATCGGCAATATTGCAAAATGCACAATTCAGATATCACAGACACACACACGATGCCACAGAAGCAGAAACACATTTTCGCAAAAACTAAAATTGGTAATCAAAGAAATAACTCGCATACATGTCCTACGTGGAAGTGGATGCTTTGCTATTTTAGTTTTTGTGCCAGACAGACAGACAAATAGACACACAGAACAACATACCGACAGACAGATAGACAGACAGACCCACAGCCAGATTTACAGACAAGTGTTGGTTTGGTTGTTTTATTGACTCGTTTGCATGTGTGTGAGCGTACTTTCTCTTGTTTCCCTCGTTGTTTTTTGTTTTTTGTGGCTGCATGCAATACGTTACACATGGCATAGAAACACACATATGGGCCCGCATACATACAAATGCGTATCCATGTATGCGTGTGTTTGTTTAGCCGCTTTCTAGCTTTCTATTGCACGATTCTCAGTTTTGTTATTGAATCATTTGAAATTCATTTCATTTTCGTTTTCAATTTCACTTCAAATTCTTAAATTTATTGCAGCCACAACATTTTTCTTTACGCTTTATTGATTCTCAACAGTTTCGGTTTTCGTGCTTTTTATTTTAGTCTTTCTCTGTTCTGTTCTGCTCAAATTCTTGCATTTTTATTAGAAAGACTTAAAATTTAGCCAGCTTTTGCGAATAGTTAAATTTTTTTTCTTTTAAATTCGGGTTAGTATTAGTCAAAATTCCATCATGTAAATTTATCCAAAGATTCAAGCATTGAGCTCTCGCTAGAGGGAAGCTGACTGGGAATTTTTTTCAAACAAAAATTCTTTACATCTCCGCCATAGAAATTGTGGCAAATACAACATCTGGCTGCCAATACCTTGTAAATACTCCGATAAAACCAGAAGAAATGTTCTCAAAAATGTATATTCCATCAAAATTTCTAGCTGTAGCACAAATGTAAAGTCTATTTCATCTTCGATCGGAGAAATCTTAATAGTAAGTGCATATACTAGTGCAAGGGAATAATTGAGACTAACAAAGATTCAGAATTGATCTATATATTAATTTAATTGATCTATTAATTAATTTGCTGTTTTTTATGTTCAACGTTTCTAAGTAAAAAATAACTTGCATGAGACTTAACGGGAGTAATTTTTCATAAGTTTGAAAGATATTACTCTTAAACATAAAGTCTTCATCAGCAATTAAACATTTTGATTAAAATTGTCTTCCTTGCCCTTATCCTTGCTCTATTCTGTAAACCTCCATAATTTCATTATCATCAGAGTAGTGCAGCAAGAAATCTACAATCTGATTCTTCAGTAGATATTTAGATGTGAAATCCTTCTACATATTATATATAGAAAACTGCACTCAATTTCTGTTGGCACAGAACAGAATTAACTAATAAAGGTCGATCCAGTTTATTTGAAATATACATAGATCAGGTTGTTTTTGCATAACTTATAGTGCAGCGTTCTTGAAATACTTATGTTTATACTAGAAGATAATAAGATATCATATAGTGACCAAATCACCAAAAATTATCTTAAATTCATAACGTTCATCATAGAGCACTGAGCCTACAACACTGAAAGCCTACAAATAGGACATCAATGCTTGGTAGTTCTATGTCTCAAAAATATCGGTTATTAAAGCATATATTTTTAAACTGGTTTAGACAAACAAAATTAACTGTCCTTAGAGAAAAGGTCGCTGGGCCTAGTGCTAGTGCGTTGGACTGTTACACAAAGTGTCCGGGGTTCGAATCTCGGCACAGCCAAACTCAAAAAGTAGAAAAAACTAGTTTTCTACACGGCACCACATCATGGCAGGCAATGGAAAACCTACAAGAGTAAACAAGCTTTTCACCTTGCCGTTTGGATTCGGCATTCAACTGTAGATCGGAATCCCATTGTCCATGTACAAATAGCATGTAAGACGCACAACATGAGTGGAGGCGAAAAGCTCGTCCTAGGCCCTCCATGGGATGTTGTGGCATTAAAAGAAGAAGAAGAAGAAGAGAAAAGGAAAAATAATAGCGTTGATTGATCGTAATCATTAGGAGATATGAAAGTAGAACGGCAGATAGATGATGGATTACGCTTTTGCGTATCCAAAAAAACTTTAAATTTTCTTGGGAAAACTGGTAAATATTAAAGGTTTTATGATAAAAATTTGATGAATGAATAATTTTTTTTGTTTATTGTATAAATTAAGTATTTATATCATTCTCATTAAGTAGCATTGAACTTAATTATTGTATTGAGCGCAATGAGCGAATGGTTTGTGTTGATGAAAAATGGTGGCGTATGAGTGATATTGATTTAGTTTCTGTGCATACGAGTTCATGTATGGAAAGAAATTTCTGTTATTTTCTATTAGTTATCTAAAATTGTATTAGTTTGAAATTAGGTTACTATATCATGCAGCATTTCAAGTGAAGAGAACAGATCAAGTTTTCATATTGGTGTATAACTTAAAAATGAGGGACTCCCAATTGATGACGTTACTTGAACTAAATCACATTTGGTAATACTGTAACGACTTTCATGTTTTAGCAACGTCATATGAATGTGAATTCTGATTTAGACGTTTAAAAAGTGTATATTTGGACATGGAAGATAAGGAACTCCCTGGCCTGGGTAAAAAGTTCGAAAATGAAAAATGGGAGAAGTAATTCGACAAAGACTCGTGCCAAATGCAAGCGGAACTTGCAATTACATTGGCAGTTACTAAGTCAGCAATTTTCAAGCGCCTACAGTCATTGAGGTTTATTCAAAAGAAAATAAATTGAGTGCCATACGACTTGAAGCCCGAGAAACGTCGAAAGAGGATTGTGCATGTTTGAAATGCTGCTTCTGCGCTATAAAAATAAGTCCTTTTGCATCGAGATATTAATTGGGACGAAAAATGGATTCTTTACGATAAGCCAAAGAACAATAAGTCTCATATGAAGTTCGGTCAACTAGGAATAACAACGCCGACGCAGAATATTCATGGGGCCAAGGTACTGCTCTGTATTAAGGGTGTTATTTGTAATGAGCTGCTAAAAGAACATGGTGGAACTATTACGGGAGAGCTGTATCGAAAACAATTGATTCGTTTAAAGAGTGCAGTGACCAAAAAACGACCAGAATGTGCGGCCAACAAAAGACCATATTTTTCCAAGATGACAACGCGCGGCCTCATCTTGCTAGACCTATTAAAAATTACTTGGAAAATAGTGAATGGGATGCTTTGGCACACCCGCCGCATTTATCAGATCTTACTTCGTCTGACTAGCACTTATTTCAATCGATGCAGAATACAGAAAATCACTGGAATACGCTTTACTTCAGTTGAAAGTATCAAAATGTGGAATGATTCGTTCATAGTCTTTAAAGATCGACGGTTTTTATTGGCAATAAATTACCTGTCATAGCTTCCGATGGACACTACTTTGAATGATGTATTCGATTGATGATTCGATTTGCTATTGAAATAAAGCTAAAAAAAAACCCGTCATTTGCAAGTTACATCCATAGAATAAACGTATTTTTTTCTTATCCCAAAGTGAACATTTTAAGCATCACAAGCATGTTGAATATATTTACAAATTTAAGTATACATACATTTACCGATATAATTTAACATTTTTATTTTTTAGAATGAAGATATTTTAGTAGAGTTAATACCGAATTTGTTGTGATTTCAAATCTTCTTAAAGTTTTGTATTCTTAACTTAACCTGTTCTTGATTAAGAAAAATATGCACAAAGTGACTGAATATATGTAAATTTATGATAGCTTGCCGTATTCTTTCACATGCTATTCAAAGTAAATTCATATTTTAATACATACATACACATTAATTGCTTTGTATTTGCATATGAGTATCTATATTCTTTCTATTACTATACAGTAGCAAGCTAATTATACAACTTGGAATAGAATTGTTTATTGTGGTTATTTTGCAGTAGCTAAATGCTGCTGATGCTATTATTGTTACTGTTGTTATTGCTGCTGTTACCTTTAACTATTGTTTTAATTAGACTTAGGGTTTGTGCTCTATTTTACTATCAACAAAATACATGAAAGTATGCATTGATTGTATCATTAATTAATTCAGCATTACTATGGTGCACAGATTGTGATTGTGAGCGCATGAAAGTTTATGTGCTCCTCGTAAATATGAATATGAAATTATATCTTAAGGCTGGAGATTGTACGTTTGGTAATATATATGAATGTGCAATTATCTACTTACCTAGGCGCGGTTCGGTATACATATGCACGTAAGCTTACGTAAGTAGGCTTTAAAGGTTTCAATGAGCACTAAATTGACTTTGGTACTCTACTGCTACTATTACAAATTGAACTAATTTCGATTGCTACTTTGGCCTGCTTGGCTAAATTTAATACAAAAGATATTAAATTTAAATGAAACGCTGTAAAGAATGGTAGAGATTAAGCTGAAAGAAAATGTCAATATGTGCTTGATCTTACCTTTTCACGTAAATTCTTTATTAATTTAACAAACTTAATTTCAAACAAATACTTCAAGCACCGACTCGCAAATAGTACAAAGTCTCCATACAAGTGCATAGTAAAAGAACACATACACAGTACTTTCATGTATAGTAAGCAGTAAATCGATATCACTCATACGCCACCATGATTTGTCAACACAAACATTTCGCTCTCAGCACAGCAATTGCGATCAATTCTACTAAACGGGAATGATGGAATTTATACGTTTTTCCTTCATTGAATTGTCAACAAAAATGTCACCTCTTCATTTTGCAAATGTAATTTCCACTTTCCTTCCTTCACACAGAGACTCACATCGTGCTTGAGGCGTTTTCTGTAGCATTTCTGACGCACCGGGTTCAAATCAGCAAAATATCCGTTTTAGCTGTAAGCATTTCGTTTTTCACTCGCTAGCTAGCTCGACGCACAACATTTTCTGAGCACTGAGCACGTTGCTTGCTGTGTTTTGTTATTGTTGTTGTTAATGTTAATGTTGATTGACTGCGATGCTGCATTGGCGATGGCTGTGAGCTGCCGCCTGTGACAACGCAGCAGAGTGCATCACATCAAATTGCTTTGAAGCGCATCGGATATTAATTTTGAGAAGCGTGTGTGTGTGCAGAAAAAAAGCAAGCATGCAAGCAAACAAGCAAGTAAGCACCAACATGAGGCAAATTCGCTTTTAGCGCTAACTCGTTGCTTCGATGCTGCTGACTGATGCTTTTAACGTATTCATTCGCGTATTTCTAAATGCATTTTTTTCTCTAACGTTTATTTTCATATTTTCACTTCCGCTCTGCGCTTTTTTTTTTCTTTGCACGTGTGTATATGTGTGTGTTTGATATATATTTCTTTTTTCTATTTCAATTTCAGTAAAATTGAATTAAGTTAATCGATGACGGAAATTAGTTTTTCCTTTTAACACTTGCAATTTTAGTTAGAACTTTTTTTCTGATTTTCTTTCTTTTCTTTTTGTTTCAGCAAAGAAGGAAATTGCTTTCGTATTTCGAAATTAAATATTGGCTGACAGGTTGACATAACTATTAATATTTTCGTTAGATGCTGCTGTTGCTACTGCTGCTTTTACTTTTGCTGCACTTGCACTTAAAGATTTGATATTAGTATTACTTCATAAATTTAATTAAGCTTAAAGTAACTTGAGTTGTTATTGCATTTTGCATAACGATAGTTCTTTTACTTGAATTGAATAATAAATCAATAGAAGCCTAAAAAATCGGTCAGGTTTTGGGTGTAATATCCGGGAAATTATCATTTAAGAACCCCTATTAAAGGAATCTTAAAAATTCGATTGTCGTACCTCCGTCCTCTATCCTGATTTGAGCGCGATCTTTCATTTACTTTGATTACAGTGCTCGATTGTGTCAGTCCATCTCAAGTATGTTTTCCGATTTTTACAATGAATACAAATTTCGAACAAAAAATGTGTCTCAAATTTTGTATTGCAAATTCGTATTGCGATTCGTATGCCGAATCGCTGAAAATGTTACAGAAGGCTCACAGTGAATCGACTCTATCAAATTCACGTGGATATGAGTGGTACAGTGCATTCAAAAGCGATCGATATGTGGTGAAAGACTTGCCTCGCTCTGGTCGGCCATCATACCATTGCACAAAAATTGTTTGGGCATGATACGTTTCGCCGATCTGCTAGTTCCGAACGGCCTGAATTTTCTTCACAAATTGTAAGCGAATTTCTGGCCAAAAACTCAATAAATACCATGTAACAACCACCGTATTCACCTGATATGGCTCCGGCTGACTCCAAAACGCAAATTACCACTTCGAGGCACCGGTTTTCAGTATAAATATAACACGCACAACATGAGTGGATGCAAAAAGCTCGGCCAAGGCCCTCCATGGGCTGTTGTGCCATTAAAAGTAGGTAAGTAAGTAAGTGCTGGCCGTAAGCTTCAACAAGCATTCGATGAGATTCCAAAGCAGATTTCTTCAATTGGACAAAAAACAGAAAATCAATGATGTCCGCATACCTTAGGTTGTAGGTACAAAATTCGACATTTTTACGAGCGAAACAAAATCTGTTGTTGTATGAAACTTGATTGTTTATGAACTGAATATTGTTGACAGAACTAAATGCGAAGGAATGGCGCCAATGATTTGGTTTGACAGAGCGTATAGTTTTACCTAGCAACACAGATATGTCATTTGCGGTTTCATACTTGTACACCTGTACATATTTTCTGGGAAAAACTAGACGGCTGATTGTTTGCCAAGATAACCAGCTGCCAAAAACTACATTGACTCCGAGCCCTTTCTAGTTAAAAGAACAAACGCTATCGGAGATGAACTAAGAAGAGGGGAATTGATCGGTAGGTTGGTAGCCTACTGCAATCAGGACCCTAAGCTCAGACATCAAAGCAATTAATCTATCAAAAACAAACTCAGAATCACCACGACTTTTTGTTCGTGGCATTGAAAACAGGCAGGTCATATGAAAAATAGATATAAGGTAAGACAACACGTGTAGGTTTTGTCAGAAAAGGAATGAAATGCCGCAGCATATCCTCCTGAACTTCAGGGCACTCAATCACAAGGGAAACAAATCTGGGCACTACTGGTCAGATTCTTTGGACATCATATATTTAGAGCCGAAACTCGTACTGCATATGTATAACTTTCTCCTTCTTCTTCTTTTAATGGCAAAACAGCCATACAGGGCCTAGGCCGAGCTTTTAGCATCCACTCATGTTATACGTGTTACATTTGTACATGAATGGAAGGGACCTACAGTTTAATGCCGAATCTGAACGGCGAAGTGCAAAGATATTCTAGTCAAGTTTTACTCTTCTAGGTTTGTCATTTGTTTTATACATATAAATTTTGCCTGTGCCGAGATTTTAACTCTGCGTAGCATGCCAGCGCACTACCAACTACTGGCATTTAATATCTACATTTCACTTTGAATGTAGGTAAGTTATATCTCGTTGCAATACTTACTATCTGGGAAAGTTAGTAACTTATTGACTACTCACCTTTATCGGAAATACTCGTATTTTAGTCTTCAATAATCGGTTATTTTTTAATGAATATACACGACATTTCAAAAGCAAAGAAGCCTTGCGTTCGAAACGTGCAAAGCATCATATGCTTCAAATTTTGCAAGCTTGATAAATCGCAGTTAAGCAATAACAATTTAAGAAGTTCACAGTTTATTGTGTCTGCTGCGTGCGCGTACACTTTATTTTATGTACATCCTTGCGCCAAATTAACTTATCCCCACAAAGTGCCGACAATGTAGTACGTAAGTTTTCGAGGAAAATAATACAATCTCGATTTTCTCAATAAATTGCCGAAAATAATTTCAAAGCAACGCGCTAACGCGCTACTAAGCAAGTCATTTAGCGGGCGCAAATTGTCGGGAGCAATCAATTAAAAAACAATTTCAATTTCGCGTACATTTCAAATGCAATAAAGACGCACATAATTTCCACATTAAAATGATAACAAACACAAACAGATAAAGAAACAAAGTGAAATTAAACGAAACACACACACACATACATACTTACTAATATATATTAACATTTGAATAAGAGATACTCAGAGATCAACGTGCACACTGAGCCACAGAGAAGTCCGCGGCAGCAGCAGCAGCAGCATCAATACATAAGTATTCATTAGATATGTACACGAAAATGTACAACAATGCCGCAGACAACGAGGAGCACAACAACGAAATCGCTGTCGACGTCAGCTGCGGAAGAGAAGTGGAAGAATACTTTAGAGAAAGTAGTGCAGTGTGCCAAATTATTTCGATATATATATGTGTTAGTATGTATGCATGTGTGTGTGTACGGTGTAAATTGTGAATCCTCTTCTTTTAATCGTCATGGTTGTTGCTGTTGTTTTAGTTGTACCATCAGCAAGTATCGCTAAAGTATTGCAACGCCTTCATTTATTCACAAATTGTTTGGCTTGGCTCCGGTTGCTTCGCATAAACTTCTTCTCTTCTCTCTCTAATCTTCTACTAACTATTATGAAAATTGTATCGTTTTCGTGTGATTTTTTTATCACTTTTATTTTAGAGAGAGAGCGAGAGAGAGAGAGAGAGGGAAAGTGAACTCTTATACTCTATACTCTCATACCATACCATATTTTAGCGTAAAAGCTTTTTCCTTCACTGCACTTATGCTGAAACTCTTATACTTCTTAGTTTATTCCAAGTATCTAGTAAATGACTTTAAAGATTAGAATTCCTTCTTGCATGCCTTGTGTGCATTGTGTTGTCAATTTATTGTTTTTGTTTTGGTTGAGGCAAGCAAGTGCGGAAAGAGGGAAAGAGATGACGCTGGAAATAATTAAATTATGTTAATGGGTTTTAATGTTGCAAAATGCATTTTAAAAGTTACCTATAAATTTCATTAAGATGTTTAATGATTCATTCTCTTCGTCATTTAAAAGATTATTGTCGTTGGTTGCACTTAACGAGTGCAGAAGAAGAAAAAGAATTAGTTTTAGTAAGTATGTAAATACCGTAAGTAAGATTTTATATGTAGATTCTTTATAAATCTAGAAGCAAATCCAAGAGAGGAGGGGAGAAGGATGAAGCGATGGCATATGTACTTATATATATCACCTTCTCTCCCAACCATTGTGATCTTAGCTCCTAAATTAAAAGGAATTAACTACAATACATAAAGGTTGCCTTCCCTCCTTCAGTAATAGTTTTTACTTTTACACCAACTCTACTACTCCTTTCGTGGAGCCTTACTTTTAGAAGATTTAGGTAAACATTTTATTCAAATTATCATAGAGTGTAAATGGCTTGGAATAATGATGTACTTTCATCGGCAAAAATGTTACTAATTAAAACATAAAATTTAGTTAATAAAAACGTTTCAAACATTTTTATCAAGAATCCCCAAAAAGTTGAGGTGGATGAGGTATGGGTTGCAAACCAAAAATATTCAGCTTCGAATAACGAATACCAAAGCTGTAAGACTTCAAAATACAAAAAGTTCTTACTGACTCCCATCAGCCCTCTTTGGTGAACTTAAACTCAATTGAAAAAAGATTTCATTTGGCAGTCCATATGTGCTGGGAGATATTGACCAGGACAGTGTCTTCTACCGTCAACTCATCGTCGCGGAAATAATGTGGCTGTACTGTGTTATGAACTCGAAACTTTGAATGGTAATTCGAAAAACTACTTGAAGCTGTTAAACTGAACTGAAAATTGCTAGTCACAGAATACAATCACAATTCAATATGAAAGTTTCATACACATAAATTTTGTCATAAATAATTAAGGTGAATATCGATTAACAAGCCTCGATTCATAGAATTGATGTACTTACATTCACTTTCATTATTTTGATAAATATAATTTAATTATAATAAAAGTATTCAGTTTTCTGAGATTTTACGTAGGAATTCAATTCATTGTACTAATGCAAACTTTCATAAACCTAATGAAAGTTATTCATAAATTCCGAGAAAAAATCATTGAGGTTATGAATGCTTTCGTAAATTCAAAAATACTCTGATGAATTTTTCTCATAAATGTCATTGCTCTTTGAAAATAAATGATGAACGGTTTCATTGAATTAACGTAACCTTTCATCAATTTAATGAATATATACAAATTTCTGTGTGTTAAATATTAAACATGAATTAATGAACAGTAACGCTCAGTGGTCGCGGTGGCGTAGTTGGTAGTGCATTGGCCCGCTACGGGGTTGAAACTCGGCACAGGCAATATCAAAAAGTTTTTCTACTTTAATTTCCTACAAGAGTAAAAATTGCCTATGAAAAGCTTTTCACTTCGCTGTTCGGATCCTGTTAACTACCTCATTTGTGATGACCCCATTAAGTTTACATAAGACCGATTGTTTAAGTTTGGTTTCGTAAGTGTATCCATTAGAATTTCGCTTTGTGCTTCTTTGAATCCAACTAGTGTTTACTAAGTTTTCTGTCAAAGTTTCTAGTTGAATCAGCTTTTTTTTGGAAAGGTTGGCTTTTGCCTACCTACTTAGGTGATTCGTGTCAACTCTACGTCAAGTATAAGAGACTAATAAACTTGCAGCACTCTCATAAAAGTGCTACTGTTTTCCTGAGTAGTAATATCTAATAGAGTTTAGGGTCTATAATGGTCACCTTTGTGATCTTAAAGGATTGAAAGGGTTTATAATACATACTCGTACATATTTCATGCTACCTGAGAATTTTGTTGGCCAAGATTATTTCATCTAGTATTATTTCACCTTAAAATCCCCACACTTTGCCAATTTTGTAGCACTTATCTACAGAATCCTTTAATAAATTAGTTTGTCTTCATGTGTAAAGTAGAAAGTCAAGACTAAAATTGCCGTCAATTTCATATATTTACATTCATATATGTATGCATATGTATGTATGTAATTGAAATAGATATGCATAGCTAAGTAAGATTTTATATAAACAAACAAAAATTAGATAAATTATCTCACAACATGTACATAGTTGCTTTCTTACCATAATAGATGTCTCGTCTCGTCTCGTCTCGTCAAAATCTTTGCCTTTCTAATGTTAATTCTACACTGCTTCATAATTCATAATGGCCTTTCACCTTCATTTGCTTCCACACACACACACACATACACATAGGTACATAGGTGCATATGCATGCATGATGTATGTATGTGCATGTGTCGAGTAAATAAGGAGTAAAAGATGTTGATGCTTTTAAACAATAACTTCCCAAAGGCATTTTCTTCTCCATTTTAATTCTTAATTAAACAATTTTCTTTTAAAAGTGAAACATTTTATCTTCACTTCAATTAAACAGATGCTCTCCTCCAACCACCCCACCAACTCCGAAAAATGAAAAATAGAGACAAACAAGTAGCAACGTGGTGGTAGTAGTGGCGCAGTTACCGTATTAACAATGCCCTAATGAACATTTAAACTATCTTCCACTTGGCTTATTCAGAGATTCAGAATTTTAGCTACTCTTACACACACACACACACACACACACACAATGTTGCTACATATGTCGTACGTACATAGTAAATTCTTGCATGTACAATAACTAAAAGTGCTAGAAGTATGTGTATGTATGGGTTCATATGAAATTTAGCTTCGAAACTAACAACAACAACGAGAACAACAACAGCACCACATATACGGGCAATGCCGCATATGAATGCGATTCAGTATTGCCAACATAGAAAAGAAGGTGACAGGGGACAAATTGTGAGCAGCTGGTGGAGAAGGCGTCTTTCTAAAGCCAAACTAATGTGTATTTGTATATGGGGATGTGTGTATGTGTGTGTTCTTGCATGCAGTATAGCGCACCAGACGACACCATTTCATGTGTTGTCCCCTTACGAGCGACTTGCTGACTTTGCTATGATTTTGTTATTGTTGTTAGTGAGCCACTGTCGTTGTTGTTGTTGCTCCTACTTATATGCTGTTGTTCATGTTGTTGGTGTTTTTGTTTTTTCTGCTACTGCTTGCTTGCTTGTTGAAGTTGAAGTTGTTAATTTTAAAGTTTTAGTTATAAAGCTTAAATTTTATTAAATTATTATATTTTGAAAGCTTAAACCAATTTTCTGCTAACTACGAGTGTGCATGTATGAAATATCTAGAAAATTTGTACGCAAAGGCAAAAATACGAGTATATTAGTTAGAAACCAGAGAACGTAAAGACATACTCAGACACACACACACAAACATATATAGGTTCATATACATATGTATACAGACAATCGCACTCATGCTCATAACTACTTACTTATGTTATACTTCTTTTTACACATATTCGTATTTGCTACGTTTTGCAGCGAAACTGAAGAAGCTGAGAAGAAACCTTTTCTTCCATTCATTCTTTTTTATGAGCAGTCAATTATGACATCGTTTTGTTTACATATGTTACAGAAATATCTCGTTTTTTAAAAATGCAAAAAACAGAAAAAATTACATAAAGATGAAATAAAACATATAAAATATATTGACCCTTGTTTTGTACCTTACACTTTAAGTGGTCGGAGTATTAAGTTCCATAATATTTATTCTTCAAATTATAGATACATATTAAGAAACACCGATTTACAGTAGGTCAGCTCTTTCAATAATCAATAAAACTAAACTCAGTTTAATTAAAGATTATTCTTCATTCGTGTGATTAAAGTATCAAAGTTTTTAATCGTTTGTCAACAGGCCTTAAGTACAATGGGCTACATAGCCTGAGTGCTTGAGGAACTGTCCTGCACTCGCAGGTCAGGTTCTCGGCCTTCTTCACATCCATCCATCCATCCAAGGCAGATAGAAATATGAGATTCGGGAAGCATACCTAGTTCCGAATGGAATAAAAATCAAAAGCGTGTTTCAGCAGAAAAAATATTTCCATCATTCTTTCAATTCAGTCTAGTGTCTAATAATTGGTCAAAATTCAAACAATTCGAGATATGCTCAAATTATAAATTTCATTGAGTTTGTTTAAGGAACTTTATTTAGTGGATCGATTCACGACAACAGAACCATTAAACTTAAAATGAGCATTAACGAACTCCATCGAAACGAACGCAAAAATAAAAAATTATTATGTTATTTTTTTTTGAGTAATTGCAACATCGATAGCTTGCACTCAAATATAAGCTGAAAGTTAACTTTGCTGATTAAACTATTTAATTCTTCGAAGTTCGCTTTACGAAAATTTAATTTGTAACATTGTCGTAGGAATAAGTAATTGATAGAGGTGGGTTATAAAAGTCTAAATTTGAGAGAAGATGGTGGCTCTCTGATGTAATGCAATTGTTGGTATTTGAAGTGAAAACAAGGTCAAGCTGATGGTAAAGGTTATTAGTAATACCACTTAATTGGAAAAGACCAGAGTTTAAGAGACAGTCAGCAAAAAGAATTTCCTTGTCTGAGCAGGGATTAGACGCGAAATAATACGATTCGTATTTTAGATTGTACACATTTGAGATTGGGAAGGTTAAAATCCCCAACAATTATGACAGTGTCCGAGGGGTCAACAGCATCTAATATAGAATCCAAAGTATATACCGCCTGTTGATAGCCATTAAAAGGTTGAGAGGAATGAATATAACAGCAGAATATGTAAAGGTAGCGTTTTAAGATAGTTATTTTGACGCAAATATACTCAAAGTTGGCCGTATGTGAGGAATTAACAAATGCTGGGTCGTAGCGATTATGTACTGCAACAAGGACGCCACGACCAGAGCAATTGTCTTCTTTGTTGAGACCGTCGTCTCGGAAGACCTCAAAGTCAGCGGTAAATAATTCTGTATCTTTGTAATCGGAACACAAGTTGGTTTCAGAAAGGGCAAATATGTCGTAGGGAAGCTTTTGGTAGTTTAAAAACACTGTAGAGATTTTAGTACGTAGCCCTCAAAGTGCATTCTGATAGTATATAGAAACAAATTGAGAAGGGCTAGGAGGAAGTGGGTTAAGAGCGATAGTAATTTTTGAAGTTAGAACGTTTTCTTTGAAGGTGCCAAAGACGTTTGGAGCTTAAGTGTGAGGCGAATGTAGTTAAATCATTATTTACCTCAACAGGAGAGATATCAAAGCTCTCATGAAAACGAACAAAGATTTCTCTCAGTTCACTTGGATTAGTTGGGAGGCCTTCTTGATTTATTGATACCTGAACGCTTGTTTTAGTAATACCGTCTATGCAAATAAAATCCGATTTATCGTGCAGATAGGCAAGATAGATACGTACGTTTTCGTAAATTCTGCGATCTCTGAAACGAGGTAGGATAAAACGGTTATCGTCATTGTTATCTGTAAGTTTTTTAGTAAGTTTACTTACAGGTGGGAAGAGTGGGTCTAAAAAGGCTGGTGGTGCATCAAGCGGGCTTTGGGAGATTGCAGAACTAATATCATTGTTTTCACTAGGGAATATTGAGTAGGAAGATGTCGGATTAAGAATGTGAGAACGAATAAAATTTGGGTAATTAACGGTGGGAAGAGTGCTAACAGAATTTGCGGTCTGAAGTGGAGAAGGAGAGGGATTCGACGATAAATTAAAGTATACGCGATAACGTTTAGTTGGGCGTTTAGAAGTGGGTTTAGCAGAGCGAAGTGAGCTTTGTGATTTAGCAGATGTATTAATAGGGTTGGATTGTTAGTGGAGAAAAATAAGGAAAAATATTAGTTTTAAATTTCCAGTTCGGATCACGGGTGGAATTATTTTCAAGGTTAGCTGAGCTCTTAGAGGTTTGGTTATTAGGCTTCGAGTATTAATTGATTTTTTTGATGACTTAAATTTAGGTTTAGTAGTGTTTGGTTTCCTTTCGGCTTGACCATTTTCCCCAGCAAGGTAACACTTCCCTGCGCTGTTAGAAACATCCATTCGAACTTAGAAGGAATGTTGAGTTTAAAACTACAAGCCGTTATGGTTTGGGAAACTCTCTGGCATTCAGTTATATTGATGTTGAATTTCTGGAGTAAGAATTTAGAGACCCAAGAAGAGTCAGCATTTCGGGGAACGCCTTTGCGGAATAACGTAGTAAAATCATATCTTCCCATTTAGAAGGTGTCCACGTTGTACCAAATTGGTTAATTACATTGCGTGGAACGGCTACAGGGTGACGAGTTTCAACGCCATGTCCTTTAGAGGCAGTGTAGTCGGCAGATAAACCGGCAGCCGGACGATCCGTTATTGGAAGTAAGGGGATGTGAGCAGCAGGCTGAAGTGACGGGCACAGTGGCATGTCGGCTATTGTTTCAATCAATTCGGAATGTATTGACGTTGATATGTTGGCTGTTGTTTTTATTAATTCCGCTTGAATTGATTAGTTGTACAGGGTAGTTGGAGGCTGGATAACATTAACGATTTCTGCAAGCGTAGACCGAGTTGCGAAAAGCTCATCACTGATATCGTTGATTCTATGGATCAGTGTTTATATTAAAGGGTCCGACATTTGAGGGAAGATAGTGGTAATTTTAGGTGATCCTCATCATCTTCAGTGTGAAGATGATGAGGATGATTGAAGAAATACATCAATAACCTGTTGCAGCGATTTGATATTTTTGCTGATTTCGGCAATGGACGAGGCATCCTTAGCATTTCAGGTCTGGAGTATTTTTTTAATTTCTTCAAGTAAGTTCTCTCTGACAGGCTTGTTTTTGGACAATGCACATGTAAGACAATCGAATCATCGTGCCATTTCTTTAAAGCTTTCCTCATTGGCCAAGGATTGTGTGTGGTGCTTTAAAATAAGGTTATCCTTGTCGTAGTTAAGCCTCTCGATGTAACCCACAATATTTTCTTACATACACTTTAATATCTTCTCCGCGAACTCTGCTCTTTAAGATATGGATGACACCAATCTCTGGGGGCATCCATACTTAGACCATGGAGCTTTCGGTTACAAAAAGCTTTGCACGTCACCCACTTTGACGTATTGTCAAAGGCGCTACAATTCGACAGGCTGCACTTAAAACTCATTATCACTGTCAGCAATATTAGCACACAAAATTAGGCCAAAAATTGTTTAGGTCAACGCACGTAGACTGAGATTGATAATTGCAAAAAAGAATTGTCGTTGGTCGGCGGAAAATAATTTGAATCGCACGATAATTCAGAATTGACAGAAACGGACAAATTGTGTTGATCCGCGATACTAAATAAATAAAAACTCGCGGAGCAATTAAAAGCACGTCCGAGCCGTTCAAGAGTTGCAACAGAATTCCTTTATGAAAGTGATAAAGAGGGTAAACAAAGAAAAATATTAGATAAATGGGGGCTATATCTTCCATCGGCCGTTTACTTATTATTTGTCTGTACCAAAGAGAAGATCCAATGCTAAATTTCCGTTTATTTTAATCAAATTCTACCCTATGTGTTTGTTTTAAGAGAAAAATAGAAAATAAAAATAAATTATGAATTGGAGTAAAAGTGAGCAACTTTTTTGTCCAGATAAGGATCTAAAAAGGCCTCTTGTGTACGTAACTATTTAAAATGTAGTGGAATTCGATAACACTTTCAATATTTGATAAAAAAAAGTAAATATGGAAATACTTTCCCCATAAATTCTGAGGAGAAAAATTCATTAATGTAATCTTTTCAAGTATTTCTCAATTATTTCGCAATATGTATCGTCTTCGCTTGTGCCAATTGTAGGGTATTACATATAATGTTTGCTCAAAGCAAAAGTTATTCTCAAGTATCTGCATACATTTCCTTTTGTTTAAAAATAGCATAACAACAAAAACTACATACACTTCAAAATGCGTATAAATTTATTCATAATAAATTGCTCTCGAACAGAAAAGAAAGCAAAACAACAAAAAAAGAATCTCATAGATTTTATTGCAGCGCTTATTGTAGACGAGAAAGCGTTGAAAGAAAGGATAATATTTTGGCATATTCAGATTCACATTCACATTCACATTTTAAGCAGTTTTTTTCGTTGTCCATTTTAAAGTACGCAACCCAATATTTGTCGATCTGTAAGTGTAAGTGTGTGTGTGTGTGTGTGTGTGTGTGTGTGTGTGTGTAAATGCTTGTGTGTACTAGTGTTTTGCATAAGTGTGATACTTCTTCACCTTCATCATTTTTATGGCTCGTATAAAATATAATAAATTGTTTGAATATTGCACAAAAATGTACTGAATTCTTGTTTTATTTTATACTCTCGCTCTCTCTCTCTCTCTCTCTGTCTCTCTCTCTTTCTATTTCTTTACACAACTTCACATAAGTACGTATGTATAGACAAAATGGCCCCTCGGTCTCCATTTTATGTATTCTGTACTTTTTGTTGCTGCTTTTTCATACATTTTCAATTGGATTGTTAACACTGTTTCGCTTTGTTCTGAATACGTGTGTGCATGTGTGTGTGTGTGTGTGTTGCTTTTTATGTGGATTTTTACAGATGTCTTCATTTCAACATACATTTATCATTGTCCTGCATGAATATATACATATGTATATAAAAATATATGCATATGATTTACGAGTGTATAAATTCCGAAACATGAACACATTTTACAATTGCTTGTTGAGTGAAACACGCGAACTTTTTTGCTGGGGAACGCGAACGTGGAATGGCAGCAATTGTGTGGCGGGCAAGTGTAAAATACTTTTTAGCATATTGATACTGCCGCTGTGGGTGTTTGTATTTGAAGCAGCTTAATATTTATAGTTTCATTTATTACCAAACACAGAATATCAAAGAATAAATATGAGTAGAAGGCGGTCACAAGATATGATGGCAATAAAGTAATATTATGCTGAAATATTGTAATTTTCATTGAAATATGGTATGTATTACAATCAAATAAAAAGCAGCAGTAGTAGCATTTAAAACTTGTCAAACGTTCACTTGAGACGGTCACACTATTTGAGAAAATTCCGGAAGAGAAAATTTATTTGAGCAATGGCACATTTTCTTCTAAGAAGTTTTTCTATGTGAGTACAGCTAAGGATTATTTATGATTTGAAATTATCGCCTCGAGATTGAATTCCTTAACTCTAAACACACATTCCAATAGTATTTTGTTTAAAACCCACTTAAAACACACTGAAAGAACTAAGGTCAAGTCATTTTAACATAAATTTCAAAGAAATGCTGCACAGTGTCTTTTATCATTCAAAATAGATTGGAAAGAAAATTTGTCTATGTATAAAACTCTAGAAAGGAATTTATAATCAGGTTCTTTTCACTTAATAACTGTAACTAAAACAAAATTACGTCAATATAAAATTTAACGAACAGAATTAGGCTTCATAAATTTATTTGCATTCAATGGGAAACTTACGACTGATCAAAGCGGGCCAATCAATCTATGGCGAGAGAGGAAGACAAGGCATAAAGAGGACTTATGTGGTGAATGTAAGGAGATAAAAACGAAGCGAAAGGAAAAATAAAGAAAAGGAAACGAAGAAAGAAGACTAAGTGTTAAGAATAATGAAGGAAATGGAAGTTAGGTATGAACGAGAAGGAAAATACTTAGGAGTTTGCTTAACTTAAGTTCAGGGCCTAAGAATGCTGTCAAGTATTCATATATGAAAGTGATGAAGAGAGTGAAGAGACAATAAGTATTGAATTGATTAAATTGACTGATGCAAAGACAAATCAGTTTGCGAGACTGAGAGATATTCACTTTATCACTCTCTTTCACTTTCATGAGTACATGATCCTTTTACAAACGGACTCAAACAGGGCAGGTTTATCGCCAGAAAAAAAGATAAGTCGAAAGAGGCAAGTGACGTAACATGCGGGGGAGAATTAATTAAGGAGGAAGAATGGGAGCATATGAACCTCAAGTTCAGGCCCATTTAGACAACATGAGATCGAAAAAATCGGATAACTTTAAAATGTCCTAGCATTTAAATCCCTTATATAAATAAAAATATGGAAAACAGTTTTGAAAAGAAAATTTAATTTCTGATAAAATGATAAATAAAACTAAAAACTTTGTTTGTTGTTTTTTTACAGAATTCGGACAGCTTTTCCGGTATGCCTGCCATTAGCGCCTTTACTGTCATTTCTGAGACTCTCTTGGCGGTAGCATTCCACTTATTTCTAAAATCTTCCTTGGATTTAGCTTCTTTGTTTGTTGCCTTTAATGTTCTTTTCACTAGAGCCCAATATCTCTCGATAGGCCGAAGCCGAAGTTCTGGGCAATTTGGTGGGTTGGCGATTTTTGGTACCAATTTGATGTTTTAGTCTTCGAACCATTTAAGGGTTACTTTACTGTAGTGACAGGAGGCTAGATCAGGCCAAAAGAAAGAAGATACATTGTGCTTTCTAATGAAGGGCAGCAATCTCTTCTGGAGGTACTCTTTCACTTAAATTTCGGCGTTAACAGTGCCACTTATTACGAAACTTTTACTCCTTAGCCCACAACTACAAATCGCTTGCCATATCAGGAACTTCTTCGGGACCTTGAACTTTTGTTTTATCCTAAATCTTTCCTCAACTCCTCCTCTATCCTTTGCGGTGTAAAACTCTTGACTAGGCAATTGAGAAAATTTAGACAACACGTATGTTTCATCGTCCGTAACACAAAAATTGAATTTTTGGAAAAAATCTGTCTTCAACTTTTTCTACCAAGTTCTTAGTGGCGTTCCTGTCGGGTACTGACTGCACTTTCTATGTTTTAAGGCCCGCATTTTTCTTAATTTTACGAAAAAAAACTCACTGTAACTCGCTTTTTCCGCCAATTATCGATTCGACAACACTGGATTCTTCTCTAAGAGACCAACGACTTTCTTCGCCTTTTGTGGAGACACGGTTCTTCCAGAACCATATTTTCTAGCAACTGTTAAGTCTGTATTAAATTTTTTAAGAATCATCCAGACAGTGTTTTGTGCAACTTTCGCCTTATTTGCAATGGTTTTCTGGCTCCACTGCGGATTTTCTCGAAATAATTCAACAACTAAATCGCGTCTTTCCACTTCCGATGCCATCACTGAACTGAAAGTTCACAAGTCAAAAAACATGCGATTGTATTTCATCAGAATTTCTCCAACGTAAAGCCTACTGTTTGAATTTTTTCATTCAGATGAAGAGTTTCAAAGCAGTAGTCTTTCAAAGTGAGCCGATTTTTTCGATCTCACTCCTTACTTATACGAATGAAGAAAAAGGATTTATCATCACATTTATCATAATGGATGTGATATCTGTGATGTGATGTGAAGAGGAGATTACTCCCACATTATTGGATTATTCGAGCCATCTTTCCAGTGGTGCTTACACACTTTTCAGTGGCTTCCCTGTGCCATTAGTAACATTCAGTCAAGATTCTACAGGAATAAAAGATCCAAATATTCAGATTACAAGACGATTTAGGACTTTTTAAGATTGTCTGTTCACATCACAACTATTTACCTACAAAAACAAAAAAAAAACTTTAAACGGTGTCGACTAGTTGACCTACGGCAAGGATCTAGGGGGAAAGGGGATGGGAAGAGGAAATCCAGATATATCCCTAACAAAATTCATTAAAGAAGAAAATGTATGTAAGGCAAACCACTCCACAACCAATAAATATAAAACAGCAATAACTTCAAAAGCCTCAAAAAGATCACTACAAATTTACGCTCTAAGCTTAAAAAAACTTTTCAACACTTAACGAACAAACTACATTATTATTTTAAAGCTAACCTGCTGCTATTTTTCTTTTGCCTATTCGTTTTCCAGTTTTTTCCTTCCGACTGGAATATAAGTTTTCTGTGTATTGAACTTTAAACTCAACGCAACTCGAAACTATATTGACTTTCTCGCTTTCTTTTCTATTGCCTGCCAGTAAAAATTTCACGCAAAGCAACGAACGCAAAACTTTACTCTACAACTTTTTCAGCTTTTCGATTGCTTTCATTTTCTCATACATACTCGTACATCTCTATATATGTGTATGTCTGTGTGTATGTCCGTCTGTGTTCTCGGTCCGTCTGACCGTCCGTTCTTTCATCGCTACCACACATAAAAAAGGAAGAAATACTTAAATGAAAAAGAAGAAGAACATTTTGATCTCAACCATATTTTTAAGTGGATTTTCATTCAAATTTTGCAATAAGTTATTAAATATTTGCTCCGAGTTTTATTTAAAAATTTTCTTCTTCTTACTTTTCCGTGTTTACTCGCAGTTGTTTTTTAGTTTCCTTTCTTCTTTTTTTTTTTTTTGCTTATTTTTTTGTTGAAACGCAAACGCACTTTGTGGAAAGTGCAAATAATAAAAATAGATTTATCGAAATGAAATCAGTCAAAAAAGTTGTTGGTATTTTTGTTGTTTTTGTTCTTTTGTTATTCATTTAAGCATACGAAAACTTTTGTTTCCCGCTGCTGCCAGTGCTGCCAGTGCTGCCGGTGCTGCCGGTGCTGCTTGTGTGTGCAAATAATACGAGAAGTGAAAACTTGAGTTAACAAATGGTTGCATTGGTAGCCTGCTGCTGCAAGTTTGGCTATATGCATACAAAGTACTTACGTACATGCTTACATACTTACGAGTATACATATACCGCCACATTAAAGTTGAAATCATAAAATTTATTCAATTTATGGTTTTTCAGCGTAAATGTACACTTCCCTTTATGGGAGTGGCTGGCGGTTTGAAGTTGATATTGACGGTCGGACGGTGCACAGTGTAATGCCTTTAAAGAAATGGCAAACAAAATTTAGTGAAGGACATACATACACGAATCTTAGATACATCGAAAGGTGCAAGTAAATGGTTTGTTTCGATTTGTAAACAGCATGGAAGGTAAGATGGAAGAGGAAAGGGAAAGAGAAGTATCGCTGAATGTTGACTTTAAACTCGGTCAGGTAAAAACTGTCAGGAACTGATTCCTCGATCGGTACGACAAAGAAAATATCTGACTATTTCAATAATGCGTGATGCGTTGGAACACCGTATCTACGTGGAATGCGTGAGTGCCGCTTGCGGTTCGTTTACAATAGTTGTGGGGAATGCAGAAACTGGTGGCATCAAATTACGTATCTCCGCAGAACATGTACCATTAAAATATCTGTAGAATAGAGTCACGTAATCGACATGTCCCAAGGAGTAATAATTATTAAGCTGAAAACTTTACTATATCCTGTTAGGTTTATCGTGCAGTGTTGAGTACGGTCCAGTTGTGTAATGTGAAGTTCCTGCCCATCCGTGTGAATTATACCCCAACTTGGAACGGATATAAATGATGTAGATAATGCGGAGATCAGTCGGAGTGAAGTACTTCTTAGACCGCCTTAGAAAGCCAAAGCACGTGGCTGTTCTGTTTCTTCAGACACGCCAAAAGTGTGATTATTCTAACGAAAGTCACTTAGGATGCACATGCCCAGAACAGCAACTCTCGCTGACTTCGCTGAGCGAAACATGCAACATTGGGTCTTACGCGTGTTGAATTCAACACAATTCACGAGACCCAACGCAAATTGATTGGAGATCATTATTAAGTCGTCCATAGCATTCCTTTTTCTCTCACTCTCCAAAGAGTTAGGTCGTTTTGAACTGTTGTATGAATGACAAATGGTGCTGTCATCCACAAAAAAAGTATATGGGATTTCTTATCGATCAGTATCGACACTAGTACTTTGCGGTCAAACCGCATTGCTGTTACCTAAGCCATGAAAGCTATGGTTCCAGTTCTCAGTGAGGACCGCTATGAGATCGTCTTTAGAACGATTACTACGGAAATCGTACTAGCGAGCATTAAATAATTCGTTTTGCTCCAAATATTTTTCTTTTTTTATTCATCAACACACAGGGTGTACGTCTATGAATGCAGAGCATTGTGTTAATTGGAAGGAAGATTTATAGGTGGGAGGAAGAAAGAAGAAAGAGGGAGAATGAGAGAGCGAATGCAAGTGCAGGACACCGACAGACAGACAGCCATTGGGGCAAGTGTTATGCCTTTACCACAATGAACTTCATTTTATTTTTATCAATGTCGATTATGAGCGCATGTAGCGCCAAAGGCTAACTTTTCGCATTTCAACAAGTAAAAGGTCACTATGCTCTCGATGATTTTTGATAGTGTAAAACACATGACGTTGAGGTGATAACACGCTGGTTTCGTAGTCTTGCCCTTTTTAGGAACGTGTTGAACATTAGCAACTTTTCAACATGACTAAAATACATCTGCTGAAATCACTGTGTAACGGTCGAGCTAGCCGTTGACGTATAACCTCGCAAAACATGGGCTGGAATGCAATCTGGCTCCGAGGCGTTATTAATGTCTTGATTTACGAGAACTCTTTTAACTAGAGCATTTGAAAGTATAGATGAATATCTCAGGCATATTACAAGATACAGCTTCCATGCCGGGTTGTGGTTGATCGCTAGCTGGTGGGGAAGACTTTCTTCTTTTTATCAATGTAGTTAATGGTGAGGCGGTCGCCAGCAAAAATATATCAACTTAATACTTTTTGAAAATTAAATTAAAAATATTTGTTATTGTTATAAAAATAATAAATTTTCCCGTTTGAAGAATGAGAACCGGTTGCTGGTCCCCTACCCTTCCTTGAGTACTGAAGATACTTATTGGGCTTATAGTGAAGTGTTCCGATTAAAAGGGTTTGAATTATAGATTCTACATACTTATATGAGATGATTCCTTGTGAAGAATTTAAGTAATTGAGTTTTTTGAGTAATTTCTGCAGTTGTTGAATTTATTTTGAATGTAGCGAAGCCAGATCTGGAATGTCTGAAACTGTCAAATGAAATAGTTAAAAATAACAAGGAAGAAGAAAGAGGCAGTAGGGCGCATCCTAATCTTGGTATTCAAAATAGCTAGCTGGAAAATTCAAGCCAAATGACAGTATCAACATCTCAGGTGGAACATAAATACCGAAAAATGTATATATAAAAGAAATGAGGGCCTTGGTCGAGCTCTTCGCAATCACTCATGTTGTGCGAGATATATGAATGGAAGGGACCTGAGGAACACGCAGAAGGGGACGTTCTAATCTCCGTTGGAAAGACCAGGTACAGGGCGATCTGACTGCAATTGGCCATATCAACTGGTGCCAGCGCGCGCATGGTGAAGCCGACTGGCGAAGCTTCATAGAGGCGGCCAAGACCAAGATCATTGGTTGTAGTGCCAGCTAAGTAAAGTAAGTAAGGGACCTAGAATTTAGTGCCGAATCCGAACGGCAAAGTGGAAAAGCTTTTCTTAGGCGATTTTTACTCTTATGTAGGTTTGCCATTGCCTGTCACGAGGAAAAATTACTTTTTCTATCGATTTTTTTTTATTTTTATATTACTCCACATTGGCCATACACCGATAGCAAGTAGACCGTACAAATTACAGTTATTTATGCGGATTGGTGGCTTGAAGCTCTTTAGTATAGACACATCAAAAATTCCGTGGAGCATTATGAGGCATATGCTCCTTAGAACTCCAGTGTTAAAAAATTCTACATATTAAATAAAATAATTTGTGATAATCTTTGATTTTGAAGTAATGAATGAAGTTATGAATTTCAAATATATTTCACTGAATTCTTCTTAACTGAGGCTCAAAATTTTCCATAAGATTCTTGGGTTTTTCATCGACTTCGTCAAACTGTGCCTTGCACTATTTGAGCGTGTGATTTTGTGAAGTTGCAAAGGTTTGAGTGAAAGTTTAATTAAATACGAGTGAAATTATGCCGTTTTTAATATCAGTGGAATTTTTCCACTGCCTCTTGTGTTTTTTATTTATTTTCAATATGGGTTAACAGCAGCAACAACAACAGCAGCAGAAACACTTTTACTTAAATACATTTTTGGAGAGCACAATTTACCGTCCGTTTTTCCCTTCTTTTTTAGTGGCATTTTATGATGACAGGAAGCTGTCACTTTGAATTGACTACATCCGGCTGCATGAGTTGACTGTGAAATATGTAAATTACAGCGATATTGTAGTAAAAGAGTAGAGTTTATAATGGGAAATGTACGAGCATTTATACACGTTTTATGTAATAATAGTAATATTTGTGCAAAAAACCACCAGAAATGAGGTCAAAATATATTCGTTTTAACATTCTACATACAAGCACAAACATTCGCTGACAATGAATATTTTGGGCTAATTTTTATTTATGGTATTGCAGTATGCACATATAATATTATTTATGCGAATATGCATTCGGAGCATTGTGGAATTCCACTCAAATTTCTTAATTTATGTAATTATATTATTTACGTTACATAAATTAATCTTTTGAATAGTTTTGTTTACATCTTTTTTGCTTTTATGCAAACTCACTAACCAAATACTTACTTACAATATTCAAGTATAAAATCCGTGCATACTCATAGTTACGTGCAAATTACAGTAAAAAATACATCCGTTTCCGCTTTGCAAACATCCGGCCTGCCCAGTGAATATAGTACAACAGTAATAAAAATTCATTAAATGCAATTAAATTTAATTCAACACTCACATTTTTGTTTTTTGTTTTTTCGTCGTCCTCCTCCTTTTCATCGTCCTTGCCCGATGTGGCGTGCATCTCGTTACTCTTATTTAAGTCACAATGTTAACAACGTTTTAATTACATTTAATGCCATCAACAAACTGCAGATACACTCCATTCCACTGCATGCTCGCCGAGCAGCAATCGCTGAGAGTAGCCCCGACCGAATCGTATTCGTGATAGTTACGTAAATATCCTGTAAATCACTTTGAGGCATTAACAAAAGTGCTCCATGGCATTTTTTCGTTTGTGTGTGTGTGTCTGTTGTCTGTGAATATTGTGTATTTACAGCATTAAAAACTCCAACTTTAAAGTGAAATTGAAATTGCTTCTTTTTTTTGTATTGATACATTCAACACACAGGGTGTACCCCTATGAATGCAGAGCATTGTGTTGAATGGAAGGAAGAAGGAGGGAGAATTAAAGAGGGATTGCAAGCACACAGGACACCGATAAAGAGATAGGCACCCATTGTAGCAAGTGTTATGCCTATACCACAATGAACTTAAGTTTATCAGTGTCGACCATGACCTCATGTAGCGCCAAAGGCCAAGCTCAGCTTTGCGCTGCAGCAGCAGCAGTTGCAGTTAGCCTTCGCCCATTTCTGTTTGATACTTTTTTTTTGGTTTGTGTTCTTTTCGATTTGATTACTGATTAAATAAATTAATTTCAACAGCTGGTTGTTTTTTTTTCTTGTGTATTATCATTTATGTTGGTCGTAAAAAGGTGTCGCAGTTATGCCCAATAACGATAAGTGTTGAAGTAATTATTGACATTAAGTTTGACTCCTCGACACACATTTTTTATTTTAAAATTTACAGTTTAATAAAGTGTGATGATATGTAGTTTTTTGTAGTGCGTGAGGTTCTTCAAATTGTAAGGGTAAATTAATATGTAAAATGTTAAAAAGTGGACAAATCAAGTCAGTGAATATCCGAAGTTTATTAACCAAAAATTACCAAAAATTTATAGCGAAATTGTTACGTGATTTTTTAGATTTTTCGCAAGCTGCTTTCCCTACAATAAATAACTTCATAGTTCACAGTTGCGGTGGTGATTCCCGTAACAGGAAATCAGTCTCAGCAGTAGCACAACTAGACTTGGTGTCATCTGCGGCCGGTAGTAGTGATGTTACCCCTTTACCAAAAAAAAAAGTGTTCATATATTCAATTTAAATTCACGAAAGGACCACAAACCGTTCCACATAAATACTGCAAAATGCTCCTTTTTTAAAGGATGCGTATGTTAATAAAATTAAAAAAAATTATTCTTTTTTCTTTCATAAAGTAAATTTTTTAAACTACATAAATTCAGTTAAAAATCATAAAGATTATTTGCAAATGGTTTATAATGCGAAATAAACTCGAAAATGTCTCTTAAATTTTGCAAACTGTATAAACACTAGCCATGGAAATAGCACACGACTTTTCAATTTAGTTACGCTGGAACACTTAATTTTCTGAGGTTTAATGAAAACCAGCGAGAAAAAAAGGAAGGAGTGGGGTGCAGGTAATAGGCGTTACAAAGAAATAAAAAATAGAAAAAAAACAATGCATGAAAAATCAATTAGGAGTCGCTCATGGTGAGCGAAATGTGAGATTGACCCTCATTAATTTTCAATGCCCAACATTTTTCCCCAGCACACTTGCCCTTCAAGTCTAATACTTACTACAAAATTATTGAGGCTTCTTTATGTAATACTCAGGGTGATCCTACAAGGTCAAAATGTGTGACCGACCTCCATTAATTTTCAGTCGCCAACATTTCTTTCCAATATGCCCCCCATTTTCAACCCTTTGACGGCCTTCTTAAAAAAATTTAGTAAGATTGGGGAAAATGTTGAAAGAAGGAAGTCAATAGAAAGCATTTTTAGGTTTATTAAGAACAAGAAACTGGAAAAATGAGAACCGAAGCTTTTGCCAATTATTAACGCATGGAGCAGGAATACATAATTTTTTATTGCACTTTTTTGTTATTGTTTTTCTTAGTAATTAAATTTTTGGTTTTCAACACTTAATAAACTTTATTATCGTAGAACACATTTTTAGTCAGTCAATCTGTTCTAATCTTGTACGTTTCTTACCTAAATGATCTCCGGGTATCACCGCAAATTGGTGCCACCCGGGGCCCAGACCCCCTAACCTACTTCCTTAACGGTGCTGATTCGTTGGCAATGGCTTCTATTGCAACTTGCTGATTTTGTAGCACCACTGCAGCTTACTTCTGATTCTATAAATTCAGCTCCGATAGCTTGAATTAGTTGATATCTGATTAATAATCTAAGTGCCTAAGCCACTTCCTTTGACACGGCCAAAGGAAGTGGCCGGTGTGGCCTGTGACCCTATAGGCTTTTGTTTTTATTAAATTTTGCTCATAGTTAGTATCGTGTGAACTCTGTATGTATGTATTCAATTCAAACATTCTTTCGATTCTTAAGCTACTTAGAATTTCGGCCACTAGCCGAAAGTGCATGTCGTTTTCCGTTGGCTAAAACCTGTTATCAGTCATATGGGACAGTGTCAAGACAATCTGTCGTTGAACGTTAGCATAGTTATGAGATGACCTAGATGATAATTTAACGGTCGTTGGTCGGTGGTCGCTGTGTCGTAGTGGTAGTGCGTTGGACTGCTTCGCAGAGTGTCCGGGGTTCGAATCTCGGCACAGGAAAATTCAAAAAAAGTAGAAAAAATAATTTTTCTACACGACAACACCTCTTGCCAGGCAATGGCAAACATACAAGAGTAAAAATAGCCTATGAAAAGCTTTTAATTTCGCCTTTCGGATTCGGCATTAAACTGTAGGTCCTTTCCATTCATGTACAAATATACATGAGTGGATACGAAAAGCTCGGCCTAGGCGCCCCATGTTGTGCCATTAAAACTAAAGTAAAGTAAGTAAGTAGTCGGTGGAAATTAACATAATTGCACTGGAAAAAAATTTTATTCTTTACCATTCACATTGAAAGCAGAGAAATCAATCATTTGAAATCACCAGAACCCCTCCAAGCAATTCGAATTTATAGCATAATCGAATTTCGAGTTCGACTTTTTGGATAGTGGGATATTTTAACATACTTTCTATGCGATTTGAAGGGGTTGAAAATAACAGTATGAACAATTCACAGTATATGGTATTTGTGTGTAAAACGCCCACTACAATATTTTCCAAGAACTACCACACGAAAAGCTTCCTACTTTGATACAAACTGCATTTAGTTGGCAACGATAGTCAGTTCGGTAATTTGACACTTTAATGCTAAAGTAATCCCAAAGATGGCGGTTAAGTTTTTTTTTTTTTGTAGCAAAAGCTTGCAAAGGACACGCACCAATTCGATATAATCGTAGCTTGGTATGCGATTAATACAATTGTATTTTTATTAGATTACACATATTCAACTCAAATCGTATCCCCAACCTCAGGTAGTTAGTCAAATAATGTAATTGTCCCTGGAGTACTAGAGTTAAAATCTTACAAAAATTAGTTTTAAAAAATGTTTAAAAACTCACAAATAATTAAAACATATTAAAAGAAAGTAAGTGAAAAACTTGTCATTTGTAGTTATTGACCCCAAAATTGTGATGCCTTTTCTTTATTCTTTTAATGGCAGAACACGACATGCAGGGTTTAGGCTGAGCTTTTCGCATCCACCCATGTTGTGCGTATAATATTTGTACATGAAAGGAAATCATCTCATTTTTACTTGTTGAATTTAATGTAACTTGTTTTCCTTCAAAATTATATTACCGTGAATGAATTTCGAAGAGAAGAACCTTGTAAAAAGAAATCGAATAGTTGATGTAAAATGTATGTCGATGTATCTCTACTGTTGTATAAAATCATAGTAGGTAGTAGCCGGAAATGCCCAAAATGTTTTAATGCTTGACTAGTATAGCCAGAAATTATTCTTACTCAAAGCGATAAAAAATTTGATGCGTGGTTGACATTTTCTTTTGTATCAGGCATCAAGATTGTTTCCAGGATCTTATATTTATGTATGGTACATACACATACAACTTAGAAATATCGGTATCATGCAGTTCTTACGTTCCAGATAGAGGAGTCTGGTCCAATAGAGGAGTGTCTGCACGTTTCAACTGTTATCATTCCTATCCTTTTGAGTTATTCGCAGATTTTCTAAAATATCACTGTAACATTTTCAGTAGCTACCGAGCCAATACGAGGACGAGATTTTCTTCTTGTAGTTGTAAAATACCAAAAAGGTTGTTTAAGTAGTTGTCTATCTACGAGTACATACTTATTTGGATTTTTAATTCAATTTCCTGCTACGTTATTCTACTTAAAGCAGTTGGTAAAATTCCACAGGCTATGCATCCTTTTTGCCCCCTATTATTACTTTTCATGACTACTGTGTATGTAAGTAGAAAACCGTTAATTGGTTTATCCTTAGTCCTTGAGTTCGTTGATTTAACTGGACAGTTTAATTATTCAAAGTTGTGCCTAATTGTGTAGAACATTATTGTATTTCCTATTTTCTCATAAATCCAATCTATTGAACTTATTTTAATCCAAATGATTGCATATAAAATTCAGCCAAAATATTGAACCATTTAGTAGAAGAGTATTGGAATCGGAAATACTTATTTTATAGTTTCGTGTTTGTTGTTTAAATGAGATTTTAATACTAGCATGCATGTGCATAACATCCGCAGTACAACAAATGTGCTACATTTTCGATATGATTCAGGTTGCTGAACTACGAGATTCGGAAATTCGGCAGAAAAGGGTTTTAGGTTTTCCTTTCTTTCAAGTCGAAAAAAATGATCGTAATTGCTGTTTATAGTTTACATATTGGTTACACTTTGAAGAAATTAGAAAACACGCTCTCTTAACTCATTTTGCGGACTCGAATTCGAATGAATTTGGAACATTTACAGACTTGAGAAACTGCATCCCTTTGACTATAGGTGCCGAAGGCTCCTGCCATGCTTTTTAGGGTTAATGATGGTTTTCGTTGTGGAGAATTGTACAATTGTGCATCGTTGTATTAAACATATCGATATCGATGAGAGTGTACATGTCACACCGAGTCAGTGTGAAGGCGCAATGCAAGAAGGTGAAGCGACAGCATATAACTCGAAAAAAAAAATATTATATAATTTTCCGCATGAGTATTACATTAACACAATGTTGAGTAAAATGAAAATAAATAAATTTAAAGGATTTTTTTTTAATTTTTATTCTGATTTCATTGGTTGTGAGAACACTGAGAATGCACTTCTGAAATATTTTTAATTCTGTAAAACTAACAACGGAACATTTAATCGTTGGAAACAGCACAAGAGGACGCAAGAAAATAGTTGAAGTCTTTAAGTTCTGTACTCTTTAACTTCCCATGGCTTCAGAAACCATGAGATTGTTTAATTTGGTTGTTCCATTTCTAACGCATCTAAGGACGCGTAGTGGGTAAACAAACAAAAAACTATACATAAAGTGACTAGGATGATTTTTTATAAAGATTTCTATTTGGAAGCTGAGCTTATCTTATATGTAAGAGAGCGAATTCCTACTCAATGTAATGCAAATACAAATACTATACTATGATAAATTGAATATGTATTAGGAGGAATAGAGCTGATATTAAAATGTAGCCATACCTATTCAAAGTTTGTCGCTACAGCAAAATTGTTTTCCGATTGATTATGCAAATAAATTCACAATTTTCTCTTGTTGTTCATAATAATTGTCAACAGATATGGATAAATATCTTTTTCGAATAACGAACACACACACATGCCAACAAACAACTTACAACTTATGCTTTTGTGTTGTGTGTGTGAATGTAGGAGTGATGTATTGCCTTTTTTGTTTTTGTTTTTGTATTTTTGGTTCACATTATTATCGTTACAGCTATATGCATGTATGCGTGTATGTATGCATGCGTGTATGTATGTATGGGTTTGTGTTTGTGCATGTGTTTGGGTATAATTTATCATAGGAGTAGAGGTTTCAACCTTATTTCCTTTTAGCATTTTTATTCTTGTTGCATTGTTTGAGTAAATATTATTTTGTTGCAAAGCATAACACCCACCTACACACACATCATATCCGGTGTATGATATAAATCTGATTGTGTGTCGCTCTTCTATGAGTGTAAGTGTGTGTGTGAGTGTTTGTACGTCTACGTATTGCATACATGAGAATATTGAATGACAGAAAAATGTGCACAAATTTATCATTTAAATAACCAGACAATTCCTATAACAAGGTTTCACACACACACAAACACCCACACACACTCATGCCTACCTAGAATCGATAAGCACAGCATATGAGACGTTGGTCGCTTGACGATCTGCGGGTAGTACGAGTACATATAAGCTCTGTGGTAGCTGTGGCTTTATCATGGTTTGTTCTACCATAACAAAGGTGACAATTAATTTTTCACAAATATTGAAATGTTGTGTAATGTATTTGATGTATCTTATCATTGCAATAAGATACTACCTACATGTGCAGCATATGTGTATGAATGTAGGTGATTTGTAATAAAATCGATTATACTGAATAAATAAATTCATACTTGCATTGTCCGTACATATAAAATACATTTGCATAGTTTATAGTTAACTAAATTCCAAGGTGCTGTAAGTAAACCTTAATATTTTCTAAGGAATAATGGCTTCTTTAGCAATAATAAGAATTCGGGTTCATAACACAGCGATCAGTGGCAAAGTAGTCGTTCTCTTCTGATCCTTAAAAATGTCGCCATTAATTATAGGACCGTCATCACTTTGAGTATATCCAAATAGGATTATTCATTGGTATTATCCCCGATATGCTGCTCAAAAGGTTAATGCTTCCTAAGTAGTGCATCATCAATAGATTATTACTTTGTAAAATAGTAGGATAATATACTATAATTAAAGCTTGTTGAGTCTGTAATACTGTAGTAAGAAGGAATAAGCCTGGAACTGTGTCGGATAATGGAATATGTAATATTTTTGGTTGTGGAAACATTGTGGTATTAATTGCCTAACCTTAAAAGTTTTTCATTCACATTTTGATTCACACATGAGTCCATATCCGTCCATATTCATTAAGAACAGTCTCTACAAAAATATTAAAACTTTGAATGTATTCACTTTAAAAATGTATGTAATGAAAACCAAGAAATTTGTAATGAGTGCTGTTTCCACCAAACACCTACATACAAGGAATCCACATTTTGAAGAAAATGCCCTGTAAGAAAATAATGGAATTGTGATGATATTTCCAGAACAACAACATTCGAATGCATGGACATATGTATGCATAAAGACAAGCCACATGTTTACAGGGTGACAATTAATAAGTGTATCCAACATTCTTCGCCCTATAGAAGAAGTATTGTGATTTTTCTGAAATTTCTTAATTTTTGTATTATTCTACGTAATCGAGAGTACATCTGATTTAATTTTTGTGTGGCTTAGATTTTATATAGTTATTTATTTTGTGATATCAAATAATCGGTCAGCTACTATAACATTGCACCAGCTATGCAAACGCAATTGTGAGATTGCGCGACAGTTAAACGGTTTAAAGAGCTGGGTCATAAAGGTCCAGGAAGAGGCAGAAAATTCACTGTCAATTCCCCTAGGTATTGCAACATCGATTCATAGCAAAAAACGAACTTGGACTTAATGCTTACAAACTCTAAAATGACCAGTTACTTACGAATGAAAACAAGCGCGTATGACTCCAAAAATATCGCCTACTTCCAAGTCGAGCTGCAGATATTGGAGGCGAAAAAATCGTCTACATCCGATGAAAAGCTGCGCATAGCTGTGAAAATCACAGAATCTGGTTCACATCCAATATCGCCAAAATCCGCAATCAATCATGGAATGCGGTGGGTTTTGTGCAAATGGCAAGAAACGCAAATACTTCTAAACGTTGAAACTATGTATTCCTACGTATTGGCTGACCATTTCGAAACCAGCTGAATATATTTTTGCTCATGCACCCTGTAAATATATACATAGTGATCGGCAGTGGTATATACACATATGAAGTTATTACACATCTGCGCCATCTAGCGACTTCGGAATGTTTTAGACTAAAAACTCCGTAAAAGCTTTGAGGTTCGTGACTATATGAATGTTCGTGGCTGTGTTAACTAATACCATTAAACACAACATCATCTGGAAATTGCAAAGAGCTATGGAATGTTCGGGACAGCGATCTGTGGCATAAATACGACTGCAGTAGCATAATACGGAGAGTCACAGTTCGACAGTCGTAGTATAAACACAGAGTGTGTAATATATTTTTGAAGTAATTTTTTGGTGTTTTCTTAGGTGATGAATTTAATAAAGTTTTTATAATTTGCATTTATGCACAATACAGTGATCGAACCTCTTTTATTTAGTGAAAATAACTAACCAGTAGAAACTACATAATCGTACAATATTTCCAGTTTCAATTTTATTGCTTCGTTAGATAATGTAAATTCTTTTTCCTGGAGATTTATCCTTCACCTTAATGGCCAAAGTTTCCCTCTTTAAGACCCTTTGAAAATATTATCAAAATTATCTACGTTATTTCTTTCCGGGATAGTTCTTATCAAAACTGTAATCAGAATCCTTAGAAATCTCTAGGAATGGATTGCTTTAAAGTTCTACAGCCGTCTGTGATTATTTGATGTATTATTTAAAAAAAATATATATCTATATCGTATTTCTGATCAAAGGAGTAATTAGTTGAGGCAGCACCGTCTAACAACTTAAAATCACTCATCATTCATTACTTAAATATCAGATAGAGAAACCAAAGTTCATCTTGAATAGATAATTTTTTTTTAATCCGATTATTTTTGTTACTATTTTATAAAAAATTGTTGGGAAACAACTAGTCTTGTCAACAGTAACATTCCAAGCAAGTGTTGCGAAAACTTTTTTTATTTGCTTGAAAACCATTAACAAAACGGGTGCAACGTAGTGATGCTGAGGAGTTTTGAAAGCATAAATTCCAAACTTTAGTTACTTTCTTTCCACAAATAAAAACCAATTTTCGCTATAAATTTTGTAACAAATAATTCACAATCCACAGACAAATAATGTTTCCACGTATTCATTTATAGAAATTTGAAATGGATTGTGGAACGAAACCCTTTAAGAGAAATTCCAAATAAGTATATAAACATATATTCCACAATGAAATGAATTCGACCAGATGATTTGAGTGGATTGCAAAAAGAGAGACTACATTTCATATCGCATTCATCCATTCACCCCCAAAAAGTTCACTGTGGAAAATGTTTCAGTTTAAGTTCAGAGTAAATGCAAACTTCTTAAAAACAATGCAATGACCTTTAACTTTGCCAGCTGTAGAACGAAATAATTGCACAATTAACTAATTCTACTAAATACAATCCAAATTTAACGATATCTTAATTTGTTGTTGTGGCGCTTTATTAATAAAAATAAAATCAAATTTTAATTCTTTCTTGAATGTTTTGTAAATGTGTGTGTGTGAGTACGTGTGTCTCCTTTGGAACTTAAACTACAGTTTTTCAATAGATGCACAAACTTCAAATACTTTTGCGTGGGTATGCAAAGGTATTTATTGTGAAGAGAAGAAGGTAAAAAACACATTTCGAGATGTTGTTGTTTTTCTTGGGATTGCATAGTGTGCGATAGCATCGTAGAAAATTACAAAAGTTATACGACAATTATAAGTAAACTCTCATCTCTTTTACTTTGCCGCCCCATTAACATCACACACACACACACACACACTCGCACACTCAGAGACACTCATCCAAACTTCCTTTATACATTTCGTTTTTAGTTGCATTTGATTTTCAAAACTTTTATAATCACAATGCACATAGCGCAGCACATTGCAAAGTTGCATTTTCATTGCGTTTGAGCTTTCCCTTTTTGCAGAACTTTGCATCACCTCCCTCGCATCTACCACTTATCAGTTTCAGCAGCAGGCAGGAGCAATATATTTGGTTCGTTCATTTGCTCACTCGATGCTATGTAGTCTATGTAGTTTCTGTTTAACTTGTTGAATTCAATGCCGCATCAAAATGAGTCCTTGTGGCTTTTTGTATGCAGCTGCAGCAATAACAAAAACTGAAGCGGCTGTAACAGCACTAAAAATATCCATATGCGTCATTTTCCAATGTGTGCTGCTTGTGTACGAGTATTTAAAATATGCGCTGATACCTTTTTCTTGTTGTTGTTTTTGTTGTTTTTCGAAAACTTCTTTGTAGTCTTGTTTTGTTGGCAAACTAATTTAGTTTCTGGTGTATGAATGCTGGAGAAGTCATTTGACGACATGTTTCGAGGTTAACTAGATAATGAGTTCCCCCAAAGAGATGAAGGAAAAAAATTCTTTTTTTAAATATGTAATGTGGTTGTGGTTGTTTTGTTGTTTTGTTGTTTTTGGTGAGTGTTTAGAGATACACCTTTACCAGAACGGTTCATTGTGATGTCTACCACATGGTAGGTAAGTATTACCTATTTATTTATTTTCGCCATTGTAAAGAGTGAGAGAGAGAGAGGGGAGAGAGAGAGAGAGAGAGAGAGAGAGAGAGAGAGAGAGAGAGGGAGAGGGGAGGGAGGGAGGGAGGGAGGAAGGGAGGGAGGGAGGGAGAGAGGGAGAGAGGGAGAGAGAGAGAGAGAGAGAGAGAGAGAGAGAGAGAGAGTGGGAGAGAGAGAGAGAGAGAGAGAGAGAGAGAGAGAGAGAGAGAGAGAGAGATTTGATCTGTATTCGTGAAAAAAAAATTCATTTGGTAAGGCTGTAGAAACCACAGTGGAGTAGTGAATAGCAAAAGCTCTTAGTCGGTAATATGGACTCTTTTATAGAGCCTCCAAAACGACATTTAAAATTTGTAATTAGTTGTAAAGGTTAAACAGTAATAGCTCACATTTTTCCCCATCTTTTAACTGCCAGGAGTTTCTTCGTGGGCAAAAAGTAGTAAGACTTTGTTCATAATTTCAAATTTTTTTATTCATTCTTCCAAATCTATTTCGTCCCCTTCAAAGTAATCCCCCCGGCCCCAATACACTTGTGCCAACGTTTTTGTTTTTTCCAATTCTCGAAACAGTTGTTAAAGTCAATTTCCGGAATAGCCTTCAATGCGCTTAGCGATTCATGTTTAATGTCTTCAATTGACTCAAAACGGTCAAACGGTCCACGAAGCGGTTTTTTGAGTTTAGAAAATAGCCAAAAGTCACACGTGCTGGTGCTAAGTCAGGCGAATAGGGTGGTAGGGTGGTTGCGGAACGATATCAGTCGAATTTTTGGCAAAATGGTCTCGTAAAACCAATTCAGTGATTTTGGAACCAATCGTGCATTCACTCTTCTTAGCCCCAAATGATGTTTTAAAATGGTTTTCACTGATTCTTCCGATATTCCAACGATGCCAGTAAGGTCTCTGACTGTTAATCGTCGATGTCGATTCTCGAGCACCAATTCCTTGATTTTATTGACGTGTTGATCATCAGTTGATGTTGATGGCCGTCCTGGACGTGGTTCGGCGTCAACGCGTTCTCGACCATCTTTGAACAATTTGTACCAATCAAAAACACTTGCTCGCGACATACAATTGTCACCGAAGTCATTTTGCAACATTCTGAACGTTTCGGCACTAGAAATTTGATTCCGCACACAAAATTTAATGGAACTTCTTTGTTGAATAATTTCACTCATTGTGAAAATCGCCGAATGCACTTTTTGTACTTCAGAAAGACAAGCGTATACTAAACACTAATGATTATTTTGATGTGACATTTGGCACAGATGTCACCGACAGTCATACCAACCTTAAAAAAATAATATTTTGATGAATGGCTTTCCGCGCGAAATTTAAATTAAAAAGTCTTACTACTTTTTGCCCACAGTAGTACATCTTCAAACTTCTTGAACCTATGCAAGACGATGGCTGGATACATTTTAAGTTGTTGTCGATCTTCTTCACTGAATCAATTTTCCCTACCGTAGCGGTGACCGTGAATATTTAAACTGTGAGTAGAACATTCTATTGACCTATAGCTGTGGATTGCTATAAGTTGTTTTTGTTTCTGTTTTGTTGCATTGAAATCAAATCCTGTCACATAATTCTTGTAAAAGCGAATCGATTTAGTAAACACTAAAATATTTCACATAACACCCAGTTTTAAAAACTTTACACAAAGCAATCCCGTAGATTTCAATAAAACACGTCTTGCTTCTTCCCAATCCCTTTTTGTGTGTGTTTATTTATGTTGCCATCTAACTCCTACAAAGTGTGTTGCCACCTAGATACTGCAAATCCTAATTATAGATTTTCACGGAATAATTATAATAAATACAATAAACATAATAAAATTATACCCTCTGTCTTTAATGCTCACTCACTGACTTACAGTAAGTAAAAAAAATAGTATTACAAAAAACTCAATTTCTCTTTCATGCGAATTTTACGGCTTTGGTAGATGGTGACGTTGCTTCAGCGACGGCGGCTTTTCAATTAATACTTTTTCACCTAATATTGTTGCAGTGTTTGTACGTTGTCTGTGGAGTCAGCGCGTGAGGGTGTGAAGAAAGGAAGGAATGAGCGGTGTGTGGTTTGTGTGTGAAAGTTGTTTAGAAATATGAACAAAATTTTGTTCATACTATATATTACTAATAAAATTATTTCGCTTGAAGAAAGACAAATGGTAAAAGATTCCAAGAAATTCACTCAATTACTGATTAATTTTTAGTTTTGAAAACAATTCGCATCGTAATTAAAGGAAAATCAACCACCACCATAATCATCACCAACATCACTAACTCCATCACCAACACCACCACCACATCATGCTTTCTTTACCAACTTTTTTACTCTGTTTGAAGGAAGTCGGGGACGGGGATTGCTGGGAAAATTTTTGGTTGGGGTAAGAGGCAAGTATAATATTTATATAACGAAATGTGTCGCAAAGAATTTTAAATCCTTTTTCGTGGTTTTTCTTTTGCTCTGCATCTGTGTGTGAGTGTGTTTGGCTGTGTGTGCGTGCATTCTTAACGTGGCTGCTGACTGTTTCATATTATTATGTTAAAATTTTCTCAGATTTTAATTGAATTTCGCATATTTGTTTGCTGTTGTTGATTTTTTCTGCTGTGGGTTAACGCTCGAATAAGTTTAAAAGGAAAATTTTTCATTGTGCACATACACACACACGCGAATACAATCATACGACGTAAACAACAGAAGCCTTAAAGTATGTATGTGAAGTCTGCAAACAATATTGAGATATTGTATTTCACTTCAAAATTAATTTAAACATTTTCATTTTCTTACAAACCAACGGCGTGTAATTTATAATTATTTTCATCTCCAAGTAATAAGATTTCAAATTACGTCGACATTGTCTGGTTTGGTTTTCGCTAAGCTTTGCAATGAAACTTGTAAGAAAAGCTGAAAAAATATTTTATTTTGGAATATGATTTCAAATATTTCTTAGTGTAGTTTGCTTATATCATTTTTTCATGTGGTATCAATTTAAAGTTTCAATTTTCATTTTTTTTAACAATTTTTTGTTATAAAATTTGTTAATTTCACGAATGACTTTAAGACTTCATTAACTAACTTTAACGTTTTTCAGCTAAATTTCCAGCAGACAACTTCAACATTACATACCCATCAAGTAAGGTCTTTAGTCAAAAACAGTGATCTCGTTTCACGGATTGCTAGATTCTGGGATTTCTTACCCACAATTGCTTGCTAAATTTCAGTATCATTGAATTTCGTCACTTTCAGGTCAACAGAAAAACAAAGCATCGTCAAATAATGTCTCAAATCTTTGTTTTGATCGCTTCTAAGAAGTATTGCCATAATGCCAGTAATGAGTCTAGAATTTAGAAAGGGAAAATAACTAAAAGCCCGATAAAAAATCAGAAAAAAACCAGATTAACTTGAAATCAAAACTTGGAACAAAAGAGAGAAACAACTGGAAATCAGATCAAAATTTAGAGCTTTATACTTCATAGCCCTAAAATCAACCAAATTATAAATCAGCAAGAAAAAATTTCATAAAAATATACCTACACTTTCTGTAAAAGTAGACTAAAGTTTAAAATATATTCCGTTTTTCACACGAAAATCTTATCTAAAGTTCTGGCCCAATTCATAGCAAAATCGCCAGTCAGACCGAAATTCAAATAATACTCAGTCCGAAATTTGGACCAATTATAAGCCCAATATTTAAACTATGTACGAGTATATTTGAGCACGCGATACGGAAATTTTCTGAAATTTTAAACTGAAATTCAGACTCGAATTTAGACCAGAAATTAGATATTCAGGTCGCAACTCAAACCAAATCTAAATTCCAACCCAAATTCAGTCGAGAAGTCCGACAAAAATGTAGTCCTAATTTTTTGTTGTTGTTTTGGTTTTTGAGCCACCGTGGTGCATTTGCAACTATTCGTAATACTTTCTTTTGGAAACTTTGCAAGATTTCAAATTTGCCGTTTGCTGCGGTTCCCCACTGTTGAATACCGTAAGTCCATACAGGTTTTAAAATGGCTTTATAAATTAGGAGTTCGTTGTGCAGTGTAAGTTGAGAGCTTTGGGATATTAACCAGAAAAGTTTTTGCATATGGAGACCTAACGCTTTGCGTTTGGTGAATATATGTTGTCTGCAAAAGAGCCGCCGATCGAGAATATTAGCCAAGTACTTGGCATCATATGCTTGTGGAATTTATTTCCTATTCATTATAATTGGAGGGCATGTATCTATTCTTGTTGTGCAAGTAACTTAAGTGGACTTCACGTCATTGGCAGTTATTCGCCAACATTGCAGCCATTCTGAAATATTATTAGCACTTTTCTGAAGCTGCTACGGAACTTTCACTAACTGCCAAGGCGGCAGTGTCATCGGTGGAAGTTCCAATCAGGGCTCTTCCAGTTAAGAGAAGGTTTGATGTAAATGGGAGTTGGAGAACTGGGTCCATTACACTTCCATGTGGTACACCAGCTTGAATATTGTATAGGTTGCCGACCTCTTCGTCGTGTTTTAAGAAGAAATTTCGATCTCGTAGGTAAGCCTTAATGAACAGATAGAAGCTTATTGGGAGCATTTCCTTAATTTTGGTTAGAAGCCTTTCATGTCATACTCCATCGAAAGATTAGGAGTTGTCAAGAAAAGTTGCTGTGCAATATTTCTTATTATCTAGAGCGCAATGTATTCGTTCTACTATTCTGCGAATCTGCTCTATCGCTACTCGACCTTCTCTGAAACCGATTTAGTGTTCAGGATAAAGGTGTCGATTTTGGATTATTGGGCATAATCTTTTTAGGAAGAGGCACTCTAAAATTTTTGAAACGACTGGCTTTGCATCGCTTACGCTTTTACTAGGTTTCGGTGTCATACTTTTTTGTGCAACTTTCCATTGCTTTCGGATGTTATTTCTGTTTAATACAGATTTCTAAATGAGGCAATAAAAATAGACAATATTTTCGCTGAATGGTATTTTTGAAAGGAGCTACCTCTGTAGCAGGATTCCATCCAAACTTTCTGTAAAGATTAATCTACTCGGTACTTTGTAAATAAGAATCGAATTCAAACAATTTTAATAAATTTTAGATTAATAGTTTATGTTTAATATGAGAGTCTTTATACTAGCCAATCTCAAATTATTTTTATTCATATCTTCTCAAGCTACGTCGTACATTTGACTTGACTTTATGACACAAACACAGATACTTTTAGTGCCACCATCCTGTGCCTCCCGCCTCTGAGCGTAATGCAATTACGATTCCCTGAGGACGCTTTATAGTTGTTATTTGACATTTCATTATACTCGTATGTATGTATTAAAAAATGTAATGCTGGAAATGTAAAACAACACGCCGCATAATCGTAAAATATTTTTTGTATTTTGATTTTCCTATTGAGTTTTCTCTGTTTTATCCGTTTCCTTAAACTTGAATATTGCCTGTGTTCTGGCGTCAAAAATTGCGTTGGCATAAGTTCCATAATATCAAATTACAATTTTTCTCACCTTTCTTTACTGACTCACCCAACTAAGTCCGCTCACCCCACTCACCCCACTTACCTCACTAACATTTCTATTATATAAATATTTGCTTGGAATGATGTCACGGGGAACGTGTAAGGAATAAGGAGAACTAGCGAGCGGGCGAACGAAAACAAAATCAAAACGATCTCATTATTTCTGTAAAGGTATCATATTTTACGCTATTATGTTGTTCACATTCAGTACAAATATACTATACAGCAGCAGCGACAACAACTGCTGGCAAACACTTACACTAGACGGCAAATATTGGTACACGCATGTAGCAGCCACGCCAGCAGTTGTGGCAGGCTGGCAGTGTGCTGGCAAAGTGGCAGGAGGAATATATTTGACATATATCCATGTGCTTATGCGTTTGTGAGTGTGTAATGCATTTACGTATTAATGTTGTTGTTCGTCGGTGTACGAGCAATGCAGTAAGCGTCGCTGAGAAATGAAAATCACGAAAATCACAAAGAATTAGAAATCAACAATCCGAAACTTTATTCGAAAGGTAAAATTGCTACAGCAAAGGCTACTGTGTGATGTGAAAGAGTCGGAGCAAAATGATTGAGGGAGAGTGTGAGATGCGGTGGCAGGCAGCAGCAACAGATCGCTAACCATGGAAAATAACAGCAAATTTTGTTATAATGTCAAAACATAAAATTACACCGTTGGCAGTTACACTGGAAAAAAATTAATTTATGGTATATTGCATTGTTTTTCGTGCATTCTGTAATTTTTCTTAGAATATTTCACCACCTAACCATTTTTGTTCTCTCTTTCCCATTCACACACTTAGTTGATTACATGATGGGTTAAGGTGCGTTTTCGTTATATTTTCGTTATATCTAACTGTGAGATTAGAATTTATGCTACTCTCTCTTTCAGATATTGAGTTAGCGTATTTTTAATTTCTACTCTCTCGGTCTCTCACAGAGAGAGTGCACCACAGTACACAAGTTCTGACAAACAAGAACTTAATCCTTAGGTTACTTTGGTCTGAACAAGGCTTGAGTTCAAAATTCCATCGTAATTTTTTGAACCTAATTCGGGTGCATACAACAACTTCTATGGTTCTAAGAAGGTTGCAGGAGGGTCATAAGGATTTATCCCCACTGTCATCTATATTTTGCTAGCCTCTTGACTTCATTCCAGGAGTGACTTCTGACCGAATATTACATTTAACAGTCCATGGCCACCAGGCAATTAAGTGAAACCATATTTCAAACTCACATTGTTCCATCTCAATTCAACACATATCTTTTTCGGAGTGGCTCCCAATAGATAAAGACTTGCCATCTGCCATAATATTAACTTAGTTTTAAAAGAATCCTTGCAATCATGTCGAGAGGTGGCTGCCAACATCGACTGTAGGAAAATAAGTTTTTGGAACCTGTCTGCAAAATATTTGTCTAGCTCAAAGTATTAGTCATTATGGTTGTTATGAGCATTCCCTAAGATACACACTGTGTTTCTTCAATCCCGTTAAGTAATAGGTATACCTCGTCTGAATCAACAAAGAGTTAAGACTAAATGTTACATCCATGATCTCATATGTCCAGCACTAAGGCAACCAGCAATGCCAGAATTGAGATCGAGAGTATAATAATTCTTGCCAAAAGTTGTTACTAAGGGCTCAGTATGTACATAATTGAGAACCAGAGAACATCTCAATAAAAAAAAATCTCTGTGTTGTTTATCTGACTAAATTCTCTTATATCCATACAAAAATATGCAGTTTTCACACGACGCTTTAATTTAGGTAAGTTTAGGTCAATATATGGCGCCCTAACATGGACGAAGACGACCATTAAGCTATTTTGCTGAATCTATGGTCAAATAAGCGAGGGCGAGAGTTCTTCTGACTAACGAGGCCGTTTGTCGACACTGACATAAGTAGTCAGACACAGAAAAATTCAGTGGCTAAGATATGTTGAGTGAAAAAGAAACTATTCTCCTAGAAAGAAAAAGAATACCAGATACAGGAAGATCTGAGTTAACCAACTGGCTAGCAACGCACTAAGTAGCCATTTGGGAAGCATATTAACTGTATTTAAGATAAATATGTAATGAATTAATTTGACCTTGCCACCGGGAACGAAGTTGCTGTCTAATTGTCAATTCAATTGTGTTCTATACTGATTCTTCATTTGAATTTTATTTAAACTTATCTTATGATTTCTTACGTGAAAGCTCTTGTTTTTTTTTCCTTTAGAATAGAGTAAAATCGAAAAAATGTATTTGCAATATTATTTCTCACAGTGCTAGACATGCTACACTTTTGCTTCAGTGCGTTTTCTATAAAAATTGACAATAAAAATTTCCATAATCTAATATTTTGCAGTTATAAGCCTTCAAATGATGCCCATAGGGAATTTTGTATTTCTGTTGCCGCTTCCTCTTCCTCTTCGTCATCGTTTCGTTTTACATACTTCATCTTCATTTGGTGTTTCTACAAAATTTATGATGTTGTTGTTGTTATTATTATTGTACATACAGTAGTAGTTGGAACTTTTTTGGAAAACACAATTAAATACATACGCACATGTATTCGTATTATATAGGGTGAACCATTTATAATTTGGAATTTGTTTTTGTTGTAAATAAGAAATCAATAATTTTTGTTCAATGTGGTTTTTATTATTCGAAAGTATAATCCTTTCGTTTAATTGAGGAATACTATCTCATTCAAATGACCTCCTCGGCTGGCCTTGAAGTAGCCCATAGTAGCACCATGCTGGTGCTGTTTGTGAAAGATGGCTGCACTAATTTCGTCCTTAATCGTTTCTGGATGGTTAGCGTAATACTAATCTTTAACGGCCGCCCACAAATAATAGTCCAACGGAGTCAAATCGCAACTGCGTGGCGGCCAATGCACGCCACCAAATCTGCTAATAATAAACAAATCTGCGCCATCCTGTTGCTACCAACTGTTGCCTAAGTCTATATCCACAATTAATCAGTTATCATTATGCGATAGCGCACACCATTCACTCTAAAGCGGTATCCTCCAATGATACTGCCGGTCCAAAAGCCATACCAAACAATCGCGCATTGATTTTCTGAGCACCAGATCGACAAATTGGCTTATTAACTTAACGACAGAGGGCAAAGTGAGCTTCGTTAGAAGAGATGATTTTTTGTTAAATATGCTCACCTACTTCGAAGCGTTCGAGAACCCAATTAGCGAAATGAAAACGTTGCGGATGGTAGCTGTTGTACTAATTGAACTTTGTACGGATTCATACCGAGGTCTTAGTGCAAAATTCGCAACAAAGAAGTGTGTTAAATGTTTAATTCCTGAGAACGATGGCGATTTGATGTAGATGGTTAACATTTCGGTTGAGCGCACTGTAGGAGTGGTCGCTGTAGAGTAGTGGTAGTGCGTTGGACTGTTACGCAGAGTGTCCGGGGTTCGAATCTCGGCACAAGCAAAATCAAAAAGTAAAAAAAAAAATTTTCTACACAGCACCACCTCTTGGCAGGCAATGGCAAACCTGCAAGAGTAAAAATTGCCCACTAAAAGCTTTTCACTTCGCCGTTCGGATTCGGCATAAAACTGTAAGTCCCTTCCACTCATATACAAAAATAACACGCACGACATTAGTGGATGCAAAAGGCTCGGCCTAGGCCCTCTATGGCCTGTTGTGCCATTAAAAGAAAGAAAAGACACTGTAGTAGTACGAAAACGTGTTGTTTTATCCAATAAAGATCCAGTTTCACGCACACGTTTCACAAATTGATCTACAAATTGCATGGAAAGCGCTTCTCATCTACCGAATTTAGATCGTAATTTTCTTACACTTGCGTTAGAAAATTCTCCAGTTTGCTAGTAAATTTTTAGTATTTTCCAACGTTGTTTAAGCCCACATCGACCGTTAACCGCAAATATAAAACTAATTTTTCGTCATAATACAAATGACATTAGAGTTCTCACACTCACAATCAAATTCAAATTCCAAACGTTAGATGAACCACCCTTTATATACTGTGTGGGTGTGTATTTGCATGTGTGTATATTTTGTTGTCATATGAGAAAATTTGTAGCTCTATGCACGTTGATGTCTTGCGGAAAGGCGTGAAATAAGAAAAACATTTTTTCGTGTGACGCACTTTTTTTTTGGTCTTTTTTTGCGACAGGGTGGCATCACTTTGAATATGGAAATCTGAATTAAATCAACATGACGTTTCCCAGACGTATTGCATTGGGAATTCTCAACTACTCAACTACTCAATAATGTGTGTGTGTGTGTGTTTGTTTGTGTATGTGTTCAATTCAATGGATGCCTGTCGGATGCGTTTGTTGTTGGTAACTATTATTGTTATGTTAGATATACTAGTACATATATATGTTTACAAGTATAGTACATATCTGATGTTGTTGTTGTTATTTTCCTTTCGCTTTTTTCAACGTAAGGCTGTGGTTATATTCAAAGTTTACTCGGCGAACACCATGCAATTGTTGTTGCCCGAACACGACAAAAAGAGCTTTTACTCACTCTCACACCGAACACGATATGCTGGGTGAAATGTACACCGAGCACGCCGAGTATTCAGGGTTAGCAATGAGTTATTCTACAAAAAAGGAACAAAAATCTATGTAAAATTTAACGAAAACATGCATTTTTTCATATGCAGAAAATCGAAGTTGCGAATTTCTTTAGTTTTTAAAAGTGAATATTATGAATATTATTCATAAAACTATTGAAGATAAATCATATTATTTTCACAATTTTTCAATTAAGTATATTATTATTTCACGCTACATATTAATACTTAAAAGCGTTTAAAGTTTTTTGGTATACCAGTTAATGTTGCCATTGCAAACAATATAGTATTAAAAAAAAAAAAATTTATTTCGACAAAAAGCAACTCTGTAACGAACACCAATGTTACCACTACACCCAGCACGAGAGTAAAATCTGATATGTTCGTCGAACAGCGAACACCAGTATAACCAGCAGCTAAACGTCGTTGCCACACAACGAGCGCTCAATTTGTGGAATACGCGATTGTTGTGTGTGTCTGCATGTGCATATTTCCTCTTCAACTTTATAACAGTGGTATTCACAATTTGTAGTATTTTTCTTAAAAAATTTATTTATTACAATTTTTACTGCAAATTGTGAACGCTGTTATTTGTAATTTGTAACATTTCTTGTATTATTTAGCAGAAGAAAATCATAAAATACTTACAATGCAGCCAAAATCGTCGTCCATGGTTATTTATTATTATGGTTATTTCCAATGAATTTGAAGTGCAAAAGACTTAATTAAATTCATACAATTTTATTAAATAATTTTTTTTTTAATCTAAAACCATTTCAACTAATAGTGGTTAGAACTATAAAAGTTATATTTTTCTGTAAAATATTATCAATTAAATAAAAAAAAAATCAAAACTCAAAGATCAACCGTTTAAAAATTATTGAGTTTTATATACTGTGGGCAAAAAGTAGTAAGACTTTTTAATTTAAATTTCGCGCGGAAACCCATTCATCAAAATATTATTTTTTAAGGTTGGTATGACTGTCAGTGACATCTGTGTCAAATATCACATCAAAATAATCATTAGTGTTTAGTATACGCTTGTTTTTCTGAAGTACAAAAAGTGCATTCGGCGATTTTCACATTGAGTGAAATTATTCAACAAAGAAGTTCCATTAAATTTTGTGTGCGGAATCAAATTTCTGGTGCCGAAACGTTCAGAATATTGCAAAAGGCCTTCGGTGATAATTGTATGTCGCGAGCAAGGAGCAAGTGGTTTTGATTGCTAAAAATTGTTCAAAGATGGTCGAGAACGCGTTGACGACGAACCACGTCCAGGACGCAGGACTGCCATCAACATCAACTGATGATCAACACGTCAATAAAATCAAGGAATTGGTGCTCGAGAATCGACGATTCTCGAGGTCAGAGACCTTACTGGCATCGTTGGAATATCGGAAGGATCAGTGAAAACCATTTTAAAACATCATTTGGGCCTGAGAAGAGTGAATGCACGATTGGTTCCAAAATCACTGCATTGGTTTTACGAGACCATTTTGCCAAAAATTCGACTGATATCGTTCCGCAACCACCCTACCACCCTATTCGCCTGACTTAGCACCAGCACGTGTGACTTTTGGCTATTTTCTAAACTCAAAAAACCGCTTCGTGGACCGTTTGACCGTTTTGAGTCAATTGAAGACATTAAACATGAATCGCTAAGCGCATTGAAGGCTATTCCGGAAATTGACTTTGACAACTGTTTCGAGAATTGGAAAAAACAAAAACGTTGGCACAAGTGTATTGGGGCCGGGAGGGATTACTTTGAAGGGGACGAAATAGATTTGGAAGAATGAATAAAAAAATTTGAAATTATGAACAAAGTCTTACTTACTTTTTGCCCACAGTAGTATATAGGTACTTATGTTAAGATTTTTGCAATCTCACTTCTTATTTTCTTTTCAAAGATACCTATATAAAACAATAGGTCAAAATTGTTCGATTGTAAAGAAGAACTCTGCGTTCTTCTTTAAAATCGAACTAACTACTTCCCAATATATAAAAGTGGACTGCTAAAAACTTCCAAATCTATTAGAAATTAAATTATATGGCAGCATTACATTTTCGTGTCAACTGTTTGGCAAAAACACAAATACTATACTGAAGTTACACTGGGCTCTCGCTGTTGTATTTTTGATATTTGTAGTACAATATTTGAGAATCGCATGTGTTTTGTTTTTGTAAACATGTCAAATTTACCACAAATATCAAATTTATCAAAAATACAGAACACAAGAAACATTGACTTCAGATGGTGAATACCGCTAATATGTTTCGGTATGAAATTGTATGCATATGTAATAAGTGTGTGTGTGTGTGTGTGTGTGTAAACATATGTAAATTATTTTTCGATTTTATAAAAAAAAATATTATATAAGTAAATACTCGTATATCCCAAAGCGCAGCTTGCGAATATGGCTGTGTTTTTTTTTTTTTATTTTCTACCTTTTGTTGCTTATTTTTTGGCTAAATTTAAATTTATGCATTTGAAATTTGATTTTGAATGAAAAGTAGTTGCGTTGCTGTATGTGTTAGTATCGGTGTGATACTTGGGGTCTCTAGGTGTGGGCTTTGTGGGGTGTAGCTGTGTGTGCATAGTACAGCGTATCGTATCTAGTTATTGAAACAAGGTTATTTAAATTTTAATATATAAATTTTGCCACAGGTACACACATGTGCTCGTAATAAATGCAAATTATTTTAAGTCATAATATTTAATATATCACGATTCAGTGATTTTACATTATAGAAATATGGGGGGACGGATATCTAAAGCATATGTACAAGACTTCGTGTGCTGCGCGGTCTAAGTGTGTATTGGCAGAGCGGATTGACTCATTCTTATATAGTGAAGTAAAGTGGTACGTGGTACGTGGTACGTCTTGGATCTACGAACCTCCTATATCAACTCGAGTTGATATATTATATTCTGGGCTTCATGTAAGTAGATACTAATTCCTCATTTATATGGAATGCACAGGTTAATATACAGTTTATGTTGGAGTTTGAATTATTTTCCAGCATAAACTGGGTTTTCTATGAACCCTGACTCTGTGAATTACGGACTCATAAAAATTTGTTCTTCTTCAAAATCTAATATTTTAAAAGCCGTAGTAAACTTTCACTGGTTTCAATATATAGACCCAAATGATGTGGAAAATTATTGGCAACTCCGATCAATATTTTCTAAAGCAGTATAAAACTGTTGCCACTGATATCTTCCCAAAAATGTACTTTAACCTATCAGTAGTCAGCGCGAACCTGAAGAGATAGTATTGCCAAATTTCTACACCTGCCTTTGATGGCTCCTGGCTTCAGCATCGACCTGCCATATGGCATCGGCCAATTAATATCTACGGGCAAATTCTTCATTTTGCGCCCAATTTTTATTTTCCCAAATATTTTTCCAGAACAATTTGGTGTTCGTCGCTATAAATTTATATGTTGCTTTTACAATATAATAAACCAATCGGGGTGTAGTAATCTAAAGTTTACAGATTTCTTGATGCCTTGTGTAGACTTAATAAATTTTTAAAAGAAGTGACGGCAGAAGAGGCGGTGACAAATTGTTGCCCAAAATGGGACGAAACTTATCTATGTTTACATTGATATGTAAAAGAGTCGTCATCCAACTGGGTTCAAATTCTTTAGAGGCTTTCAACCCAATAGCTCTATGTCGGAAGTGAAGCAAAAATATACCCGTTTTAAACCCCTCATTTTCCCTCATTCTCAAAAAATACCTTTCGTATGGTAGAAAATCGACTGAATGAAATGAAAATGAAAACAGGAACATGAACATGCAGGTCGTATATTTTCCATGCTCTATATGCTGTTTCGGAGATTGTTACTCTTCTTCTGCTCTTCATTAAAAACTGCTCTTCTGATATTTTTAAGTGTTAAAGGCAACAAACTTCAATTGAATACCTACGAGTAGCCTAATTATCATCTCTAGGTACTCCAATTTCCTATTAGTTTGTACGTGAATCGAATAATAATGGAATCTAAATTAATCAAGTTTCCAAAATATAATATTTGGCAAATGTTTTTTGTTAGTGAAGAACAGATAAAAGTTGTTCACACTTAAGGGGATTAGCATTCATTCTATTAGTGCTCCCGATAAAAGCCTATCAATGAATTTGAAGCTTAGAAAATGATTTTACTGAAGTATTCGCTCATTCACCATATCACCGCCCTTGGAACAGAGGAGATTTGCAAAAAATCTACACGAATTATTGATAAAGTTTAAATCTTTAATCGAAGTTAATGAAAACTTTCCAACTTTTGTTTGTACAATATTTTTTCTAATTATTTATGGTAAACAGATTCGCAGGCGTACAAACTCAGAAGCACTAAAAGTTAGTGATGGGAATTATTGCTGCATTTCAGTCGCTGATGATATTAAATATTATTTGTTCGCTGATATTTTTCTACACCATAGTTGCAGAAGGTAATTCTTTCGTTTTGGGCAATCATTGCTGGATTATAGTGTGCGGCTGTAAAGTAGCAGTTTCAAAATCACCTCACCTCTGGATCGCATTCTGGTTTATTGTGTGTATTTTTTAATATTATATTTGAACGCTTATGTTCATATTATGTGTGCGTAAATTTTTCCACATCTTGTTAATATATTTCTCAAGAATTGATATTTGTTTTCCCATTGATTGCTTTCTGTATTGTGTTCCTTTGTTTTTCGGGAAATTGAAGTTAATATTGAAACTCCACGTGATATTGCCGACATGCTGGTGCTGTTTTGCTACTGCAAGAGATGAAAGAGAAGGAAAGCAGAAGAAGTAACAACATGGAGCATAGTCACAGTTAGTCACATACACTGGAAACATGATAATAATGTGAAAAAGTTTTTCCATTCTGCCGAGAGACGAAAAGTATTTTTGACGTCTTAATAATAATAATAATAATTCGAATTCACACACACACACACACACACTACATGCACACGTCTGTAATCCTTTTTTTACTTTTCAAAATATATTTTTTTGACAGACTTGCTCCTTATGCGTGATAATCCTGTTGGATAAACAAAGTTTTGCTATTAAAATTATGTTGTTTTCGCTTTTTCTGATTCTTGTTTGTTTGCGTTTCCGTGAAATAAGATAAAAATATTAAGAATCTAAGAACCGAATTTTATGCATAGAATTTATCTTTTTTTGTTTCTATTTCTCGAATAATTTTGTTAGGCATAATCGAATATTGAAACTTTGTAAAGGTACGTGTGAGCATTTTTCTGTTGCCACAAGTTGTTGATGTGGAAAACTTTCAAGTTCGATACTCTTGTGTGAAATATTGGCATTTTTGGGAGTTATGTTAACACTCTTAGCTGGAGTTGGATAAAATATGAAATCCACTTTTCGCAATGTGAAAATGATCTTAAGCACTGATCCAATTCAATGATCGAAATCTGCCAAAGCTACAGAAATATTGATGGGGCCTGTTCCTATGGTATGTATTTAAATTCAAATACAAGTCTTTGCAGAATAAATTTCCTACCATTAATGAACTAACATTTTGGTCGGGGTAGGACCTTTCCATTCATGTACAAATTTATGGTAATGTAACACAGACAACATGAATGGGTTGCAAAAAGCTTGTCCTAAGCCTTCCTTGAGCTGTTTTGCCATTAAATAAACAATGAAGTTGAGTTTTAAGCAAATGGTTGGAGAACAATGCGGATTTTTGAGCAAACTTAAAAGAAAAAAATGGCACCAACCAAACTGAACCCGGACACCACAATGCGGCAAAATTAAAAACTATTATTTTTTCTTATACCTGAGGTTCGAATCCTGTTTCTCAAGTAAAAGTTCTACTGATCAGTCTTGCATTCACAGTTTTTTAGGTTCGTGAAATGATGTATAATTTTTTATATTGATTCTGTTCGCCCTAGGACTGAGTCTCAAAAGTTTAAGTAGGTATTTAAAAGAACAGAAAACATTTTTGGAATATTATAAATTTAGAATTACTTGAAAGATAATATGTAAATTGAGAAATTGTTTAAATGTTATTTTTTTCTAATTTTTTATTAAATACCAAATGTCACTTTTATTTCTCATACGAAATTCCTTCTTCTTCTTTTTAAATATGAGAGAGAGTATCATAGAGTACCGGAACAGGCAGTGAGAGTCCACAATATCGGCTCTCATCATCTGACTTTTTTCATACTAACTACAATATATGGAAAAAATTTGTGTAAAGAGATCCAGCCCATGCAGTGCAAGCAGAGATGTTGGCTCTCTCAATGTCATCTCATGTGGATGTACGTATGGACGCGTCAACTGCGAACAATCGAGTTATTTTCATATTAGCGAGTGATTGACTTCTGAGGAATTTACTCATGTTGTTAGTCGTGTTGTTTTTGCGTACAAAAGCAACAATTATGTACAAATATAACACGCACAACATGAGTGGATGCGAAAAGCTCGGAAAAGTAAAGTAAAGTTATTTTTGCGAGAAATTGATTTAGCGCAAATAAGTACATAATTAAGAGAGAGAGAGAGAGAGAGACTGCCGTTCGTATTGTTCTTGCAGGAGATGATTGTCATTTACCCGCTGTTTTGTTTGCTACGTTTCACTCATCAACTCTTTATGTGTTACAGACTTTTGATTTTATTCCTGAATAAAGAGAGTAAGAGAAATGAGTTTGTTGTAATTTTTTTTTTAGGTGTACATAGACAGCCAAATTCGGATTTCAATACTTCTATTTACATTAAAATTTTAATTAAAAAAATTTTCATAATGTTGTCAACAAGTCAAAGAATTTTCGTTTTGATAAGAGCATCCTTCCGATTATTTAAAAAAAGTGTCTTAAGTCTTTCCATACAATGAATTTAATGGAATTTTTATCCTTTCCCCTCGTATTTTTCAGGTTTTATTCGTCAATTGTACAATTTTTATTGTCGAGCTACCTTTACTGATCACAGTTTTTTCTTTGATTTTAATAAATTTTTATTTAAAGGAATTCATTATTAAAATAAATAAATTAAGTCCTTACTTATATTTTCTTAAAACGATTTGTAGATATATCTTTGTATTTATTTTTTTCAGTGCATTGATGAAAAATTAAATATTTACATTTATACTTGTGTGCTGAATGATGTCAATAAAACTGGGGTGGGAAAAAAATTGTAAATTCTTTGGATTAATGTACATAAATATGTATGTATAACAATTTATGTATATAACACAAAACAAAAAAACAACTACTGCAAATTGTGTAATTTAATATTTAAATAAATACAAATAAAATGAAAAATGTTGTAAAGGTGTATGGAACTACAAATGTGCATTGCACATACACATACATAGGAACACGCAGACGAGCGGATACAAAGAGGGTAGTTTGAAAATAGAGATCGGGGTCAACTGTTTCAATTTTTATCTTACCATAGTCGGCATCTTTCTCGATGGTATTTAGAAAAGTTCGAATATACATATGTAGTAGTTGGGCTTAGCGGTAGCAGTTCTTGTAAAATTGTTAGCATTTTAGACCTTATAGTTACTTAGTTTAAATAGAAGTACAGAGCTTAGATAGCAGTTTGATGGCCTGAACAGGTTAATATATGGAGTTCCGTTAAGGATGTGAGAGGAAATATAAATTCTTCCAGAAAAATCAATTAATAAAGTTTGTACTCATGAAATGAGTTTATCGTCATGGACAAGTTAATTTTCATTGTCAGTCCTCCGAATATGTTAGAGCCAGCTAGTTACATCAAATATTTCATAGAAATCTCCACACCAGACGAGCTCACTGATGGTGAAATGAGTGGTGTTGTATCTATATAAGTTTCATGAGTAGGAACAATAATTGTAGTCAGACATATCGGCTTGAGTATTGTCAGATTCAACGAGGGCTTCAAGTATCATCCCTATCACTACTTCCTTTTACCCCTTTTCTCGATAAATATCTCAGCCAGTAAGCCATCGTTGCTTCTTGAATTCAAATACTTTTTAGACGACGAAATAATGAAAGCCCCCCCTTACACAAACTCTGGATTCGCTAGTGCAAAGAAATACAAATATATACCTATGTGCAATATGTTCCCAGCATAAAAGCGCTCACTTCCAAAAATAATAAGTTGCATCTACCTGCTTTCCTTTAAAATCCTTTTGCGTCAACGAAAATCAGAAATCCTAAATATCAGATTATATTTAACATAAGTTACAATAAGGAAACTAAAGTAATTCTAAACTAGTAGCTACGTGAGTAATTTTACTTGGATACCTTTTTTGATACAGATAAGGTATAAGGTTAGCATCTTTGAGTTTTAAATATGAAAGTGGCATGCATAATTTAAGCTTTGAGGTTTCATCGTAATCTGTAACATCTCATCGTGGTCATTCAAGTCAATGAAAGGGTTAATTCTTGTTTATTTTTATGTTTAATCAACAAGTAAGATAGGTAAGAGACAGAGACGAGATTATGTCATTGCCGGGCACCCCAGACTTGAGACAGAGTTGTACAGGCCACCATGATGCAGATATATTCGTTCACTTTTACTTTATCCTGCATATTCCTAAAGATTTGTGAAAGTTCTTTTCCATATTGGTCCACCAGCTTAAAAGATTCTGTCGACAACTCGAGGTCTCTATGAGTCAAGGCCTCTATGCAGATATTAATCCTTCCATTGCCTTCCATACACTAATTGAAGTAAGTATATATAGAAACTAGCTGCTTTGATTTGGAATGAGTATTAAAGTAAATTTTACTTTATTTGGAAAATAAACAACGAAATTTTTTCTGTGATTCTATATGAGTCTGTACTTAAGTTAATGTCATCACATTCCCAGTAAGTGTCTGTGACAAGTTTTTGTTGGTTTAGTTTTTATGGCCCTTAGTTTTTGGAAATCGAGACCCCAATTTTCTTGAAGTACTGAGTTGAAATATTTGAGGGAAAAATGCATAAAAACTTGAGTGTACGAAGAACCTTCGTTGTTCCCGCCCAACGTTTTTCAATTATATGCTGTTATTCTGATTAGATTAGTTGAGGAATGCATTCAAAATGGGTATCACATTTTGGGATTTTTAACTTATTACAGGTAGAATAACGATTCTTTCACAATGTATATGTAGTGTTATGTATGCATTACAAATTCCTCAATGCATTGCCGACTAATGTAATACTTACTTACTTAGCTGGCGCTACAACCGATGATCGGTCTTGGCCGACTAATGTAATAAGCTGTGAAATATCAAGCCGAGATTATTGAGGGGAAAACAGTTCATCTCCCAGGGTATTATCTACAATAAATTCCATTGGACTAAGCGCTTTCTGAATTCATTATCTACTTTTCCATGACAGCTAGAAAGAAATGGTTTTAAGTAGTGGTTACATATTTTTTTTTTGCTGTGCAAATAATTGTGTACAGCTATTGATAAATATTAAATAAAAAATACCTATACAAATAAATATTTGCAATACTTTTTATAAAGTATGAAATTATGAATGTTTGGGCTGAGGGAAAGATAAGTGCGGTCGGTAAAGGAATGATTGAGAGGGATGAGGTCAATCGGGGAGTATATCTACTCAGTTCCCTTATCAATTTCTGATATCAACTTTTAAATGCATACACATATTGTTTGTCGCTAATTTATGGAACATTGCTCGAATACTACTTATACATACATATACATTTTATATGTGTGTGCATAAAGGCAAACATACAAACATGCATGCACACATACATACATAAATACTCGTAAGTGTATGTAGCTCCTACATGAACAGCAACAGCAACAGCAACAGCAACAGCAATTGATATTATTTACGATTTATTATATTAACACGTGACTGCATTATTTGAAATGGTTGATTTATTTAATTTTTACCATATTATTAAAAATTATATAATAAATTTCATGCATAATGAATTGACGTTTGATTTAAATAATTAATAGTTAATTGGCCTTTTTGCTGTTGTTTGTGTGATGTTTTCGCGTTTTTATTTTGTTCTGCTTCTGCTCCTGCTTTGCTTTGATACTGCTTGCGAGCGATAGCGACTGACGTTTTATTGTGTTCATTATTATTTTTCCATTCTAATGAAAGTGTAATTTATATAATATCTTTTTTTTTTTTTGCTTTATTTTTTGTGGTGATATAATTGTTAAGAGACAAAGGAATGAAATTAGAACTAATGAACATTATATTCATATGTACAATTTTATTATTTATATAGGGTGGTGCATCTAATATTTCATTCGTATTATGATGTACGATTTTTTCGCTTTGTCCGATTTATCCCAGCCGATGAAAATTAAATGTCAAATTCATCTACTTCCATTACACAGTGTAACAGTAGTCAAGCTTTATTCAGGTTTTTTTTTTGTCACTCCTGATAATAAACGATAAGCTAAATTTTACTGTGCGTCAATTCCCATGCTTGTGGTGAAATATTCTAATTTAGGTAATCTCACAATTCACATAAATGCAAATTGGTTCACGATTTTTCGATATGGTTGTTGGATAACCTTGAATTACGCGATTCCCAGTGGATACACCAGGTCAGCGCCTGTCTACGATTGTTGTTGTTGTTGTTGTAGTCAAGCTAACGGGTGTGCAATAGCCTGACTTGACTTGCGCATGCTGGATTATGTTAACTTGCGTTTAAATAATTAAAGATTATTAAGCCTTATCTTGCTATAGTAAAAGACCAGATAATATTAATTTAGAAATATGATTTAAAAATCTAAAAAAAAAAAAATTGTAAATTTTATTATTTTGCATTTAAAATTTGACATTCATCTAGTTAGGATAATTACTTGATGTAGAAATTGTTACTTCAAAGTCCCCATATAATTTTTAAAGAGTACATACAACTCACCAAACCCTTGTAAAAAAAAAACATACAAAATTATACAAATTTTCAACATTTTTAATATATTTAATGTATCTTTAATACCCTCAAAAATAGTCACTTTGATCCCAGCAGACACTTATTGCCCATGGTGTAACTACTTATGCTTTTCTGACACCTTATTTCCTCGGGGTGGACCCAAAAGGGTGTAATTGCACCATTTAAATCGCAGAATACATTTTTTAAAACTTATTTGAGTAGTGATATTTCATACTAAAGAGATTGTGATGAAAAAACTTTCCAATTTCAAACCGACTCATGCCCTCTGGTATCAATTTGAAAGTAATTGTGAGTAGCTTAGTCCTTAAACGAGCTGTGGAATGCGTGAGTTCCACGAAGTTCTGGAGAATACACGAACAGATGGCATCAAATGGCGAATGTCTACTCTAAAACCTACCGCGAACTGAAAGGTAGATGGTAGTTTTAAGAAATAAATCGTACCTATTCCTATTAGTTTTATCGCTTGATGTTGAATACAGTTGAAATGCTACAGTTGCGTTGGGGGAGGTCAGTACCCATCGAAAGGATAGCTTTTAAAATTTGAAAAAATGAACTGTGCACGGACACACACACACATACATATGTATATATATATTTATTGCAAATAAATCGAGTAAGCCAGGCTGTTATGCTAAAGAAGTATGTTTTTAATTCCTCGCCAGTTAAATTCCTCCTTATATGCGTAAGTACTTATGTAGTATCAAAACTATGCTCGACTGCATAGAATTTTCTTATCGAAATCAATTGAAAAAAAATGGAATTAAATTTTTTGAAGGAATTTCTCTGGCTTACCGAGGTTAAAATATACATACCGCTGTAGTTGATAGTATTCCAATCTTCCTTTTCAATATTGTAAAGTTTGATTCTACGTACAAAAAACTTATATAATTATTGTATTGATTAAATTGCTCAGATGCAAATAAATACCTTTGAACGTCAGATGCACTACATATTCTATGTCCTATATAAGTAATAAATATTTCTTCAGATACAATTCCAAGTCATAGAACAAAGATATGGATTTAGAGTAAATATTAAATCAAATACAGAGATTTATAGTCTTACTGAATACAAAATTTACTAATCCCATTAAATATTTCTATGCATATTTTGCACGCTTGACTACAATAATCTGCAACGAGTATCGTTGCAATGCCACAAAGTTTGTTGTCTGTTGTTGCAACACAAAATTTCCGAATGCAAATCTAATTGGTTAATATTAATTTACTACATATTATAATTAAAATATAACAATTCAATTGATAAAGTGCGATGTAGACAAACTGATGGCAGCAGGTGAAACATACTAACGCAAATGCACACATACACATGCACACGCACATAGACACAGCACGCTGGCAAAAGCTGTTAAAGATTGCACATGATGCATGAAGTAAATAGTTAAGTTCTTTCGTAAAATTCGAATGAGAAATTGTTAATAGAAAGATATGATTAATAGATTTTGCAACTAACATTTCTCGTTGAGTCTAAGAGAAAATTAAACTATGCTGAATCGTCATTCGTAGCAGTGAAAAAGTAAATCAAAACCATAATATCAAAGATATGCACTTGAAAGTGTGCTCAGTGTCTGTGTTCCAATGGTTACCAATACAAATTACAAACTGTAATCTGAGAAGTACCTTAATGAAAGGAAAGGCTGAGGAGGAGGAGAAGTAGGCTGAGGAGGAGGCTGAGGAGGAGGCTGAGGAGGAGGCTGAGGAGGAGGAGGTAGGTGCATGAAGAAGTATATATGTATAAGTACAACGTACGAGTAATCAAGTGCTAGTTACTTGCTGCTTTTGCCAAAATGCAATTTGAATTTGCTCTTAATTTACTTAAGATGCTGCAGATGAATATGTTAATCTTACACACACAAACACACACATACACATTCGCAACTACACAATTTCATTAAAATTTGAATGACCTTTACATGTACCGAGCTATGTACTCGTATATATGTATACGAGTATGTGTAGGTACATGCATGCGATATTTCAAATTGCTAAATACTTAAAATTGCCTCGAATATCGTATTTAAATATGACTTTACAGTACAAAGCTAAAATTCATTCATGAAGAATCAAATACGAGTATTTATAAACGCAAATGACTTTCCCTATTAGCACAATCAGTTATTGTATGAACACACACACGAACACATACACACATTTATACTATTCATATGTACAGTGACTCAGAAAAGACAAGAATTGTAGTCTGAAATTCGAGCTTAACTCTTTCGCGTACAAGCCGGGAAATGCCCGTCATTAATTATCAGAGCTATTGGAACAAACCACAGCAAATTTGGCTGATTGTTGTCCGTCAGATTTCAATTCAGTCGGTGAGATGTTTCCAGCAACGCCATGCCCCATGAAAACAAGATGAAATTATAACGCGGACATGACGGTATAAGGAGTCAAGATGGAATTTCCCGGCTTGTGCCGTGTTATCAATTCAGAATTATAACTGCGACATGACGGTTATAAGCGCAAAAATTTATTTTTATAAAGTGTGCAGAAATTAAATCAATTCCGAAAGGATTAAGTATCTTCAGTGGCTCCGATGATATAGCATGTGTACCATGAGTGGACCATTCAAAAAGTGATTGTCTGCGAAAGAGTTAATATCGACCGGACTTTAATTTTACTTTTGGTTTGAATTATATTTTTATATTTTGCAATTCGTCTGAATTTCGGACTGAATATCGATGTGAATTCTGAATTTACTTTTGGCTTACTTAAGTCTGGTGTTTGGTTTACTTTTCGGTCTAAAATTGGTTGGGGTTTTAGTCTAAATTTGGTTTGAATTGGTATTTGTATGAAGTTTGTTTGAATTTGGTTGTAATTTGAGTTATGGGGTAGCTTGGGTTTAATTTTTGGTCTGACTGGGAGGTTGTGAAGCCCACATTTATAAAATAGTTTAAATCGATCGACATATAAATTAAACATTGAATAGCTGCTTGATTTGTTAGTGCGAATTTCAATTTATTTTTTTATTTAATAATATGTGATTTTCTCTTGGCCTTTGGGATCTACACTGAATGTCGTTTAGTATTTGTTCTGCTTTTTGTCTTAGGCTTCGTCGGAGCTTTGGACTTCTTTGTCCTTTAAATTCTGCTCCAAATTTTTCTTCGCTTTTGGTTTAAAATTTTGGGTTCTCGGTCTAATTTTTGATTTGCTGTGGTCGCTGTGCATTAGTGGTAGTGCTTTGGACTGTTACGCAGATAGTCCGGGGTTCGAATCTCGACACAGGCAAAATCAAAAAGTAAAAGTAAAACAATAATTCTACACGGCACCCACCTCTTGGCAGGCAATGGCAGACCTACAAGAGTAAAAATTGCCTATTCATGGGTTGTTGTGCCATTAAAAGAAGAAGAAGAAGTTAGTCTGCATTTTGGTTTGATGTTTAATCTGAGTTTTTGTTTAAATCTTATTACCCTGGTTTTTATTTGAGTTCTGGCTTAAACTGATTTGAACTTTGATTTGAATTTGGTCAAAATTTTGGTCTTAATTTTTGTCCGAGTCTTCGTCTGAGTTTTGCTCTGATTGGGCTTTAAGATCTGCATCATATCCAAAAAACGTTAAAAATGTTGCTTCCGAAATTCAGTATTGGTTTAATTTGTGATTTTCTTTTGGTCTGGGTTTTTCATTGAGTGTTGATCGGATTTCCTGTTAGTAAGTATTAGAGAGTATTTTTACTTGGTATGCTGCCACCATTTTTGTTCCCTTTTGGTTTAATTTTTTCACTGAATGCTGATCTAACATTTGATGTACAAGGTGGGCCAAACGTAATGTCATAATGTGAATTAACTATCATTTTGTTAGAAATGAAAATACAAAAATTGTTTGTTTTTGTCTTTGTTTTCACAGAAAGGTTCCTTGAAGGTGTAAAATTTACCACATTAAGTTCAAAAAATGATATCGGTGAAGCGAACATCTCCTCATTTGGTGCATATTTGTACTCGTTTTACGTCATTTTGGCTGCTATTAGGTGATTTGCAAGTGTGTATCGCTCTATTGCCTGTTGTCAACTAAGTTATTCTCTATCTGTCGACAACACATATTATAAAGCACAATGACATTTGATGCCATTTCCAAAAATTATGAATCGTTTACATTACGACATTACTTTTGCCCCACCTTGTTTTGATTTGATATTGGTTAGCATTTTGATTTTAATTTTTCTCTGAGTTTCGGCCCGCGATTTTCAGTCAGTCTTGTAATTTTGTCCCGTTTTGGTCTGTCTTTTTTGGCACGTTTTTGTCTCTTAATTCTGGTTTTGTTTGATTTTTAAAATAATTTTTGTTTGAGTATGCAAACAATGGGTAATCTGTAGCTAAGTTTTTTGGTTTGATTCGGATTTTAATGATTTTTAATCTGATCTTTGTTCGAATGGACCTGAGTGACCCAAACTTTAAAATTTTACATATAAAAACCTCGTAACTTTGACTCTCAGCCATTTTTTATTTCTTTTAATGGCACAACAGTCCATGGAGATTCTAGGCCCAGCTTTTCGCATCCACTCATGTCGTGCGTTTCATGGTATATGTTTGTCATAGCCTGCCAAGAGGAGGCGCTGTTTAAAAAAATAAACTTTTTCACTTTGCCTGTACCGAGATTCGAACCATGGATACCACGGCGTAACAGGCCAAGGCACTACCACTATGCTACAGCGACCACTCTCAGCGACACCAGTTCGACTTATCAGAGTTGAAAAATTTTCTTATTAGTTTCTAAATAAAAATTAAATGAAATCATCAATTTTGGTGAAAGTCTCCGAAGTTTCGAAAGTATACATACTTTACTTTTAATGGCACAACAGCCCATGGAGGGCCTAGGCCGAGCTTTTCGTATCCACTAATGTTGTGCGTGTTATATTTGTACATGAATGGAAGGGACCTACAGTTTAATGCCGAATCCGAACGGCGAAGTGAAAAGCTTTTCATAGGCAATTTTTACTCTTGTAGGTTTGCCATTGCCTGCCAAGAGGTGGTGCCGTGTAGAAAAATTACTTTATCTACTTTTTGATTTTGCCTGTGCCGAGATTCGAACCCCGGACACGCTGCGTAGCAGTCCAACGCACTACCACTACACCACAGCGACCACCTGTGTATACATACAAAGTATACATACATAACTTAAAAATACAATCTGTTTTTATAAAAATTTCTTCTCCTCAGTTCCTAGACGTGTTTCATGTTTTCCGCTGTAAAAATGTTTGGTTTTCGAACATTTATACTATATAGTTTACCCCACTCCCAAAAATTCTACTTTCTGTTTAAACTTTTGTGTGTCACTGTACATAAATTCACATGTAAACATGCAAGTGTGCAGTAGATTAGATACATTTGAGTGTATTTGCTGTAGCCATTTGAAAGCATATTGTATAATATTTCATACTTACATACACTATTCAACAAACTAGTTACATATGTACATATGTACGAGTATCTCTCTATACTACTTACAAATGTCGGTGGATAGATAAGAATTGCTACTTGAGCAATGCTCGCTTATAAAATTTTCTTGGAATCTTTGAGGGCTCCTAGACTTCCATCAATGACGTACATACATACAGGTACATTCCACTTAAGGACTCAATTTCAAAGCTACTTTTCCTATTAACTACACAACAAGCTCACCACACGCTCGTTTATTCACTCGCTAACTACTCGCTACTATTCTGTTATATTACAAGTATGTAAGTAGTTAGTAGGGTCCGGTAGTGTGTAGGTAGTCGTTGTCAGGTGGATACAAATTTGAAACTGTAATAAGCTTCTATGTTGTTGCTGTTGTTGTCGTCCGGATACATTCGTATGCGTATTTAATTGTCCAATTGCGCATGAGTTGAGTTCAATGTAGCTGCACTTGAAATGCTTTCAATTGAATGAATACAAAAATCCCCTTTTTTGCTTCGTTGAATACACTTTACAATTTTCTTTACTTAAGCTTTTGATTGTCGGCGTGTAGTAGTGCTTACTTACGTGCTCCATGTATACCTGTGTGCGTGTGTGTTCTTTTGTTTTAATATTAAATATTCATATTTAATTAATGATTTGGAAAATACTACTTAGTTTGTATTTTGCATTTTTAAGACCTTTATTGACCTTTTTTAAGAGAGCTTCTTCTTTTCATTAAAAGACGAGTAGTTCAAAAGTTTATTATTTCTTAATTTCTGTATCATGATGAAGTTTGATAAGCTACTTTAAGTCAAGTAAGTTATGGAAAATGTTTTGTGGAAATACAGTGGGCAACAAGTTCTCAATAAGAGAATAGCTGTTGGTTTTTCCAAGTACCTCAATGCAAATGCTTCCTGCTTTTTCAACTGCTTTTCTTTATAACATAATAGTTAATATTTTTGATAGCGTATAAATCGTAGGTAGTAAAAATTGGTTAAGAAGTACTTCGGATTTAGCAAATTTAGTTTTTAGTCTGATTCCTCATTTTTCTTGTATGGTATATGGAGGAAATCCACCCACTTAACTAATACTGGTGGAATCATTTTCAGTTTGTAGTAAGTGCTGCTTCAATTTGATATACAATATTGGGGTGTATTGCGACGCCTTTTTTCTGATAGAAAAGATGGAGTTATTGAAAATTCTTATCGGCAACTTAAGATTTAAGTTTTAAAGTGTTAAGCAAATCATTGCGAATGCATTAGCTCACTTATATTGACATTCTCAAAATGTTTTCCCACACACTATCTAATAGAAACATTCCTTAAATCGCTTATGAATAAGCATACCAACCTTGCCTTATGTGATAAGTACTTACAGTTTTTCATACATACATTTCGAGTTGTTAAGGATCGCTACAAAAAAAGTTGAGGAGGATGATAAATATAGAAAGGCGTGACTGCGAAGATATTAAGATGTCCAAAAGAGGGACAAAATGCTTTGAGAAATTAAGACTCCTCACAAATGATTTGATAAATTTGAAAATCTGGTATCAAATGTTCCAAGTATTACGGGGTTATGTGAGGAATATTCTGATCAGATTCTTAATGACGATAATTGAAATAGTTCCGTCAATATTTCGCCGAAGCTATTTCAGAAACTCCAATCAACACTTGACGTTAAATTCCACAATGTCTGGCTTTGTTATCCTTTTGCTGCTCTAAATGAGACTAAACTAAATGAGACTGACCGATACCAGTTGAAATTACGTAGTAAAAATTAAGACTGTCATTTGATATCAAAACAGGCTTCGTACAATGTGATTTCTTATCGTGCGGCGTTTTGTGCTGTAGAAAATAATTTGAGTTGTAAATATCGAGATCACTGGAACTATACGCTGATCGTATTAAAACAATTGGCCTCAGCGGGTGAACTGTCAGTGTCAATACTCTTCTGGAACCCCTGAAAAGGATTGCCTCAAAACGTAATACATTTTTTCAGCCAATAAAGATTTACAATGTTGGATCTTTGTAATTTTAGACATATTGGAAAGATAGTTGCGATCAAAATTGTCGAAAATATTATTTGAAATTTTACATCTGCGTTACTTCCAAATAAAGAGAAAAAGTACTTAACTTTGCGAACCTTGAAAATAATCTCAACGTGAAATCGCTCAATGAAGCTTAGCCTATTAGAATATGAAAAAAAGGTGTCGCTCAGTGTTACTGAAGCTATTGATAAATATTGCGACGATATTTCCAGGACAAGAGCATTCGCATTTACAATTTGTAAGCATAAAGACAAGCGCAAAGGTTTTTATATGTGATCTTTATAGGGATCTTCAGTGGTGTACACACATATGTAGTTGATACACATCTACGCCATCTAGGGACTTCTGAATGTATTAGAATGGAAACTCAGAGAAAGCTTCGAGGTTCGTGGCTATGTTAACTAATGACAGAAAACATAACATAATCTGGAATCTTCGAAGAGCTAGGGAATGTTTGCAGCAGCGATGGAATCTGTGTTCTAAATACGACTGCAGCAGCGGAATACGGAGAGTCTCAGTTTGACAGTCTTAATGTAAACACAGAGTGTGTAATATAATTATTAAGTGGTGAATTTAATAAAGTTACTATTGTTTGCTTTTATACACAATCCAGTGATCGAACCACTTTAATTTATCGAGAATAAATAAATAGTGGCAAAAAAATAATCATAACAATATAAATATTCTTAGTTATTAAAAGTTTTGATGTTTTTTTAGGGAGAATGTTAAGAAACTTCTAGAATGTCTATTTTGGAGACTGTAGTTTGACTACTTCACAGCGGTATAGAGTAGTGGAATTATCAAGTTTCTTGGAAGCAGAAAATAAGAATCTCTGTGGAGTGTTTTCTTAATAATAAAACAGCTACAGAAATTGCTTCACATACTCTTAACGGCAACCCTATAACTGGTTTAGGGATGATTGGGAGCTTACAACTTCAGTTGTTGTCTACTCAGAGGATATTTCTTTAAGTTCTAGTTACAAGTATATAGAAACAGTTAAAGGTGGAACTTCATAATCTTTGCTCATGACAGTAGATGGTGTCAAGGTTATACTGTAAGGGTTACATCTATTTCAAAGTACATACTTCCAGTATTCACGAATAATATGTGAGTCTTTAAGAATTGATTTTAAACATTTTCTTTGTTGTTCTTTTGAATTTTTCTTTTTCGAATGCATCAACACATAACAATAACAATGTAGAAATATTTCGATATAAGTTCACAAATCGGTGAATAAATAAGAATTAAATTTGCATTAATAATAAATCAGTAAATTTTCAATTCTACCATTTTGTACAAGGAAATTTACTTTCATCTCTACCAGAAAAGATGATTTTAAAAGCATAAATAAATTGTATGGTGTTTTTGAAAGTGAAAGAATAAGTACGAATTTGGATTGGGGACAACGGACACACATACTCTTACGCACACTTGTGTGCTACTGCAACACTGGTACTGGCTTAAAAACGACTGAACGCAAAGTGTGGCAATGCCAACAAAGAAAAAAAACAAATTAAATAAACAAACAACATGCAGCTACATACTACATACAACAAAAGGAAGCTAAATTAAGGAGAGAGAAAAAAAACTAAAACGAAATTCCATAAACATTGGACAGCACGGGGCTCTATAACTCAAATTGCTTTTAAGTAAACTTTGGAAACTTTGGTAGTCGTATTGCAATGCATACAACAACAACAGAAACAACAACAACAACACCAGAACACAAGCAACAGCCACAAGCTCAATGAAAACGAAAAGATATCACAGTGAACAGCAACAACAAATCGAACTGGCCATTAGAAAATTTATATATAAGTATGCTATACATATGGTATGTATGAATGTAGCCCACACTGCCATTAAAAGGACTACTTCACTTTAGTGTGTCCTTCGTAGTGTATGTTTAAATTCATAGATGTACGTAAGATGTAGAGTAGCAGGAGAACGGGAACGCCATCTGCTGTTGGTATTTAACACTTGAGTTAAGCTTGGCAAACATTTGCAACATCACGTTCCATTTTGAGCTGTACGTACAGAAAGCGAATACTATTCGTACGTACGTAGGTTGGTTGCATTGCAGCAATAACGCACACACACACACACAGACTCACACACACGCACATGCATACACATACATGCATATACGATGGTGAAGTGGTTAGCAGCGTAGTGGTCGTGGTGAAGTAATGGTGATTATTTGAAATGTATGTCCGAGTGTGTATGAATTGTCCTTAAGCTATAGTGTCGCCACATTTTACAATTAAACTTTTTATGAGTAGATATCAGCAGAAGAAGAAAGAAACAGTTTAAGCAGCACCAGAAACAACAGAGCACAGTGTGTATTTGAGTGTGCGATTTGCAATGAGAATTTCCGATATTGCAATTAAAAATTGCTTTCAAATATAAAATTGTATTTAAAAATGTATTGTATGTACATATGATATTGGAATAGAAAAGAAATTGTGAATTTTAGTGATGGGAAGTATCGAGTACTTCGGTTTCGAGTATTTAGCTATCGAGACTTTTACGCATCGGAAATTTTACTTAATAATCGAGTATGTTTTTTTTACAATAATTTATTTTTATCCGTTTTTACTACTGGAAACAGTACATAAAAAATCACTTCATTACCCAAAAATAAATTACAGTCTGGCAGCACTTTTTCACATTCACCAAACAGCTGATTTTTTAAAAGTATTTCTGGGAAATACGTTGCTGCTTCTGATAGTGGCATATTTTTTAGTCCTCAGATTACTCTCCAAAATGGCCCAGATGGAAGAGTCCATCGGATTTGCATCTGGCGAATGGTCTGGAACATGGTTTTTTAACCATTCTTGGTTCACACAAGCTTTATGAGACTTGTTGGAAATGTTTGCGTGCCCACGGCTTTAAAAGAGTTTCCAAACATTTTCCCGATAATAACTCGCATTGTCTTTGACACCAGGCTCGGTGAAAACTTGTATGGCTTTACCTTGAGCTCATTTTGGAATATGCGTCGGATGTTTCGCTGGGATATTTTCAGTTCTTTGGCCATTTGATTACCACTACGACGTGGATTTCGTTCAAGTCGGGCCTTCACTTTCCGAACCATTTCAGGTGATGTTGCTGTTGCTGTTGCTGATGTTGCCTTTTTTGTCCACCTCCATAGCGTTTTTCAATGCTTTATAACGATTTATGATGCGATACAAAAAAATTTTATTCACTTTGAGATGCCTAAGCTTACGAACAATAGCTGGTTGTGATCTTCTACTCAAATTCAACGCAGTCACACTATCACGTTTGAATTCCATTTCGAATAACTTTGGTCTATAAAACTTAGACGCAAGTCCTTGTGGTAACTTGTAAACAATACAAGCAGCTGACATTGGTATAAATTTGACATAGTTGGCAATATCGCGTTGCCAGATATACCGGTGTGAAGTTGGTGCACTTCAGTCAGCTGCTTCAACCCGCAGTATCGAACACATATCGTATTTCTTCTTTTATTTTTATTAAGTCAAAAGAAAATTTTTCTCATGAAATTTTTTACAAATCGTTCAGGGGTCAATTTTAAGTCTGCCATACTTGTAGCAGTTTTTTGTTTATTTTATATATGTATATTATTTCCACTATTCCGTGAATTTTTAATTTGAATGTCCATTTCATTCACTAACTCTATCAAAGAACCACAAATAAGTTAGAAGAGCCTTCGCGCACGTCCAAGGTATGAAGCCATTAGAGATATGCAGACGATGTTGCAATCGTAGTTGTTGCAAACAATATTTCACTTTGTCGTCAGAATCTGCAACGAAACCATAGTTTGTGTGAAATCATGGTTGTAAACAGCAGGGTTGCAGCTAGCATAAAACTGTGAATAAACTGGTGACTGGCCGCAAAAAGTGGAAAATATTGAAGTCAGAGTTGACAGGCATACTATAACCTCCAGGCCTTAAATCAAGTATCTCGAAGTCATTCTTGACTATCGTATGAAGTTCAACGAGCGCCTCAGATATTCAAGCGAAAAGGCAAGAAATATGAGTCTAGCAATTGCAAATAATGCCTAACATCGGTGGCCCAAGGCAAAGAATGAGAACTCTTCTGGCAAGTGTTATCACGTCAACCCTACTGTATGCGGCACCTGTTGGCGAGGCACCCACCCCAGATAGGCTGGTGAATTATATGCTGTTATCAAAAGACATGTGGAGTGAATGCAGCGAGGTCATAGCACACATGATGACGCAAGTGCAAAAAGACGACCAATGGCGAGGAAAGCAAATAATTAAATAGAGAAGTTGGTCGAAACCCTTTTTTTGTCCCGCGACGTAAATCCTATACTGGTAGTGCCGCAGGGACACACAGGACAGCGCTCTCGTAGGAGGTGAGTTTAGCCCGTAGGTGCATAGATCAAATCAGGCATGTGAGTAGCGTAGTGCTACTCATTTCTATGGTATAGTCACAATCACACAAAAAAAAAAAAAAATAACAAAACACAAACTGGTTTTAAAGCTCTAGACTTAATATCCTTTAAATCCGTTGTCAGCCAATGTATGAAGTTATTAGTCTCTCTAAGTCATAGGCTTGACTAATCTTAATCTGGCTAATCCTAATCTAGGTTCGAGGTCTTAGAAATATTGAGTTTAATAAGAGTAGTGATATTTTATCATAAGATGAGTCATTTTTTATCTCACCCTAGTAAATACCAGATGAACAAGTATTTTTAACTACCAAAGAAATATTTCCAAAATAAGTAGCAGATACCTTCTTGACTACAGCTATATCATAGGGCATTGGGCACTGAGGGTATATGGGGCTATAATTTGTATCGCAAACAAAAAACCATCGCAAGAGTTGCAAGAACTTAAAAAATAATGAGACAATTTCTCATTCTCTTCCTCTGCGAGATCTCAAAAATGGAACATGGTTTCAAAATTCTCCTTTATCAATGAAAATTCCCTACGTTATGATCTGTGCTCCTTAAAAGTCAGCATCAGAAAACACTTGCCCATGCACTTTTACAGCAACGCAAGTTTGTCTAACATTTACAATTGTTTTATTTTTTTTTTTATGGGAGCATTTAAAACACATTACAAATAAACTTTGCAAAAAAAAAAAAAAAAAAAGCAGAAGAGGACACATAAAAGTATTTACTTACGTACAAGCTATTTTAAATGAGCCTTCAATCTTAACCATAACTAACTAGACTTAGACTTCCAAAGCAAAGTCAAGAACCACACGCACTCATGTTTATGGTACGTGAAACAGTGGAGCGCTATGGAAACTGCACATATTTGCAAATGTCTTTATGGATTAAATGTGCCGTTAAAAAACCATTTAGGATTACTTTAATGTGATATGGTAAAAAAAAAGAAAAAGAAACGTTACTGGCATTCGCAAACAATACTTAAAAACTGTGTGTGCTGAACGAGAAGAGTACAAAAACAGCAACGGCAACAGCAACAGCAACAACGACAACGGAAAATATTTATAAGATAAATTTACAATTATTAAGAATAAAAGAACACATCAAGTTGGGGCAACAAACGAAAGAACAAAAGAGAAAAAAAATGTGTATATAAACTTCATAGGAGGCTTAGTTTGTAATCGCTTCCTAGAACCACTTCCACTTCCACTTCCAGTTCCACTTCCGCCTGCAAAGTAATCACAAAAGAAATGAGAGCTGTGTGTGTGTTGGCTTGTGTGCTTGTGTGCTTTTTATACACTCGTATGTGCTTCAAACTGAGTGTGTGTGTATATGTGTGAGTGTGTCTCTGTGTACGAGCGGGAGCCAGCCAGTCAGCCATCACTACAAAAATATATCACGCGCTCAAATTATAAATTCATAAGAGTAAAAATATGGATTTATTATGATAAAGTAAACAAAAGGGAAGAAATCCAACATCAAGTAATAATAAAAGAAGAAACACCGAAGAGAGAGAAGGGAATGCGGAGAAAAACGGACCAGTGTTTAAACACTAAAAAGACCATTAGATGCGCCTTAAAGTATGCTTCAAGGAGATTATCTAACATCAACGTTGATATTGTCATTCCCTGGCATCTGCCGTCTCGTGTTCGTTCGCCGTGCTCGTTTTGTTTCTTCTTCGTTTTCTCGGCAGTTCCGATTTTTTCCAGTTTAGTTTTTTTCATCGTTGTTGTTTTTATTTTGTTTGGTTGCTTATGCCACGAAAGCTGCTGCTTGTGACTGCTCATAAATTGTGCGAGTGTCCTTGCCGTAGTGGTTTCATATTCACGCACGCACACTTACACAGAAATACGCACAATGATGGGCATTGCCTGCCTGCCTGCTAGAGCTCAAATTCCTCTCAACACACCCCTCCAATATCTCAATTTTGGGCTGCTCTCTCTCTCTCTCTCTCTCTCGCTCTCTGTAGCAGGAAATAGTAAAAATGAGCCTCCTTAAATTACGACACAAGAATTTCGGGCTCATTATTCGTTTTTGCCAAAATACGTGCGTACCATTATGTACATTCTTTTTCTACGTCCGTCCATCCATCTGTCGTCCTGCCGGTCCATCTGTCTTTGTCGCATTCATTTGCTGTTGGTCGTATGAAGAAATAAACGCTTTTTGTTTGTGCAAATATTCAGTGTTGTCCTTCGTTATCCTGTTGCTTGCCGTCATATATTTTCCTTAGGCTTCTCGTATATGCATCTATTTATGTAAGTGTGTGTGTGTATCTTATGTCTTTCCTATATACGTATTAGTGATGAAAATTTACGTTTGTCGTTTGTTTGCTGTTGCCCCAAAATTACCTACTTACAAATCGAAATGAAAAATCGACATTTATTATTGGCCACAAGTTTATGTATTTATCTCTTTGGCGTCTACTTACTTAGAAACACTGAAAGTGGATACTTTCGTGTACTTGAAGTCGTTGCTCATTCGCTCTGCGATAATTACAAAAAGTTTCACATAAATTTTGTATAAGATTAAGTTTACCCTCTATACTTCGCGCCCTCTCCTCCCAAACACAGCAGCGATGTCAAGTTATAAAAGTGATTTAAGATTTTTTTTTTTGTTTTGAGATTTTTCTTCTCGTTAATATTATTCTTATTTCTCTGTATCACTTGATTTATTTTGTATCCAAAAATTTAATGGTAATAAATACGTAGACTTGATTGAATGTTTGTATTGTATTTATATGTAAATATGTATGTAATACAAATTACGAGTACCTTAATGCTTTATTGATTCTCATGATTTTTAATTATGTTAATGATACAAAATTATGTACGTATGTATTGTATACTATATTTGAAATTTACACCCAATTTATTCTGAGCTGATATACCCACTATATATTTATAATATAGTGCTTATATAGTGCCTTCTCTATATTTCCATCTATACATCATTGCTTGAGAAACTGAATGAGAATATTTGTTGTAACGGGTGTTTTTTCTAGAAGTGTGGTATTCAAGAAGAAATAAAACGCATATAGTTTAATGTTATGGCCAAGAATTTAGCTTTATTATAAAGGTAAGGATTTGCCATTATGTTTTAAAAACGATTCCGAGCAATTGGCCGCCGCGGCTGGTTTGAATAAATTCCAGCCTAGAGGCCCAATTTTAGACCACTTTTTGCAGCAATTAACGAGCCGAATATTCTCTTCCAAGGCGTCAATCGTATCGTCTCGGGCTTATCTGCGTAGACAAGCGACTTCACATAACCCCACAAAAAATAGTCCAGCGGTGTTAAATCGCACGATCTTTGAGGCCACGTCACAGGCCCACGACGCGAGATAATGCGCTCACAAAAAGATTCCTTCAATAAATTGATTGTTTCGTTCGCTGTACGGTATGTAGCGCCTTCTTTTTGGAACCAAAGGTCGTACACATCAACATTCTCCAATTCAGGCACGAAAAAGTCATTAACATTAATACCGGCTTCATCTTTTACTTTTTACTTTACTTTTAATGGCTTAACAGCCCATGGAGGGCCTAGGCCGAGCTTTTCGCATCCACTCATATTGTGCGTGTTATATTTGTATATGAATGGAATGGACCTACAGTTTAATGCCGAATTCGAACGGTGAAGTGAAAAGCTTTTCATAGGCAATTTTCACTCTTGTAGGTTTGCCATTGCCCGCCAAGAGGTGGTGCCATGTAGAAAAATTATTTTTCTACTTTTCGATTTTACCTGTGCCGAGATTCGAACCCCGGACACTATGCGTAGCGGTCCAACGCACTACCACAACACCACAGCGACCAGTGACCGGCTTCATCTTTGAAGAAATATGGACCAATGATTCCCTCTGCCCATAGAGCACACAAAACAGTGATTTTTTGAGGATGTAACGGCGTCTCAACAATGGTTTGAATGGCTTGTGGATTATGATCACTCCAAATGCGACAATTTTGCTTATTAACGTACCCATTCAACCAAAAGTGAGCTTCATCGCTGAACAAAATTTTCTTGTGAAAATCGGGATCGGTGGCCATCTCCTTTTGGGCCCATTTACCGAACGTGCGACGCGCTTGATGGTCGTTCGGCTTCAATTCTTGATATGGCAAACCAAACTGAGCATAAATCAAGTGATAGCTGTAAAAAAGACCAACTCCGAAAAAAGTATTGCCAGATTGACAACCACACTTCTAAAAAAAAACACGCTTTATATGGTTCGGGTCTATGTAGTACAAGCAGAGACGACGGCCCTCTCAATGTCATCTCATGTGTTTTCATATTAGCGAGTGATTGACTTCAGAGGATATTACCGATATTGTTAGTGCAAATATTCTTATAAATAAGAGAGAGAGAGAGAGAGAGCGACTTCTGTTGGTGTTGTGCTTGCAGGAGTGAATTTTTTAACTCGCTCTTTTGTTTGCGCGATTTTATTCCTCAATAAAGAGAGTGAGGGGAAATGAGTTCTAATTTTTTGACATGTGCATGGAGAAACATACAAAATAAAATAATTCGTGACACAAAAGGTTGCTAATCCATTCTGTGGACTTCAGTTCAGTTTATAATTCATTTCAAACTTTAAACTGAATTTACTCGAAACGGGTTTAAAAGCGACGATATGTATTTACATACATATAAATATGTATATATGTACATATGTATGTATCATTTTCTGCCTACTTCTTCTTCCTTTAATGACACAAGAGCCCATGGAATGCACAGCTTTTCGCTTCAATAATTCTTATAATTTAGGGTCGGATCTGCAACTGTTAGAGAGCTTTTTAATGGGTTTCGTCTCATTTTCGATTTGCATTTGGGTCAAATATCAATTATGGCCAAATTTTAAATTTAAGTCTAAAAGGAAATTAAAATTTCGGCTTTGAATAATAACTAACCCAAAAAGGAGGGGGCTATGATTATTTTGTTTTTTGGCTTCTTCGTTCGTATTCGGCATAAAACTGAAACCTACATTCGTGTAAAAATATAATCCGCTCAATAAGATTGGATACGAAAAGCGCAGCATAGGATCTCCATGGTCTGTCCTGTCAAATTAGTATAAGGTACTGTGGTCTCAATATTACTTTGAGTTTGAAATTTGTAATTAGTGGTCTTAATATATAAGTATAAGTAGGTATGACTTGGTCTAAGTTAAAGTTTAATTTTGTGGCTAATATTTCATTTGATTTTGATCTGAGTTTAAGTATAAATTTTTTCTGAATATTGATCTGAGTTTTTGAATGAGTTTAGATTTAATATCGTTCCGATTATTAGTTTGAATTTTGTATGAATTCTAGTTTTAGTCTGAATATCTGTGTGAGTTTTGGTTTGAGTTTAGGTCTGAGTTAACGTCTGAACTTTTATTACAATATCAGCCTGAGTCTGGGTTGAAATTTTTCAATGAATGTCGGTCTGAGTTTTCGACACAAAGTCGGTTTTAAAATTGATCTGTGTTCAGGTATGAATTTAGTGATAAGTATATAATATGATTAGGTATAAGCTTGGTCTGAGTTCAAGTTTAAATTTTCAATTTACTTTTTGTCTGTGTTTGCGTCTGAGTTTCGGTGTAAAATTTTTACTGGAATATCGTTCTGAGTTTTGGTTTGAGTTTTTCGTTCTGATATTGGGCTGATTGTTTATTTAATTTTTGCCATGAATTTTGACTGTACTTTTGTTTGATATTTGGTTTTAAACTTAGTTTCAATATCGGATTGAATTTTGGTCTGACTTTAGGTCTGAGTCTATGGTAAAATCATCTTCGCAATATTTTGTTTTGTTTAAATTCTGGGTTTATGGTCATAATTTGTTTACATTTTAGGCATTCATTTTAGTTAATAGTTTTTTTTATACTTGTTTAGGGCTGAATTAGTAAGCACATAAGTTAGGTCTGAATTTTGGTCAAAGTTTTGGTCTGAGTTCAAGAATGTCGGTTTTAAGTTCAGTTTGCGTTTCAATATTGGTCAGTTTTTTCTAGTCCAAATTTTGGATTGAACTGAACTGAAATTGCAAAATTAGGGTCGCTGTGGCGTAGTGGTAGTGCATTGGACTGCTGCGCATAGTGTCCGGGGTTCGAATCTCGGCAAAGGCAAAATCAAAAAGTAGAAAAAATGTTTTTTCTACACGGCACCACCTTTTGGCAGGCAATGGCAAACCTAAAAGAGTAAAAATTGCTATGAAAAGCTTTTAACTTCGCCGTTCGGATTCGGCATTAAACTGTAGGTCCCTTCCACTCATGTACAAATATAACACGCACAACATGAGTGGATGTGGAAAGATCGGCCTAGGCCCTCCATGTGCTGTTGTGCCATTAAAAGTAAGTAAGTAAAATAAATGGGGGAAACAATTAGGTGAGAGACAATTAACCGGGGATCACATGGGATTACTTGTTTAAATGTCTATACCAAATTTAGTTGGAGTTCTGATAGTAGCGAAATTATTTCAAATTTGTTTTCAAGCCACAACAAGGGCTTTTGAGATCAATCTTGAAATAGAGTAGTGGGATTTTCAACTAAATGTGAATATGTATAAGGTGAGGAAAATATCACATGGTTATTTAAATTTGACATTTAATAGCACATTTTTTCACTCATTTTACTTCCTCCACAAAATAAGTAAGATTAATTAAATTTTTCCTGTCTGTTCGCTGAATGGAATCTGATCTTTTAAACTTTACATGTTTAATCAATCAACTAAGAAAGAAGAGGTGATAAAAATAGAAAGCTAAAATGTCTGGAATATAAGTATTAACTTCTTCAAACTTCACTTGTAAAACAATTAAAAAGCAGTAAACAATGTATGCATACTACATATTTGGGGGAACAACTTTTTGCGCTACTATTTTATTCGGCTTCTTAAGAGCACTTTGTCAGCCACCTTCGTTGCCCATGTACCAACGAGTCAGTCGCGGTTCTTCGCAATAGATATACCATACACATGTGCATGGAAAAGCAATATAAAATTAAAGGAAATGCAATCACATTCATAAAAAAGATATTGTATGACAGCTACACTTCATCCTGAGTGCTTATTTTGCCAACAAAAAGGAGCAAATTACACATTAGACACCCCATAAAAAGGAAATCAATTGAGTTACACTTTAGTGTTCAAATCGTTGAGTTCTAACGCTTCCAAAGATGCACACGAGAATCACAGCCACGCATTTTTCAATCACTGGGCTTATAACTACATCATTGTTTCCATATTTATGCTATGCTGAGTACATCGGAATGGCGTCGACTCTACCTGATCCACGAACGCAACAATAAAATCCATCCACCTGAGTGTATGTACATATTTGGCAAATTCTTATTCTAAAGAATGTTAAAATGTGAATATGTACTCGTATCTACGCATATATAATAAATAAATTTAATTTCACATACGATTAATTCAATTTCAACACCATTAAGTAAAAGTAAAAGAAATTTGTAGTCAGTCAAGATAAACCGAAACAAACAAAAGAAAAGTAAAAAAAAAAAAAATAGAAAAAGAATGGCAACACCTTCATCCTCTTCAATATATCGAATAACGAAACGAGTTAATATAATTACAAGAATAAAGTTTGGAATTTTAATTAAAAGACAACTTCATTTAGTGCCCCATCCATATAGCAAAAAAGTAAACCAAAGACCAAACAAAAAAGGAAACAATTATTTTTAAAAATACCGTAGAACAATCCACACTTTAGTGTGGAAAAAATGAAAAAATCCAAAGGAAATAAAAGGAAAAAGTATTGTATGTAGTATTTAATAATACAAAAAAAGTGTAAATGAAATTAAGTTCACATTCACCTACACAAACTTTCACGGCAGCAGGCGCTAATACGTTCATACAAACAGACACAGCCATAAGAACATTCGAACACGGAATAATAGTGCAAATATTGAATTGAAAATACCATTGGACAAACAAGTGATGCATAAATACATATATAGATACATATAGATGGATGGATGGATAAATATAGAATAGCGGGTACTGCTATATGAATGAATGTTATGTTGCCAAAGAGAATAACATAAGTGTTCAAATGTAAGTACAGACAATATTGAGTGAGTTACCAACAGTAGAAGCGATAGTTTAAGTGACTCCAGCTCAATTGAAAAGTGTCTGGAAGTTCCCGTTTCTTTTTCGCTCTAATATGGAACCTAAGAGACAGGAAGGCTTCGTGGTCTATGGCGCTTCTAGGATGTGAGTATGAGGAGTTGAATTTCTCATATGTTTTCCAACGTTTTGTATCCAAAAACTCCTAGCTAGTACTTAGTAGCTGTTGTTATGAATTAGTCTAGAATTTAGACCTGAAAAGAAACTGTAACTTAGAGCTAGTCCAAACACAGACTTCATACTGAAATTCAGGCCAAAAATTTGAGCCAAAATCAGGTCAGTTAGGTTAGGTTAGGTTAGGTTAAGTTAGGTTAGGTTAGGTTAGGTTAGGTTAGGTTAGGTTAGGTTAGGTTAGGTTAGGTTAGGTTAGGTTAGGTTAGGTTAGGTTAGGTTAGGTTAGGTTAGGTTAGGTTAGGTTAGGTTAGGTTAGGTTAGGTTAGGTTAAGTTAGGTTAGGTTAGGTTAGGTTAGGTTAGGTTAGGTTAGGTTAGGTTAGGTTAGGTTAGGTTAGGTTAGGTTAGGTTAGGTTAGGTTAGGTTAGGTTAGGTTAGGTTAGGTTAGGTTAGGTTAGGTTAGGTTAGGTTAGGTTAGGTTAGGTTAGGTTAGGTTAGAGTGGCTAGAGTGCCACAGTTAGGCTAGCCCATTGTGATACCACATAGTTGGATTTACAGTTTATCGCCGGTTCTAAACAACGGGGTGGCAATTTGTTATAACTTGGTGGTTTTGCCATTGCATGCCAGGAGGCATACTAGTACACTCTCTTATAATTCCTATTCACCTGATAATGGTAAGAATATAAGAAGGTTATAAAAGAGAACTAACCACCAGACTAGGAGGGGAATCTAACCTGAAAACTTAAGGAATCTAGTACGACAACCACTAAACTATCGACGTCGTCAAAAAAAATCAGACCGAAAATTTACCTAAAATCATACCAAAAATGGACCAAAAATTTCACGAAAATCAAACTAAAACTTAGACAAATAATTACACCCAAAATCAAACCAAATTTAGGTCACATATGAAATCACAACTCAGACCGAAAATTAGACTGAAACTCAGACCAAAATTCAGATTGAAGTTTTCGTATCAAATCCACTATAATTGCTCCAATCAGGATTTAAAGGTATATGTACATCCAAGATGTGGTCGCTGTGGTGTAGTGTTGGACTGCTACTCAGAGTGTCCGGGGTTTGAATCTCGGCACAGGCAAAATCAAAAAGTAGAAGCAATGGCAAGCAATGGCAAACCTACAAGAGTAAAAATTGCTATGAAAAGCTTTTCATTTCGCCGTTCTGATTCGGCATTAAACTGTAGGTCCCTTCCATTCATGTACAAATATAACCCGCACAACATGAGTGGATGCGAAAAGTTCGGCCTAGGCCCTCCATGGGTAGTTGTCCCATTAAAAGTAAAGTAAAAAGGTTTTGTATCTTTCATAATAAGTAATAACTGTCCCAGCTGTAGAGTCTTTGAGGACAAATCTATCTTTTATAGATCTGTTTGGCCTAATTATGCTCTGGTATGGACACTTTTTCTGAATAATCAGGATGCGATTTAAAGGTTTAATTACGGAGTTTTCTTTCCAGCCTTTCATACCTAAACTTCATGAGAACGACAAGTCAGATTACAAACGAAACTACCATGAAGGCGAGACATCGAACTGGCTTCCAAGAACTGCATATAGGTATATTTCACATAACTTACATAATTTTAACGAATCAAACTGAACTTCAGCATAAAGTGGCAACTCTTGTAGTTACAAACACACACACATATAAGGATTGACAGATGTATGAAAGCATGTAGACAATTGTAGGTACAGAAAACTACATCGACGACGATGATGACGCTGACGACTACGACGACATCGCATTTAAATTTGCCAAATGTCCTTTCGATATGCATGCATGTGTCTGTCTGTATGAGTGCGTCGGTATGTGTATGTGTGTGTGTGAAATACAAGCAGGCCAGCAGTCAACCGAAATATCTATTAACTAATTCCATTCGTTTTCAACTTACATAGTGAAATGCGGGCGAGAAGGAGCGGGGGGCATTGTTTTTACTTTTTGTTTCTGTTTCTGTTGTTTTCAATAGCCAGGCGACGACTTTCAGCGAGACTACTGTTCGGTGTGTGTGTGTCTTTTCCAAATACTTCTGGGTGTTATACGCTTAGGTTTCTTTTTAATTAAAAAGCGAAATCCGCAAGCAATAACGATTTTTGCGGTGATGTTGGACTAACAAAAAAAATAGAAAAAAGCGAGCAACAAAACAAAAAAAAAAAAAAAAAACAATCAGCATTAGAATCCCAAAGGACCAGGGATCGCGTTCGCGCCAGCATCACCGTTACAACCGCTGGTATTCAGATAGTGAAGGGTGTGTGCGTGTGTCTGTGTTTGGTATGTGCAACTATGAAAGGTCTATAAGCTTAGTAGACGTGGTACCATAGTAAGAAGTAACGTGGAACTCTATGTATTTGTTGTGGATTTCGCGCATTTGGTACTGCCATGTGCAAATACCAGAAATCCAGACAAAAATTTTTCTTCTTCCTTTTGTATTGTTTTTTTTTTTTTCCTCGTTTTACCTTTTTACGTCCACTTTGTTGCCTGGCATGCAGCAGCAGAAACACAAATTCAATGAAAACATTTTCCACAATTGACAATATTTGCGTCTAGAATTTGCTGAACAAAAAACAAAAAGAAAAAAAGAAAACAAAAAAGAAGAAGAAAAACGTAAACCACAATGAAATTATCAAAAACATAACTTTGAATCAAAAGAGTTTGAGTCACAAACACACAGGCACACACACACACACAATATTTATTGAAATATGGTAAGCGTCGTAGAAAAATTGATAAATCGTTAAATTCGCCGCCATAATTTTTTGCGGTATTTACATTTTTGTACGCTGAGCCAAAGTAAACGTGTTTTAATTTTAAATACTAATCGGAGTCTATTATAAAATGATTAGGCAGCGAGTTTTATTGTCAACCACTTTTGAAAAATATTGGATATGTTTCAGAGAAGGTGACGAAGGAGGATGAAGCAATGCAACTCACGCTTTGGCTCCTTATCCTTAAATATGAAAGATTTGCATTTATTATTGTAATACTTGACTAACGAATGTAAAGTTCCTTTTCTTTTTTTCGATTGAGTTTAAGTATTTATATTTCCTGGTGCAAGTATTGAGAGCTGTTTACTTTTTTACTGTTGATTTAAAATATTAAATACGATTGGTCAATGTGCAGCATATTCTGGAATATTTCTCTCTCTTCAAATAGAATAGTTAGAAAGTTATCAGCATGTTCCTTGTGAAACATTGGCCCTAAGTACGTACAGCATTTTCTTCTGCTATCAAAGATAATTTTATATGTTGTGTTATCTGAATCACTTTTGTCACTTTTGTCTGAATCATTTTGTTCAGATAAATATTTCATAGACAAAAAAAGAGTAAAAAAGGTGTACTCTAAGTTCGTAGGGATCGATTTTATGTTCTGGTTTTGGAGCATACAAATTTTGGGGTTGCTCCGCGTCAATTATTGTATGTATATAGTTCTTGCTACAATTTGCACTCAAGATACAGAAAACCCATAACCAAAACTCAGTAACACTCAAAACTCAATTCTGTGTTCGTGTAAGAATGTGGATTTCTGAAATTTCGATTTACTTTTAGTTCAATTTTAGGTCTAAACTTGGTCTGCTTTGTATCTGAAATTTAGTCTAAGTTGTTTTTTTCACGTTTTCAGCCTGAATCACTTTTGTCTGAATTTATATCTGAATTTCGATCTATATTTGGTTTGAACCTATGGTAAGTCTAATTTTTGGTTTCAATTTCCGTATGTAGATGGAATTTTGAGCTGAACTATAGTCAGAGAATGATATGAGTATTGTTGTGAATTTTTGGTCTGAATTTGGTACGATTTTCAATCAGAAGGTTGGTCTGGATTTCGTTCTCACTTTTGGTGCACAAATCTTTTATTTAAATTTAGTTCAAATTTCCACTGATTTTGGTGTGAAATTTTAGCAGTGTTTTGGTCTGGCTTTTGGTCAACAAATTTTGTTTTAAGACTCCAATATTTTGGTGTAATATTTTGTCCTAAATTTGGTCTGAAAATTGGTAGGGATTTCGGTTTCATTTTTTGTTCACAAATTTTTTAATTATATTTAACTTTAGGTAAAATTTTTATTGATGAAATTGGTCTGAAATTTGAACTGTATTTTGGTCTGGCGTTTAGTTCACAAATATTGTTTTAAGACCACAATATTTAGGTCTAAGTTTTATTTTGATTTTGTGTCTGAATAATTGCCGGAATTTTTTGTTTTAATGATTGGTCTGATGGCAATACAATAATTAACAAAAAACGGGGTCCTTCGCATATTCAATTCCTATAATTGCCACTGAAATTGTACCGTGTTTTCTCTACTGCAGCTAGATTCCAGATGTTATCTAAGTCTAGTTACTTGGCGATAGCTCAAAATGAACTAACCTTTAAGGATCCACCGCACTCATGGTAATATGGTACATAAAAGGTGGAAAGTTGATCTTAGTATTGATGATTTTTAATGTTATTGTGTAAAACCGTTCCCAATTCGGTTCTACAGTGTAGGGAAGATATAAAATCATGGCTTAAAATCACTCTTTAAAATTGCGGTAAAAATTTTTCCAGTTTTAGGATGATTTCCAGATTTGCCAAGTGGTTTAATGACTGACTTCAAGTTCTGTGGCTAATGTGGCATTTATTGCGACTATGGTTTTAAGAAGCTGGTCATCAAAATATCCTCTTACGGGCGTTTCCAGATAGGAGACCATTCCTAAGCCTAGCCAATCAATGCTTACACATTGATTATTTGAATGAATAAAAATAAATGAATGCATGCAAAATGTTGAAAAAGAGTGTTACACGAGAATACAAGTTAATGAATAAATTCATCAATAATTTAATAATTTCATGTGCATTAATGCGTGGTTGGGTGTGCTTGTGTGTGCGCGATTGTTTACTAATAAATGAATGAATTTCGCGCAATGTATGATTGTAATATTTATTTGTTTCTGTGTGTGTGTGTGTGTGTGTGTGTGTGTGTGTGTGCATGCATGTGGTCGTTGTCACGTGATGCACTAAAATTGTACAAAAGTGAAAAAATAAATAGAGAAATAAAACGTGATGGTTTAAGCGGTTTATGCGGGTCATTTGCAAATATCAGCAATTCGGCCGCGGTTGAAAACTCGATTTTATACTGCACTACTACAATTAGATAGAAAAGTTGCCAATGGCAGAAGCAGCAGCAGCAGCAGCAGGAGCATCAGCAGCTGCAACAATCATCATGCTCTTCTGCCCAACTGAGAATTTGTTGCTGCTGCAAATAATTCTAAAATTCTGCAAAATTATTATTGTTAATTAAAATGATTAGTTGTTATTGTAATGTATCGAATCGAATCCAATTCAAAATCATCCCATCACAGAAATTGGCAGCGGCGGCAGTAGGCGCTGCGTATAAATGCGAGTTAGGCACGTGAAAGCGTAATTTTGATTGCTGATAATTATTTGCGCTATTTGGAAATTTTACTGTTTCTGTTACTAATGTTGTTGTGCTTATTAAAATGCATTGAATTAATTTGCAATTTGAAGCTGCATTGTTTATTGCTAATAAACACACATACACACACAAATTACATGTTTACCAATAAATACTTAAAAAACGGGCGAAAACCCCAAACCTAATCAAATCGCAATTGTTTAGTTTTCATTTTCAATTTGCGGGTTTCAATCTAAAATTTAAATATATAGATACATACATTATAGAAATATTTACATAAAATGCCCATTTTTTGTTGAATGATTTTTATTTTTATCAGTGACCAAACTGACAGGTCACATTTGTGTCGATGGCAAACCTCGACCTAAGCATCAATATGGGCAGCTGAGATTAAGATCTCAAATGGAACTACTTGATCGTTTTCAACACCGTGTGATGACCGTGATTAGAAGACAGTTATAGCGTGTTGCATACCATTTTTCTAGTAGATCTTCTACTAGTTGCGTCCTTCATCCTTTTTCTAGAAATTTACGATTGAGAAGTTGAGCTCACCATATGAATATTTCTTGGTGTGTTTCTAGTGCTTCTAACTATCTGGAACTTTGCAGATCTGTATTCCAGATACTAAGTATTTCCAAAACTATAATCTGATTAGGACAAAATCTGATATAAATTTTGGCCAATGATGAGAGATTACTGGGAGTATTTAGAAGCAGCAAACTTCGCTAGATTTATAGAATTGTTTTCAATTTCCAATAACTAGTCCAAAATCAATTCAAAAAACATATCAAAATATGGTACAAAAGCATATCAAACTTAAAATGTTATAAAAAATTCACACCAAAATTCAAACCGAAAATCAAACAAAAAATAAAACCTAAAGCATACCGAAATTCAGGCTTAGTTCAAATAAAAACTAAGAGAACCAAGTTATAAAATTCAAACCAAATTCTTCAGAACAAGAGTCTCTCATTTACACCAAAATTCACACTAAAAAGAAATATCATATACAAATCAAAACTCGGATAAGAACTCAGAACAAAAGCAGCTCAATAATGAAACCAAAAATCAGAAAATGTAGACCAAAATTTACATAAAATTACATGCATATAAAAACCGATCAATACTTAATTAGAGCAAAAACCTTTATTAAGCTCTCCAAAAGTAGGGCAGCTTTAAACTGATTCAAATATTTTAGATTTAATGTAGTTGAAATACGTAATACTTAAATCAATGCGCTTAAGAAATGTTTTTATAGATTATAAGTATTCACATTTTTGGGAGCCGCCTGTGGATAACACCATTCATTACAATGCCAAGTGCCAGAAAGGAAGAAGCTCCATTTCAGATGCAAGAAAAGAGTACTAAACGAGATTCATGTGAATAAAAAAATAACATCAGCAAAAAAGAAGGAACAATTACGATTCCAAATCGTATCAATGGAAATTATATACTTGTTGAAATTGTGTAAATCGGGTTGAGTTTCTGAGAACTAAATTTTTAACCACTTTTAGAGAATTTACTATTGTGGGCAAAAGTTAGTAAGACTTTTTAATTTAAATTTCGCGCGGAAACCCATTCATCAAAATATTATTTTTTTAAGGTTGGTATGACTATCGGTGACATCTGTGCCAAATGTCACATCAAAATAATCATTAGTGTTTAGTATACGCTTGTCTTTCTGAAGTACAAAAAGTGCATTCGACGATTTTCACAATGAGTGAAATTATTCAACAAAGAAGTTCCATTAAATTTTGCGTGCGGAATCAAATTTCTGGTGCCGAAACGTTCAGAATGTTGCAAAAGGCATAATTGTATGTCGGTGATAATTGTATGTCGCGAGCAAGTGTTTTTGATTGGTACAAATTGTTGAAAGATGGTCGAGAACGCGTTGACGACGAACCACGTCCAGGACGGCCATCATCATCAACTGATAATCAACACGTCAATAAAATCAAGGAATTGGTGCTCGAGAATCGACGATTACAGTCAGACAGTCAGAGACCTTACTGGCATCGTTGGAATATCGGAAGGATCAGTGAAAACCATTTTAAAACATCATTTGGGACTAAGAAGAGTGAATGCACGATTGGTTCCAAAATCACTGCATTGGTTTTACGAGACCATTTTGCCAAAAATTCGACTGATATCGTTCCGCAACCACCCTACCACCCTATTCGCCTGACTTAGCACCGTGTGATTTTTTGCTATTTTCTAAACTCAAAAAACCGCTTCGTGGACCGTTTGACCGTTTTGAGTCAATTGAAGACATTAAACATGAATCGCTAAGCGCATTGAAGGCTATTCCGGAAATTGACTTTAACAACTGTTTCGAGAATTGGAAAAAACGTTGGCACAAGTGTATTGGGGCCGGGCGGGATTACTTTGAAGGGGACGAAATAGATTTGGAAGAATGAATAAAAAAATTTGAAATTATGAACAAAGTCTTACTAACTTTTGCCCACAGTAGTACATTGGGTTTTCATTTCAAATATGACCTATTTATGGTTTTTAAAAGTAAAGTAAAATATACCAAATTTCAATCTACGATTTTTTTTGGTTTCGAAACATCAAATTTGAAAAATCTATTTTCTCTAAAACTTTATTAGGTTACAAGCTTTTCGTTTAAGCCTCTGAGTTTGATATCATTCCAGAAACGATCATCGTACTTAGTTTCGATCTAGAAACATTCCGATCGGTCAAGGATCGAAGAACTGGTCTTCTAATTACTTACCAGCAGTTCTGGGATCAAAATTTTACAAAAGACGTTCAAGCTGACAGAGCTGTTGAATGTTCATCAAATGATTTAATTTGAAACCGCTCTGGGGGGAAGACTTTGCGAGCACAGTCGTAGCCAGAACTTAAGATCATGCTATAGCGTCAAAATAATTCAATATGTAAATTGTAGTGTCAAAATCATGTATAAATATGTACTAGTAAGTACTTACATTAAAGTGGTGAAGAAAGTTCAAAAGCTTCAAAAACGTAGCCGAAAGAAAATAAAATGTATGATTTTTGGGTGAAAATAACTCTAGCGTTTATTACAATTGTTTCTACTGCCGATATCACAAATTTTTTTTTAATCTGATTTGTAAAATTGGGGCTCCCTGGAAAGGTCTTTCTCTGTGAGATCACAATTTTTTTTTTTCTATGATTTACATTGTAAATTTTACAATGTGATAAAAATAAACTACCGCGGACCAGATTGATGTTGATCGAGGGCAGTAGTTTGATGAACCCTGCCTTAGGGACTGGATCTGAAAGATATATATCGGCCCCTTTTTACTTTACTTTACTTTTAATGGCACAACAGCCCATGGAGGGCCTAGGCCGAGCTTTTTCTCATTCACTCATGTTGTGCGTGTTCTATTTGTACATGAATGGAAGGGACCTACAGTTTAATACCGAATCCGAACGGCGAAGTGAAAAGCTTTTCATAGCAATTTTTACTCTTGCAGGTTTGCCATTGCCTGCCAAAAGGTGGTACCGTGTAGAAAAATTATTTTTTTTCTACTTTTATTTTTTATTTTTTTTATTTTGCCTGTTCCGAGACTCGAACCCCGGACACTCTGCGTAGCAGTCCAATGCATGACCACTACGCCACAGCGACCACTTTTTATCACCAGCCGATGAAATAAGGGAGGAGGGAAAAGGTGCTTCAATAAAAAAGTCTCAACGATAATGGTCGTTGCTTTTGAATCAAATAATTAACTACACTAAGTTTCTAAGGCTCCTATTGTAAACCAAATATATTTGTAATAATTTCTAAAGCGTGCATAATTAGAATGAACTTAAGCTACGTAGTCCATATGCCCAAAACGATTTATTTATCATGTGATTTGAATTGTAGCAGCAGCAAATAATAGCTAGCAGCAGGAAAGCAGCAACATTATCCTGTCCAGCAGTGGAAATAAGCAGCAACAGTGAGGCAATGTGTCACGTAGTTTATTTATTTTAATGGCATATCGAAATATATGCTGCCAACAGCCAGACAGACGGACAAAATAGACAAGCAAACAGACAGACAGCCAGGCAGGAAGGCAGGAAGGCAGACAGCCACACGGAGAATAACCAACAGACATTATGCCTTAAATGGCAAATAAATAATTTTAAAATTCACTCGTTAATAACATTAATTACTGAGCGTGCCGCAGATAAATTTCATAATAAAGTCTTATCAATATACAAATATATAACAACAACAACAACAACAACAACAACGGCAATAACAACGACAAAAATACATAGTAACAAACACACCAGCCATTCATTGGTAATGCCGCTTTCGTTTTTGTTTTATTGTTGCCAACCATGCTGCAACAAACTACTTTATACAATGGTGGGTGTGAGGAGCGAGTGAGTGAGGGTATGTATTGATAAACAAGCATAAAAACAAAAGTATATGAATTGTTGCAATTCAACCAGCAGCAGCGTAGCAGCCAGCAACAATAAATAAATATTCATGCGACTGCATAAGTTGCATGCGATTTGACTTTTAATTTGTTGCTGCTGTTATTGTTGCTCTTCTATTCTTTTCACACAAACACACATGCACACAAGCACGCACGCACGCACGCACGCACGCTCGCACGCACAAATCATGGCAGATTCATTTTACGCAAATACACAATAAATATAAAATATTCCCCAGTTTTTTATGGAATGCGTATCTGTGTGATAAAATCTACATACAACAACAATGTCGAAGAGATTGCAGATATGAGAGCATGCATGTACATGTGAGTTTGCAACTGTTAGCTATTATTCAAAGGAGCAATTTTTAATATTTATATTTTTATTTATTTTTTTAAAACTTACCATACAAAAAAATGTAGTAGGTATTTAAATATTTTGAATTTTTTTTTTTTAATGAAATTATTGCATTTAATCCATTGACGTAAATCCATCAAAAATCAGACGCACATGCACGCACACACACATTTACACGTTCGTACAATCAGAATCTCACCAATACACACATAAATTACTACGAGTATGTATTATGATATGTGGTTGAGCCAATGAACAAACAGAGCATTGAATGGAATACGAAAAAAAAATATATATATACTATATATAAATAAATATATATTCAAAAATCCCGATTTCAATTATATTTTCGTTTAGTTTTAATTAAAAAATCCTTGTGTAAATAAATAGGATCAAACAGATAAACAAACAAACAAATGCAGTGATCAACTCACACATACTACATCAACACTTATGCACTTACCATAGTATGTGTACCTATCACATACATACATATATATTTACATTAATTTAAATATGTACATATGTATGCTTATATTGTTTATATATGTAATATAAAACGAAAATGAAAATGAAAAAGCAATTTTTAATTAAATCACGAAATCGATTAAACATTTTTTCCTTTCTTTGTTTTAAAATTTAAAAATATTTTTTACTTCCATATGCAAGCATTTATAATAAAAGCATAAATATATAAATAATAATAACACAAACACCAACAGCAACTCATTCGTTCCTTTAATGGCACAAGAGCCCATGGAGGGCCTAGGCCGAGCTTTCATCCACATCCACTCATGTTGTGCGTGTTATATTTGTACATGCATGGAAGGAATCTAAAGTTTTAATGCCGAATCCGAACGGCGAAGTGAAAAGGCAATTCATAGGCAATTGTTACTATTGTTGGTTAGCCATTGCCATTGTCAAGAGGTGGTACCATGTAGAACATTCTTTTTTTTTTATATACTTTTACATATTTCCTGTGCCGAGATTTGAACGCCGGTCAATGTGGTCAGCAGCCTAGCGCATTATCAACCACGCCACGGCGACCACTACTCCAACACCAACTCAACCGGAGCAAAAAAAAAGTGAAGAGGTGAAAAACACTACAAAAAATGAGACAATCACGCTTCTCTTCTACAACGAATTACATACAGCACATAATAATATGTATAATAATAATATTAACTATTTACTATAATATCTTTTAATTAAATTAAAAAATTTCATCACCATAGTTTTTTTTCTCTTATTTTTAATGGTGTTTTTTAACATTTTGCGAAATTGTTTGAGTTGAGAAATTTTTAATAATTTTATGTGATTTTCATTTTGTAGTATCGCTTAATGTAAGCATACATATTTACATACTTATGATACGTACTAACAAATACCGGTAAAACTTGTATACGTCACATTCAAAATGTGTGTACGTCAAAAGAAAATAAGTTTGAAAATATGTATTGTAAAAAATTTCTTATATGGATAGAGAGTTGAATGATTTTTCAGAATTTTCTGAGTCGATAGGCTCCTCAGAAGAAGATCCGTCCGCTATATACAACCCGAATGCTAATTTCGTATTGTAAAAACTAGTGATTCCTAGTATGCGTTTTCAAAATTCAGGCAGACTCTGGTTTGAACCGTTCCAACATTCCTGTACAATATAATATTTTAACTGAGAAATTTTACTATACCCAGCAGAAGGATGGCGGTGTATTTTTTTTTTTTTAGATATTTAAAGTTACCCTGTAGGCTTTTCCTAGAAAAAGGTGTAGAGCTTTATTTGGCCCGATTTCGCGGGGAAATTATATCGCCATAACTGATTATTGAACTGTTGCTTTTTCTTTTATATTGTTAATTGTGTTTCGATTATAAATTTGTTCAATATGTTGTAGTGAACAATATTTGGCGTTTCTATAAATTCTGTAATAGTATTACTTAGTTTGGATGAGTGGCTGATATTTGTCTCTTAGTGTGCTACATTTGGAGCATTTGAATAGTACGTGGTCAGTTGTTTCTATTGATTTACAGGCTTCACAACTGTTATTGTTCACTATGTTCATTCTATTTAGTGTTTCATTGCAGAAGCCGTGTCCAACCAGGATTCTATTTATTTTTTTGATGTTCGTGGATAATTTTCTATTGTCATATTTGTTATAAATTTGTATTTACAAGTCGATGGAACCAAACCGGATGTAGGGAACTATTTCTAGGGGAGGCGTATTTTGAGCAATAAAGTCTTTCGTTTACATGATTAGCTACTGTAATTTCATCCAAGTCAAGGTCATACGCAAACTCGTACAGGCAGCAGTGAAACATTTCAGTCGTGACTCAATAAAATGTGAGTCCATGATGTATTCATTTTAAGCGACAGTAAACCGATTTTAAAATCTTCAACGAGTTATCATATTTTTAACCAAACACAAATTTGCTGTTTATCGTCGAGATAATTAGTAAAGAAAAAAAGTAGATAATCTCAATGTAACTCTTGACTGGGTTCCAGGATATAGCGATATACTGTGCATGGTGTAGTGTATCCACTTCCATTCATTTACAAATATAAAACGAACGATATGAGTGGATGCGAAAAGCTCGGCCTAGGCTGTTGTGCCATTAAAAGAAAAGTGTATCCACCAGATCACTAACGCCACCCCCATCAAGTGGCTGACCGTAGCGGTGCATTGTAAGGTACTTTGACTCATTGCCCTAAATACTAAACATATGAATATTGGGCACCGCATTACATAACAATGCAATGCACCACTATACTTATGTGTATATGTCCAGTAAGAATCAAAGTATCCAAAATCACTCGATATTAGGCCAATCCCACTTCATGAATATCTAAAGTAGAGAAAGGAAATATACTGATCTAAGTATAAGAGATATGTATATGAATTTATGTATGTATAAGATTTTAATTATAAATAAGTGATAAATTTTAATAAAGAACAGAGATAACTAACGACATAACTCGGCATTAGCCTAAACTTTTTATTTATCCAACAAAGTAAGTTCGCCATTATCCATGCGCGCTTTGTAAGCAAATTTTTTTACTCACGCTTTCTTTTCTCCTCCTTACCCATAACAAACCTTTACAATGGAAACGACAAAGCTGATGAATATACCAACAATACCGTCTTTAAATTAATAAATTTCCGGGAATATCACAGGCAGCTTGCAAGCATAGCCTTCAAACGGCCTTCCCGAACTAGGCTAAAGTGAGTTGGCTGACCAAGGTGGAACGCAGTTGGTCAGGCCAGGTAGCACTCCCAAAAGACTTTTGTAGGAATACCTAAAACGAATATACTTTTGTTGGAAAAATACTGAAGGACAATACTTTCTACATAACTTATCTGATTATTAGTTGACGTATTTGACCTACGAGAAATATATCAGAAACTCTAGGCTAAGTATCCGTACCTTTGTAGAAGCGAATATACGAGATAGAACCAAATACCTGATATGAGTTCTGAGCTAGCTGTATTTAAGTCTGACAAAATATGGATTTTACGTCAAATTATGATAATAATTTGTTAGCTAAATCTATGTTTTAAAACAACGACAGAAACGTAGAAAAAAGCAAATAAATTTGCAATTGCATTTCGTATCTATATACAAAATCTTGGCGATTTCCGATACCATGTGACCCCTTTGAGATGCAATTTGTAATATTCATTCTCTCACAAACCAAGTTCTCATCAACTTCCTACAGAAACTACTAATTTCATGGTTTTAAGATGTGGGATTCACATGTGGACACACCTACATACTGGAAGATCGAGTATCTTGCCGACGGATGAAGGGTTAGGTTAATGCAACTCAGCTGTAGGTCTATCACTATTAACAGTAATTTCATATTTTCAGTAAATTAAATGTCTTCAACTACTCAAAAAGCCTATACAAGAGGCTATGGAGTATATTCTGCCACCTTATAACTAGAACTCGTATTTGAAATGAATTAAGGAATATAGTATTTTTAAAAGTATTAAGCAATTGGGATTTAAACGATAATGATAAAAAAAAATCATATAGATGAGATAAGATGTGATGGGATTCATAAGGTCTTTGACCATCACGAGTTTGAAGTTCTAAATAAACTCTGGGTTTGCCAACTGCATTAAAATTTAGTTAATTACTTCGGGAGTACGATCTAAATAGTCAAAGAATTTTCAAATAACACAGTATCTAGTTTTCTGTGAATGCAGCAGGCTTTGAACAATCTATAGATACTTAGTATTTAAAGCTTGGCTTTAGGGTGGTACATATTTGCAGTCAGGTACATGTTACTAGAGTTTGAGGACTAACAAGTGTCTTGTTAGCACATGAGTATGTCATAGAATGAACACCGAAAATAAAAGTTGGGAAGAAGTTGACTGTGGGCATCTGAAAACTTCGTAGAAGGTGAACTATGTACTTTAAAGAGATATATTATTAAGATTTAATATCATTCAGTAGCCTCTATTAACACATAGCGAGATGCAGTCTACGTATTAGCATTAAAAAAATGAACAAAATTGAAAATTTGTTTTTTTTAATGCGAATGAAAACATTTAAATTCAATAGCATGTCATCATTTCTGTGTCCACCGCCACCGCCACCGCCATCTCTATCACCACCCTCCCTCCATTCTCCCATTACAATTTGCAACAGGAGCAATTTTACAACTCCAAAGCTATTATGCTCCCATCAACGCCATCACCAACACCATCGCCAATGTCAAATACCAACCAACTCCAGCAGCCAGCAATTTCTCCAACATCAAACTTCACCAACAACACTACCGACAACACCACCTCTACACCACTACTGCCACCACTACACACTTGAATGCAGCACCAACCAATTCATCACTCCACAACAACCACTTGAATGCAATTATTTTGTCATCGTACGTTTCCTAATTGAATATTCTATGCCGTATGCGAAGGGTACGCATCCGGTTTGCAACGAATATGTCACATTCCAAAGTATCGGCAGAGCCCACCACCACCACCACCACTACCACATCGAAATAGACATACTCTTGCACACACACATTATTTACACATACTTACGCACTGAAAGAAGGCAGGAGAAGAAAAAGTTAGGAGTTGAATTGAAAAGGCATGCATGCAAGCGAACACAAACAAACAAACAAACAAACGGATAGACAGACAGTCAAAGAGACAAACCGGGATACCGAAAGACACACACATGAACATCAGCTCACGCATATAAAGTAGTTATTGCACACACTCTCACACACACACACACATACATTTGCTTGAAACAGACATTCCATATGACAATAGATCATCAAATTCGTTACGTTACATTTCGTTTAACTCCACAGACATGGATGGCATCTCCTTTGCTTGCTTGTTCGATTGTTTGTGGTAGTCAGCGTCATCGTCATCATCATCGTTGCTGTCGCTGTCTGCTTTGGACATTGGACTGGCCTCAATTGAGCTGAACTGGACACTGTGGCAGCGGCATCTCTAATGCAAGCAACCTTATCTACGAGCTGTCCTCGTGTCTCAGCCACAATTGAATTGGTATAGTTCGCTTTCTTTCTTTCTACCCGTTTCTCTTCTTTTTTTTTTGCCATTTGTATTTGGAATTCCATTTCTTCTTTTTTAATGCGTTGCCGTTGCCGTTACCGTTGCCATTCCGTGACATTTTATACGTTTTCCACAATCAAATTCGTCGGAAAGTGATTGTGCTGACCATTATTGTTGTTTTTATTGTTGCTGGCAAGTGAAGTCAAAGGCAAATTCCACGCATTCGGATATTTGTGAAGTTCCTTCGTTCGTACGCTTATTTGATTTCTCCTTTCCATTGTATGCATGTGTGGGTACGTGCATATGTTTGTGTGTGTTATATCGACTAACATAATACACACACAGTTCAAAGATCGCATTGGTCTTACTTGGTTTATGAAGGACATACACGCACACGCGCACACACACACACACATATATATACGGGTATTCGTATGTACACATGTGCGTGTGTATGTGTGAATTAACATAGCTTGTATATGCACTAAACCTAAGATGTCACAGTCAAATGGTTGGCCAATGATATGTGCCAACAACATCACCGTTTGCATACGTTGTGTATTGAGGAAATTTACGTAGCAGCTACAGTGGTCGAGGTCTTTCATGGCTTATTTTTTGCTGAGGTCTTCGAAGTAGTGGGTATTAACTTTTTGGGCATACAAACATACATACATTGCTCAGATTAACATTTACAAGCTTGAAAAGCAATAACAACAATACCTACATAATTTGCAAAGTTCAAGGGATCTGAGTTTTTCCTTTCTTTGATGCCACAATAGCCCGAGAAGGGTCTAAGCTGAGCTTTTCGCATTCATTCAATTTGTGTGAGTTTTATTTGTGCACGAATGTATGCCGAATTTCCGCAAAATCAAAGGCCATTTTTACTCTGGGAGGTTCGCAAGAGGTGGTTTCATTTGTATCCAGTTATTAGAAAATATTTCACGTAGAATTCTTGACCACCTATCCGATAATTTGGTAACTTGCATGGTAAGGTTAAAAGAATCACTTCCAAGCAAAATGGAATAGTCTGATGAACATTGAGCGAGAGATTAGTGGTGGGAAATTGTCGGAGCAGTAAGGGATCATTGTAACCGGGGCACAGTAAATTTATTCCTAAGGAACTTGAAATATAAACTGTAATCCTATCAATAAAAAGAGGATTATTTAGGACACTTATCCCCGAAACGGAGCTTACTTCAAGCTTCAAAAGTTCCATCATTGATGAACATTTTTGGACTGTTGAAAAAGTATTTACCACGGGTGAGTGTCGACGAATGATTCTTTTTCTTGCAACTACTATTCTTACCTGGATGTACTCTCAAAGTAGTAGATCCAAATTTTTACTTGAATAAGTATATTTCGGAGAATATTTTTGTTGGGAATCCTTCTGAAGTGAGAGTTTCAGCCAGCTCATTAGCCTTCTAGTTGTCGAAAGATCTTGTGATCAGAAAACCCTGCACAGAAGCATTTAAAGCTTATACACTAGAGTTAGTCACGACTACTTATAAAACTATTTTTGTGTTTTAAGATGTCTATCATCTTGGAACTTAGGAGCTCTTTTTCTGACAAATAACAGTAATTGTGACTTACTTCTCGTTAACCAAGATAACGTAGCTATATCGCAATCAGTCAAGAAGAGAGCATCAAAGAAGCGTCAATGGCCCATTAGTACGGAACGAGTTTGGCACACTATCAAACTCCAAAAGAACAGCTAGGCATGTTATAATCCAGAGATTCTTGTGGCTGATTTGTTTCAATATAGAAAAGTTCCCCATATTAGTTTAACACAGTAGATTTCCCTATAATCTACATATGTTGACTATTGATTATTTTTAATGAAAACTCAAGATTCTAAAAATACTAGCGCACAAGCATCTATTAAATAAATATCTGATGCATTTATCGATTTTCTCGTCCCATTGTCTATGGACATTGTACGGAGTATGTACATGTACACTTAAGCAATAATGTCCGACACTGACAGTTGACATTTCGGTTATATTTCACTCATTGTGACATTTGTACAACATTCACACACAGATACACACACAGGCAATGACACAAATACAAACACATTGTATTATTCATTCAGGTCAATAGGAAATTTTCACAATGGTTTTGGTATGCTAACAAAAATTTTTGTCAAACGATGAACTTTGACAGTTATGTTTAGAAGAAATTCAAGGATAGAATGCGATTTTGGGCTTTCGAAACTAATTTCTATGTATTATGTTTTTTGGCAGAAATAAATCTCTTTCCATAGAAAATAATAATTTTCAGCTACTTGCAGGAATTTTGAATAGTGTTGACTTCAAATGACTCCGACAAATATCATTGTTTCAGAAGCAATCGGGTTTGGAATAATTTGGTTCGGACAATTCCGGTTTGAAGAGATACATTAGAGATTTGATTGAAATCGATTTCGATGAATATAGCCATAAAAGAAATCTGATGCCAGAGATAACACCCGACCAGAATCCGTTTCGAAATGAATCGTTTTTGGGCAGTAATTTTAATTTATTATTTATTTCAGCAGAAAACTAATCTTTTCAGGTTTCAAAAGCATTTTTTGTCTTTTTTTTTTTTTTGATAGTTAACCTATTTTTATGCTAATCGTTTTTAAAAAAAATCGATTCGATAGATACGGTATCAAGAAAAGTTTGTTTTGAATATGAATTTATTTTGATTCTTATCGATTTCGATAATATTCAGGCTTCCAAAACTGATTGCCTTAATTATGCCGTTAGAAATTTCGACAGAGTTCGAATTCGAATATCATGAAAACTGATTCCAACAGACGACCGTTCCAGCGGATAAATATAGGCTGACAGAGATCAATTTTAGTAGAAATAGGTAACAGGTACCTGTCAGACAACAAGACAACAAGACAACAAGAATTTAGTTTGACAGGATTTTCAATATAATAACTAGATTTGGGTAGAAATTTAATTTTTTTGTAATCGGTTTTCGATAGAAATCGCTTCGATAGGAATCGTTTTCGGGAATAGTTTGGTTTTCAGAAATTTCACTTCATTTCATCCGGATCGATTTCCAAGGATGCATGCCTTAACTTTTTCGAGAGTAATCCGTTCCGATAGTAACCGCGTTTGATATAAGTCGATTTTAACTTATCGGCTTCCACAGATAATGTTGTCGACATATATAGCTTTTTTCAGATATTGATATCAGATTGAACAGATTTCGATAATTATTGGTTCAAAATAAATTTGTTAAGAGGAAAATTTCTACTGGATTCGATTTTGGTATCAATCGATTTGATTTCGTTCAGGCAGTGACAACTGCTTGCAAATCGTTGTCCTACGAAGCTATCGAAATTTACTTTTTGCTCTTCAAAGTAGAACACCTAATCATTTTTAAGTACCAACATGAAGCTACTACATTTCCCAGACACTTGATGACATCATTAATGTTGTATGTAAAATGTTCCTAATGGGATGTTAATAAACATTGTCACATAGACAATAACCGTATATAGTCGCGAGCGATAGGCATTTGTCAACGATGAGGTAAATGTGTATGAGTGTGTATGAGTGTGTGTGTGTGTGTGTGTGTGTGTGCGTGATAGTAGGTGTGCAATGGCGGCATTCCCTTACACACAACACGAACGAATATCAGCAAAACCAGAGGGAAATTTAAAAGCCTTACTACATACGTACATGCATTGAGGATAAATTATCTTTTACATTTCCGCACAGCATTTTCAGCTTTCAGGTTTGTGTGTTTTCATTTTCCCTTTTCTTTTCATTTTATTTCTATTTTTTGGCGTGGGGAGGGGCCGTTTCCAAGTTTTTGAACTGACAGCGTGAAAAGAGAGGTAATCATTCAAGAAAGTTCTTTAAAGGATATATGTATGTGTGTGAATGTGTTTTTGTTAGTGGACGAAAAGGACTTTCGTACTGGACTGTATATTCTTTCAGTGTGATTTGAGATTATAACCAGTGTAGGTATGTATGCATATGTGTGTATGTGTATTCATCTGTTTTTGTTTGAAAAGTAAAATATCAACGTTGTTTAAGTTGATGTTGTTATTGTTGTTGGTATTAAAGACACACACACAATGCCCCAATCATAGTCTCAATAAATGAAATTCCGTAAAATATCTTTACTACGATAACTGACAAAAAGTGCGGATTTCGCAATCATTTTTGGTCAAGGGTTCCTTTTTTTTTGTTTTTGTGCTCTGTTCCGTACCGAGTTTCCGTTTCCGCTTTACCAGACGTGATTGAAGATAATTGAAAAAAAACTTTATGCACATAAGTAGAAATTAGAATTCCAGATTTTGCTTTAATATGAATGAAATTGCGGCATGTGTAACAAAAATCTTAAGTTTTTAGCCTTGGAAATTTGAGTTGCTTTATGGTAAGTGGAGTTTTAAGTTTATGGACTTTCAAACATACTCGTACATAATCTGGCATTTGAAATCATTCTATCGGCACTTATGAAATTGATTTAATTGCGCACGATAGAAATAGTTTGGAAATCGAAAATGGAATTAGAGGGAAGTTTAAAAACATTTTCGATTTGTAAAATTATTACGTACGTAGGTTTCGAACAGACCATGGAGGGAAAGGAAGAAGAAAAATATTCTGAGAAATTTTTTTTATGAAATTTCTTACTAGCTAAAGATAAATTATTATTTTTAACCTCTCGCCAATATACCCTGATCAGACTAAGCACTGCAGAGCATATGAGATGCTGTTGCTATCTATGGTGACCATCAGTTAATTGGCTTCCAACGTCAAACAACGATACTTAAAAAACGTAGAGGAAGAGAATGATCAGCTACAGGCCCCATATTTTTATGAACCAAAATTGGTTATAATTTAGCTGAAGCGAAACGGTTTATTCGGGTGGAATCCCTTCCATTCTCCCTTACTGCACTTCTGCTCCTAAGTCCTACGAAGTGATTGACAAAAAAAAAAAAATTACCAACTAACAAAACTATGCTGTATCCAAGTAACACATTGAGTACCTTTGTACGAGGTTTGGGAATACTATCCTCTGCCTCTTTTCCGATAAACTAGCCAGCTATTATGATCATTGCTAATTAAATATTTTTTATCCCTTCCTCAACCTCTGAGGCAGATGTGGACATCGCTTATGGACATTGAGCTACCTCATGAATCTTTTATTTAATACCTGATTTTTTAATCTCATGAGCCCACTAATGGGTTCATTTTCACTAGAAAAACTATCAGAACTTGTTCGATACTTTTAACAAGCTTTTATAGCAGTTAATACAGCTCCACTTACTGACAAATGATAGCTCACGTTTCAAGCTATCGAACTGAACAAGAATACATCAGCTCTTATTCCGGTTAGGAACTAAAAAATAGAAGTCAAAGTAGTAGTCTATAAATGCTCCCTAAAAACAGGTTTTTGGGCTATTTGTTTAAAAATGGATGGGTGAATGTGGAATAGGCTGAAAACAGAAAACATTGTTTGAAAAACAATATCGTGACTGAAATTCCACTTGCGACAATGATAAAATGCGGTCAGTGGCGGCATATCTGTGGTCTACATTACTCACATTACTCTATTGAAATTATAACTTAGAGAATTTCAAAATATGGTTTACGCAAATTTAACGCGACAAATATTATATTTTTATCATTTTCAATAGAGCTACTTCCTAGTGCAATGCTGTTGCTTAAGAAGAGGAAACAAAATAAGTTTGCTCGCATTTAAATTCTGCATTGTGTCAACTTTTAAAATCTTTAGTTTGTTTTGAATATTCATTTGTGTTAAGATACTTGCATTTTTCTAACTATTCTAATGTTGTTGAAGACTTCTTATATATTATATTACCTATATAGTACAAACATTCATTCTTTGCTGAAATGATCAATGGGGAAATTCTCCCCCATTCTTTATTATTAGCTTCGTTTTATTCGCCGCTCGCTCCTTGTTATGTATAACTAGCAGCGATAACTGTTTGGGAAACAAAAACATAAGCTGGAGATATCGCGTATATTTATTGTTTGCAAGTGGTTAATCATTCTACGTTTCTATAAAAATCCTACTTTGAACATTCAATAATAAAAGCAGATCGGCAGTTTTGCAAAAACAAACAAAGAAGATGTGTAAAAAAATGTCTGCCTTAGAAAAAAAAAGTGAGTTACAAATATGGTACAATTAAAAATGATTTTTGACGCGTAAAAAAGAAGAGTAATGCTTGTGCTCATTAGCTGGAAAATCACCTCCAGCTCACTTCCAGTTGTGAATGATAGCACAACGAAAAAGAGAGTTAGCAACTTGATCGTTTTATTCACACATGGTAAATGAGTTGACGAATAAAATAAAGCAAGTTTTTAATTTTTATCAATTTGTAAAGCTCGTTTAAAGAGAAAACTTAGCTGCGGAATATAGTTCTGTGTTGTTATTTTAGTAGAAATTGGTTCAAACCTTGTAACAGGAGTGAAGAGAGGTGATGCTAGTAGAGAGAGTCAAGGGAACCCTTACATTTAACTATTGTATACTTTTAGGATATGCACAAATATTGAGTTCGCCCCATTGACAATTAATTTCCAATATATGCCTGGCAACTGAAGTTTTTCTTCTGATTTAATATTGATGATATGTTAAAAGCTTACATTAAAAAGTACTTAACTATTACAATAACTCAATGGTCAAAAATATGTAAGTATGTATGTGTGAATGAAAATGGACTGCATAAAATCAAAAATGTATTATTGTAATGAAATGCTAAAATTCATACCTGTCTGCTGCCACAAATGAATTCGTTCCCTTACAAGTACCCTCCACGAACATATCTATGCACCTACTTACAACTGAAACAATTCACGTTGTTTGTGGAGGGTTGAGATATGTATACGCCCCTAGTCTATATACATACATGCATACATACACATTCTCTCAACAGATTGCATTGTAATTTATCTAAGTTTAAATATTACATGACATTTCATATTACGCATACATATTTTGACATTTTGTCTAAAAATTACATGTATGCATGAACTATAGAACTATGGTACATCGAGTGCATTTATGAATATATGAACATGTGTTTCTGTGATTGTGTGCGTGTCATATCAAACTGATTTCAGTTTGTAAATGGTCAAAGTGCAACAAAACCTTTTTCAATATTTGTGGAAAATTTGACAAAATTTTGATGCGGGTTCACGTAATTTTGAAAACTTTAACATGACAAAAGTTGACAATGACAGTAGCAGACGCAGTAAAGACAGCAACAGCAGCAGCAGCAGCAATTGTATGCAATGCTGCATTTCATACTACAAAATACATGTGGAGATATCTATCTACATACTTACTCGTACATACGATATACGAGTATGTATGTATGTAAGTATATAAAACTCGCCCCAATACCAGCACCAGTCACAATAATAACAACAACAATAACAACAACAACAACAAGACCAACAATGATAACAACAACAATAGCAACAGCAGCAGCAGCAGATAGAGCAATAACAACACCAACAATAAAAGCAACAGAAATTGACTTAATAGCTCATCAATGATTCAAACGGAAATCCGGTATGTCCGAGTACATCCGGTTTACTGAGCAGCGGAAGAGTATTATCGTGTGCAAAAGTGTTTGCATGTGTATTTCTATGAGTGTGTGTGTGTGTGTGTGTGTGTGCCTGTGTGTTAAAGGACATATGTATGCATGCATTCGAGTTGTTGTATGTATGTATTCATACAATAAGTACGTTCAGTGTATATGTAAGAGTACGTACTTATGTATGTATATGTACAATGAAATTTGAATTTTGTTTTGAACAATTATTGTGGTCTTGTTTGACTTTATACATATTTACACATATGTATGAACATACTTACATACATAAGTACATACATCGACTTACAGTAACGAACAACAAAATAGGTTCACTTATCATTTTTCTCAACTGGTCACATTTGCACTGTATTAAGTACTACAAATTTGATTAGGAAAAAATTTTTATATATTTGAATCTCTCCTCTATTGAATTTTCCATGAAATTTACGAAAACCGCGACGCGTCGTGTAGAAAGGTATTCTAAGCGAAAAATGGTGACAGAGCGCATAGAAATTGGAGACATAACCTTTTTGTTGGAAAGACAGTGTCCAGGAAGATCTAACTTCCCTTGGTCTAACTAAGTAATTAACACCAATGCGTGTTTTTGCCGAGTTGATTTGTGAGGCTTGTTGAAGATGAAACTGGTGAAACTGCCTAGATAGATACTATGTAAGTAGTTGTTCTTCTCATACATATTTCATATAAATTTTCGATTCAATTTGAGTTTAGATCACAATATTGAATGTAATTTGAAACACTTTCCTTGATACTTGTGAAATAGAATTTTCAAGTATGATTAAGTACCGACACATTTCAGATTTGTGGAAGATGAGGAGGAATGAAATTGCTTAGGTCTTTTAAATTCTTTAAAATTGCTGTAAGTCAGGAGCAACGATTATAATCGGTGATTATAATCGGTGTCATATTTATTGGAAAGAGGAATGAAGGGACGGAGAGAAGAAGTAAAAAAATGCAGGAAAAATGGATTGAAATAAAGTGAAAAGGAATGAGAGAGGCAGTGAGGGAAAGTGGGGAATAAAGGAGTTTGAAGAGGGGTGGGTGATTGGGGAGAGAGACGAGTGATCTGCCATTATAGCTTCTTTTTTCGTGATGAATATAGAGAATGTTCCTTTTACCATCCCGGAAATGAATCTGGACCCACGAAAGATGTGGATGCTTTTTCTTTGCAGAAGCCACAGAATTGAAACCCGATATACAATTTTTGTAACTCACTTCTTTTTGCGGCGGACAAACTTTGACTTACTTTAGTTTACTTTTAATGGCACAACAGCCCATGGAGGGTCCAGGCCGAGCTTTTCGCATCCACTCATATTGTGCGTGTTATATTTGTATATGAATGGAAATGACCTACAGTTTAACACCGAATCCGAACGGCGAAATGAAAAGCTTTTCATAGGCAATTTTTACTCTTGTAGGTTTGCCATTGCCTGCCAAGAGGTGGTGCCGTGTAGAACAATTATTTTTTGCACTTCTTGATTTTACCTGTGCCGAGATTCGAACCCCGGACACTCTGCGTAAGAGTCCAACGCACTACCACTACGCCACACCGTTGAATGCAAACAAGGGTGTGTAGGTTCGGCAACACCCGAACTTTGCCTTCGGCATTTTTGTTTTAATGTTTTACAGGAAAGTTAATATACGAGTAAATAATGATAGATAAAGCGGTTTTTGCTGAAGATTCCAAATTAGAAACTTGGAAAAATTAAAAATGTTTTTCTTTAAAAATTAGTGAATCTATTTAATTGTCTGCAACTGTATGTATGAAGGAAGGTGGTAAGTGTGTACAGTCAGTATATACATGATAATAGTTATAGCAGTACGATCAACACAAATGTGCAGTAGTAATTCAGTATTGTATGAATGCACTTACGTGTTATTTTGGCTTTTGTCTCATTTATTATGCAAATGTTAAGAACACAGAGCAAACGTACAGAGACTGAGACTTAGAGAGTTAGAGATAGAGAGAGAGAGTTCTACTATGAATGCATATGCAGGTTGCATGTATGCTAGTCTTTGAGTTAGTAAAGGTGTCTGTCTATAAGGTTGTCATTATTGTAACAACAATAACAACATCGACAACATGGTTAAGGAAATGAAGGAGAATAATTTTCAATATTGTTGCTGTTGTTGGTAGTAGTCCCCAAAATGGTACGAATTGTTGTTATTCTTGTTGATGCTGTTTTTTGTACACATATGGTAGAAAAGATAATCTAATGTTTAATGCGGACAAAAGTTTATTGCATAAGAGCGTAAGGTAAATCAATTGAATAAAAATTCTATCATGTCAATGACCGCCATACCAACAATGTATGGGGGCATACTTATGCTCGCATATGTGTAGTATACTGCATAGTAAAAACTAAGCAATCAAAATAATATGTATAATTCTACATACTACATACAATGGTATTTACATACGACTATCCATTGTTAAAATTGATTTGATTAATTCTTTCATCAATATTACAATCTTACATCAGCATGCGGTACCTCTTCATACAATTGTTAAATCAAGAATTTGAATAAGCAAAATTGTGTATTACAAGAGAAATAATGGGGAAGAAATAGAATTGTTATTAGTAGGGAGTGATGGCTTTTATACTTTAATTCTCATTGTTCTCATTGTTCCACTTTAGCGAAGAAATTTCATCTGCTAGCACATTAATTGTGATGACATGCCAATACAAAGTTAATACTGGAAAAATTGCATATCCAAGGTTAGCAAATTCATAAGTACCCTTTTCCAGCAACAATTTCTTAACATCATCGTCTGTGAATAAAGGAATTTTACAAGAATTTTATTTATGTTAAGAAAGAATAACAAAATCTGATTACAAATTGTTATGAATTATAAGAAAAAAGGAACAAGCTGAAAGCAGTAGCATATCATGAATCATTCAGCAAAATAAAATAAATAAAACCATATCAAAAACAGCAAAAGCAACAGCAATAAGAAGAACAACAACATTTATTTAAAAATAAAAGATAGAAAAAACTAAATAAAATTATTTGCCAACTCACCCAAACTACTGAATGATGCATTCAAACGCAAACTTTTCTTTTACTTACGTATGTACTTATGTATGTAAACACACAAACATAAAAGTAGTTCAAGAGAGAGAAAGAAAACGGGGGGAGGTGGGAAGGAAGAGAGAAACAGAGAGAGAGGGAGAAAGAGAGCGTAAGAATAAAATCTCGTCTTCCAAGTCAAATGCTTAAGAGCAATGCAAGAGGTCCTTAGACTCACTTTAGTTTGAAAATGATGCGCGGCGCGCGTATAGATGAAAGAAAAGTGTATATGTGTGTATGTATGTATGTAATCATACCATATACATAAGTAGGTATGTATGTATATGGTAGAGAGTATATGAGTGTGTAATGAAAAAACGTTCTTAGCTGAAAATTAACTTATAAAAAATTATGTGAAAAAAATCCCAGCACGTCAGCTGGCTTGATACGCAGACAGAATTCATTACAACGCGAAAACTGACAAATATCCCACCAGCCAAACAAACAGTCAAGCAAGCAGGCAGGCAACAAGGCAAGCAGGCAGGCAACTAAACTAACCAACCAACCAACAATATCAAGGAAAGGAAACTGAAAGGAGATGGCAGCGTATATAAAAACCAATTCAAAATGCTAGCAATTCAACATGAATTCACTTATTATTCCAATTTGTTGTACTATTCATGCTGAATTTAGTTGTTAGTGTTGCTACATATTAACATACATATGTATGTACATACAAACGGGACAGACAGTTTTATAGATAAGTATTAGTATGTGTGTGTTTTTGTGTAGATGCTTTTGTGTTGCTGATACTACTTGCAATATTTTCCTATTAGTTCGCAATTCATACGCTTGCTGAATAGACATAGACACACACACGAGCGCATACACCCATGCAAACACATAAGTTACGCTTTCAGTATCACCTAGCTCTAGATTTCTTTTCATACAAATTGTAAAAGCGAGAGAGTGAAAGAGTGAAAATGCAAACGAAGGGGGAGAAAGGGAAAGAGAGTGTTAGAATTCCACTTCTCTCAGTTGCTAAGAATGCCTTAAATTCTCATCAAAATCCTCGTAAGTATTTGCACGCTTGTAATCTCATTCTGCGCTTACCTACAACATCCCTACACGAGCACAGACACAATTTCTCACTCTCTCCTTCTTCGTTTTCTACTTCTCGAGTACGCTGATGGTGAAAGTGTCATTGCACGTCGCTTTCATTGGGGTTTTCTAATGATAGAACGTGTTTTTGACATTAAATTTTGGTGTTTAAAATCACACATCGCACACACACACACACACATTCAGAAATGAACACGTGTCTTACATACTTACATGAAATGAATGAAGCTTGAATGAATGGAATAGAATGGAAGGGAATGAAATGAAGCCATGAATCGCGCTTGTGTTTTCTCTTTGCTTATATATATTTCAGTGTACATGTGTGTGTGTGTGCAAGTGCGTGTGTATGTGATTGGTAAGGATATTCACCACTTGCCTCCGAGTGTGTATCTGTTGATTCGTTTACTTTTATATGAAAAGTTTTCAAGGTCTTTAACTAAATTAGTATATACGTATACATATCCATAAGCTGGAATGATGATATTGAAAGCCCTTGATGTAAAAAAGTATTATGGTATTGTTCGCGATGAATGATGATGTTATAATATCACATCATCATTCGTACATTTAATGCAAATTTTTTTTTACTAGTTATTCACACATGTACACGAAGTGGGATTCGGATACCTCTCACAATTCTAGAAACTTTATGATTTAATCTGCTAGCTACTAGCGGATCCAAGACTGGTGTGATTTCGGGGATAATACAAGGCTTCTTTTTTCAGACTCAAAAATCAACGCAGTCAACGCATTTCCAATTAACTATTTTTTCTACATGGCACCAATTCGCTTACCTACACAAAAGTTCGCTTACCAATACGACTAAATCGCAGACATGTTTCGCTTATACGAAATATTTGTATGACATATTTCGCTTAGAATTACAAATAAATCAGTGGCACGTTCCATAAACAGCTGGCATATTTCACATATAAAATCGTTGGATTATGCCACTTATTTGCGAAAAATCATGTGAAAATTTCACCTATACGAAAAATTTTTGATATCCTTACAATATATCAGTAATTGTGTCATTTATCTCGTGGAAAAACATGCATTAAAAAAATTTTATATCAGATAATTTTTAAAAAATTTTTGGAATTAATGAAAATTTTTGCAATTATCGAATAATTTGACCGATTTTCGGAAGAAGGCTATAGGGATTCGCTGCAATCAGTAACCTCTGTGTGAACGAATTCTGTTTTCACTGTCGCCAGATAAATTCTCAAAAAATATATTAAAACTAAAACAAAAATTACAAAAATAAATTAAATAAATAAAAGGGGAATGACCCGCGGGATATGCACATTTAAAATGCTATTATATTATTTTACATAAAATAAATTTAAATATTTGATTTTAGAATTCTATCAATTCTATCAAAAGAGTACATATGCATTCTGCCCCGTAGGAGAACACCAATGTTGCTGGCATGTCTACTCGTACTCCCCAAAGAACCTAACTTATGCGGCAGCTTCTCGGGTATGTTCAAGCAACTACAACTAGAAAAATGCAATAGCATGAAAAACAACAACAACAACAACAACAACAATTGCAAAGCGAACGAATGAATGCATGCATTTTTGCATTTGAAACCTATTATAAAATCCCACAAGCGGATGTAACAATTTCACAAAGTACAAAAATCACAAATTCATATAATTGTGTGCGGCAATAAAATGTGATTTTCGCTTTTCTATTGTAACTGCAGAGCAATGCAAAACTGAGCAAGTGTAGGGAGTAGTGTAAAGCAGAGTAAAGTAGTGAAGAGCATAGCAGTGAGTAGTGTATATCAGAAGCACAGTTGCCAGAGTAAAACACATCGTACAGCTATATTGCTCCTGGGGTTGCCAGAAGTAAATTGGGCTTCACCTTGAAAAAAAAAAAACGAAATTTTTCAGGTTTCGCCTGGTCAAAAGATTTCAGTATTTCATTTTGTTCCAGACATCTGTTCTGTTCTGTTCGTTGACGGAACAGCTGATCGCGGGCTGATTGCCCGCTGACTTTAAACTTTAATGACAGAGCTAATGAATGATTTCGTGGCCGATGAATGACTTCTCATCAACGTCTGAGACTTAAACTGATACATTTTTAATTTGTTTAATGCAGTTACTAAAACTTATCAGTAAAAATTAGATCTGGAGAAATATCTGAAAGTCGGGACTCTGTACACGGGACTTAAAATTTGACCAATCCAAATTCATCCCGACCATCTGGCAACCCTTATTGCCACTACACACGAGTGCTGCAATTCTGATATGTACTGCTACTACTACGTACTGCTATGAATGTAGATGCCGCTGCTGCCTGCCTGTCATGGTGTTTGGGGTTGACATTTCGCACGACAAAATGACACTTGACGGCGTGACAGGGACGCAATAAAGTGGTGCTCAGGCAGCATTCCCATGGGCGCAAAAGATGACACAAGGGAGAAAATAATAACAACAACAACAACAACAACAATAAAAACATTAGCAACAAATACTTGTAGTATAATATGTAGTATGTAACAGGAGTAGTAGTAGCAGTAGTAGTAGTAGTAGCAGTACGAGTGTAGGGGTATTAGTGTGTGTTAAAGTCCCACAGCGGAAGTGAATGAAAACGCGTGCAATACAACAACAACACCAGCAACTACAGCCCTACAAGTGGATCAAAAATGGTCAATGATGAAATAGCAGGGAGCCGCTACTGTCCTGCTCGTGTGCTGTGAGTGCCTGCCGAAGTGGGCAAACCCAAGCGGGAGATGCAAAGTTTGCAATCCGATTTTCTAGTTGCAACTGCGACTGCTGCTGAGTTGCTGTTGCTATTGCTACTGGTATGTAATGTTAGTATTGCTGCTAGCTGGTGTTGCTGCTTTTATGCTGAACGTGTTTCTGCATTTAATTTGATTTTTGTACGCGATTTTGTTACACTTTTAGATGCGCCGCCATTGCCGCTCCGCTCCTTTTTTGAAATGTAAATTTAAATTATCATTTTTTTTTTTTTTGCATATTTTACGTGATTTTGTTTTTCTTCTGTTCCATTTGAATTTTAAATCAAATATTTTTAAAATTTGCTTTTAGCTCTTGTGGTAAAACCCTATTATGTATTTAATTTGGGAAAAATTTATTATTATCTTGAAAAATAAAAATAAACAAAAAAATAAAAAATCCCCAAAATTTAAAAGTAATATAAATAAAAAACAACGTATTTTTCAATTATGTCAAATATTTAACGCAAAACTAATTCGCCCCCCCCCCCCCCCCCCCCGCCCCCTCCACACACACACAGATACACTATTTTCCCATCTCTCGCACGCTCTCTAATGTTCGGTCAATGCAAGAACCACCGAAAGAGGCTGAATGAGAGAGTGTGAGAAAGCTTGGGCGATTTGTCCATAACATTTAATTAAGCAAATGAAATTTGTTCGCTAAAATTATTGTACGTTAAAATGTTTTAAGAGTAAAATATTGTTATCACCCCCCATCAGCGCAACCAGCCACAGCTACACAACCAGCACCAGCAACTCACACTAACTTTCATTCTTCTTCCTACAATTCAAAACACAAACATTGCAGTGAGTGTGTGCGTGTGTATGTGTGTGTGTGTGTGTGTGTTTGTTTGACTATCCTCCCTCACCAAATCACTATACCCCATTATCTCGCGCGCGCCTTTCGTCGCCAATTTCTTCGCTCGCTTCTCTTTGTTTTCTATTTAAAGTAATGTGCACGTGACCTTCTTCCCAATTTTCATATTATAAGTTCCTTTCCACCAGTCACTTCAGTTCCCCTCACTCCCGCTTCTCGCTTCGCTCTATTACTTCCTGTCCGCCACCGATAGCGTGTCGACTTTTAATTTATTTTTAATAGAAATTTATTCTCCTCTTTCGCTACTTACGCCGGAAAATATTATTTAACTTTGGGCTTTTTACTCCCCAACTTATGTAATATACGAGAATGAGGGTGGCCGTTCGCTCTGTAGAGGACAGTGCTCGCCCTTTTCTCTCTGAACGTTTGCGGTATGAACGTGTGATGCTAGTGTATGGAATGCAACAAGCACGACATTTCTTGCTCTACTTTTCTTTAAGGTCTTTTTTTTTTTTTGTTTTTTTGTTTTGTTTTATAAATACTCGTATCTAACTACATAAATGAGAGTGGTTCCGTTACTTTACGTTTAGGTCTACAAATTAGTTAAAGACACATGTGAATATTTTAACAAAGTTAAAACAGTGGAGTGAAATTTATTTATTTGATGGTGGTTTGAATAATACAAAATAAAGGCTTGAGCACCCTCACCTGCGCAGTGAATTAGAAAACAATAACATATCATCTAACTAAGTCAAAACGATATACAAAAAAAAAAGAAATCCAAAGCTCCAAAACAAATCTTTCTTCAGGCCCTATGATCCTTAAGGGTATAGAAATGTAGATCGAGGTGAATTTGTGAAATGCTGGAAAAACGAATGCTGGAAAACCATCTTTGTAAACGACCCAATCCATAGATCAGTCCAATCTGTTCTTCAACCCTTCCAACAGATGAGAAAAGTTCGGCCTAGACCCTCCATGTGCCATCAATCAAGGAGAAGAAAAGCGCTTCCAAAGTCTCAATTCCTTAAGTATTAAGGTTGTGAATTGAGTATAATATAACCCAATAGCTCGTTGCAGGTCCTGGCCTTAACTCGATACATTGGTTCATAGATATTATCAGTGTAATATTTGTTAACAAATGACTGGGTCCTACAGTTTTAAAACTGAGCGGGAAGAAGAAAATATTCCTTATGCTATTTTTACTGTTGAAGCATCGAATGTGTAATGTGTGAAAGATCCACACTTCCCGAATAATTATCTAAGCTATAATGAAAGAATAAATAAATCACAAAAAGCTTCCATTTCACAGCTTTAATTCTATGTATGTAATGGTTTTTGCAGTAAAATTTTTAAGGATCCACGCCATTTGTCTCATCTCAGCTGTTTTTTGTGCTGAAGTGGAACACTTACTCCCACATTTCTTAAACTTAATCTCACTCAGCGTTAGCGTCGTTTTGTAACCATATTCTTAGTTTGCAAATGGTGGTTTTTTGTCCAGATCCAGTCCGTGAAATTATGAAATAGCACAAAATTCTGAAGACTGGAAATATCAGCATTGTTCACAAGGAAAAATTTATGGAATGTGTTCAGATTAGTCTTGGCGGAAAGGGAGTGAGAGATGTTCCTTCTCATCCGAAGTCTTACAACTTCTTCAGTGTTGCTTTTACTTTACCACATATGTAATATATTCGGGTAAATGGAGGTGAATAGTGCAAACACTAACTCAAAAATGACGTCACAAGGAAGCAGACACCGAGGGCGACCAAAGAACACGTGGAGACGTTCCATTCAACACGAACCATCATCCAAAAACACAACCTGACAAATCGGTAAAACCACTGCACTATGAAAAGCTTTTCACTTCGCCTCTCGGATTCGGCATAAAAAAAACTGTAGGTCCTTTAGATTCATATACAAAAATTGAACACGCACAACATGAATGTGCTTCTATGAATGCAGAGTATTGTGTTGATTGGAAGGAAGATTGATAGGAAGAAGCAGGGAGAATGAGAAAGGGAATGCAATCACTGCACATGGGCTGTTGTGCCGTTAAAGTAAAGAAGAAGAGATTGGTAAAAATACATCATTCTAAATGTTGCGACGAAATTTTTACGCCCAAACTGATTAAATTCGCACCACTGTACACAATTCTCTATTTGCAACTTTCCGGCTTTAGTCACAAATATAGTTAACTGTAATCAATGGACTTTTGCGTGTCCATTAAGCAAGAAGAGGTGGGACCATAGATAGAGAAAGAAATGAAGGTATAGGTAATGGTTGAGACAAAGAGAGTGCAAGAAAGAGAGAAAATGATAGAGTAAGTAATAGTATGTGAGTAGAGCGCGACTGACTGCACAGTAAATAAAAAGCCATTTGCAAAGAAACTAATAGGGTAAGATGCCGAGACCACCACATATACCAACATCAGCACGGAAAAAGCTACAAAGAACCCAAACTCAAGCGTGGCCTGCGCTGGTGCTGGTGCTGGCGCTAGCACATAACAAATAGACCCGCAAATATTCCAAAGTAAAAATTCAATTATGTGACACAAGCGTGGAAATAACTTTATTCACTGTTATTTCGCAAGCTGAACAGACAGAGCGATGCGATAGAAGTTTTAGGGAGAGAGAGAGAGAGATGAAGTGAACAACGACGAAGAAGAAGAAAATTCTTCAGACATGACGGTGAAGTTTGCACGTAGAATATAGTTAAAAGCCTAAAAAGGACAATGTAATTGGAGAGTGTGCAAAATAAGAAGGAAAACATAAAATTAGAGGGTAAGAGAAAGACGAGACTGACTCGTGTAGTAGCTCGTAGAAACTCAAGGAAATTAAATATACGTATTTCATTTAATATATTGTATGTATGTATTTATATGTATTTCTGTATCTACAGGTTGGCCTTGAAGAGCATTGAAATTTTACCATGCCCCTAAAATTATGCTAAGTAAAATATATGCGAATGGAATTTTCCTCCCTCAAGTTTTACAATTTTTCTCATTACATGTCACAAGGGATGGTAGCAAAATAGGCAATTATTTAATTATGCTATGTAAATTAAATAAAAGCGAGAGAAAAAGGAAATAGAAAAAGGAAAGGTTGGAATTAAAATTTAAAGCATTTAGAAAAAACAGCAAATTTATTACAAAAAATAATAAAAACAACCATAAGTGAATAATGGAAATGAATGCATTTTCCGCGTTTAAGCATTTTTGCTTTGCCTCTTTCTGCATTTCTTTAAACTTATACGCCGACCAGTAGCTGGCAGAATCACTAACACGTGAAAGTGTCCTTTGTGTTCGCTGTTGTTGTATACCGTTGCCGCAATCTTATGTAACATACTCAATATGTTTATGCCGAGCAAAAGTTTCCGAAGCAACTTTTATTTGGCTCAGCTTCCTGTATATTTTATTGCTGTGTATGATGATGCTAATGTTGCTGTGAGCTGAAATAGCTTCATACATGTTTTTGAAATTCTTTAGTTGGTTGGAGCAGCTGCAAGGGAGAGGAAAGTGAGCCAGCGAGTAGCTTTGTATCTTTCTCATATTTCTCATATCTCTGCTTTGTCATATCGCCACCACCATCAAACACTCACACGCACACACATAGCCATGTAAAGTGAATCCTTTGTTTCATTTGGTCCTTGGGATATATGCATTGTTTTCTTGAAGACGTTTAGAGAGTTGCAAGCAATCCAAAATACTCCGCTTCCCCTGCCCTGGCGCTCTTTTGCCTGCTATCTCAAAAATACTTTGAAATTTGTGGCAAAATTCTTGTATAACATATTTTTTTGTAGTTGCTGCTGCTGCTGCTCCTGCTGTTGTTGTAGAGAATATACTAACAACAACAGTAAGAAAACATGTTGCCAACACAAAAGCAAACATCAGCAACAATAGTTGTCTTCGAGAGGTCCAAAGGAAGAATGGAACAAAAAAAGAAGACACTGAATAGCAACAACAACAAAAACAATAACAAAAACGAAATACATGTCAACTATATTTGCCGCAGACTAGTTTTTTGTTGCTGTTGCTGTTGCCATTGTGTTTGTTGCGCACAGCAGAACACAATTTATTGTCCTTAAATATTTTTGTGCTATTTTCCAGAAGGATGAGATTTACTGGCGTCTTTACAAGCAACCACCAACACTGACTCCATTGGTTTTTGCTTTTGCCATTTAGATACGACGCGTCACAACTTTAAAATAATTTTCAAGATTTGTTGCATTTTATTTAAAGGAAGATCTTAAGAAAAGGAACTGATCGCTAGACTTGTTTCTCGTTCGATATTTCAGGCAATCTCCCAAACCAATGTTGCTACGTTTTTTTTTTATACATTTTAATGTCTGCCAGTACTGATGCTGGTGAGGTTGATAGACATGATTAGCTGATGAAGAGATGATTGTTAATTGCAGCGATTCTTAAAAGCTCTGTTTCTAATTTGACTGACAGAAAAGTTAGAATATACAAGAAGTTGAAATTAGCAAATTGCTGCTTGCAGCCGTTTATTAATCGGTTTCTGACGATATTAGAAAGCACCGCCGCATATTTCCATCATCTTTGGTTTCATTCCATTCATGTACAAATATAACACGCACAACATGAGTGGATGCGAAAAGCTCGGCCGAGGCCCTCCATGGGCTGTTGTGCCATTAAAAGTAAAAGTAAGTTGGTTTCATTTTGGCTCACTGATTTCTCTTTCTTGATTCGTTTCTTCTTCTAAGTTGCATAGGAGTTCTAATTGTAGGTACATTCCTTCGCGGAATAGAGTCGGAGCTTCTATAACTTCTTGCATTTGTTTCGTTAATTTTTTCATTTCATGATATACTTATAACCAAGTTCCACACTTCATTTCGTCCATACAAGGACTTTCGAATTCGCCAGATGCAAATCCGATGGACTATTCCATCTGGGCCATTTTTGGCAGCAAGGTGAGGACTAAAATATATGCCAGTATGGATGCGCTGATGAAAGCCATTGTACGCCAATTGGCCAAAATACCGCAAGATCATATTCGTGCAGCATGCAACTCGTTTTTTAACCGTTTGATGGCCACAGTCAAGGCAAAAGGTGGCCACATCGAGCTAAAGTGAATGGATTCTAAAATGTTTATTATTTCCACACATTTTTGTAATTTAAATCAATAAAAAAAAAAATTCACACAAAAAAATATGGTCGTTTGAATAAGTGACACTTGAACCGCCTAACCCTGTATATAAAAAAATTTTAAATATCTATCAAAAGGATTGGATTTGTAAGTAATTCGAAAGAATTTCATTCGAGGGAATCCTATACCCAAAACAATGGTTCGGAGGCAGTAACTTTTGTTTGTTCTTTTCCCCGAAGACATATTGATACTTTTTCGTTTGGTTTTCATTCAAAATTTTATGGTATTAAAAGAAGCCCCCTGTAAAAGGGAGAATGAGTAGAAAGTGTGGAATATCACCCAGAAAGTAAAATTTTGTGGAGTCTCCATTTTCTCAGACAGCCGAGTTCGTATGTAACAATATATCGTTATATATGACAGTATCTTTCTTTCATATTGAAGAGTCAAAATCTCTAAAACTGGATGTGTTGGGGAAAAATGGAAAAAAGATTCGGATTTCATGGGCTCAAATCCATATATGTATGTATGTACGTACATAAATATGTCCGTTAACCGATTTTATTCTCTAGCCATAAGTTCGAAATTCGTAGCAAAGTGTTAGTATTTCACTAAAACCAGAAAATTTTTAGTTGTATAGGTTCAACAACGGGAAATTGCCAGATTTCTCTTATTAATGAGGTGGCAAGCGTTAATGACAAAGTATACCGACTACATATTGGTCTGAATTCTTGAATAATAAAACAAAATTCCAACCCAGACTCGGCACCAACCTAGAAAGCAGATAGCAAACAAAATTCCAGTCTGGAGTTTCATTATATGGTCCATTAAAAGCTGGTGATTTTCCAGCTTGTTGGAAAGATTCATTTTTAATTCCACTTCACAAATATGACTCAAAGGCTGATGTTTCAAGTTATCGAGGCATAGATAAATTAAGTGCTATACCTAAATTATTTGAAGCAGTCATCACCGATCAACTCTCCTTTTCTGTTAAATCCCCTATTTCCCTAAATCAGCATTGGTTTTTCAAGGGGAGATCTACTGTAACAAACCTCTTAGAATTTTCGAGTGCTATTATAAAGGGATTTTCTAATGGGTTTCAAACGGACATAATTTACATTGACTTTAGTAAAGCTTTTGACAAAGTAAATCATAATCTTTTACTAATGAAACTAAACCTTACATAATAGGATTAAATCCTATTTATGTAACCGGAAACAAAGAGTTCTTTTCAAGGATACTCTCTCTAGCAAAATGGATGTTTCTTCTGGGGTCCCCCAAGGCAGTCATTTTGGACCAATTCTTTTTTCGCTCTTTATAAATGATCTTCTATCACTTATTCGATACTCTAAAGTTTTGATATTTGCGGATGATGTAAAGCTTTTTTTACCACATTATTCACTTGCGACTCAAGATCTATGACAGAGCGATTTAACTTCACTTTCTGACTGGTGTTCTTTAAATTTGATGACTTTGAACCTGGATAAATGTAAATTTATGATTTTTTCACGGAGGGTGCCATTGGTGGCAAATTATTATATTGGTACTAAATCGCTGGCTAGAGTCTTCAATTGTATTGATCTTGGGGTGACTATGGATATTATATTAACGCATGTTAACGATTATATATAAACGCATGTATAAATAAAGCCAAAGGTGTGTCTTAGGTTTCATTAAGAGATGGTCAAAGGAATTTAACGATCCTTAACGATTACTAAAATGTTATATATTTCACTTGTCCGACCGGTTTTAGAATATGCTTCGAATGTTTGGTGTCCGCAATACAGTTGTTACGTTAATAACGTGGAGTCTGTTCAAAAACAGTTTCTTTTATTTGCTTTACGAAATTTGAACTGGAATCCCTTAACGAAGCTTCCTCCTTGTAAAGATCGTTTAAAATTACTCAATTTGCCTTCACTTGCAACCCGGAGAGTTATGTTGAATGTATGTTTTGTGTTCAAATTGTTGAATGGATGGACAGACTCTCCATATCTATTAAATGAGCTGTGCATTAGTGTTCCTAGTCATGTTTCTAGAAACCTCATACCTATCAAGTTAAGTCTATGTAAAACAAATTATGCACTGTTTGATCCTGTGCGTTGAATGTGCAATGATTTCAATAATCTTTAAGTGCTAATAGATTTTTGTATCCCCATTAGTACCCTAAAACAATCTTCGTTATCTCATTTAAATTAAAACTAACTAAAACTAATGTTCCACGCAGCTGTTGATAAGCTAAATCTGTAGCTGCTATTGACGTTTCCACCTGATTCGTGAAAAGCATCGCAGTCCGGACTGTGATTGTTGAGGTCACCGGTCCGTGCGCGCGCGATACGGATGCGCCCCAGGGTTGTATAGGGCGGGTTAAACGTCCGCTGGGATTCGACGAAAAAAAAAAGGAAAAAAACTGTAAATAACTGTAGTAAAAATTACCAATATCGAACAATAACTTCGGCCACTTCCCGTAGAAGACAAGAGGTGGTGACATGTAAATAGAAAGGTTTATAAATATTTTATTTTTTTGACTGTGCCTGGTTACGAACCCGTAGCACTTTGCATATCATTCTAGGCCACTACGATTGTAGTTAGCTTGACGGACCACAAGGTTAGGTTATAGTGACAGCTAGTTACCTAGCATTGACCACAATGGGGACATAGAGGTAGTGACGTTACGTGTATCGTATTGAAAACCAACTGAAAAAGCCTTAGGAGGTTACTCATTCCATTTGGTGGTTGCATTCAAATGGAATGAATAATAAATAATTATTTATTTTGTTTCCGAACCATTTGCAAACAATATTCAATTAACAAAATACATAATCTGATTGTTTTTGAAAAATTTAACAGCATTTTACATATACTATAAGTACATACTCGTAAATTAGTTAATTGATTGTCCGGCACTCCTTTACATAGAGCCCGTTAGTCATATCTAATATCTAGTAAAATTATAAGGAACATTTTAACATTTTACTTTCACTCTCTTCCCGTGACTCTGAATTTTGGGCATTGACTTCAAATTGAACGAAGACTTCCTTTCTCCCCTTCTCACCCTCCCTCTCTTTCTCCCTTTGCATGTTTGTATTTACCGGGAACTTACAAATTCTGTAATATTACCAATTAATTATGCATATTTTATTAAATTTCTTACCGATCCCATGTACAACAAAAAAACAGAAAGGGTTTCTTCATTCATGCCGTTGATTGCTCGATGTGCCTGCTCCTCATTCATGAATTTAAAGTCCAACAAAATCCTCAAGCTCAACAACAATACTCTACATTGAACATATGTACGAGCATTGGCTTTGCAAAAATTTATGCACCCTTATTTGTAAAATATTCGAAATATTCGAATTTTGACAAGTGAATAAAAAAAAAAGACTGTATTGAAAATCACTTTGCAAAATACAACGACGACGGCGACGATTACGACTACGGCGACAAAAAAAGAAGCGAAATGAAAAAGAAATAAATTGAAGTAAACGCCCAGCACTTAACACTACAACCACCCACTTGAGCACACCCATATTTATCCATCCATCCAACCATCCATCCAACCATCCAACCATCCATCCATTTATTTATACTTATGAATGTACATAGTATGTATGTACACAACTACTACCATACATATAGATTCATTCATTCATTCATCCATCCACTTACTGCCTACAAATCGAATTTACTAAAAGTTCCAATTTCTGTTTTCTGTTTTTTTTTTTGTTTTCTATATGATTATGATTAAATATCCTGCAGCAATTCTATGATTTATGACTTTGAAAGCAACATTTTGAATATGCCAAATGGCAAAATTCAGAGCAAGCAAGCAAGTGGTAACAGCCAACGGCAGCAAGCATAAACTGAAGCAGCAGCAATTGGATAAAAATAATAAAATTCACTACTATAATTCCGCACTCTAACAGTAACGGCCACGGCGACAGCAGTGGGTAAAACAAACGATTTTGCGTTGGTCGTCGTCGCCGTCATCGTTGTAGTCATTTTCGTCCAAGTTTTCCTCTCCCGCCAGGGGAAAGGAGGACGCCGCGCGCATAATTCGCATTATTATTGAATTTTGCAGCAATACAAAAACTTTGAAAGTTCTTGTTGTTGTTCACTGCTATTGCGTCGTCGTTTATTGTTCTTGTTGCTGCTGTTGATATTGTCCATTCGCATTCGTAGGATATCTTAGCTTTTTATAACATTGGCGACTCACTGACGAGTAACTTCTTTCTCTCTCTCTCACACACACACACACACACACAGACACACACACACACACACACAGAGACACATACAAACTCGTATGTATAAATGCTTGTGTATTGGGAAATGCACTCTTAAGTAGGTGTGCCCGTCGGTCATCCCAACCCACACGGGGACGTGGAGACGACGACAACGCCGACCATCATCTGCTGCCCATCATGCCATATCGTTTTATGGTATTTATAGTAATCAATTTCATAGAGAAAGTGCACCATCCGCACTTAATACATACATTATATACGTCAGGTGTTCTCAAACAGTGCGTAGTACTAACCTGAGGAGGTCTTTGGTTGAATTAAAATTAGACTAGCTCCTCCTATTTGAGGAAATTAAGTTTAGCTTGCTTAACTAAGTTGACTGGTTTAAATACTCGCTGACAATGGATGATACTTTGATACTCACTCGCAAAAGAAAGTTGAAGCTTTGAAATACTTACATTATCCTGGGCTTGTCCAACAATGATTAAAAAGCGAAAAAAGTGGTATAGTCAAAATGTACCAAACCAAAGAAAGATCAACGAAATTTGAGAAATCGTAGAAATGAAGAAATCATGTTTTTTGACAGTTTTAAATAAATAATAACAAGAAAGGTAAAATCTTTATATATCTTTGAATCCAGCTGAGAGCATCAATCGCTATAAAATATTTATTACATATATATTTTAACCAATTATTCATAAATACCATAACATAAAAGAATGCCACATTCGACTGTAGTAAGTATGACACTTGAATAAATGAAAATTCAAAACTCATTCTTACACGCAAAATTGTTTTCTACCTGAGCTATAAAAGGATTTAGGAAAGTTGCAATGGTCGTTTTGAGGCTTTCTAAGAAAACATGTACTTGAAGGGAAACCTTTGAACTTATAGAACTAAGCGTCAAAATAAATGACAACTCAGGACAGTTTGCGGTAGGCTAATCATCAGCTCAGATGGGAAAAGAAACAACTGATTCAATAAAATAATACCAGACACACTATGTCTTGTAGACTCCTAGGCTCTCAAGAAGAAAAAAAAAATAAATAAATAATTTTAGATTCTTAAGCAACCAACCCTCAGGGGATGCTCCTAGCGACGAAAATAATTAGATTAAATTTTAATGATTTTGAGTTAAGAAATAAGTCAGTGGATCATCCTACTAGGCTCGGATCTCCAGGCTTTGACTTTAATTAGCAGCTCATCTAAAATAAAACAACTGAAGAATCATCCGCGATTACTTATAAAGCCGAAACTCAAAAGTATATAATTTGAGAAAAACCGTCTCATCGAGAGGCTGTTCGTTTGTGACGTAAACAGAAAAAGTGTTTAGCGAAATGCAGATATAAAGGACCTAATGACGTTTAACTTTTTAAGTGTGTAGCGGCTACACGTTTTAGTTTTTTTTCACTTTTTTTCTTCTTTATTGCTGGTAAAATAATTATTTTGAAAGTTCTTCAATTTTTGCCAAATATAAATATAAATTTTCTGTTGGATTCTGCTTCGAAAAAATCTTAAAATGAGGACCATATGATAAGGTAGGAATTCAAGTTGTATTTTTATCTGGTCCACAGGAATGAAAAGTTAATTGTCTTACGTATAACAAGCGCTTGCCGCTAGCATGAAAGTGCTCTAATGGGGGAAAAATCGCTTATATGTAGAGACCATCTTCCCTCGTTTGGTAGGCCCATAGACTGTTTGAGTCCCAAATGTAATAGTCCTTTATTTAAATCAATCATTGACATGCGAAAACATGATGGAAATGACTTAAGTAGATTGTATTAGGGAATCTCTGCTCTCCACTCACATTTAATTCCAGAGGCGTATTAACTGGGAATGTTTTGGGTGTTGCCATACATATCGCTGTAGTCTAATTTCTATGTAGACGCATTCACTTTGAAGATGTGCGTTTTTTCCCTACTCATTTTTTTCTTTTTGCTTTTAGTTTTGGTTATTTCATATTTTTTCTTTTTGATTATATTAATGTTGATTTTATTGAATTTTGACTTTTGATCATTTTTTATCGATGATGGTGATATGAAGAGCATTAAATCTCGAATTGAACTGAAGAAGTGAATACGATGGATGCGCGCGCCATCGTTTTCATGCATATTGAAAATCGCCTTGGCATGAAAATTGAAATTAACTGAATTATGATTCATGCGCCTATATTTCAATGGATTTACTGCTTTTTGTACGGATAGAAAATCATGTTGAAGATGAAAAGGAGAAGGAGGCGAAGGAAGGGGGGGATTGAGTTCGGGCAAAAGAAGGTGGAGTAGCATCGTTGTTTCAGCTTGCGTTTTATTCATGGGTAGAAGTTTGATTGATTTTGCTGAAAAGTGAAAGCGCGTACATCAGTTCATTAGGTTGAGTGATTTATGATAGAAAGCGCCCGGCTACTAAAAGCAAAGAGAAGAAAGGAAAAAGAGAATACACAAAAAACGAAAGTTTATGAGAGGGAAAATTTTTGGTAAAGAAAATCTATAGAAAACAAAGTTTTTTCAGTATTTTGACTTTTGCTATGATGTGCCAGGTATGGAATTAAATTTTTTGACGATTAAAGCAATTAAATTATTAAGATAGAAATTTATATTATTTTGAATAAGGACGTAATTATTAAATAACTAGTAAGTAACTGTACATTTCCGGGCATTGGAGCAATTTAGATACTGAACCTTTCCAACTCGCCCCATAAATTCCGTACTTCGTAACCCGTGCAGTCTGATTTTATTTTGTAAAATCGAATGAAGATGGAGCAAATATATGAAAATTCTGAATTATCTACAAGATTCTGATTTTCTAAAGATATTTTTATTTCCTTTATTGAAGGTATTTCAAATTTCAAAAACCCTTCAAGAGGAATTGACCACAAGTTAGTGAATGAAATAATATGTAAAAGCGAAGACCGATCTTGGATTTTGGTCTTGAAGAGAGTTTCTTTCACGGTGGGTCTAAAATATTTTCGAAATATTTTCAGTTTATATTCGAAGTAATGTAAATTGCCATGGAACAATAGCAGCTAAAATGAGAAATCAGTAAACTTTTTATGGAATCAAAAACAAAACCATAATCCATAGCTCGGATTAAGATAAAAATAAGATTAAACCCAAAGCGACCTGTGATTAAAAATCAAACTACATCTTAAGCAAAACCTGGACCACAATTCTGACCAGAAATAAGACCCAAAATTTAAACCAAAATCCGGAACCAAATTAAAACCAAACCTCAGACAAAAACTAGCTCAAAATCAGCCAAACGAAAACCCGATTCGACAAAGGTCGACCTAGACAGTATTGTGGGTAGTGCACTAGACTTTCACCCGAGAGGTTTGTAGTTCGTTTCCCGTCTGATGGTTAATTCCCATTGAACTTCTTTTATTCCCACCAATATGAAGTTAACGAGAATTATAAGAAAGTATACAAGTTCACCTATTAGAAGACAATGGCAAAAACACCAAGTGATAACAAATTGTCACCCCGCCGCACGGAACAGGGGATAAACTGTAGGTCCAACCAGTGTATACATATGACTTTGCTGCTCTTCACTTATCCACTTAAACCTTCTCCTATTCCAATCTGGGCAAAGTGCAATGGTCCAAAGAACTGAGTGTCATAGAAATTATATGGCGATCCTGCCAGTATCCAAATCTAATCTAAAACTCAAAATACAGAATCATACTAAAAACCGACAAAAATTCAAATTACAATTCAATGTATATTTTGGACAAAACTTGGACCGCAATTCAAACCTAGATCCACGGTAAAATCCAGGCCAAAAGCCAGAACAGAAATCAGTGTAAATTAAGACCGGAATTCAAATCAAATTCAATCTAATCCAAAATTCAAATCAAAAGTCCAAACACAACTTTGGGCAAAAGTCAAATCATAAATCTAATCCAAACCAATAGTCAAACTGAAATCCAGAAATCACTTCCGTCATCTATACTCTCATACTCAATCAAACTTCCATGTGCTCAAAAAATTCCATAACAATCCATTAACATTTTCTTGAAACTAGTAAACAATTTCCGTTTTAAGGCTTTTCATTTATCGTTAAGTGCAGTCAAAATTTTAATTCCTTCATAAAACTGCTTTGTATGAAATTGTAAATGGTCGTGGTTATTATTTTATTTTGTTAAACTTATGGTTGATGTTTAGTGTAGCTCCTATCTCCTGGCGATCTAGCTACACCAGTTGCAAAATTTCGTCTGCTTTTTCAGTGACTTTCAGTGCATCTTTGATATCGTAATTTCCGCACCGGAATCGAGCAAACCACCCCTGGCGTTCACTCACAGGAACCTCACCGTAAACTGCATAAATTTTTCGGTATGTTTTTGCAGAGGTTTTCACTTTTCTTTAGTAATTAAGCATCACATAGCATATTTCTTCAGTTAAGTATTTCAATTATATTGAAATCAATGTATCTTTTTACACTAGCGACGAATTACACAAATGTCTGCTCACAAAATGTAGCCTGAAATGCTACCTTTCAAACATGTGTTCGTTTGACATATTCGGACTAGTGTTGGCAGATTTGTGGGTGGGTACACACATCATCTTATAACGATAAACCGCGAATGCTTTTAATATGACCCAATATTTTATCCGACGTCAGGCGTGATTACTTTCAAAACTTCCATTTTAAAAACTGCTGCTACGAAGCGTTCCTCGAATTTGGTTAACTTAAAGTTCCTTTGATATCAAAGAAAAAAATAAAAATAAAACAATCAAAAAAATAGTTCTTTTATGGAAATAGTTTTCTTTGCAATTTTCACTTGTATTTCCATTTTAATGTGGTTGGCACAAAAAGAAATAAATCAAAGGAAACCACTGAAATTGCCTCTTAGGCATTAGAGCAGAATAGAGCAGAGCAGATTCCTGAATGCTCCATTGCTGCATCAGCATCCACCACTACAAACCGACCACTCACATCACTTAATGTCAACATAATTGCATTGTTCTCACCACAAATTGCAAAATGAATTTGCAAAGGTGAATGCATAAAGGAAGGGGGGAAGAAAGGATGGTGACTGGTGGCTGGTGGCTGGTGACTGGTGTGTGAGGCATTGAGAGTTTCGTTGGCATGTTTGTTTATGTGGGGATGTTTAGGTGGTGTACGCTGTACGGCGCTAAAGCTGAATGGTTCCTATTCCATATCTCCCTGAGTTTAGTGGAGTAGAGTAGAATGGAGTAGAGAAAAGAATCAATTGTGTGTGACCAAATTAAGTTCATTCGAATTCACATTGTCAAGTTGAAAATGAATGGGAGCCATTAGAAAATAGATACACGTTCACAAGTAAACATACTTACACACTACATACGTAGATGCATATGTGTACATCTATACATATGCATATGTACATACATTTGTGTGTATGTATATGTGCTAATGCAACCCTGTAACTCTACCACTGAAACTGTTGATTATATTGACTCCACTTTCTGTTAATGTTACTGCTACTATACCAGTTCAACATTAACGTGTTGGCAACTAAATTGGAAAAAGGTGGTCGGTTTGCGAATGTGTTGCTGCTGTTTCTGTCATGGCTCTGGCTCCGTTGTTATTGCCAACGAAATGCAGCACAATAATAAAGGTATGCATTTGCTGTATGGTAGATTGAAGTTAAGTCATTCTGGAATTAAAACAATTTGTATGCACTCATGCGGTTTTACGCAAGGAAAGTAATGAGACAAAAGTGTTGAAGTCGAAGAGAGAAACGCTTATTATGTATATGCGGTACCCATTATATAGGAGGAAGACACATAAATTTTACTAAAAATACGTATGCTTTAGGTTTTATGATAGTTAGGGAGATTTATGAAAAGCTTTACATACATCTTGATCATTAAATTATATTTTTTTATTTGTTGAAGTATACTTCTTTAAAATCGTTTCTTCTATTTACTCCGGGGGTAAAAGATGATCGTCGCAGCGAAAATTGTCACGAAAATTATGGGCAGCGCCCTCTATCAATCGAGTATAGAGAACGCTGCCCACCAGTTACTCGTTAAATTTCAAATTAAAAAAAAAAAAATTTACATTTTAAAAACAAAATAAAACAAAATAAAAAGAATAAACGAGCATACTTAGACTGAAAAAACAACGAGAGCCACAAACAAATGGCGCAATAAAATTCAGATATTGCTATCATGAAAAAAAAAAACAAAACGCTAACTCCGAGAGATCACGAGAATGTAGACTCCGCAACAACTTAAGGCACAACTAAATTTCAAATTCCATTGTAAAACAACTCGGAAAGACTAATGCGGAGAGACAGCGTGAATGACAATTGAGTTTATTACTTAGAGTCAATAATTGCATCAACACTCTCAACGAAAGAAAAGGGCAGAAGATTTACTTAAAATTTGCCTGAAAATCTTTCTTCCGAGGAAAGAAAACAACTTGAATCAGCACAACAAAATATAGACGATATTTGCCAAGTTTCTAGCCAATTTCATAACATTTGCGAGTTCTCAGACCGGCAAGTGACAAATTTTCCACCTCTTGAGATTATACAACATGAATATTTTGATGATAATGATTATTATAATGCCGATAATAGTGATGATGATGGTAAGATTATAGTTATAATGATGTAGCAAAAAAATGCGCATGCTTTGGGTATGAATATTTAGATGGAGATGATGATTTTGCATGCATTGGAAATGCAAATGGGATCAGAGAATCATCAAATTGAACTATACAAGGCTTATCGTTGCATAAATCAGCACAGAAACAATTTCAAAACATGTTCGTTAAATTTTTTTTGTTTTTTCAACCTTGTATAAATCCTAATTAATATTTTATAAAAATTTACATTTTTTTTCTGTTAAGTGACACTAAATATAGACACAAACAAGGATCTATTTCAGTCAGAAATAGATTGCAACGGAAATTTTTCGTCTATCCGTTGTGGTCTGTCCAGTGCCGACGTTTAATGGAGATGCTAATGTTATCGGCATATTAAAGGAGCTGGACACTTTTGTACTAATTAGTAACATTACGATGTACATCAGCTTTTCGCAATACCCCGTCGATGATGAAATTAAAGAGGTTGCATGGTAACGGATCACCTTGTCTGAAACCTCGCACTATTATCAATAATTCAGAGAGATCCAATCCTACCTTGACGGAGCTGGATATGTTGATCAATGTCATTCTCAAATCTGCACGAGCTTCTCGGGAATACCAAACTCAGAAATGGTGGAGTATACTTAGGCAATCTAGTATTGGGCTATGAAAGGCAACTTTGTACTCAAAAAAATGGTGATTGATATCGATCTGTTATTCGTGGGTTTTCCCCAAAATTTGACATAGTGGTCAATCTAGTCAATCTAGTCAAACAACAAAAAAACATAAGAATAAAAAAAAATTCTGCAGAAATACAATATAATCTGAAATATGAGTTCAATAAAACTTCAATATGAATTAACAACTAAGCTCATATATACAGGGTGGACAATTTATAATTTGATTTTTGTGTAAATAAGAATAGAATCATTTTTTTTTTCAATATGGATTCATTGTTCGAAAGTACAATCCTAGCAGTTAATTGTAGACCACTATTTCCTCGGCTGGCCATGCAGTAGCCCATGCAGTAGCCCATACTCAACCCAATTTTTCAGTACATTTTCGGCTGCCTGGAGCTGTACTAGACCGTCCTTAACACTTATCTGTAGCGCCTCCCTACAAATAATAGGCTAACGGAGTCAAATCACAGCGATTTTCAAACTTCCCACGCAAAAGATCGATTGTTGAACGGCTTGCGTGACCCGGCGCGCCAACCTGTTGGAACCAAATGTTGTCTAAGTCCATATTTAAGCTGATACAGCTTAATACAGCTGATAAAATAGGATACAAATACTCAGTTATCATTGTGCATTAGCGCATACTATCCGGTAACGCCTCTTCCTTCGTCTGAGCAACAGGAGCGTTTGTGCGTACTGTAGGACTACGAGAAAGTATTGTTTTATTCAATGCAGATCCAGTTTGAAGTACGCGTTTCACAAATTGATCAACAAATCACGTGGAAGGCGATTCTCTTTTAAACGTAATTTTCCTGCATTTTCTTTAGAAGATTCTCAATTTTGCAAGTAAATTAGTATTTCCCAACGCTGTTGAAGCGTATATCGACTTATTTTGTTAACAGCAAATATTAAACTATTTTTGCGCCATAATACGAATGGCATTAGAGTTGACACACTCAAAATATTGAGTAGTTCAAATTCCAAATGTTAGTTGGATCATTATTTATATATCGCTTAATATCTTCAGATTTATACTCTAAATAACTCACTGCATATTTAGCTTATATTTAGCTCATTTGAGTTATAATGCCTGTTGGGCAAATTCTAATAAAATCAGTTTACATTAACGTTGGTATCAAAGGTATTTTCTCTAATTTACCCAGCGGGATATTAAGTAAGGCCAATTGATTTTTCAATCAAAATGAACATACTCATTCCCAAAATACTTAAGGTGTATGAAAATTTTATGAAGAGATGAGGTTTTTGACTTCATTTCGATAGAGACATAGCATCAAAACTGCTTTCTTAAGAAAACACAAAAGGGATCTTTCAGCATTCTGTAACTGAGCGCTGTTTTTATAAATGATCAATTAATTCTTTGAAGATTGGGTAATGCAAAGATTGCGTAATGGTATCGTCATTTGGAAATTGATCCACGGTAGTTAATATGATCAATTTTAATTCTATCCATGTTATGGACTAAACAATTCGCAAAACTCACACGTTAACCGCGTATCAGATAAATCATTTATCTGGTTTACTGTCTGTCGGCTCAATTACACTTTCCCGCTGGGTACTACTTAAAATGTATGTAAACTACTAAACTACTCGTATGAATGTTTGATAAACTCCATTAACGCTGCTAAAATTTTTGATGGATTTATTTTACATATATTTACATATTTACGAATCTGTTTTAATTGCCAAGGAAATAATTCGGCAGAGTTCTACGCAACAGCAGGCAGAGAAGAAATTGCAATGGCGAAGGGCAGTTACAGCGCAACACAATTTTGTAATGCCTTTTTTTTTTTAGTTGTTGTTGCTGCCTGTGCAGCACTAGCACCTGAATTTATTCTATAATTTGCATATCCAATATTTTCTAAAATTTGTGCTAAATATGCAAAATACATAGGAAAATTAGTATTTCGTTGAGGTCGAGTATGAGTGAGAGTGAGTGTGTGCGTGTGTGTGTGTACATACATTGTGTAAGTAACATATAGTGATGTTTGCTCTACTGAGTATATGTTGATAATATGTTCATAAATTATATATATATATATATATGTGTGTGTGCGGTATAAAATGTAAATAACAGAGTCAGCATAATTTGTGATTACATTTTGTGTGGATTTTCGCGGTTTGGTTTTGGTGGTTTTAATTTAATTAATAATTTTTTGCTGTTGTTGTTTGTTTTTTTTTTTTTTTTTTTTGGTTACTTCGTGCTCTTCGAATTGATATAAAATATTCATTAGCGGTTTTCACAATGCGGTAGAGGATAACATAGTGTTAATATAGCAACAGCGACAACAGCAACAAGAACAACATTGCGTACTTAGAAACGGGTAGTAAATGCATACATATAAAATTCTACCTATGCAAATATGTTTGAAAATGGCAACAGTGCAGAAAAAAAAAGAATTAAGAAAGCATTAGTCAATGCATGCTTATGAATAAATTTTGATGAATGCGTAATGCAAATATTTGCTCATTTACACACACATAAGCACACAGCGAAATATATGGTAGCTACCATGTAGGGCCAAAGCAAACTAGTCCACCGAAATTACTAGTTTTTCAAATAGTTATGCAACATCTAGCTTTTAAAGTGGTTAAAAACAAATGCAGTGATCAACCTCTTTAATAATAAGTACTAATCGGTGAAATTATTGTCTTGTAATTTTCATCTACTTAACAATAGTTTTCACTTATGGATTTTGAAATGTCACAAAGATCACTAATGAATTTGAAAATGAAATATATCTAATTTCGAAGAATTAATGTTAAACTTTTTTTTGTAATGCAATTTATTTATTTATTATTTATTTCGTATTTACTATATAACCCTAGTACAACAACAAACATTTTTCAATTATGGTAGGTGCTAGTGACGAACTGAAAAATTCCTTCAATCTTTTTCATACAACTGGTTGCAGAGCTGAAACAATTTGGTTAGTCTACAAACTATTCCAAAAACACGAATCTTTCAACTAGTTGAAGTTTGATTGATTTAAAAACAATTTCAAAAATATCTATCTACCAACTTACTTACTTTTAATGGCACAACAGCCCATGGAGGGCCTAGGCCGAGCTTTTCGCATCCACTCATATTGTGCGTGTTATATTTGTACATGAACTACCAACTACTTAGTTGAATAAAGCGTGTATAATGGAGCTGCGCCGAGGACAACATAATCTTCAAGAAACCAGTTCGCGATGAGGAAAGACACTAAATGATGGACTAGTTGTGCTGTGCAATAAGCTATTGTATCGGCTAACTTTAATTCGGTTGGTTTCCCTACAGGGTATATAGACCTATGCATATTCATGTGTATGTGAGAATTAGAGAATTTGCATGCTATTTTTGGATTAAATTTACAAAATACTAAATAAATATTGCTATTTAATAATTGAGTATTTTTAATTGCATTTTTTTGCTATGAAATTATTTTCTGAAAAAATTATATTCAGTGGCTTCCTCTGTAACTAAGAAATAAGTATAAACTACGAGCTATTGTTACATTTTTTCAGTGACAATGGAATTACTGGAAAAAAATTTGTATGTTTGCCCAAAAAGAAGAAGGATTCAGGAGGAAGTGTACCTTAAAGTATAATTAAAATTTCAATTCTTAAACCTTTTTTTCAAAGCTTGCACCACGGAAAGCAAAACCAATAATTAAAATATTACATGAAACTAAATTTCTTTCTTTCTTCTCCATTTAATGGCACAACAGCCCACTTAAAATGTAAAACCTTAATTTTTAACCAAATTTGATTCATGCTAAATTTCATTGTGATTACTCAGTGGGCTGAAAAGTTTTCTTCAAGACTTTCTATTGTCGTCCTGGACCCTTCTTATAAGCAGTAAATAAGCCAAAAACTGGATATTTGGAAAATTTAGTTGGGATTGCTTTAATTATTAGCATGTTATTGCTAAGGAAGGTCCCATACTGGATACCACTGGATCATTAAAAGTTATTGGTTCAACGAATTTTTGACATTCATTTTGCTTAACGTATTTAGTTAACCTGTAATACAGGTCAAGCGATGTAGCTTGTTTAGTTTGGTGATAACCGAATCCAACATGATTTTAGGTTGCCGTACAAAAAACAGCTAAGCCACAATTTCGCTACGCTGAACCAAAAACGTTTACAAAGTTAATGAAAAATTTGTGACTTTTATTATTATTAATTATTTACTTACTTTTAATGGCACAACAGCCCATGGAGGGCCTACGCCGAGCTTTTCGCATCCACTCATGTTGTGCGTGTTATATTTGTACATGAATGGAAGGGACCTACAGTTTAATGCCGAATCCGAACGGCGAAGTGAAAAGCTTTTCATAGCAATTTTTACTCTTGTAGGTTTGCCATTGCCTGACAAGAGGTGGTGCCGTGTATAAAAATTATTTTTTATACTTTTTTTTTTTTTATTTTGCCTGTGCCGAGATTCGAACTCCGGACACTCTGCGTAGCAGTCCAACGCACTACCACTACGCCACAGCGACCTATTAATTATTTATTTAAACATATTCCATGAAAAACGTCTTAAAATCAATGAATGGGTTCTCATTGACACTTTTTTAATGAACGGAATCAATGAAAATTTTTAAATTAATGAATAAGGACATTAATCCTTCTAAAAAATATACTGTGAGCTTATACACTTTCTTATAATTCTCACTCACTCCATATCGCTAGTAGTAAATATTAGATGTTTAACTAGAAAAAAATTACCGCATCAAGTCAGGGCCCGTCCAGTGCACTACCCACTAGACTATCGAGGTCGCCTACTTAATAAAAAAGAAAATATCACGTACAATTTTTCTACAACGGTTGTTAGGTAAATTCAATAAATGTGTTCATAAACGATTAACGAACGATTTTATTAAAATTTACATATGAGAGTCATTTGCTTTAGTTTATTATAGCACAATATTAATGAATAATATCAATGTTTTCATGGGAGTTCATAAAATTTTACGTTAAAATGCATTAGGTTTTCAAGAGAGTGATTGCTCCAGTACCAGAAAATACTAGAGCGATTTGTGTGCATACTTTTCAGACTTATGAGACTTCAAACAAATCATTAAATAAATGTTGCCCAAGAAAAGCTTTTCACTTCATGATAAGAGTGTAAGTTCCTTCCATTTGTTTACAAATAACGGGTATTTTTCTTAGAAGTGTGGTTTTCAAGAAGAAATAAAACGCATATAGTTTAGTGTTATGGCCAAGAATTTAGCTTTATTATAAAGATAAGGATTTGCCATTATATCTTAAAAAAGATTTCGGGAAAATGGCCGCCGCGCCTCGATGAAATTCCAGCCGAGAAGCCCAATTTTCGACCACTTCTTGCAGCAATTTGGGGCCGAATGCCAGTAATAACGCACCGAATATTCTCTTCCAAGGCGTCAATCGTCTCGGGTTTATCTGCGTTGACAAGCGACTTCACATAACCCCACAAAAAATAGTTCAGCGGTGCTAAATCGCACGATCTTGGAGGCCACGCCACAGGCCCACGACGCGAGATAATGCGCTCACCAAAAGTTTCCTTCAATAAATTGATTGTTTCGTTGGCTGTATGACATGTAGCGCCTTCTTATTGGAACCAAAAGTCGTTCACATCAACATCCTCCAATTCACTATTCAGGTACGAAAAAGTCATTAATCATGGCTTTATAGCGTTCCCCATTGACTGTAACATTATGACCGGCTTCATCTTTGAAGAAATATGGACCAATGATTCCCTCTGTCCATAGAGAACACCAAACAGTGACTTTTTGAGGATGTAACGGCGTCTCAACAATGGTTTGAATGGCTTGTGGATTATGATCACTCCAAATGCGACAATTTTGCTTATTAACGTACCCATTCAACCAAAAGTGAGCTTCATCGCTGAACAAAATTTTCTTGTGAAAATTGGGATCGGTGGCCATCTCCTTTTGGGCCCATTTACCGAACGTGCGACGCGCTTGATGGTCGTTCGGCTTCAATTCTTGATATGGCAAACCAAATTGAGCATAAATCAAGTGATAGCTGTCAAAAACACCGACCCTTTGCCAGATTAAAAACCACACTTCTTAAAAAGAACACCCTCTCAATGTGCTGTTATGCCATTATAGTAGAGTGACCGACTTAACCGGTTTAACACATACAAGAGTTGTGAGCAGTAAGTTCATTAATCATACCATTTTAAAAATCTCAATCTCAAAAATATTAAAATATTTATATTTTATATGTTAGACATTTTTAAAAGATGTGGGTAGTTTTCTCTACTTCTAAAGCAAGAACGAAAGGTGTATTATATACATACATATTAAAATATTAATAAAAATTAAGTAAAATATAATAAGTATTAATGTTGTTCCTACCTAAAAGCTGCCAACAATATATGACAAAAAGGAAGGAAACACAAAAAACTTAACTTAATACTTGCTTTAACCTTACAAACACAATAAATGGCAGCCTGCTAGAAGCATGCAAACATTGTGCATTGTCATTATGTTTGCGAAAGTAATAATAGTGAACCTATAAGCCTAAAAACTATAGAAAAACCACTAACTCATCTCTCATCTAACACACAAGGAAAGATGTAGAACAACGACATTACTCTCACACACACACACGCAAGCAACCAACGACTCCCACCACCAATTGTCGTCGCACTATCGCCCACCTTAAATGACCACAGAGAAGATCTCAACTGCTGCTCTTTTTTGAAAATATGCTACTCATGTTCGTTTTGTCACTTTGTGAGTAAACTGTAAATGTGCTGTCTTTTGTAAGAGGGGATAAACCGGACGGCAATAGGGTAACATTACTCGAAGGCCGCTATCACAAATACACGTTCCATACATTCCAAGCATACGCAGAATCACATACACACAGACACAGATGTATGAGTATGTATGTGTATATGATTATTACCTCAAGAAGGTAAGAAGAGCTTTGGGTATTGCTCTCACACAACTGTCGCACTTTGATATGTGACAACAACAGCTGCTGCTGCTGCTGCTGCTGCTGCTGATCCTGCTGCTTACAACACAATGAGGGCGTTTCAAATCAAAAGGAAAGCAGAGCAAGAACAACTACAACAAAAAAGGCATGCGGAAAAGCAAAGAATTCCAAGCATAGAAATAATTAAACTCATCAACTTTTTCTTGAGACTTCATTGTCACCCATGTGAACACACACACATGCATACACACTCTCACATGTGCATGAATGTAGTATTTACTGCATACCCATGGGTATCCATCCCCATATTTAATACTTAATCTTTTGATGGTTATTTGCTCAGTTATTAATTAAAGAAGAAGAATTCTCACAAATATGTGAAAGTTTTGTTTGTTCGTTCGTTCGTTCGTTCGTTCGTTCGTTCTCAACTCAAGTTACTTAGTTCTGCTCTGCTCTGTTCTACACTGCTTTGCCTATGCTCATGTGCTCCTCGCCGCTTAAGAACAATAAACAAAATGACAAAAGATGAAAGTTTATTGTCAGTTGATATCCTTGGGTTATACTTTGAATACTTTTTATTATGTGGGATTTACAGCATTGTATGCACATATGAACAAAACGTATAACGTAGACACACACACACATGCATACACACATGATTACACTTTTATATATGTATGATTATTTTCATATGTAGGTAACTATGTGCATGTGTCTTAACTTGAAGGTGATTTGATATTTTCCCTTGCTGTTGCTACTTCTGCTTCTGCTGCTGCTACTGAAGAAACTTTTTCTATTTTATTAAATTAACATATTTACATTTATGTAGATATTTTACATATGTACATGTATTTGTACAGGAGTTTTGTTGTATATTTAACTTTTGACATAGAGTCTCCAAATTTAATGTAAAATATTCCTGAGAAAGGTTCATCACAAATATTTGCTGGTATTATAATTATGAGTTTCTTTGAAGAAGAGTTTAAAAATAATCTATGTTTTATTAACTAAATTGTAACTCTTTGAAAACAAATGGTACACAAATGGAATAGCTACTAACTTTCAACTTTACTATGTAACTTTAAAATTCTCAAGACATCAAGTGCGAGATCTGGGGATTCCAAATCTGATGTTGTCACACAGAAACAAAGCCGGTCCACAGTCATTGGTCAGAAAGACCAAAGCCACGAAATTCATGGAGCTATAACCTTACAAATTTTTAAAACATTGTTTACCAAACTTCCTAAGTGTCCAACAAATTTTTTTTGATATTTTTTTTTTTTAAATTAAAATTTACTTTCGGACTTAAGCGGACTGTGGACATTTATTGTATGGCTGTTTTACCGACTATACCTGGACCATCCTTGGATGCATTGGTAAACTTACCACTGCTTGATGTTTTTGCTGAAGGAGAGGCTGTCCAAACCCTCTGTAGGCTTAATGGGTACTGGTATGACACCAAGAAAGATTGAAAACAGATTGCACATTTGTTTTGGTCAAAAATTAAATCTACTGCTCATGTAGCGTCATACAAGACCCTATGCTGTGATCAGTAGTACGTTTTCACTTGGCGAAGAGAAATAAGAACAAGTTTAGCAAAATGAGAACGATGGATTGGTATGACGTAACCAAAAAGAACGAACCAGCGCAATGCATAATCTTGAATTCTATCATTGGTATGAAACTTGCTGAGATATGTATTGGTGGTGACATGGTAATGATTTGGACCTAAAAGTTCTATCAATTCCAACGAGTCCAGTTATAAAACTACTCTATACAATGGAAATTTCAGAAGAATTTTCGCAGGCAACCTGCATCTGGATTCGGTTGTACGCGCATTTTCACAGACAGCTCCGAAATGGATACAAATTCGGATCGCATTGGAAACAATGAAGTGCAACTTCATTTCTTTCTTGGGTTGCATGTTTCTGTTTTTCAAGCGTAAATTTTATAAATCGGTTGACCTCCTCGCCAGAAAGGTTTCAGAAACTTGTTTATTGGGCAGAATAACTCGTACTTTGTTGACTGCAGCCGTCAATACAAACAGTATCCCTTTGACGATATCATAACATAAATTTTTGCAAGATTTTTTTGTTCAATAAATTTGAAGGTAGGATATAATGCAATTCTGTTCAAATATAGAGGCGAAAAGTTTAGTGGCCGTCATAGTTGTGCATGGTTCCAGCTGGTAACCAAGTAAGACGAAAGTTGGTTTGTTACAGAAAGTCAAATTGGAGGCGCGGTGGGAGTGACAGACGGCCGCCGATACTCAATTATATTTGTCAAGACACCATAGGGAAAAGGAGTGGTCGATGAGACTTAAAATTTGGGTATTAGACTATCCCATTGCAAAGGAAAAGTCTCGTCGGCAAAGGTTTAATGAATGAGTTGATTTGACCCACAATCGAAAATGCGAGGAACTGAGGGTATGTAGACAGACAAAGATAATACTTGCTGTCATCTCACTTAACAGGAAGAGCTGTAGGCAGCTGGTGGGACTATACACAGGTCAATTCTCTTGGGAGAAATATTTAAATACCATTTATCAGGAAACCAGAATGAACTGGTGCTTCCAGTGGTTCGGAATAAAATGGGAAACGACAACAGAACACTTTTTTAGTGTCTGCCTCTGGAGTGTTGAGAGTGTTGACGAACACCTAAGCTCTTTTCTACAGCAGGATCTTCTGGTAAATTTAAATAATAGCAAAAGGGAATACTGGATATTATACAATGAATGTAACACATGACTGAGCAGAAAACTTCTGTGCAGTTCGAAAAAAACAAAGATCGTTTTTATCTTAAAATAGGAATAGGCGCTCTTGGTTCTAGAAGATATATTCTTAAAGTTAACACAAAATAATCTTAAAATAAAAACCTTATCAATATTAAAATAAGAATTTCACTCTAGGACCATCTCGTATGAGCTTGTTTGAATTGGAACCATTTTGTTCATTCGAGTGTAAAATGACAGATTTCACGAAATTCAAGGTATTTCCATGCGCGTCAGGAGTTAAGTTAATTTGGAGTTACCCTGACTTACATAGTCAGAGTTACATCACCCTAAATGTGGAAAATGGTCAATGTCATTTTGTGCTGCAACTTAATAGAAAAGAAATTATATACCAATTTATTGAAAAAAAATAATCAACACTAATAAAAAATGGTCATGGGTCCCAAACACTATACATTTTAATGGAATTGCAAAAATCTTCTCAACGCATCCTCTCCTCCCACTTCATCCAACTAACTGCAGCTGTTTTTCTCAAAAAGTAGAAGAAAAAATTATAAATTTGTTGTGCACTCCATTAGAGACAAATTCTTTCCGAATACTAATTATGTAAATTGTTTTCACTTTATAATGAAGCGAGCAAAAAAACGAAGCCTTTATTTTGTAGCCTGTTTCTTCCTCATCAGACATGGCTACAAAACAAAACTAATTACAAACATATTTACATTCATCCGCCTGCAAAGAACGTTCGTGCAATTTTTTTCAAGCTGATTTTCGCATAAAATTTTTTTGCTGTTTGTTTCTCGATTTTAATTTTATTTTATTTTTTTTGTATTCTTCATTTGTGAATTTCACGACTAAAGTCAAATTCAAATTCGCAAATACACTTGGGAATCTTCAGTTTTTACTACTTGGAGTCGGAGTCGTTCAAGTGACAACTTCAGCGTAGTTCAGCGCTCAGCTTCAAAGTGGAAAAGATGAAGAAGATGAAGATGAAGAAGATGAAGAAGAAGAAGAACACCAAGAACTACTTGAACAAAAACTTTGCCGCCAATGCGGCACCAATCAGTGCGGCAACCCGGCAAAACCGGTAATGGGTAGGTAACCAACCTTTGGTGAGTGTCTTTGTTCCATGTGATGCCGCCGTTCGTAACGTAAGTGCTGCCAGCCAAACTTGTTGTTGCAGAAGTTACCATTGCCATTGCTATTGCTATGCAATTGCTGTTGATGATGATGCTTTTTCTGTTGTTGTTGCTGTTGCTGTTGGAGTAGAGAAGTACTAAAGTTGCTATTGTCTAATTGCCAATGCCATTGCCACGCAATTTCGCACGAAAAGGGCCAAATTTCACAAAAACAATAGAAAAACAAAAAAAAATATAAGAAAATGAGAAACGCCAAGACGAACTGAAAAAGGAAAAGGCGAAAATATTGCTGTTGCTGAATGGTGAAGTATGTATGTATGGAGTTAGCGTGTGCAACATCACTGCCCCCACAACACACCGTCATCATAATCGTCGCTGGTACTCTGCTTTGCTCTCTGTGTGCCAAGAAAAACATCTTCAGTGAATTTTTAATTAAAACTAAATTCAATTTCAATTTTTACACTGCAGTCGTCGACCGTCGACCGTAGACCGGCGACGACGACAACAACAACAACTTCAACGTCGCGCATTATTTAATGAAAGTAATTAACAGTAGCTGCGCTATGACAAAATGCCTGCAATCGTATACGAGTGCGAGTATTGCAAGAACCCAATAACAATTCAAGGAAGCTGTACTTGGGGGTGTTTGTATATTTGTATGTGTGTGTGTATGTGTGTGTGTTCGAATGTTCGATTGCTAGGTCTGCAAATGAAGCGGATTTGTTTGTCACATTAACTACTTACATAGTAAATATGCATGTACTTAGTTGGAATAAGTGCTCAAAGTTCATTTCTAGCTACGGCAACAACAAAATAACTACATAAAACAGAATGTTTTTGAATTCTCCTGTGCATTAAGTATTAATTAAATGCAAACAAGTAAAGCGCTTACTGATTAATAAATTAGAAATTAAATAAAATGCTTGTTTAGTAATTCTCGGATAATTGACCGCCTCATCATTTTTAACCGAGAAGGCCTTCTCCCGTCCTGGCCTTTTAGTCCGTATGGGACGAATAATAACTAAACCCATCGCGGCATCTTGGTAGCTACCCCTCCTGGTACTAAATTGATTCGAAAAAATTCCGATCTCTTCAAATGGTTTAAACTGGTGCAAAAAATGTGTACACCACTTTATAATACTATGTTCAAACTGATAAGTTTAACACATTAAATGGGTTCAAACAAGTTAAATGAACAACCCCGATCGTAAACATGTTAAATCGCATTCAATTGATTTTTTAAATTAAATGTGTTAAACCATTTAGCATGAAATAAAACACGTTCAACGCAGCGTTGCATCTGAAAGCTTAGTGGGGAAAAGCCTTTTAATCTATGAAGCACAGCGAATTTTTAGGCAAAAAACCTCTAGTTTGACACGATTCCACAAACAAAACAAAGCCAGACGAATACAGTCAAACATAATTAAAAAATCAATTAAAATTAAATTGAAAACAATAAACAAAGTGGAATCAAAAGATTAAAGTGGTCTCTTCCATATGAGAATGCAATATGTAATTAAAGTGTGGGGGCCACTTGTCAGATTTTCGGGGACAAAAACGGTAATGGGCATGATTTCTTACAGAAAAATTGAGAAACTTCGATTGTGAGGTATCCGGGGTGGAATTGAAAAATAAAGTTCACAACCTCTCAACCAAATACATTCGAGTATTTAACTTTAGCCGCATTTTGCTTATTTACTCAGTTACAATCAAATCATTTAGCAAAACATTTTGTGTCAATGTGTAAAAATATTATTCAATTTGTAAACAAGCAGCTGCTTTTAATTGTGAACAAAAAATTGTCAAAGTTAAAATTGTCTTGAGTCCGTTTGGACGGCCGTGTTTAATGAAAAGCTCTTTTTAATTTAACTAGTTAAATGAGTACAGTCTGGACATGGTATAACTCACAGTACGACGTTCCATTACACATTTATAACTTCGGCAATATTGGAAATACTATTGCACAAAAAACAAAGATATTTTTCTTTTAGTAGCACAACAGCCCATGAAAAGCCTAGGCCGAGCTTTCCATATCCAACCATGTTATGCGTATTTTATTTTCAAGCGAAGTTATAAGATTTTCATGGACAATTTTTACTCTGGTAGGTTTGCCATCCCCGGTCAAGAGGTGGTGCCTTGTAGACAAATAACTTTTCTATTTTTTTTTTAATTTTGCCTGTTCCGTGATTTGAACCTTGGATCAGACCAGCGCTCTAGCAAACACACCACGGTGACCACAGAACGATTATTAATTTCATTACTCAAATCCTAACTACCTCGCACATCAATTTTCCGGCAATTATAATTTTTAAAACAAAAGATTTGTTGCACGATGCTACTAGGTACATTCCTTAAACTTAATTTTTACAAATTGTTAAGAAAATAAAAAAGATGTAAAATAAATTTACAGTTAATATTTGACAAATTGGTGAGCGCGTCATACAAAAAAAGTAGCCAACAAGGCAAAACAATTTATCTTTTCTTGATATTTGGACTGTTCTTTCTAGATACAAGAGGTTGAAAGAAATATTTTTACTGGGTTTGATTTTAGTTAAAACTTGAGATCATCTAACTTTAATATGAAACTCGAAGTCAGAACCGAACAATCGTTCAAAATCGTATTTGTCTGCTTGCCGTCTACACAGACAGCATTTCGGATAAGCTTATCTTATTTCGGTGACATTAGCAGCACAGATAAGGAGCTCACTCTAGAAGCAGTAAAACGATTGAGAACTAGGAAGAAGCTCATTGGATTGCCTAGGATCAAAATCAAGTTTACAGTATGGTAGCCTGCTCTGCAAAAACTGAGCTGATTCTACAGTAGTACTAGCGACTCAAGCTTATGGTTGTTGTACAATTTCATTGCTAATTTATAGGCGGCAGTTTCAATTCTGTTTTCGCCTTGAAATGATATTCAAAGAAACATTCCTTTCTTGTAAACCACAAGCGCTGGAGGCTATGAAAATACTGTCGTACCGGTTTCGAAGTAAAACTCCGCAACAAGAGAGCCATAAGGACCGTTTATGTTGTTGTCAGAGAAAATTATTTTTAAGATGTATTTTGGAACAGGTCTCAACTGTGTTGTATTTTCTTCTTCTTTTCTTTTAATGGCACGACAACCCTTGGAGGGCCTGGGTCGAGCTTTTCACATCCATTCCTGTTGTGCGTGTTATATTTGTACATGAGTGGAAGGGACCTACAGTTTTATGCCTAATCCGAACGGCGAAGTGAAAAGCTTTTCAAAGCAAATTTTTACTCTTGTATGTTTGCCATTGCCTGCAAGAGGTGGTACTGTGGAGAAAAATTGTTTTTTTTTTTAAATTTTGATTTTGCCTGTGCCGAGATTCGAACCCCGGACACTCGGCGTAGCAGTCCAACTCATTACCACTACGCCACAGCGACCACCTTGTATTTACATTTCAGCAAAAAAAAAAAAACACTCATCCAAGTGTCCGTTGGAATTGAGATTCTGGATTTGGGTCAAACTTCTGAGCTAGAATAGATTTTTGATCATTTATCTCAGGTGGACTAATAAAATTCAAAGAGGACTTCTTTCTTTTCGAGTTAATATCTTTGAATCTTGTACATATCGTTGATTGTGTGGTTGAACAAGCTATGATAAGATTTAAGTGGGTGCAGCCCCCTTGAACTTAACTGTGTCCTGATGGATCATCAGGATGGACTTAACTCAGGGTCAAAAGCATTGATATCTCCCACATAAATAAATAGCAATATTTTGACATAGAAGCATTTGCTTAGCTACAGTATTATCAAAAGATATTAGTCGACAACAAGACAACACGGCCACATGACCATATCTTTTCATTTTACCTTTCCATTACGGTAATTGCCATTCATACTCATTCATTCAATTCACTTTATTTCATTGTTTTTCTGCTTTTCTTATTTTTTGTTTTTGTTATTGTACTTTGTGTATTTCAAACGCTAATTGTCGTCGTCAAAAATGTGCATAAATTTTAATTCTACTTCCATAATTCTTCGGTAACACTTTTATTTCATTCTTTCTTGTTTGTTAGCATTTTTTTTGTTGACTCTAACCCATGAGGTCGTAGGGTAAAATGGGGAACAGTTGGTAACAAGTTGTAATTATTTAGTTATGTAAATTGTAGTTACTTACACCAATTTATATATTAATTAGTCTAAGTAGGAATTTTTGTGGGGTAGAAATTTATGTGTTCTCAGCTGGAAAGAACCTTACTCCTTAAAGACTTCATCAGATAGATCTGCGCTTAAGGTCACAATAAGTGAGAAAGATTCATTACAAGCGGAAGGTTTTCAATTGAAGCGGTCTATTAAACTATAAAGAAAAAAATGGTGGTGATATTGCACATACATATAACTTGACTGATGAATCCTTGACCTCCTTTGTCAGTGTCGTACATGTTTTAAAGTCCACTCTTCCGCCACGGGGCATAACAAACAATCGTTGGCTAATCAATCTGAAACAAGTTCAGAACAATACCCCATGTAAAAAGTGTATCCTGTCACATTGCCCCCCATGTTGCCCCTTGTTATTGTCAATCATTGTGCTGCTGGCACAGTGCTAAGGTGAAAATCCCACTTGAGGACATTGACACGGTTTTATGCAACAGTTCTCACTGTCTCTCTCGCACACTCAGTCTCACTATCGAACTGTCTCCAAATGATGAGTTGCAGCAAATTAAAACAACAACAACAACAACAACGATAAGGACAACAGATACAACACAAGCAACAACAACTATGAAACGAGACAACGACGACAACAAGAGCAACGCATCGTTGGCGACGAGATCGAAAAACTTTTTCATTTGTGACAAAAATATGCAACTGCATTTCCACTCACACAAGCAGTCACCCACACACACCCAGAGCCAAATACATTTATTTTATGTATATGTGTGTGTGTGCTGTGGTATCTACTATGTAAAAATACTTCAGGGAAATGCACATGCAATACATGTACAAAAAAATATATAAAATACATACACACCCACACATAAATATGTACGTTACATACCTGTGTGTTGTTTGTCTGTGTTCGTTGTGGATATGTAGTTGCTGTGATAAAGTGTGTTTGTGTGTGTATATGTAAGTATGTATGCATGTGTGTATGCGTAGTTGTATGTATATAATTGTCGCAAAACTTTTAAATTAAATTGTTTTACTACGTAAGAAGTTTTGTTGTTAATATCAACTCATGTGAGTGGTTGTTGCTATTGTTGTTGTTGCTTCTTATTATTATTGCCATGTTTGTTGTTGTTGCTGCTGCTACTTTTACTAACCTTTGTTGGCTTTTTATTTATGTGTGTAAGAGCAATAAATATGCTATTTTTTTACTTGCTGTCGCAGTTGTTCCTCTTATTTATGTTAAATATCCTTAAGCATCCTCTTTCGTCAATTTAAAATGTGATTTTGTACATGATTTTATTTTTCCTGGTTTCAATTAAGTACACATTTCGCACTGTTTTGCTATTTTGTGGAATGAGAAACTATAATGTAGTATGCAAGTGCTAGGTTAGTAGAGTAAAAACACAAGTGGAATTTTTTCTGTGACGGACCTATTATGCCTTTTGAATAAATGACTTTGCTGAATGTCTATTATAACATATGTAACTAGTCAGGAGCAGAGTATTTTTGATTATTTTCTTCATACAAATTGTACTTCTTCTTCTTTCTTCTTCTTTTAATGGCACAACAGCGCATGGAGGACCTAGGCCATGCTTTTAGCATCAATCCACGATATGTGTGTTATACTTATTTGTACATGAATGGAAGCGACATACAGTTTTATGCCGAATCCGAGCTACGAAGTGAAAACTTTTCATACGTAATTTTTACTCTTGTAGGTTTGCCATTACCTCCCAAGAGCTGGTGCAGTGTAGAAAAACTATTTGTTGTACTTTTTGATTTTGCCTGTGCCGAGATACCCCGGACACTTTGCGGAGCAGGCCAATGCACTACCAACTACTCCACAGCGACCACAAAAATTAAACGAATAATCCAAATCTCATGCCCTTTTCTTGAAAATCTGATTGTTGAAAAACTTAATTGTGGAAAAACTAAAAAAATCACTTCTTTTTTTTTGAATAACTGCGCCACTACCCAAGGAAATGTTCGAAAGGAAAATATTATTCCCGATAAATCTTGTTTTAAATGGCACAACAGCCCATGGAGGGTCTACGTCGAGCTTTTTGCATCAACTCATGCTGTGCGTGTTATATTTTTACATGGTGAAGTCGAGGTGGTGCCTGGTGCTAAGAGGTTTGTTGATTCTAATTTTTGAATTTAGCCTCTGACGAGATTAGAACCCATGCTGGACTGTACACGTAGCATTTGTGAAACTCTAATCACCACTTTATTTTAGCAGTGGGTTGACAGTGAATGCGGGTCTAAGCTGCCTTCAGATTAACCGTTTTAGAAATACAAACCGTGTGTGCTATTGTATTAAGTTTTAGATTAGCCTATGAAAGAATCACTAAAACTAACTAAAAAACATATTCTTTGTGTAATAAAGAAGATTTTCTCATTTTCAATCTTAGATCCATGGAAATCTTTAATTTGAATAGATTTAATTTTTGGGAGACTATCTTCTTGATATCCATCCTATACATAAGACTTTAGTCGAGAATCTCTCATATTTATTGTATGTAGATGCAATATGCAAAATAATGGAAAAACAAAACACACGAGACGAACAGCAATAACCACAATGACAACAAAAATCACAGACATATGGAAAAATCATCAAAAATTATATATTTTCCACATTTTAATGATAATCAGTCATTTTTGACAGAAGCAGCAGCAGTAACGGCGACAAGCTACCAATAGCAGGAGCATAGCTTAAATATAACAAGAGCAACAGCATCCACGCACACACACATACACACGCTGACGCTCACGCACAATATCTGTGCACATTTACGCATATTTTTTTCCCGATATATATATAATATTTTCCCTATGATATTTGCCCCTTGGCAAATTTGATTGCATACGAAAATATGTGGTAGCATCACTACTTTCTATACAAACATACATGCAAACAGATGTAAATGTACATGTATGTATGTAGGTGTGTGTGCATATATGAATATATTTCCGTATGCCTGTGTACATAAAAGTATATGTTGTTTGTGCATACATAAGTATATGGTACATATCTGTATGTATGTACATATGTAATGCTATACAAATCAATGAAGGATGTGGTAGAGCATTGGGAACACGAATTTCTATCAAATTAATACAAGCGGAAATAGGAACTGTGCGATGTTGGCTGCTGTATATTTATATGTATACCACTTTATATGTACATATGCATGAATTTGTGTTACGAGTTGCGAGTAGGTAGGTATCTCATGTGTGTGTGTGTATGCGTGTGTGCTTGAGAGTGGCGTCAGCAGCAGCAGCTGAAAGCAATTTGCTATCGGGAATGGGCGTAATATGTTGAAAATGAGTTGAAAATTTGCATTTAAATTAAAATTTATATTTGCTACACTAACACGCAGGCAAAAATATAAAGCACTCATATATGCATACATAAGTATGCATGTATGTATGTATGTATGTATAGAAAAATGCAAATGTAACGATTAGTTGTGCTAGTGTTGTGATGGTAACTTATGAACGCTTGTAGTGTGCGTATCTGTGAAAGACTAAAAGAGGTAAATGTGACTACTGCTGCTGCTGATGATTATTATTGTTATTATTATGATGATGATGCAATTGATGATAACTATGTTGATGGCGATGTTGATGTTGATGTTGATGTTGATGCGACTATCATCGCTTTATGTTTTTACTTTAGTCTTCTTCAATTAATAATTGCATCTATTCATGGCAGTGCAATTGAGTGCATTGCAGTAATGCATTTTTGCAATGATGCAACTACGACGCAGAAAATGCTATTACATTTACATTTTAGCCACATTTAGTTCATGTGCATAGCAAAGTTCTAACTCTCTCGCATCTCAGCAATGATGTCACGTTTGCATTTGTTGTGTGTTTTTGTTGTTTATTTATTTTTGTTTTTTTTTTGTTTTTGCTCTTTAAAGTATCATCGTCATTTGTTGTGTTTTGTGGTGTATCTTCGTTTCTGAACGTGACTGTTGCTGCTGTTGTTGTTGTTGTTGTTGTAGCCTCTGGTGATGCGTGCACATTTGATCGGCTTTGATGCGGAGTAATAGGAAAAACAACAACAACATGAGGCCACCACAACATTTGCTATCATTATTTTTACATTTTGTTGTTGTTGTTGTTGTTGCATAATTTGCAATTAATTGTTTGTTATGAGGTTTTTATCATTGGAGTTGTTACATATTTGGACATAATTTATAGTCATCGATAGATTTCGGTTTTTTACTTTTCTCCTCCAATTTCTGTTTGTGCATGTGTTAATTGTGAAATGTCAATTAGCGAAAATAATTCGAAAGTAGGAATTACAAAATTTATAACAACACTGCTTTACAAGATTTGAAATATTTTAAGGATTTTTCTTGCGATCAGAAAGTACATAAGTACATCAATATTCAGACAAGAATTCAGATCAAAATTCAGACCAAAACTCAATAGAAAATTGCGAATAAAGTCAGACCAAAATAGAAACTAACTTAAGTTTCAAATCAGATCAAAATTCAGATCAAAATTCAGACCAAAATGCGGTTAAAAATTTAGAGCAAAATTCCGAAAAAACTTGAAACAGAAATTAAGTAAAATTTCAGAAAAAAGTCAGATCAAAACTAAAATCAAATTGAGAAAAAAATTCATATCAAAAATCAGATCAAAATTCAAACAAAATTCAGACTAAAATTCAAGACCCAAATCAAAAAAAAATTCAAGCCAAAACTACGAACTGATGATAATAAAAAAATTACCAAATAATATAAAAAAAGGATGCAATGGACCAATAGCGTCCATAGCTTAGGTGAGAGTAAAGCATTTGCTCTGAATACGCTTTTGACCGAGTGGGGTTTAAGGCTCTGGTGTCAAAACTGGTGTTACATGTAGGCGCTGATAAATTCGCTAGTTACATAAATTACGACCATAGGGCGCAGTAGCATTTCCAGCTCTATTGACAAATTAGAACACCGTCGAAAAGTGGTGCGTGTGACCCTTTTCTATCGCTCCTTTAACTACAGATGCGCTATATAATGCCGCCAATTCGTGTGTTCTCTACACGAATAGGCTTTCTGCATAGATTTTCTGACAGTTATGACTTTATGCAATCCAAAGAAACTTTCATAACTTTTTCTCCCTCTTCAATTTCAACTTTTAAATAAACACAAATATTGTTTTTGGTATCTTCTCCAATAGCCAAAAGGCGAGAAAAAGGATTGCGCTCCGTTAATTTGTCTAGTATTGCACAGAACATGAAGGCGCCGAGCGCGTGAAGTATGTAGAAACATGGAGGGAAATGGAAACTTGATCAGTTTCACAGGCGGGGTTATTCAAAGCTGATTTCATGTGCTAGTAAATGTTCTACAGTGTCTACGTGGAAAGAATGAGATCCACTTACAGCTCAAGTATTTCCGTAGAGCACACGAACACAAATCGTGAAACAACTCGGCAGAACATCATTCATGAAAATATCGGTAGAATAGATTTACGCAAGTCAAGGAATGGATACCCTGAGGTCATGTACCAGCCTTGCGGCTCTTTATTAAATACAGTATACAATACAGGGGCTACATTTGCGTCCGAAAGTTAACGTTACTCTCACGTCGAGTCAATTTCATACTCTATTGAAACTAAATCCATTTAGCTTTGTTTGTCTTTGTTTTTTTCTTTTTTTTGCTTTCATGTAAAATCTCTTAATTAAGCTACATTTGCATATGCCAATACATGAATTATTTAAACTTATCATTTACCAGCAGCAAAGAGCGCATACATTTCATAATTTGTGTGCATCAGGACGAAAGAAGCGGCGACGGAAACGATGCTGCTGAATCGCATGATTTGTCAATGCAATTTGCTGCAATTGCTGCCATTGCGGCCGTTGCAATTTCGGCTGTTGCTGTTACCGTTGCCGTTGTTAATATTACTTGCTAAATCAATTTGCCTAAAATCCATTTGCTTGCAAAATTTTCAGTTAACTTGACGCATTTTGATCAATTAACTGTGAATGAATGAACGTTGTTGTTGTTGGTTCGTATGTGAAATTTAAAACTTAATTCAATAAAATGACAGCAATAACGATGCAAATGTAAAATGCAAAAATTTCGAGTTCATAAAAACCAAATTGCATCATACATGTGTAGGACTGAGTGGATAGGGGAAAGGGGAGTATCTTGGTCTGAGTATAAATTGTCGTACAAATATTGAATATGTATGTAAAATTAAAGGTGGTATGTTCAAATACTGAACTTTTATTATATCTTGAGCATGGTGTCAGCTTGCTTTCAAACTTGGTATCTAAGGTTATCTGAAAAAAAATTACAAAAAGTGAGATTCGAATTCGAAGGAATCTATGATACCTTGTTTTATGTATAAGTATAAGAGTGGATTATATTTGGTAAATTTTGGTTGTGAAGTTAAATATTTTATTTCTTATGAGAAGGGTTAGTGGATCAAGACACTTAAAAGAATTTTTTTTTTTTTAAATATATACATTTGCATTTGGTCCAATTTACAATGAACTGAGCATGTTGTATCTTCCACCATTTAAGGCTTGCTAAAAGTATGCACGTTTTCTTATTAAGAATGAGTCCATAGCAAAATAAAAATATCACAATTTAAAAGCAAAAATATCAGAAATGAGTTCTTAAAAAAAACATCTATGTACAAAGTTGTATGTAACTGAAATCGGGACCAATCTACAATACTCTCTCCTATATGTAAAAAAATATAATTTTTCAAAGTGAAAGGTAAAATAAGAGCCAATATAACGGCAGCAAAAAAAAAAAAAACGTCCAGGCATATGCCGCCAATGTTACTTCATTTTGTTACATGTTGCAGTTAAAATGTTGCATTGCATTACCATTAATGCTATGCGCATAGCGAAAATCAAAATCCAAAAAGGAGATAAGGATGTAAACAAAAATCAAAAAAAAAAAGGGATACAGCAATCCATCGGTTATCGGTCAAATTAATTGTCCATCGTGCATGGCTCGTTGGCTCACATGGATACACATGTATGTATGTATGTATGGATGTACATGCCATCATGATCCGAAGCATCATCATCTTTGATGTGGCAACTGCCAAAATTTACAATTTCAATTAAGCATTTTCAATGCTCGGTCAGTTGGGCGAGAAGAAGCGAAGAAGAGGCGGGCAGGGGTTAGGTGTGCCGCTGAGTCCAACAATAATTCTGCTTAGTATGAGTGCAGCAATATTGCTGCTTTGTACGAGTGCAACAATATTCAATTTCATGCATTGCTCGTAGTACATTCGTGCAATCACCGAATTAAAAACTCAATTCGAATTCATTCAATTCCAAACGAATCCAATCCAATCGAAACGTATCGATTCGATGCGATTCGTTTTTGTAGGTACTTACATCACATGTGATATCGTTTCGCTTTGGATTCGGAAATGAAGATGGAAATTTGCTAACGTTGTTGTTACGATTTCATTTAATTTATTTCCATTTCCGCTTAAAACTTTACATACAAATTTCCAGCTTCAACCTTTCAGTTGCGCACTGTACCGTGCTGCGCCGTTATTCGTTGCATCGAAGCTCTGTTTGTGGCTGAATTGATGACATTTTTTTTTTTACCAAATTGATACTCATACTGTTTACAGTGCCCTGCATTATATTCCACACAGCATTTGCGGATTTAGTCATCGACTCTCTATACACACACATACACATGTAAGTGCTCATATATGGTAGTATGCTCGTATATGTGTGCTATTAGCTGCCGACGGCCAGCGGCATTGCCCAACACTTTAATCATTTGCATACGATTTTCTTTTGTTTCATTGCTACATTTTTTTATTCACATTCGTAAAACTAATTTTCAGTAAATTAGAAGTAATTTGCTTTTGTACATGTGTGTGTCATAATGACACTTTTAATAGATTTCAATTACGTTGCATATAGCACACAGTATGACACCAGGGAAGTAGAATGAAAATTAATTGCATTACAACTGAAAATTGACATCGATAAGCAAAAGTCAATGAGATTCACTTATGCAATTTGTTTGCTTTATCCTTGACTTAATATTATGCAGATGACTTACTACTTAAGTGCAGGAAAAGTGATTCAGGTGATAATTTTCGATTGGGTTCGATACCCATTCAAAGATTGGAACTTATTTTTCCCGTCTCAACTAATTTTCGAATTTCTGCAGACACTTGTTGATGAACACTTACAGTTTCTGGGTGATTTTCTGTGAAATTATTCATAGATATTTATACTTTCAAGATGTTTGTTCTCCTGCAAGCTTAACAAACTTCTACATGCGGGCTGCAATCGTCTGAAAGCAGCTGGGCTTTGCTTCAGTGCCTGTGGGTAGTACTCTGCTGAAGTGCACTCAATATATTGACCCGGTAACGATACTACCTAGTAACGCGTCCATGACGAATTGGCCTTTTTGATATTAATATATATATAGTATGTTTATCTGATAAGGGAATTAGTTTTCGCCTGGTTTTTTGTTTTGTTTTATTGTTACATTCAACACACTGGGTGTACCCCTATGAATGCAGAGCATTGTGTTGAATGGAAGGAAGATTGATAGGTGGGAGAAAGAAGGAGGGAGAATCAGAGAGGGAATGCAATCACACAGGACACCGATAAAGGGACAGCCATTGTGGCAAGTGTTATGCCTTTACCACAATGAACTTCAGTTTATCAGTGTCGACTATGACCACATGTAGCGCCAAAGTCCAAGCTTTTTGCATCCACTCATGTTGTGCGTGTTATATTTGTACATGAATGGAAGGGACCTACAGTTTTGTGCCGAATCCGAACGGCGAATTTACATATAACTGAGTTCGAGCGAGAACAGGCATACTCATATTGATGGCATGGATAGCTTCCTGATGTTTCTATTATGTAGCATTACTTATTAGAAATTTTCGTATCTAGGTAATGATCAATTTGATACTCAATTCAGGGGAACCCAATTTCTTTGCATAAAACTAAAATTTCTTCAGTTAGTACAATGAGAAATGTTAATAGGAGAGCAGGGAAAAGTAACAACTTTTGACAACAGGAAGTGAGGGGAGGTGAAACAACCGGCAACAGCCAATGAAAGCAAATAGCAATGAAAGTAAAGGGAAAAAAGACAAAGGAAAATGAGGGTAAAAACGAGTGGGGGTTAGAGAAGTGTGACTAAAGAGAAGAGAAAGGAAAGGTAGGAAAGGTGAAGAGAAAGAGAAAGCAAGAGGAAAAGAGGGTAAAGAAAAGAAAAAGTAAGGGTATGAAGGGAGCGATAGGGTAAGGAAAGTAGAAGCAAATGTATAATTGGGCAAGGAAAAGAGAAGATGTAAAGAAGGAATAAATAAAGTTAAGGCATTCCCTCATGAAAATGGAACATGAACAAAAAATTTATAAAGTTTCCAAACGTTGGCAATTTTTTTGATAGCGTGCCACTATCACAATCATGGTGATCGATGTCACTCCTGACAATTCGGCAACAGGTGAGTTAAGGCTTCTCTTAACACGGTTTCGTCGTGGCTTACACCAACGTGCGGTGCTACAGGATTCCATAGCATCATTATAGAGTGTATGTGTGTCGCTCCTAACTCCACTTCTTCTTCTTTAATTTTTTAAATGGCAAAACAGTCCATGGAGTGTCTAGGCCTAGCTTTTAGCACCCATTATGGGTTGCGGGATATATTTGTTCACGAATGGAAGAGACTTACAACTTTATGCTGAATTAAACATTTTTCCTTAGGCAATTTTTACTTTTGAAGATTTGCCATTGCCTGCCAAGAGGTGATATCATTTAAAGAGTTTAAGACACCTGCCTTTTGATGCAGCGTATGGGTCAGAGTTCAGGACTCCCATAAGAAGAGTTGACTAGTTTAATACTCGAAATATTGTACCTGCCAATAAATGTTTAGTGGTTGCTGTGGCGTACTTGGTAGTTCGTTGGCCTGCTACACAGAGTGTCCTGGGTTCAAATCAGTACCACCTCTTGGCAGGCAATGGCTACCGTTCGGATTCTAATTTCGGAGGTCATGTAAAAGTATAACATGCACAACATGGGTGGATGCGAAAAGCTCGGCCTAGACCTTTCAAGGGCTGTTGTGCCATTAAAAGAAAAGAAGAACAAATAAATGTTTGACTTTGAGTAGTCTTAAGAGTGAATTGTTTTTTTTCGATTCTCGCAGGTGGGGCCAAGGTCATTTAATATATATTGATACTTCTTGATGGTCTCAATCGAAGACATACAATATGTAGAAAGTTACAGTGAAATCACAAGTGCACAAATAAATCTGAAATGAAAATTTACCGACACTACTCTCTTTTTGCTCCTCCTCGTCTTACCTGTCGTTCTTTCGGAAGAGTTCTCTGGTAGACCGTGCTTCTCTGAGATAAAGCTACTTAAAATATCTTCCTGTATTATCAGGAAAAGGACTGGAGGTACACGACAAACAGATTAGGCTCAGTTGTCTGTGTAATTCAATGCTGTGCCGAGCCACGCAGTGCTCCTATCAGCTTTGATGGAATGCTTACTTAACAAATCAAGATAAAATTAGCTAAGCGCACACCATTGAATAAATAAATACAATTCTACAACACTCTAAATTCTAATTGCGAAATTATACACAAATATAAGAACATAAATAATTAGCAGGAGGTTGCTGCTTAATTTCTCAATAACAACTAAGCCACAGACAAAAAATCATTTCTACTTAAATACATTCTTAATAGTAAAATCCCCACCCCCTACTACTGCAGCGGAAGGAGGTGGTTAAAAATATCCAAAAAAAAAGCAATTAGGAGAAGAGCCAAACATCAACCCCGTGACCCTCGTTACCCTCACGTCCCACCCACCCACCACCCCATTGAGCCGGGCGGATATTATTGCGCTACATAAATTCTTTCCATTACAAGTATTTTGCTTGAACGGAAAGTTTGCGGCCGCGTAATTTTCTGTCACATTCAACCATTTTCTTTTTGATCAGTTTTTCCTATTTGCGCCATTTTCATATACAGTTTTTCTTTTGCTTCTTTTCTTCGCTTCTTCGTTGGATTTGTATATATTTTTTGTTGCTTATGTCTTATGAAATATTTTAATCTATATTTTAATTAAAAATCTAGCAAAGATTAAGCGAATATCCTTCAAGTGTTCAAGTGTTGTTTTCATAACAACAGCAGTAGAAGCTGCGACGCTGCAGCAGCAGCAATGTCGTTAGCTATTTCCATCGCCAGCACTGGCACTACTATCATCGCCACCGCTGCCACCACTACCATCTTCATCATCGGCATCTCAGTATTATGCTGACAGCAATCCAATCAACAATATCCTGCTTAAGGACAACTGTCAGGCAGGCAGCGACATCAGGAGCAACTGCTGCTGCTTATCATCGAAGGGTCTTTAATTTTATTCATTCATACATTTTTGCATTTGTATTTGTGTGTACATACATATTTGAATGACATTGAAACTAAAAGAATGAAAGATAGAGACAACACCGAAACAAATTAAACGAGGGAGGCGTGGAAGAACATGACAATTTTTTCCCTGGCTTCTGACTGTTGTTATTGCTGCCAGCCAGTTTCGTTTATTGTAAAGATATTTTTGGATGTCATTGTCTTTTATATAGAGCATACAAACACACACACACACACACACACACACACACATACATACATATATATGTATTATGCAAGAATAGAGAATACATACATATGTATTAGTGTTGTTGTTCCATAAGCAGTTGAAGGAGTGTCATTACGCTTTTGTGGACATTGAAATTGAAAAGCAATATCCGAAGGGTTAAATAAACAAGTAAATACAAATTCAAATAAATATTAATATAAAATAAAAGTTTACTATACGTAAGATGGCACACACATACATACACAACCAGAGAACAAGAGGCCATAGTAAATAGTAGCAACAGCAGTAGCAGCAACAGCAACAGCAGAAGCCTTAGTAGAATTCACAGGCTTTTCTTGTGATCCCCGAAAATGGATCTTTTCCTCTACTCCTGCATCCATTCATATTGATTTGCATTGTTTTCATATCATTTTTGTAGAATTTCTCTCAACGAACATTTTTGGGGTATTATAAATTACAAATTTGTTTTTGTTGCTTTGAATATCTTATTGAATAATTTTAATTACTTATAGGACTTTAATTAGAAATTGAAATATCTGCACATATTTATTATAAGTTTCCATTGTTTAAAAAAAAGAAAAGCTCTTGACTTTTTTATTTCTTAATTGGAATTTTAATTTTTAATCGAAGAGATTTAAAATTTATGGCTTACCCAAATATTTATATACCATTTATAGCATAATTAGTTATGAAGTTAAATAGAACCAGTTTCTTTTTGACATTTTCTGCAACCCATAATAAATTAGCATGTAAATATTTGAAAGTGGCCTCTACTGTCAAAGTGTTAATAAGTTATCTATCAATCTTTTAATCAATTTTAAATATTTGCTTGATTTTTCGTACAGTAAGTAACTTTGGTAAATTTGTTCTAAATACATTTCAAAACTTTAATAAAAAATTTATATACCTTGATCACTGAAAAAATTTATAGTTTATGACTTTCTGACAAATATCAAATACTTTACAACGACACTTTTTCCGCAACGATGAATGAATGAATTTCTGAGCAAGGACATTGCTGTGATCAACTACTGCATATAGACGTCATCATTTTGTGTGTGTTTTTTTATGTACCAGTTCCTGTTTCGGTTATAATGCTGATGCAAGTCGGTGGCAACTTATATTATTTTAAAGCCCTACATCTTTTATACAAAGTAGAGACGCTGAAACTAAAAGCGGTACAATTTATAAGTTAAAACAATAAAGGATATAATTTGACTTTAGAGCAAAAGAGACACAACATTGGCTCATACAAGGGGGAGGGGCAATAGATTTTGAAATTTTTTTTTTTTTTTTATCATATACGAGGGTAGATTAATACCCGTGTTAGGAATGAAGAGGCAAGTTTTTCACAAATTTTTTTTTTATTTTTCAACGTAATCTCCTTTTAGTACAATACGCTTTTCTCAACGTTTCTGCCATGTCTTTAATCCCTCCAAAAAATACGATTTGTCAAACTCTTCAAAATACGCTTCTGTCTCGACGATAATCTCCTCGTTTGAGCTGCATTTTTTGCCCCCCGAGTCACGTTTTCATGTTGGAGAACAGAAAGAAGTCGCAGGGAGCCAAGTCGGGCGAGTACGGTGGGTGCGGCAGCAATTCGTAGTTCAATTCATGAAATTTGGCCGCGACAATTCCGTATCCGCTTGTTGTCCACCGAAAGCAATCGCGGCACCCATCGGGCCGACTCCTTTCCCATGCTTAACCTATCATGAAAAATATTAATTACCGTTCCGTACAACACTACTACGACCTCTGCTACTTCACGCGAATCATGTCGCAGAACTTTTCAACGATTTCCTCGGTAACCACGTCTGCCGGGCGGCCTGGGCGCTCCAAAACAGATGTACGGCCACGTTTAAATTCGTTGAACCAATATCTTAAGGTTGTCATAGATGGTGAAGGGTCCCCATAGACAGCATCCAACTTCGCTTTTATTTCTTCGCATTATTTTCCATTCAAAAATAAAAAGCAAGTTACGGATTGAAATTGTTCTTTTTCCATTTTATCGCGAAACACCAAACACATGTGATACTAATTGCTGCCAAATAAAAACTAATCTATGAATCACTTGTCTTCACACACGGGTACTTATTGATCTACCCTCGTATTACAGTTAACACACAGGGTGTACCACTATGAATGCAGAGCATTGTGTTGATTGGCAGGAAGATTGATAGGTGAAAGGAAGAAGGAGGGAGAATGACAGGGGAAATGCATTCACTGGACTTTTATGCCTTTACCACAATGAACTTCAGTTTATCAATGTCGACAACGACCGCATGTAGCGCCAACGAAAGGGAGGAAAATGTTCCGTCGCCTGCCAAGCGGTGATGCTGTGTGGAAAAATTGTTTCTTTTTCTCTACTTTTTGGTTTTGCCTGTGTCGAGATTCGAATTCCGGACAATCTGCGTAACAGTCCAACGCAGCGACCATGGTGTCAAACGTCAATGCGTTCTGAAATTTATGTTGTAGACACATAATAGAGAAGCAATAGAGCGATACACACCTCACACCTCGGGCAATGATGGAAATTTTGAAACACCAATTTCCGGACCGTGTAATCTCCCATTTTACGATTTGTACAGGCCCTCTTCCTTGGGGCTTTTTGAAATCTCGCATTAACTACAACAAACTACAAACCTTGCAAGTCTTCAAAGCTAACATTGAAGAAGAAATCAAAGAAACAATTCAAAATGACATAACGCGAACACAAATGTTTTTCAACTGTGGAGGTGGTCTTTTGACCTATATCATTTTTTGAACGTAATGTCATAAATTTTACACCTTTAATTAAACTTTTCGTGAAAGCAGAGCCTAATTTTTTCATATTTACCAAAATGGCAACCAATTTACATTGTAATATAATTTTTGCCTCACCTTGTAGTATTTAGACGCTAGTTTTGTTTAAGTTTTGATCTGCTCTGTACGAAACTCTTGTGTCCTGAAATTTATGTTGTTTATGTAAAACGTTCTTTTTTTGGGTTAAATTTTTAGCATTATAAAAATTTTTTTAATTTGTATTAGTAGTTCCTTTTTTATTGTTCTTTGAAGATTTCATTTGTATTGATAATGATGATAATTTCTCATCAATTAAGTATTTTTTTTAACTATCCTGAATTCGGTTCCATTTGCTTCACTGTTTTCTTTGATATCAGCCATTATAAAAGTTCACTTATAGGGGAAATAGGCGGGAACAGTTGTTCAAGAGACTATTTCAATGATGGGTATTGAATTTGCTTTAGACATGCCTTCAATATCACTCTTTTAAAATTGCACTTGTATGGGAGATTCCACGCCCACTTGACCAATTTTGGCCATTTCAGAAATTAACCTCTTTCTAAGAGTAACGGATGGTTTTACCATGTTTGGTTCAGATTTCTAGAGTTTTACTCGAGTTATCGTATACACGGACAGACGGAATGGCTAAATTAATTCGAGTATGCACACTGATCGTTTCTGTGTACTCGAATAAGAGGCGGTGAGTACAAAAGTGGTTTAAGTCACAAAATTTTCTAAATCGAGTTAATAGTGTATTTTTATCGGTAAATATCGATCCACGCTTAATTCGCACTCACCGTCAGGAGATGTCAGTCAATTTCACTCTTGCCGCACAAATTTTATTTTTATTGATACATTCAACACACAGGGTGTACCCCCATAAATGCAGAGCATTGTGTTGATTGGAAGGAAGTTTGATAGGTGGGAGAAAGAAAGAGGGAGAATGAAAGAGGGAATGCAATCACACAGGACACCGATAAAAAGATAGGCAGCCATCGTCGCAAGTTTTATGCCTTTACCTCAATGAACTTGAGTTTTTTTTTTTCAATGTCGACTATGACCGCATGCAGTGCCAAAGTCCGAGCTTTTCGCATCCTTTTATGTTGAGCGTGTTATATTTGCACATGAATAGAAGGGACCTACAGTTTTACGCCGAACCCGAACGATGAAGTTAAAAAGCTTTTCATAGGCAATTTTTTCTCTTGTAGGTCTGCCATTGCCTGCCAAGAGGTGATACCGTGTAGAAATATTGTTTTTTCTTTTACTATTTGAGTTTTTGAGCCGATATTCGAACCCTACGCTACAGCGAAAATGAATGTGGATTGGGTCACTTTTGTGCCCAACGCTTCAAATATGTGCCTGATGTTACCTGATGCTAAATCCATTTTTACGCCATATATTTACATAACATTCAACATTACAAACGCCACTCTAGCTCCTTATGCGACTCGTAATGCCGTCGTAGTTCTACCATCATCGGCAATATCACTTCACAGGTATGGCGAACTCCCCTTGCACTGATTGGTACCTGATCTTATGATCAATGATCAATGAATTATATGGTCCATGGTAAATCTGTTAACCACACAGCAGATGTTACAGATGTACGAAATGTACTTTAGATTTTAACATTCTACACCCAAATTTTAAATCAGTTCGACACAAAACTTTTATGTTAAAATCACAGGTTAAGGTGTTAGCTTCAGCTTGCGTTAAACCAGAACAAGTCGGGTATTAATTTTTTAATATATTCTCTACGATAACAAGGAGACTCCTCTCCTTTAGAAAATTGAAAATAAAATTTGCTTTAAATTGATAATACTCGTAAAAAAGGAAATCCGCAAATTCAGTTGTTTATTTGTGGATGCTGCACAGTTTTTTATTCTACAGTTTGTAATAGAATTTAGTAACTCTAAGGAATAATTTACGTCCACGTAGTCCATTCATGCTCATAGTTAGTAGCTACCATATGTAAGAAAAATCGGCAACAACAAACAAGAAATGGCATTTTTCCTACTTCTACTGTTCAACATTATAATTTAATTTTCGAGCAAACACTTTGACAAAGTAACAGCTAATAAAGAGCTTGTGTGAGTTTATATGCGTGTGTGTGTGTGAGTGTGTGTGTCTACATGGCACACGACTCGTATCAACCCACAGCAGCACATACTTAGAATGAATGTAAAATAGAACAATTCCACAAAAATTATATTTCAAAGGACAAAGAAGCAATTTTAGTTGAAGTTGTGTTAGAATACGTATGCTGTGACGTACGTTGAAAGGAACAGCAAGCAGTCGTTTAGAAATCATCATCAGCAGCAGCAGCAGCATGTCAAATGTCATCATACACATGCCTATCGAGATGAACCGAACCCTTCAATCAGCCTAAGCAATGCAGTAATTCAATGGCCAGATCTTTGTACGAGCGCATGTAACATGTATACGTATATGTGTTAGTGTATCTTCTCATTTATTATTTGCACACACATATACACAAAATGATTTCCCAATATTGAATCTCAACTTTGTTGATAACAAACAACTCTTTTTCAAATTCTTAACATTCTGCCTTCAATTTCATATCGAATTACATGTGAACAATGTGTAGATAAGTACACATGTATGGTGTATATGTATGTGTGTATGAATTTCTGCTTCCCTTCAATTTGCAACACAATCGCATGACAAAAATTAAAGGCAAAAAAGAAAAAAAAACACTTATTGTTGGTACGACGTTACTTGTTTGTTGTTAATTATAGAGCGCTGCTCCAGCACTCTCAATCATGTAACTTTATGGCAGTGTATGTGTGGGTATGTGTGTGTGTGTGTGTATGAGAGTGTGTTTGCATTCATTGTCCGTTCGAACATGCCTTGAATTTCCTGCCAGTTTCGAATTATTGCCGTGGTAACTGTGCAACAGCAGATTGCATTGAAGAAAAAGTCCTTTTTTTTTGTTGTTTGTTTTTTCTTTCTTGTTATTGTTGTTCCATTCATTCGCTCGTTCGTTGGTTAGTTTCGCATGTTGCAAAGTCACTGCACTTTAATTATATTGGCAACACCTACGCCCCAAAAAATGCCTTATTGGGTAGTAAAAGGATATTTTCGTCCTGTCATGCATGCGTTACGTAATTAAGCATACTACTACTACTACTACTACTACTACTACTACTACTACTACTACTACTACTATTACTACTACTACTACTACTACTAGTACTTCTACTATTACTGCTGCTGTTGCTGTATGTTTCTGTTGTTGCTGCTACTGCTGCTGCTGTATTCCATAAAACCGAAAAGTTGTTATGGTGATTTTGCTATGGAAAGTTTGAAAGTTTAACTTAGTTTTTCAGTTGAAGTGTAAAGTAGAAATTTGTTTGGCATTTTATTGGCAAACATTTAGAAAGAACTTTTTATTAACTACTAGCATCAATTTAAAAGTTATGCAGATACCATCTAATAAAAATTAATTAGACTTACACACTTACTTTTCTCAAAGAGTTCGGGATATTTTGGATAAGTTGAATATCGAATACAAATATGAAATAAGTTCATTATTGATTGTTGATTTATTTAAAAATTTTTCAAATTTAATAATAAATATTAATAATGACTGCAGCATTGACTGTTCGCTCATTCTTCTCTGCATGTCTGCCAACTATGGAAAAAGTTGTTGCATGAGGGTGTTACTTTTCCTGTTACTCACCAATGCTGTCAATGTTGAGATACACTTTTTTGGCAGATTTTTCGAGTTTGTTTGGTAGAAAATATTTACGTTTGTGGCAACACTGAGTGCAACAGCCCATGGAGGGCATAGGCTGAACTTTTCGTATCTACTCATGGTGTGTGTGTTATATTTGTGCGTGAATGGAACGATCTGGATCTGAACGGCGAATTGAAAAGCTTTTCTTACGAAATTTTTAAAATTCGCCAGTTACCGCTATTTACGCCAGTTGGTAAGGTCCAGTGCAGTCAGGTAGCCCTGTAACTGGTCTTTCTATCTAAGATTAAGACGTCCTCTTCTGCGTGTTTGTCCACCGTAGCACGAATAAAAATCAGCTGAATTTTTTCGCGTTTGACTCAGTGTCAGTTTGTGAGTGTCGGCGTACAGCTCATCGTTCCATCTTATTCGATACACATCGTCCATACATATTGGACCGTAGAACTTACGGAGTATCTTCCTCTCGAACGCTCCTAACAGCCTCTCACCATTGATGGTCAATGTTAACGTCTCTGCGCCATACATTAGGACGGGAAGGATGAGGGACTTATATAGCGTTATTATCGTCGGCCGAGAGAAGGCTGTGCTTCTCAATTGCCTATTGAGCCCATAGTAACACCTGTTGGCAAGGATTAATCTAATCGCTTGATCTCAAGACTGACATTATTGTTGGTGTTAATAATCGACGACTTCAAAAGTATAATTGTCAACATTGACATTTCGTCCAAATTATTTCGTTTTGTCCTCTTTTACCACGAGACCCACTCACTCCTCACTCTACGAGACTACTTTTCCAGGTTGAAGAATACTGCTCTCAAAAACGTCAATGTCATCAGCGTATGCTAGCTGCGTAAGAGGTCACTACCAATTGTCACTGCGCTGGTGGTGTCGGTCAGTGTCATTTTGCAAAGACGAATGAAGTTTGCAGGGATACTAAAATCAGGCATTGCGGCGTACATGTGATCCCTAATCGTGCTGTCGAAGGCGGCTTTATAATCGACGAATAGATGGTGGAATTTGGCGTAGTGTGAATATCTGGTCGATGGTGAAATTAACAGGGCTGAAGCCACTCTGATTATGCCGTTACTCAGTATTGTTGTGGACGATGAGCTTCAGTCTTTCACACATTACGCTCGATAGAAATTTATATCCCATAGAGGTGTATTGCGTTAGGAGGAGTGCGAGTCGAGGGGCGAAGACTTCGGCTATCTGTTGTGATTGTAGTTTTTCAACATCCAGCTTTCTCGTTGTACCCCTCCGTACGCGATTTGCTATGCACACACGTGTGAAGACCTTTTCTACAATCAAGTAGTGGTCTGAGTCAATGTTTGCACCACGCATTGTGCTTACGTCTAGTACATTGGAAGTATGCCTTCCGTCCACCACAACGTGATCAATTTGATTTCGTTTGTTTTGATCAGGCGATAGCTAAGTGGCCTTATGAATATCGAGGTGTTGAATCTGGTGCTACTAACTGTCATGTTCCGTGACACGGTGAAGTCGATCAGTCTCATACCGTTGTCGGTGGCTTAACCGTGGGTACTGAATTTTCCAATTGCCAGTCCAAAGAGGCTCTCCCTGCCCACCTTAGCATTAAAGTCGCCTAATACGATTTTAATATCGTGGCGGGGGCAATGCTTATAAATTTTGTCGAGAATCTCGTAGAACTCAACTTTGGTCGTTTCTTCCTTCTCAAACGTTCAGAACAGCTACTCGCATATAGCGAATATGATCACCTAGTGCCAGCAATACGAACAATACCAGTGGTAATCGTCCATACTAGGAACTTAACTGAAAGCAATTCATCAAAAAGCAGGTCCTAAAGATGAATTTTCTCAATACTTTCGTTTAAACCCAGTAGCGCACAATGGAATGTACTAAAGTGAATACCATAAAGAACTTCTTAAATTTTATACTACATAAGATTTCAGTTTTTCCTCCGCATAGTTTACGTGCAAGAAATTGATTCTTTCGATGAAGGTAAATATCTAATGAGTTTTTAAATAAATTTACACACACTTTCTTTTTGCAAATAAATTCAGTACATAATTTAGTAATGCTAAATCCATGCAATAAAAAATCCACTTCCTACTTTCATCACTATATTAACGTACACAGGATAAACACCAAATTCCCCCCAAGTCCCCTCCCCGCCATAACAAAAAAAAATTAAAAAACAAAGAGAAAACGAACAACCATCAATCTTTTAAGCTGTCAATTTAATTCTATTAAATTGCACAATAAAAAAATGAAAAATAAATATTTTATTTATTGTACGGTAGGTAAATGAGGGTGAGCGGCGCCAGACTGCTATGGTGCTGCTGCTTTACTTCTAAATATATTACATCAAATATGCGTAGTATGCAAAAGTAGATGTGTGTGTGTGTGTAGCTATGCATGAATGTTGCAAGTGTATATGTGCTGCTGTATGTAGGTGAAAATTTACTTGAAAGTATATTTTAATCTCACCAATAGCATAGACGGAAGTGAAGAGGTAAAGGGGAGGGGTTGGTGTTGGTTTTAACGGGAAGGCAAATGAAAAAGTATGTAGTATTCTACAAAAAAAAAAAAAGAAAGATAAATAATATATAAATTTTTGAAATATACTTAAGCTCTGTTTACACTTGCTGAAAAGCTAAACTGCGTGAAATCCTTTACAGTTAATGCATAATTTCTTTCTTTATAGTAAGTATATACTTCACATACATACATACAAGTATGTAGTATGTGTATTTGCATGTATTCCATTTATAGTATGTATGTACGATTTTACAAAGAGTATCAAAGTGTGGCAAATGTGAATATTGTTGCCATCTTGAGGGGTTTCCTCAATTTATTTCCGATTCAATCCAATTGATTTCCTATTACTTATAAAAAATATTGTAAACTTTCTCAGACTCATAATAGCAAGAACAAAGAAAAGTTATAAGTGAAGGCAGATCTTTCTGAAACATATAAGTATTTCCGGAGATAACGATCTCGAGATTGTTTTTATCTGGTTGGGTACCAACTTTCGATATTTATTCCAAAAATATCCATGGCGTCGGCATCTACGATCGGAAATGAAGTAAAGGTTTTTAATAAGATTCACTAATAAGATTTCAATGCTCGCTAGTGAACCCAAGTGAATCCAACTAAAGCGTTAAACTCAAACAAAGCTTTTCACTAAGTATACTTACATTTTTCACTAGGTATACTACATGGCTTGCAAGGCCGTTGTTATGTTGGTGTTCGCAATTCGGCGAACCCATCACATTTTTCTCTCTGGTCTGGTGGTTATATTGAGCTTGTTGCAAAGATGATTTTGGTCGAAACGCAGTTTTTGATAATACTAAGTATTTCGTGCGCAATGGCTCAAGTTGTAGAGTGCAGTTAATAAAGTTAAGACCATTTGCATCCTATAGTGAATAATGGTAGCATGAAATATAAATACTTTTCATAGTTTTATAAAGAAAATACTATCCACTTTTAAACCATATTAATATTAAAATCTCGTCTGCAAATGAAAATAATTATTTCCATGTTTTCGTACTATTTTACATACATTTTTGTTCCATTTTTTGTGAAATAGCTAATTGCCACCCTCAATACTCGGCATGTTCGGTGGCCATTTCACCCAGCATATCATGTTCGCTGTGAGACTGTGTAAAAGCTCTCTCTTCGTGTTCAGTGCAACAACATTTTGTGGTTTTCGCCGAGCAAAATCTGAATATAACCATGGCCTAAGTAAATATATATTTATTTAGTACTATTTTCGTTAGCAAGCATAAAACTTGATCGCTGAATGCCACAAACTATTCTTATGAATTTTTAATTTTTATTTTCTTTGTGTGACACAATCTTATGGCAACTCTGTGCATACAATCAGTATGAGTAATTTTTATATATGTACACGCGAGCAGTTTCGCTTCATTCCATCACACACGAAAATTTGACGCATTTTCAGTTGTAAGTAAAAGTATTTTTCAATGTTACTTATTTCATTAGTATGTATGTAAGTATATTTAAAGTGTGGGAAATGAAAGCTATGAGGAGCACAAATATACACCACACATTCATGTGTAATGCTTGTGCGTGTACGTGTGTGTTAGGGTAACATACAAGCATCTACAATATAAAATGAAGAAAGCATCGGAAATAAACTGTAGTTCCAACTGCGTTTTTTATAGTATTTTCCAATAATTATTTTTTTTTCACAAAATTTTCATTTATTTATAGGTATTTGTTGTTTTTAATAATTCAACACTTGCCTTTGATCGAAAAAATTGACATATGTAGGCAACGCTTATGCATAGAGAGAGAAAGAGAGAGAGAGAGGGAGAGCGAGAATTTTCTGTTGCCCTTGCTACTCACCCACCTCTGGTTATTTGTAGCGTATGTGGCATGCTTGTTTCTTTTCAATATTCGCAATGTTCCTTTGTCATTCAAAAATTTAACTGTGGCAGCAGAACAATGCACACGCATACATAAAAAAAATACACTCTCGCGTTTATATTTTAAATTTGTTTTTTTTTTTTAGTTGAAAGGCGTGAATTAAATATTTATCCATTTATTGATCAACATTTTTGTAGGGATGTGCCTCGTCACCAATCCTGAGAGTTTTCTTTGTACTCGCACATCTAAGCTATGGTGAGATTTATGCCCTTCTTCTTTTCCGAGTATCAAAAAATCACCTTTTTTTTGGAGGTTATTGAAAGCATATTGGAAACACGTTTACTTCGTTTTAGATAAGATTTTAAGTAATAATATTTTTTTACTTTTAATTTAGTGCCAATTCAATTCGAAACTTAATTTTAATTCAATTCCCATTTACCATAATTCCATTTCAAGTCCAATTCAATTTCAATTCAATTCAATTTCAATTCAATTTCAATTCAATTTCAATTCAATTTCAATTCAATTTCAATTCAATTTCAATTCAATTTCAATTCAATTTCAATTCAATTTCAATTCAATTTCAATTCAATTTCAATTCAATTTCAATTCAATTTCAATTCAATTTCAATTCAATTTCAATTCAATTCAATTTCAATTCAATTTCAATTCAATTTCAATTCAATTTCAATTCAATTTCAATTCAATTTCAATTCAATTCAATTTCAATTCAATTTCAATTCAATTTCAATTCAATTTCAATTCAATTTCAATTCAATTTCAATTCAATTTCAATTCAATTTCAATTCAATTTCAATTCAATTTCAATTCAATTTCAATTCAATTTCAATTCAATTTCAATTCAATTTCAATTCAATTTCAATTCAATTTCAATTCAATTTCAATTCAATTTCAATTCAATTTCAATTCAATTTCAATTCAATTTCAATTCAATTTCAATTCAATTTCAATTCAATTTCAATTCAATTTCAATTCAATTTCAATTCAATTTCAATTCAATTTCAATTCAATTTCAATTCAATTTCAATTCAATTTCAATTCAATTTCAATTCAATTTCAATTCAATTTCAATTCAATTTCAATTCAATTTCAATTCAATTTCAATTCAATTCAATTTCAATTCAATTTCAATTCAATTTCAATTCAATTTCAATTCAATTTCAATTCAATTTCAATTCAATTTCAATTCAATTTCAATTCAATTTCAATTCAATTTCAATTCAATTTCAATTCAATTTCAATTCAATTTCAATTCAATTTCAATTCAATTTCAATTCAATTTCAATTCAATTTCAATTCAATTTCAATTCAATTTCAATTCAATTTCAATTCAATTTCAATTCAATTTCAATTCAATTTCAATTCAATTTCAATTCAATTTCAATTCAATTTCAATTCAATTTCAATTCAATTTCAATTCAATTTCAATTCAATTGCAATTCAATTTCAATTCAATTTCAATTCAATTTCAATTCAATTTCAATTCAATTTCAATTCAATTTCAATTCAATTTCAATTCAATTTCAATTCAATTTCAATTCAATTTCAATTCAATTTCAATTCAATTTCAATTCAATTTCAATTCAATTTCAATTCAATTTCAATTCAATTTCAATTCAATTTCAATTCAATTTCAATTCAATTTCAATTCAATTTCAATTCAATTTCAATTCAATTTCAATTCAATTTCAATTCAATTTCAATTCAATTTCAATTCAATTTCAATTCAATTTCAATTCAATTTCAATTCAATTTCAATTCAATTTCAATTCAATTTCAATTCAATTTCAATTCAATTTCAATTCAATTTCAATTCAATTTCAATTCAATTTCAATTCAATTTCAATTCAATTTCAATTCAATTTCAATTCAATTTCAATTCAATTTCAATTCAATTTCAATTCAATTTCAATTCAATTTCAATTCAATTTCAATTCAATTTCAATTCAATTTCAATTCAATTTCAATTCAATTTCAATTCAATTTCAATTCAATTTCAATTCAATTTCAATTCAATTTCAATTCAATTTCAATTCAATTTCAATTCAATTTCAATTCAATTTCAATTCAATTTCAATTCAATTTCAATTCAATTTCAATTCAATTTCAATTCAATTTCAATTCAATTCAATTTCAATTCAATTTCAATTCAATTTCAATTCAATTTCAATTCAATTTCAATTCAATTTCAATTCAATTTCAATTCAATTTCAATTCAATTTCAATTCAATTTCAATTCAATTTCAATTCAATTTCAATTCAATTTCAATTCAATTTCAATTCAATTTCAATTCAATTTCAATTCAATTTCAATTCAATTTCAATTCAATTTCAATTCAATTTCAATTCAATTTCAATTCAATTTCAATTCAATTTCAATTCAATTTCAATTCAATTTCAATTCAATTTCAATTCAATTCAATTTCAATTCAATTTCAATTCAATTTCAATTCAATTTCAATTCAATTTCAATTCAATTTCAATTCAATTTCAATTCAATTTCAATTCAATTTCAATTCAATTTCAATTCAATTTCAATTCAATTTCAATTCAATTTCAATTCAATTTCAGTTCAATTTCAATTCAATTTCAATTCAATTTCAATTCAATTTCAATTCAATTTCAAGTACAATTTTAATTCAATTTGAATTACAATTCTTATTCCTTTCTAATTCATGGGGAATACAAAGAAAGAAAAAAGATGTGCATACTGTCCTGGACATGGAAATAAAAAAATGCTCTCTTGACCACTACAATTTCGATGAAGAAGCTCCTCATCTCTTCACTCCTGTGTATCCTATTTGAAACACATTCAGTATGTTGTAGAATAATATTTATCGTAAAATTTTACACAACAACGCGCGCTACTACATGTGTCTCGTATAAAGTCAAGTATTCATTTATATTTATCTCTGTGCGTTAAAGGGTTAAGTGCAGTGTAAATATGTATCAGCGATTTATGAACGAGTATATGTGCATTCGAGCATTGCTCAACATTGATTTCTTAAATTTTTTACTATTTTTACTATTTTATACAATTCTACACAGAGTTTAACAGTGTCTTAACTTACGTTGTTTGCCTACGTTACTCGTGCAACAAAAGAAATTTAAATCTGTTTCAATAATACCATACGGTATTTCTCGGTTGCCTTTTCAATAATGAGTAACATACTTATATGGATTATTGAAACACAATGATTAACGACTAAGATCACTGATGAGAAACCATGGCTGGTTCCGAAACGATCAGTCTGTTTTATATACGTTGTTGATATTCTCTCCCTTTTTCATACACTAGACATAATTATTATGATTAGTTTTCAAATTAAAAAAAAACAAATCAAATATAGTTTCATATTTTGTTTTTGTTTTTGTTTTTATTTTTCATATTTATCTAAGCAATCTAATGTTTCGTTTGAAATACAGACATAAACTGTTACTAATCGCTTGCATGTCCGTGAGGATCCAGAAATACTTATGGGGCATGATATCACGAGTTTAACTCGTCCATAAGAAGCTTTAAGAAACCCAAGGAGTGAAGTAAATATATTAGAGGAATCACATAACTCAGAATGGTATGAAGGACAATGGATAAAAAAATTCTTAAAGTTAAATTCGAATGCTTTGAAGAGCAGTCAACAGATACAGCAGCAGCAGCAGCAAACAGAAGCTATTCAGAAAATAATTCAAATAAATATTCGAAAACTTCTTTCTCGGCTCGTTGACCCTTGGGAAAAGAATGTAATAAATTTATGCAGCTTACATACTACGTACAAATATAACTTCATATGTGTGTATGTTACATTTAATACAGCTCCAGTTTTATGTACTCGAACAATTTAAGAATCTAAAGAAATATTCTTATAACTGATTCATGTATTATTGAAATTTACATATCTTCATGCACCTAAGCACGTGTAGTTACAATCCACTCGTACAGTGAGCGATTTTTTAATTCAAAAATTTCAAACTCATGAACAAACGCGATACAATGCAAATACCACACAAGTACAGAAGCACATACAAACGTTCAAATGTGTGTGTGCATGGAGAAATTCCTTAACATATTTTGAGCATATGAGCTCAAAATACACACATGTACTCGTATATGCAGCAGCAATGGATCCCGCAGGATATGATTTTGTATAGAGGAATAAAATAAAAATGAAACTAAAATAACAACGCGCGCTTTCGCTACTCGTTGTTCCTCTATAGATTCTACCTTTTTCCAACACGCTGCTGCTATGTGGCGCCGCCCGGCAACATACCATATATGAATGATGCCCAAGTGCATTAAAAGAACAAACACCAAAAATAAAACAAATAAATGTGGCAGCTGCAGTCGGTCGGTACCGACTTATGATGATAATAAGTAACCAAAAGTTAAGCTAGAATCACGATGGAATGTATTCGTGGGAAGAAGCCCACACTCGTTGAACAGTGAGTTTCTCTTTAAGTTTTACTTTATAAGGCAGGAATACAAAATTCTCAGTTCCCATTCTAAGATTCTCTTTGGAAGTCAGAACTTGCTCCTTAAAAAAATTGGTATGATAAGCTTTGCATGAATGGGCATGTCAAAGTCGTTTACCCTTTAAGCGTTGATTATAAGTTCATGGCTCCTAACATGCCACGCCTCATCATACAAGGTACACCGACTGCTCAGTCTAAAATTGATACACCATAACAGCAGAATGCAGCGTACAAAACGAAAAAGAAAAGTAGAGGGTTGTCGAGCGTGTGAGCTGATGCTGTAAACTCTAACTATTGAGCGACCATCATGCCAATGAAATGTTTCAAGAAGGGGAAGAAGGGGCGGGAAAGAGCGTCAGCATATGTTAGAGCGGGGTGAATATATCAAAAGGCATTTTTTCATATTTACTTTTTTTTATTTATTTTTTAAACACCATTGAGCGAAATTGAAAATAAAATTTTAATATGATGATATTGTATGAAAATGTAAGCAGCAGCAGCAGCAGCCACCATTTTTACTTCGACTATTGCGCAGCGCAAGTAAGGGAATCTATTTCAAATTTTTTGTTCGAAGTCCTTCTTTTATTCTATTATTTTTTCCAGAAGTGAAATTTAATTAAATTACAAATATACGAAAGGCAAAATGGCAAATCCTTTGCAATTGTTTGAAACCTTTGAATTATAAAAATTTTGTAAAGTCTTGCTTAGTAGTAATACTTATTCTGGTGAGATAAAAATTGGAAAAATATAATTTCACATTTTCATTGCATACAGTAAGGCGCTTCTACTGCAAAGCTCATTAGTTGTATTTTGTATGGAAACACACACACACACACATACACACACCACACACACACTCACACACACACACACAGATGCATAGACACATTCACCGTTACACAATGTTTAGGGATATTAATGATGTGACAAACTTGTTAACTTCTTTCTTTTTCTTTTCATTAAATCTACACTTGCGTTTACACTACAGTTCGCCTGTCTCTGTTCTTAACATGTTGCTGGTTTTTTTTTTATTGTTGTATTTCTGTTTTACGATTAGTACATAACACCGTCATGCAACATTTACGTTTAAACAGACATACACATACACATACATACACACAAATCTTCCGAACAAAATTGTGCAAATTAAGTGAGCAAGCAGCAAGCAGCAAGCAACATTGCAAAATTGATGATATGCTTTTGGTCAGGTTTGTTGTTTTTCTTGTTTCTTTTTTTATGAGCATTATTTTTCCAAAAATATAAACGACTTGCTTCGTCTTTTTCTTCTTTCTCTCCCTTACATTTTGCTATTATCATTCTTTTTCCTTCTGTTGATTTTACCTTGGCTATTTGGTCGTCATCAACGTCCGTCAGTGTCGATGTCGGTAAGAACATCTTTGTTTTAGCCAATCAACCTAATTAATTGTTAACAAATTTTCACGGGGATTCGATCATTAATAAAACGATGTGAAAATTAATGATGCGAAGAGTGCGTAGAATGACAGACCGAAGAATTGCCTTCACAATAGATCCCATAGATTATGCACTTCTCTGCTTATTGCTTTCATTGTCAGTTCTGACTAAATTACTGGAAATAGATTGTCATTTGTAATGGTATTTATAAACTTTATGTCAGCTACACAGGAAAAAGGTCATATTTTATCGATATAATATTTTATTTATAAGTAATTGGTTTTGATTCGAAATATTAAGCTCCTTTAAAGTTACTGCTCTGACTGCTTTGGAAAAGATATTCCGTTAAATTAGCGAAATTCTAAATCAAGAATGTCCGAGCGGTTCACTTCTTGAGCGCTTCAATTCTTGAGCGGTTCACTGCTTGAGCGGTTCACTTCTCATCAAAGCAAATACCTAACCTCACTATTACCAATTTTGGAAGCAAATTCTGTCCATAGAAACCCCAGAGTCGTGCAGTAAGTGATAATATTTATTTTTGGAGTGATTAACCGTAAAACGGTGGAGCAAAGTTATACTTCCCTTGTACATTCTCTTCAGTCCCCTCACCCTTTCTCATCTCACATTTATCATCTTTCTTCTCTCTTCTCGTTTGAATTCTCTACTCTCTCCGACCCTCTTCTTCGTTTCCTCTAATGTCTAATTTTCCTGCCAAGAACATTAATTCAATTTTCTTAAGTCAGTAACAAATCGGAGTGAGTAAAAAGGGGACAGGATGGGGTCCGTTAAGGGGTGGAAAATGTTCCAAACTTATTAAAAACTAATTTTTTCTCAACGGTCAAAAACCGTGTTATATTTAAAATTAACTGTAACTAGCGATATTTGACTAATTGAGCATTGCCATAGATTCACAGATTCATTACCTAACCAGCAACCCCAAAATTAAACCAAAAAATTATTTGAATCCCCATTTGGTTTTCAGCTTTTACAGAGTGTTATTTGTATATCAATTCTATAAACCTCCGCTAGAGACACATTTCGATTGGGTCCCTACGTTTACAAATCCCAAAAGCAACGACCGTTGTTTTGCAACAACATATGGTAGTAAGTACTACTTATACAAATACATATGTAATTTATAGCCAAGTTATATTACATTGTCACAAAAGAACTCCCTTTAAGACCTTTAACTTCACATCAGAAACTGGACAGGCGATAAACTGCTTTCATTATCGGTACCTTGTGTTAAGTTTCTGGAGCTAGAGCTACATTTATCGTAGCTATGCTTATGTTTTTATTGCTTTCAACTACTTCCTAAGTGTTATACTAGAATATTGTTTTGACTAGTTTCTCCTGGATCGCCTCTATGTAAGGTCTTCTTTGTGTTCTGACTTTAATATTAATCAGTTTCTAAATGGTCTTTAGTAATAGTATTATAATTCCACATCTCTATAGAGATTTCGAGCTTAGTTATAGATTCCACCATCGATTGTCAAAATATCAAACTTGATATAGAAATAATATTTTTCCGAGACTACAGCTAAACAAAATTTTGAAAAAGCATATATACATCAAAATTGGTAAAATTTAATACAGTAGCTTTTTTTCTTTAATATCCAAATTTAGCTCTAGGCGGCCCAGAAACATAGTGGGCCGCTATAGAAAATTTGGCCTTCAACAAGACCAAGTACTTCTTTGCTATAATATTTTCTTCGAAGGTAGATTGTGGTTTTTCCAACGGTTAGTTAATTTGATATATAAGTAAGTGAAGTGAGAATATTTCTTTTTTGTGGTCGCTGTGGCGTAGTGGTAGCAAGTTTGACTGCTAAGCATAGTGTCCGGGGTCCGAATCTCGACACAGGCAAAATCAAAAATAGTTTTTCTTCACGGCACCACCTCTTGGCAGGCAATGGCAAACCTACAAGAGTAAAAATTGCCTATGAAAAGCTTTTCACTTCGCCGTTCGGATTCGGCATTAAACTGTAGGTCCCTTCCATTCATGTTGTGCCATTACAAGTAAAGTAAGCCATATTTTTTTTAATATTTTTTAAGATTAAAATATCTGAAAAAAAAATCGAAAATAAATTATATTGAAACAAAGAAAAAAATATAAAACAATTTAAACGGAACCAGACAAATGGTGAACGTCTAACCGTAAAAATTGCCGAAGAGAAACTTCTAATTTTGCCGTTCACATTCGGCATAAAACTACTAGCCATATCCCATTCCATAGGTCAGCCTGGACCCACCATGGATTGCTGAGCCGCTACTGTAAAAGAAGAAGATATGGGGACTTGAAATGTTTCTCTCTTTTTATAGGTCCTCATTTACCCAACCATAAGATATGAATTGGCGTCTAAGGATAGCGGACATCTCAGTGGTGATGTACAAAATCTGAGAACAGAGATAGAATCAATAAGTTGTAATACTTAATAAAAGATTTAAAACAAAAATTCCAGTTTACGAATCTGCTATTTTTTGTTTGTTATTTATTTAAATAATTAAATAAACAGTTCCCCAACGCTGTTCAGTGTTTCTGAAATCAGGTTTAGTTTGATCCCCTCGGCCAATTCCATTCAAGAGGCACTTGACCATAAACATTGCTGCACCAGCAGCAACAGCAACAATGAATTCTAAATCCACTTGACCAAGGCGAAAAGGGTTTTATTTAAATTCAACCCATTCCATTCCAATACTGCATTCCCACACAACACATTCCTGTTCTGCTCGTAGCAAAGTTGCATTTGGTGTTCAGAAGAAAATAATGAGATGCGTATGCGCGCACTTTTAAGGACATCGCACGATTGCACTTTGTGAGCCCTTTACATATGTGCATATGTATGCAGTGTGGCATGTGGTAGTAAGAAGGTAGTTTTAAGTTTCGTTGCATCTGCTGGTGATGTTGTAGGAAGATTGTACATACGTATATCATAGATCCAACATCATCGGCATCATCATCATTATCATAGTAATCAGGCTTCATTTTTAACGTTGCAGCTCTTGATTTACAATGCACAACAGTGTAATTTGCATGTAGTGGTATAAGAGTGCACTAGTGAAGCACAAGAATGTATGAATGTGTCTCTGTGTGTGTATGTGTGTGTGTTGTGATATTTAAATGAGTTAATGTTGATGCTGCAAGCAAAAACACACACTCATCAGCTCGCACATTCCCTTGTAGTTAAAATGTCCTTGCTGCTAGCTTTAGCTTCTTGCTTTGGCTGCTTCAGTCTTTAATGATATGTTAAGTAAGTTGCACAAGTCAATCTTTTCAAGGAAAATCGCCTTTGGCTTTTACATTATGCGGCAGCTGAGTAAAACAGGGGCGGCAGGAGGGGAAGAGATTCCTGATGAATAAGAAAGCGCAGATAGCAGATAGCAAAGGCAATGTTGTTGTAACTGTGCAGAAATTAAAACACTGAGATAGTTGGAATGAGAATAAGAACAGCAGCAGCAGCAACAGAAGCAGCAGCTGCGAAGCCAGTGATGAATTAAACATAGCATTTTATTCTTTTGAGTGTATGTTGTTGCTGTTGTTGTTCGTAATGTTGGAGTTGCTTCTTTTTGTTGATTCACTGAATATCACAAAAAACAAGAAAATAACCAAGGCATCCTTTTCACATGTCGAAACTGTCATTTAAAATGCAACACTGCAACAGTGCAACTCTGATGACTTGTTCTGGCTGCTTCTGTGCATCTGTGTGAAGGATAATGTTCATCATGTGTGTATGCGTGTGTGTGTGTGCATGTGTTACATAAAAGAATTTATTTAAGCCAATAGCAAAAATTCATTTTCTCCTTCATCTTTTCTCGTACTTTCCACGAGGAACATTTTATCCACATTTTACATATGTGGATAAAGGCAGAAGCTTTTAGGTTAATTTCCCTTTACTTGGGATATTTTTCCATATCAATATGTCAAAAGAAAATCTTCTTATGTCCATCTTTAGCGTGTACTTTAGTTTTGCACACTCACACATTACCTGAGGTGTTCCATTCTCCGCAGCACAGCATACCCGTATTATGCAGAATATTTCTTTACATTTGGTTTTGCAGTCACTTTCTGTATGTATAGGTACAAACAAGAATGCGTTAAGATAACACGTGAATGTGAATATCTAATGCGAATGAGCTAAATGCACTCACTAATGGCATTTGTACTTTTATCGTAAGCTGCTTAGAAGTAGCAAATTTTTGTAAGTAGTTACATGTGCGGTCAAAGTGTTGATTTGCCGGAGATGTTATGGTAATACCGAACACTTCAATCGAGATTAGGGATTTTTGGAGTTGAAAATTCAACTACTTGGATTAATTCTGCGGCAAAGCGGCAAATACCTTGTTTTACTTACTCACTAGGGGTATGTGAGGGTAGTTCAGGAATTCCATTCAGTTTTTTACTGATATTTCCAAACTGGACGCCAGGACATTCAAATAGATTTAAGGTACATGTATTGGCAAATATAGAAATAACTGATTAGCTGAAGTACAGTGACTTATCACCTCGTGATATTAACGTCTTCACTGATAGCCAGGCAGTCATTTAACCTCTAAGGTAGTCTTCGCCTATTTTTAAGGCAGGTGATTGTACTGAAAGTACACCTGTTCTCGGTCTTGAGTTATAGTGACATTCCGGGAAATTACAAAGCCGATGAGTCAGCAAGGCTAGGCACATTCCCGACTCTTAACGGGCCCATGTCGCTTGTATGCCCTTGGAAACCTACAAATTGAACATACATAGGCAATTCATTAACATAGCTAACAGTAGGTGGAGAGAAGAGTATACGTGCTCCCATACCAAACAAATCTAGCCAGCCTACAATGCAAGCAGGTCAGACTCTCTTGATGCGCTTCAATCAATGTCTGATAGTTATCCCAATAGATTTGGGCTGCGGAGGAGGAGTAAACCTTTTTCCACCCTCTCTGCAGTATTATGGAATGAAAGATGTTACAATTTCATTTTACATTCTTAAAAATTTTTAATACCTAGATTTTACAAAAATAAGTGAAATTATAAATTTAAACGAGGTAATGTCTTGACTCGATCACTATGGTAAATATTGGCCAAACTTTCTGGAGGGAGTTGAAGAATAACTGAACCGGCTGTACAACACAACCAAAGACTTCTTTCTATCGAATGGACATGAGATTTTATCGTAGAGTGACTTTTAACAAGTTTTAACAATTCCGCTCATCGACCAGATATTCACACTACGCCAAATCCTGGAAAAGACCCGAGAAAAACAGATCGACACCCGTCATCTATTTGTCGATTATAAAGGCGCCTTCGACAGCACGATTAGGGATCACTTGTACTCCACAATGTCTGATTTTGGTATCCCTGCAAAGCTCATTCGTCTCTGCAAAATGACACTGACCAACACCACCAGCGTAGTGAACATTTGGACAGACCTCTCCGCACCATTTGATAGCAAAAGAGGTTTCAGACAAGGTGACGCCCTATCGTGCGACTTCTTTAACCTTATGCTGGAGAAAATAATTCGAGCTGCGAACATCGACATCTCTGACACTATCTTCTACAAGAGTGTCATGCTGCTAGCATACGCTGATGATATTGACATCATTGGCAAAAACGCTCGAGCAGTCAGTGCAGCATTCTCCAACCTGGAAAGGGAGTCTCGTCGAGTGGGTCTAGTGGTAAACGAGGACAAAACGAAATACCTTGTGTCAACAAACAAAGAGTCACGGCGTCTAGGACAAAATGTCACTGTTGACAACTACACTTTTGAAGTCGTCAAGGATTTCGTATATCTAGGATCCAGCATAAAGACCAACAATAATGTCAGCCTTGAGATCAAGCGGAGACTAACTTTCGGCAACAGGTGTTACTACGGGTTCTGGCTCAGTAGGCAATTGAGAAGTAGAGCCCTCTCTCGACCGACTAAAATAACGCTCTACAAGTCCCTCATCCTTCCCGTCCTAATGTATGGCGCAGAGACGTGGACATTGACCATCAATGATGAGAGGCTGTTAGGAGCGTTCGAGAGGAAGATACTTCGTAAGATCTACGGTCCAGTATGCGTGGACGACGTGTATCGAATAAGATGGAACGATGAGCTGTATGAGCTGTACGCCGACACTGACATAGTCAAGCGTATAAAACTCCAGCGCCTTCGTTGGCTGGGTCATGTTGAGCGAATGGAAGAAAGCGCTCTGGCTAGAAGGGTGTTTTATTCGAACCACGGTGGAGGAACACGCAGAAGGGAAGACCGTTGGAAAGACCAGGTGCAGGACAACCTGACTGCACTTGGCCTTATCAACTGGCACCCGCGCGCGCATAGCAGAGGTGACTGGCGAAGTTTTGTAGAGGCGGCCAAGACCGATCATCGCTTGTAGTGCCAGCTAAGTAAGTAAGTAACAATTCCGCTAAGCTTTTTTTTAATTGTTTACCAAAAACAACAAATGTCTATAATTTAAAAAAATTTAGAAATTAAAAAACTGATGGGATTTATATATATACAATGGACCTCATAATAGACTCATGTCATTTGATTTGACTCCTGTGATTTCTGTAATCAGCGATTCATCTACATCCAGGTTTTTGCACCTGCTAGTTGGTAAATTTAAGAAACACAATCCTGTGCCTTTATCTCTTATTTCGGTTGATACCCGTAGATGTTGTGAATGTAAACATGGATTAACTACTCAGTTTTGGTGGAGATAATAGAATGTATAAAATTATTTGAATGGAATGGTAAATCTCTTCAGTAAAGTAGCTCATACAGTTACTATCAGTATGACATCATACACAAGAAAGTAAAAATATTCTATTCATGTATTTCCCTCCCAATCGCACCATTGATGGTTTTTACAAACTAGAAAAGTCAAAAAAGCGGGTTTTTTCCGAATGACAGCTTAGGTGATAGATTTCAGATTTCAAAAAAATTCGAACCTAAATTCTCTTATCTTTTGTGACCAAAATAAATGGGAAATAGTAGCAAGAAAGGTGAAAGTCTATATGAAGACCAGTCGAATATGTGTAAAGCACTGCCCCTTAAGTATTGGGGTCTTCAATATGGAATGGTGTTCTGTGCATACATGACAATCGTTCGATAGATCTCTGATTTTAAACTTGTCTGGTATGTAATGGAAAAGAAATAAAAAAAACAAGACTCAAAGAAACGTTATGAAAATCAGCATATTATATCAATGTGGAAACCCAAGATTCATGCCTGACGCCTTGTGTGCGAACAATAACTTTCAAGTACATTGGGATATGTGCCTTTAGTATTTCAGGCGAATCTGATGGCTATGAAGGCAGCATATTAGGCAATAGACCATTTGCTTCAATGGTAGACAATGAAAATTAACATGAAACTGAATGCCATTGTCTAAAAGTCCAGTTATATGGAGTGAGGAATACAGGTGTTTAGGCCTGGAGCCATAATTTTTATATTCATTAGCATTAAGATAATATTTTGTAATCCTGGCAACCATTATCAGCTCGATTTTCCATTCGTTAAGTTTGGAGAGAATAGCGGGGATATTTCGGCAATCTTTAGACATGTTTAAAGAATTTTATTACTACTAATCGAGAAGCCGAGAAGTAAAGACGTCCACGGCAGCAACCAACCCAACATTTCGAAGACCAGTTACCCGGCATCGCTACTCATAACATTAAGGAAAATCGAGGTGGAAAAGATACGCCCCAATTATATTTTTATAATTAATAAATCTTGTTACTGCTGCTTTTCTTTTTCCTTAAACGGCTATTTTCAACTTCCCTCGAGACCCCCCTCGCCCGGAGACGCAAAGCCCTCACCCCTTTACACCAGGTTTGAAGTTTTTATGGCCTATACGCGACTCGAAGACTCTTTCATAATAATTGCGTAATTTAGAAAGTCAACAAACTAGCTTGTGTGATGGAGACGCAAAATATATTTTCGTAGATGGAATTGTCAACTCGGAAAAATACATAAACAGTAGGAAAAATGATTTAAACCCATCAATTCCAATACTACAGTCAAATTATGGTGAATATATCTTTCAAAAAGATATTGCACCATGGCTTACGTCAAGAAAAACTTTGGCATATCCAAGCTCAGATTGGCCCAGCCCTGCCCCACCCAGCAGCCCTAATCAATCTCCAATCGAGTCAATAAGGCAATGATAAAATCCAAATTGCAAAAAAGACCGGCTAGAACCGTTGAAAGAACAAGATTACAAGAACCAGACGAATGCCGAAAATTAGTAGAAACGATGCAGAAACGATTGAAAGATCTCCTCTCAGCAAAAGGTGGCATTTCTCGCTGATAAATTTAATTAAATATAATCAAACCTATGCACATGTAAATGTTCACATCATAATAAGTACTTAAACCTTGATCTTGGAAACTATTCACCGCTAAATTGAATTTAAATAAATTATGCATTCACTCAGAAAATGATGTGATTTACTAAAACCAACAAATATCTGATAAAATTCATGCATTTTTAACGCATTTTGTAGGTGGAACTGTGATATTTTGAATAAAAATGTAATAATCCAACTTCATTGCACAAGGGTATTAAGTATACTACTGTGGCCAAAAGTTAGTAAGACTTTTTAATTTAAATTTCGCGCGGAAACCCATTCATCAAAATATTATTTTTTTAAGGTTGGTATGACTGTCGGTGACATCTGTGCCAAATGTCACATCAAAATAATCATTAGTGTTTCGTATACGCTTGTCTTTCTGAAGTACAAAAAGTGCATTCGGCGATTTTCACAATGAGTGAAATTATTCACCAAAGAAGTTCCATTAAATTTTGTGTGCGGAATGAAATTTCTGGTGCCGAAACGTTCAGAATGTTGCAAAAGGCCTTCGGTGATAATTGTGTGTCGCGAGCAAGTGTTTTTGATTGGTACAAATTGTTCAAAGATGGTCGAGAACGCGTTGACGACGAACCACGTCCAGGACGGCCATCAACTCGATTGGTGCTCGAGAATCGACGATTAATAGTCAGCGACCTTACTGGCATCGTTGGAATATCGGAAGGATCAGTGAAAACCATTTTAAAACATCATTTGGGCCTAAGAAGAGTGAATGCACGATTGGTTCCAAAATTACACTCACACTGCATTGGTTTTACGAGACCATTTTGCCAAAAATATCGTGACTTTTGGCTATTTTCTAAACTCAAAAAACCGCTTCGTGGACCGTTTGACCGTTTTGAGTCAATTGAAGACATTAAACATGAATCGCTAAGCGCATTGAAGGCTATTCCGGAAATTGACTTTAACAACTGTTTCGAGAATTGGAAAAAACGTTGGCACAAGTGTATTGGGGCCGGGGGGATTACTTTGAAGGGGATGAAATAGATTTGGAAGAATGAATAAAAAAATTTGAAATTATGAACAAAGTCTTACTAACTTTTGCCCACAGTATGTAGGTATGTTCAATGACTTGAATGAAAGAAACGCCTTTAGTAGTGGAGAGCCGTTGCTTTCATGCATAAACCTCAAGAAGTCAGTATTCACAAAATCGGCAAATGCGTCCAAAGAACAAAAGGCATCTGTTTCTGTAAATGGAAGCTCAGACAATATGTTATTTAATTATCTATCATATTTTCGTGATATTAGGAAATTTTTTTTTTATTTATTTAATATTTCTTATTTTATTTATATATTTAAATATTTTTATTTTTTACAAAAGCTAAATAAATAATAAATAACAAAAATTCGTAAGTGCTCATGAAAATTCAAATAATTTTTCATTTTCTTCAGCTCCGTTGAATATGAAAAATAATTTCTCAAATTAAGCGAAATCGATGCAGGAGGAAAAATCCTAACTTCATCTAAGTTTAAAGAGGTAACCAAGCAAAATATATTTATTTCATTGTTAATGTGCCTCTCTTTCTTTCTGTTATGACAGATTTTCAATTCGACATTATGCTCGCGCTGAAAATGTGATGCGTGTGAGTGTGTGTGTGTGTCTCTGTGTGCCTGAAGTGAGTGGCTCTCGTAGAAGGGGGTACATCAAGTAAAATGTCATAAAAATGCCTGCAATGAGCTAATAAAACTGTGGTTTTATGTGCGTTACATGTTTATACACACTAGTACATATGAACATACACACACACACACACACATATGAGAGTACACCTACCCTGTAGGGAAACCAACTGGTTTAAAGTTAGTCGTTAAACTGGTTTACTGAACACCGCAACTAGTCCCATATTTGGTGTCTTTCCTCATCGCGAACTGTTTTTATTTAATATTAGATATATACATTTTCATATTTATCAGTGGTCTTTGTGACATTTCAAAATCCATATAAGTGAAAAATATTGTAAAGTAGATGAGAATTCTTCTTCTTTCTTTTAATGGCACAACATTCACCCATATTGTGCTTTTTATATTTATACATGAATGGAAGGGACCTTCAGTATTATGCCGAATCCGAAATGGCAGAGTGTAAAGCTTTTCATAGGCAATTTTTAGTATTGCCTGCCAAGCGGTGGTGCCGTATAGAAAATTTTTTTTTCCACTTTTTGATTTTGCGTGTACCGAGATTTGAATCCCGGACACTCTATGTACCAGGCCAACGCACTACCAACTACACCACAGCGACCACCAGATGACTGAATAGTATTAGTTGCGTTTTATTCGCCACTCACAACTAGTTAAACAAGTTGGCAAATAAAACACAGCTATTATTAAAGTAAAGTATAGTTTTCAACCACTTTAAAAACTAAATGTTTTGCAACTATTTGAACACCTAGTAATTTTGGTGGTCTAGATTGATGTGGCCCTAGAGGGTATGTATACGCATACTACACTCATATTGTGTTTTTAAGCAGTTTCCTCTCAAAATGTGATATATAATAAATGTGTGCGTGCGTGTGTGTGTTTAGCATATGGTGGCAGCATATAAGTGCTTAAAATGTGTCAATATCAAAGTGACATTTTATGACTTAAAATGCTGAATAAAAGAAAAAAAAAAATAAAAAACGAGGTAGAGTTTTGCTAATGGATTTTGAAGGTTTAGGATTTCTTTCATTTTAAATGAAGCGTAACTTTGAAGGGATTTCCAATTTGTTTCAGCAACCAAGCGAATATAATGAAGTATTAAGTACGAGCACATAAGTACGCGCATAATTTATAATTTATTCAGGGATGGGATTTAGTGAAATCGATGTGTGGCAATAAAGATTTGCATATAGGCAATCTTATCTTCTAAGTTGTTACGTTTATCGCTCTCAGTCTCTCAAGTTCAGTGCTGACGATAGTTAAGCTTTAAGATTAACCTCTTACTAATAATTTTCTGATATTTGCCGTCTATACATATACATATGTATATGACCACGAATCAAAAATTATTTTAATTTTTAACCTTTATTGCCTTATCCAAAGCTCACAATAGGAAACTTTTAGCTTTCATTAGAATCACGAAATTTTTTTTTTTAAATCAGTGATGGACACCAATACAATCACTCATTGTTTGAACGTGCTGAAGAGCTTTCACTGCAAGAAAGCGTCGAGCACAAATTGGGCTATTATTCGAAAATTCTCAATTTTCATTTCTGTCGTGCGATGGATCAGGTTCACCCATACATAATATCAGGTTCTGTGCATACATAATACATACATAAACTGCTTATCGGTGTCCTGTGATTGCATTCCCTCCGTCTTCCACCTATCTATCAATCTTCCTTCCAACCAACAGAATGCCCTGCATTCATAGGGGTACACCCTGAGTGTTGAATGTAGCCAAAAATATAAAAAAAAGATTCAAATGGTAATAAAGTGCCATCATACCATCAAGAAGCCGCTCGCATGTTTTTAGATAATCAACTGATCTTCTGTTGTGTGTATGAATTTTGTGTACATATGCGAGCTCAAAAGCTTCTTTGCACACGTGCTACCCTTTAGCCAACACTGTTTAATTATACGTGAAGGCCATTTATAAGATGATATGCAAAAAGCTTTCTTGTTGAATCTTTAGTCCCTCATTCCAAAGGTCGTGAATGGGAAACTTTGAAATATAATCGTGTCACAACAATCAGTTGACAAATTTGCCTCATAACGAGAAGCAGACAGACATACACAGTGTGGAAGTGGAATTGGAATGAAGGCATAGCGCGACAAACGATTAATAAAATAGCTAAAATTATACAACACCCTCGCATGTGCCATTCATCAGAGGCAACTGATGAAAATGATGGCGCAGCACAGTGACTCAATCCTATACAACGGCAAGAAAAAGTCGTAGAAAAATATAATACATATGATATCAAATATAAAATTAGTTTTATTGTAACTTGTATGGCTTCATCATATTTTGCCGGCTATAACCGGCTGGCAAAAAGCTGTTTAGACAACTTTTCAGAACGAGCTTTTTCGAAAAGCTGTTATACTTCTAGAATAATTTGTATTAAGAAAGTGAGAAAATATCGCTGTGGTCGCTGTGGCGTAGTGGTAGTGCGTTGGACTGCTACGCATAGTGTCCGGGGTTCGAATCTCGGCACAATCAAAATCAAAAAGTAGAAAATATAATTTTTCTACACGGCACCACCTCTTGGCAGGCAGGCAATGGCAAACCTACAAGAGTAAAAATTGCTATCAAAAGCTTTTCACTTCGCCGTTCGGATTCGGCATTAAACTGTAGGTCCCTTCCATTCATGTACAAATATAACACGCACAACATGAGTGCATGCGAAAAGCTCGGCCTAGGCCCTCCATGGGCTGTTGTGCCATTAAAAGTAAGTAAAGTAAGTGAGAAAATATGCAATAATTCGAAAAATATTAAATAAAAATTATATTTACAAAATTATCAAAGTGACACATGGAATTTTTCGGCAAAAAATTTATTTGTAAGAATTTTTTTATATCCATCTCTATAAAGCTGAAATGGGCATTCATAAAAATTTACATAAAGTCACCCAAATTTGAGCAGCTGTTGCACCCTCAGTAGTAATTTGATGGAGAAAATTTTGTTGCTTCTATTTAGTAGCTTTTTTTTTTTTTTTAAGGAACGATTCACTGTGCCGCACTAAGCTAAGCAAAGAACAAGAAGAGAAATTTTAATACAATACAAGCGAAGGCTGATTTGTGTATGTGAGCATGATTACCATTGCAAACGAAATATTTACATACTAAACGTAAACATTTTCATAGCTGCCGCGATGTGTGGCATTTTAAATGTCACTGCAAAGTGTGTGTGGATGTGTGTGTCTGTATGAGTGTAATGAATAGAAAGAATGGACTCAGAGGCAATAGATGAATACACACACCTCCTGACTGTCGTATAAGCACCCGCCACACTAATGACTTCAGGTGTTGACAGTTTTGTTGATTGTGACATTTTTCAAATGTGGATAGGTTAATAGCACTGCCAACACCAACACCAACACCAACACCATCAACAACAACCACAACAATAGCAGTTGATATATCAATAGGAAAACCGTTGCTGCTTGTCGCTTTCGTTGTTGTGCGTGCGTGTATCAACGCAATCTGCATTTATTTTTCACTAATAAACTTTCGCACACATTTACGGTGTTGACTTTTCTGTTACACACACACACACCCACACGTAAGAGCCTGCCCGACCTATACTAGCATGTGTCAATATAGCAGAGAGCTGTCTACCTTACTGCGTAATTTCGCTAAATTAATTTTTGGCGCCAAACACTAAATTGCATTCGATTATACAAAATAAGAATGTATCAAGGGAAATGATTTGCAATGTTAACATTTAATTTTCTTCAAACTTTGTCCTTATTTGATATTACCTAATAATTTCTTTTAATACCATAAGTGGAAATAATATTTAAAAGCATACTTTCTGTGCATTTTCTACAGCATATTTTTAGGGTGTACTTGGTAAATACATTCCACTAAAAATAAATTGGATGCAAAGATGATTGCTGTGCAACCTGTAATGTTTCTTTGCTTTGGTAATTATTCTTTGCTGAATTATTTTAATGAAAACCGGGTTTCCAAGCAGTCTTTAGAGTTTTTGAAGAATAAATAAAGGATGATTTTTAAAGAGCTTGGTTTCAAAAAAAACACAGAAATTTTACAAAAGTGAATGAAAATTTTATTTGTTTCGATAAGTCAATGCCTGCCATTTACTTTTTTAAGATAATTTCACTTAAATGTTGCCCGCGGCTACGCTTCAAGTGGTCCAATTTTGGCACAAATTTCGGCCGGAATCTCGGAATCTCACCAATGACGCGTTCAATGTTGACTTCGAAAGCGGAAATCGAGTTTGGCTTGTCTCTATAGACAAGAGACTTAACATAGCCCACCAAAACGTGAGATTGACTGCTCACAAAATTCGCCTCTCAATTGATGCATGGTTTCGCGTGCAGTGTGGCATGTGGAATATGGCACCGTCGTGTTGGATCCACATGTCGGCCGAGTCCAATTCTTGCATTTTCGGCAAAAAAAAGTCTGTTATCTTCAAACGCTACCGGTACCTTTATCCATTGACCGTAACGTTGCGGCCTTCATCGTCTTTGAAGAAGTATGGTCCAATATACCGCACCAAACAGTGCATTTTTTGGGATGCATTGGTAGCTGATGAATTGCCTCTGACTGGTCTTCACTCCAAATACGGCAATTCTGCTTATTCACGTATCCATTGATCCAAAAATGAGCCTCGACTCTGAAGAAAATTTTGCGATAAAAAAAGAACGGATCCTCGTCCAGATTTTCTAAGGCCCATTCACCGAGGCGTAAGTCTATTCATGATAAATTAGCAAACCAAACTGAGCATTTTTTTACTTTAACACATATCAAGAATCACGCGTGAACTGTCAGAAATATAAAAAATAATATATAAAACAAACCACCCATTATTTGCTGATAAATTTTTATTTTTAATTATATCAATACCAAGTATATTTAATTCAATTTAATTTAATCGTTATTGTTTTTCAGCGACAAAACAGTCTCATATTCTATGTATAAGAAGCTTCTTCGAGTTTTATTTGCAATGTGATATTCGTTTGAATCAGACGGTAATTGTAGTACATAAATTTGGTTCTCTGATCTGGCGGTTAAAAGAAAATCTGGACCACATGGTTTGTGGGGAATTTGTTAACGCAGAAAACATTGTTTGCGAGTACATGGATCACGATCAGCGGTAAAATGATGCATTCTTTGAAAAGTTTTCATCAGAAAGGCCAAAGTTTTGACGTAGTTAATAGCAATGTCAAAAGGGACAACACAACGCTGCATCATTCAATGAAAAATAATTTTTAAAAATTGCAAGAACTTCTCTCTGGGCTGAAAAGCAATAAATTATTAACAAAACGAAAAAAGTTATTCAATTAATCATGCGTTTACTTTTAATTATCCCTACGCATGGAATTGCTCACAACCACATAAATATTTAGGTATAATTATAAAAAAAAGTGGGCAGAGAGGATAAAAGTCTGGGAAACACTGCTCTGTGTGATGCAGCCAGAATAGGCATTTGGTATGACTAAGCCGTACTTTGTACTTTAAGAACATCTCGGCTAATTAAAAAGAGAAAATTCAGCAAAATAAAGTTTATCATTAGTCCTCATCTATGTTTTTAAATCACTTCATATTAGATTTACATAAGAGAATGGTTTGCTATGAATGGCGCTTCATTCGCGCTTCATTTACAGAACAAATGAGATAGCGGATTATCTTTAATGATCAAACAAATACGGGGTCATCGATAAATTCGCATAGTTACTTGCTCAGTTTACCACTCGGACAGTATTTAACGAAGCAGATAAAGAAAACCTAAACGTATAGTCGCTTCATACTAAAGAAGTGAAAGCCCTTTAAGTATTTTATACTTGCACTTTATCTCTACTTTCTCTTCACACCAACTACATCTCACTATCGCTAATCGCTGACACACACGCAAACCCCTTTAGATTGAAGTCTATTCTATATCGGCTGCGTTAAGAGTATATATACATACATATATACATACATGCCCAGGTTTTCATTAGGGAACTTTCGTGTAGGTCTCTTCTCACACCAAGCCTTTTTACCCTCCTACCTGTAAAGAAATGTTTAACTCTGATTTTCTGGTGCTTATTAAATATAATAAAGTCCAATGTGAGTAATGAAATGTAAAATGTTTGCATTTTTTAAATTAACTCAAATTTTTCTTTTATACAAATGTGTGAGAATCATAAATTGAGTTACAATTATGGTTCCCTCCCATGCCAGTGAAGGCAATATCAAAATTGATACATGTGTAAATAAGCTAGGCCATCTAAATAAATAAAGTACCTACTATACATATATTTTTTAATACCCCACATAAATCGGATGCAAGCTTAAACTCACTTAAAGTGCAAGGGCACCCCACCACATTTCCATTAAGGAGTCCTTAAATAATTCTCAATTCTCCATTGCCCAAATTAAACTTTACATCTAATTTTATTTAAATTCTTTTAACTGTGAGAGATTCTGTGTTTCGAATAATCCAACAAAACAGAATTGAGTTGGCAGCTCTGAGCTGATAAAAAGAAAACATATTTCAAGTTGACAAAAAAGGAAAATACTTTTCCACATCACGATTAACCCATTTCAAATGAATATGCCTTGGCCTGTCAAACAAAAGGAAAAAAGACAGAGAGAGACAGAGTGAGACAGAGAGAGACTTGTCACAGTGTGAACAGAAATTGTACACGTTCACTCAATTATTTCATTTATATTTTACGACACTACTCTACGCATTCTCATGCACAGAACAATACAAAATAGAAAAAAATTAAATGAAATGAAATAATATAAAACAAAGGATAAAAACAAAGCTACTAGCAACAACAACAACAGCAACAAAAATAGCTAAGGACCCACTTCATCATGCATTTCACACATCAAAGTACTATGTACACGTATTTGGGACAATAAACAATACGGCTGAACCTACAACTCAAGCAGCAACAACAACAGCAGCAGGAGAAATAGAAAGGGGCAGAAAGCAATGAAAAAAGTGTCACCAAGAATGAAATAAAATAAGGAATTTAAACATTCAACACTTTGAAAGAAAGAAATACAATTATGTATGTGAATGTGTGTGACTGCGCGTGTGTGTGTGTGTGGGCTTGTGTACAGTATAAAAATATGTTGCATACTCGTACATAGTAGAGTCAAACCAGAAAAAGTTAGGTTAACTAAGCACAGTAAATGTCACCCAAAAAAACAAAAAATAATCTAAAATTAAAAAAAAAAAACACTAACAAAGCTTAAATTAAAGAGCAAACCAACAGCAACAACAACAAAAGAACATGGACCACTTTTGAGTTATTGAAGTCAAAAGGCTGAGCTGAATGTGAATTGTACATAGCTAGCTCGAGGTATATGTGTGTGTGTGCTGAAATGATGAAAATGTTTAAATTTTTTTTTTTTTTTTTTTTTTTTTTTTGTACAAGTTTCTATCATTAAAGCTGTACTTTTTTGCGCTTGCTAGTGTTTCATAAATAAAAAACTTTTAATTAATGTTTTTTTTTTTATATAAAGTGCAACAAATGACAAAACAAAAAAGTTCTAGCAGACAGACATGCTCATAGAAGTGTACAAGTAATTTCAACTTTTGGGAGTTGGTTCGAAATAATACATATAAAGCACAGAAGAGGCAACCGGAAAAGGCTTTCCATCTACTTCTAAAGGGTGTTTTTTCTAGAAGTGTGGTTTTCAATCTGGCAATAGTTTTTTCGGTGTTGCTCTTTTTGACAGCTGTCACTTGATTTATGCTCAGTTTGGTTTGCCAATTCATAATGAATAGACTTACGCCCGAGCAATGTTTGCAAATTATTGAAATTTATTATCAAAATTCATGCGCTGTGAAAAAAGTGTGTTTCGCAAGCTACGTTCATTTAGCGATGACGCACATTTTTGGCTCAACGGATAGGTGTATAAGCAGAATTGCCGTATTTGGAGAGAATGAAGACCAGCCAGAGGAAATTCAGCAGCTAGCAATGCATCCCGAAAAATTCACTGATGCACTGTTTGGTGCGGTTTATGGGCAGGCGGCATCATTGGGCTGTACTTCTGCAAAGAAGATGAAGGCCGCAACGTTATGGTCAATGGAGAAAGGTACCGTTCGCTTATAACACTTTTGTTTGCCGAAAATGCTAGAATTGGACTCGGCCGATATGTGGTTCAAACAAGACGATGCCACATGCCATACTGCACGCGAAACCATGCATCAATTGAGAGGCGAATTTGGTGAGCAGTTAATCTCACGTTTTGGTGTAGTCAATTGGCCACCAAGATCGTGTGATTTGACCCCGTTAGACTATTTTTTGAGGAGCTATGTCAAGTCTCTTGTCTATAGGGACCAGCCAAACACGATTACTGCTTTGGAAGCCAACATTGAACGCGTCATTTGTGAGATTCCGGTCGTAATGTGTGAAAAAGTGTGCCAAAATTGGACCTACAGAATTAACCACTTGAAGCGTAGCCGCGGGCAACATTTAAGTGAAATTATCTTTAAAAAGTAAAAAAAGTAAAAAGTAAAAAAGTAAAAGTAAAAAGTAAAGAAAGTATCTTTTAAAGTAAAATCGATTTATCGATCCAAATAAAAATTTCATTCACTTTTGTAAAATTTCTGTGTTAACTTTTCATTTTCAAAAACTAAACTCTTATAAAAATCACCCTTTACTTCCCCTTTATCCGAAAAAAAAGTACAAAATAAAAGTAAATGAAAGAGAAAAGGAAAAGTTTTAAGCAAATAAAGACACTTGAAATGTCAAAAAGAAAAGAAAAGAAAAAGGATGCTCAAGAAAATTAAACACTGTTGAGGACATATATCTTAGCTTCTATACTTACTTATGTTGTTTTCTTCTGCTCTTCTACTTATTTTTGAAGCAAGTATTAGAGGCAGAAAAGAAACAGAAAAGTATAAAAGCTGAAACTGAAAGTTAAGCACAATTTGTGTGTCTATTCTGCTCTTTCTTCCTTTTCTAGAAGTAAATGTTGCTCAATTAAATATAATTATCGGTAGAAAATAATAATAACAAGGCACAGCACATTCGTCTCGTTGACTCGACTTGTCTCTTTTTTTTCGGCAGTCTCCTTTAAATTTTAACTCAACTTCATCTCATTTCAGCTTTTGTTTTCTTCTTCTTTGTTCAGTAATTCAGCAATTCAGCAATAGCAGTGCACTTTTTGCTTGGCTCGTCTTATTAATTTTATTTAGGTTTCCAATTTCACTTTGACTTTGACTATGACTTTGTGTTTTATTTTTTTTTGGGTCGGTCGTATGTAAATATTTACTACATAGATAGGTAACCTTTTTCCCTTGCAACAACAACAACAACAACAACAACATCCAGATGTTTCTCGGTTTCCCTTTTCTTTGAAGATTGATATCATTTTAAATAATTTCTCATTTAACTTTTACCATATTTATTTAAAGGAAAATGTACCTACTACATACAAACCATACGTGGACACAGTGAAGCCAATTGTAAAAATAATCCTTTTTTGTTGTTGCTGTTCAGTGTAAGTTTTGAAATTTAAAACACAGTTCAAGAAAAGTTCGTTTTTCCATTGTTAGTTTTTTATTTCAAAGAGTTTTTGCAATTAATAAGTACATTTTTTTAAGAAATGGTGCCAATAAAATGAGACTTACACAAAGGAAAAATTCGTTGAAGGTCTACAAGGTAAGTATTTAACTGCCTTGTTTTCTACAGAAATAAATCTAAAGGATATTGGAAATAATGGTGAGCATTTTTAAACAATGAAAAAAGGAGATGCTTTAATGGCATTACTCTAAATGTGAACTTTAACCTTCAACCTCGTGACAATGAATAGGATTATATGGTAGGTGTACCTCTTTAGGCTGGTACTGCCGGCGAATTGCTGTTAGTTAGATAAAGAGGAAAATATGAATGTAGCTTGTGTACATATGTAAATAGTGTGCACTCGTATACGAACGATCTACAATCCTGTTAAAATGCTGCATTGAGCATCGTCACAGATTATCATTTCATCACACACAAAGTTACCATGCACGAGGAGACATTTTGAACTGCGTGCGATGATAGTTTTTTACGAGCATTGAAACTTTATGATTCATTAAAAATATAAACAAAACTTTTCCTAACCGACTTTTCTCGGCAGCCTTCTGTTTGAAAGTACACTTAAGCACATTTAATGGCTCATCGTGATACCCACAGTATGGTGCGACTCCCCCATTTACGGAGTGGAGAACCATGAGGATTCACTAATGAATCTGAGGTATGATATTAATATTTATGGATGAAAGATCACGCAGACTATTAAAGAAAGGTGAGCTAGGTGTTTTAGACTTCGCCTAGCCACAGATGAACATTCATCCAGGAAGTGCAGCACTGTTTCCTCTTCTTGCTCAGAGTAACAACATCGTTAGAAGTCGTTCCTAATCTTGTAGCGGGAAATGACCAAAATAGACATTTTGGCACTTTTCGATTAAGATTTCTCAAAGATTTGAAAAATTGTGCTGCCTGTTTCGAATTCAGTGCACAAAATTCTATGGTAAGAAGAAAAATAAGCTAAGTCGACTTAAGATGGAAAATATTTGATCACAAACACATTTTTCACTATTAATTACAAAAATTGGTATGGCTTTAAAAAAAAATTCCAAATATTTATATCTATTTTATAACCAGAAATTTCTTAAATATTAGTATAGTTTATACCTGAGAAGTTATTCCTTGTTAATCAATCAACTAAAGCCAAACATGGCAGCTCGGAGTAGTAGGGACCTACACAACCGTTCGAAGCCGCAAAAACCAAGCAACATATATTTCCTATAGACTAGTTTGAACTGTATCTTCAAAACCAAACGCAGAATTATATCTAAGAATTTCAATTCGCTCTTTCATTTTCGATTTCTGCTCACGTTATTTCATATACACTAACAATACCACGAACGACCTAGAATGTTAGTTAGTCCGCATTTAAACGATGAGACCAGTCTCAAGAAACTTTTGGATATACTCTTACGAATATTCGCTATATGTGTTCATTTGGTAGTCAACCAAATCAATTTTTCATTCACTTTAGACTAATTATTTTATTAATTTACTAATCAAATCTCAATTATTATTTTTCGATGCGATTAGCGTGCTGAGAGTTTTAAAATAAGGAAATATTGTTAAAGTTACGAACATGTACATGGACAAATTTAACATCAAAAATTTTCATCAAATTGTTGCCCGAGAGAATTTGTTTATGTTAGTCTCCTGATGTTTCTCTCCTCTCATTGTCTAAAAGCTGACTTTTCTTGTGTGTGCCTCTCTCTCTCTTCTTCTTCTCATTGGTATGCCCTCACTTAATTTTTAATACGCCAACAATAACATGCTTAAGAATGAAGTTTCTTTGTTTTTCTCTCTTCTTTTCACTCTACTTCAGAGATGGCCAGAGAGCGAACAGAACATGATTTTTCCAATATTTGCCATATGGGATGCCCGAATGCTGTTATATCGATGTGCAAGGAACAATCCAAAACAAAACAATGATCTACATCAAAAATGGGTTAGGAGATTGGAGGAGAGCTGCTCTTTTCCCATATATGGTTATGGTATATGGGATATTCAAAAGCCGGGATTAGCCGGCATTAGCCGGCATTGCTCTACATAAGTCTAAGGTAGTCCCATGCACGCATACACAACGGTTTTTCAGCATTCCATGTGCAAGCCCTTCAAAGTGCTCGTTGCTCATTACTGCTCTACATACTTTAAGCTCACACTACAATGCGTTCTCCCAAAAACAGATTCCAGTACTCGCAATCATGCAAATGAGAACAAGGGTGAGAGAGTATTTTCGTTGTTCTTTTTGCACGAAGTAGCACGTACATTTTCTTCGGATAAAAAAGTTCAAGTAAACGTTATCAAACTATAAACTGTTTTATTTTTATCAACTAATTATACTCTCTTTTTACGGGAACGAATCTTATTCTGCACTGACGAAAGGAGTAAAAGTGAACAGCATTCTCCACTCACTGATGTGAGTGATGGGAAAAGGAACCGATTTGCTGACACAGAACAATTAGCACATTAATTCCATATCAAAAAGAGAGTGAACTGAAGAAAGAAAAGTTTCTAGCTTTGTATTAGAATTACCTGATCAATGCCCAATACTTTATTCATCTCCCAAAAAGAAATTGCATATTTTATGATACACGAATTTTATTGCATTTCAATAAAGTTTTATTCCTTTTAAAAATATTAATTGTATTTAAAATAATAATAATAATAAAAATAAAAACAGCCAAATAAGTAAAAATGTAAAAATTCAAATCTTTCCAGCATTTTTTACACATTGAATAATGCAAATTCGCATAGAAGCCGAAAAATTCACACTTTCCCCACTGCGTCCAGTCACCCGTCTCCGTTCGCACTTAACTTAAAAATAAACCATTTGAACCATTTATATTTTTAATGTCATTTTTATTCGAACTAAAAGGCAAAACTTAGTCAAAAAATTAATGGCCACACATAAACAAATTCATTATAATAAAATTTACATTATCCAATAAAAATTCATAACAATTCCATTATGGCTGACACTAGCAGGCGAAAAGTGGCAACGGCAAGCGGAAGCAGTCATTGCCAACACGCACACACACACACACACACACACATACATAAATTCATACATACTTATTTATTCACACTCTACTCATACTACAAAACAATATATGCAAGTATAACTGCCCAATGGGAAAACTAGCATTTCTGGTGGTAATCCAGAGCAGTGCACTTGTCGGATTAGTGGTTAGTTTAATTTGACTGCTGTAATCTCTTTATGCCTAATGGCATTGCTTAGTATAGAAAAACTAAAATCTCCGAAATACGAGCATAGAAATATGTTTACTCAGACGGATTAATTTACTTTTCTTAATTCGAATTATTCCAATTTTAAGACGTTACTTCAGCAAAAGCAGAAAAATTAATTAACGCTCTGTAAAAAACGAAAATCGACTCAATACCAACGCATTATTGGAAGGCAAAAGTCAGTTGCTGTTCTCGTTTTAGTATCGGACTAAAATAATTATAAACTTGTTACAGTAACTGCCCAATTGTAAAATCAAGAGGTGAAACATTTTTAATATTTTTTAATATGGTACCATTCCAGTTGTGAAATCTATTGTGAAAGAAAGAATAGGCTTTCTTCTTTTCTTTCTTCTTTTCTTTCTTCCTTTCTTTCTTCCTTCCTTCCTTCTTTTCTTTGTTCTTTTCTTTGTTTTAATGGCTCAACATCCCATAGAGGGCCTAGGCCGAACTTTTCGCATCCACTCATGTTGTGTGTGTTATATTTGTACATGAATGGAAGGCACCTACAGATTTATGCCGAATGCGAACGGCGAAGTGAAAAGCTTTTCATTGGCAATGTTTACTCTTGTAGGTTTGCCATTGCCTGCCAAGAGGTGGTGCTGCGTAGAAAAATTTGGATTTTCCTGTGTCTAGATTCGAACCCTGGACACTCTGCGTAACAGTCCAACGTACAATCACAACGCCACAGCGACCACTGCAGCGTATATTTTGCTAATATTGGTTGAATTTCAACACTTAATCCGAGTAAGTGGGCGTTACTATTTCAAACTTAAGTGAAAATTACACTTATTTTTTTATAGCTTCGCTAATTCCTTCTTTTTTTTAGTAAGAAGTAAAGTGTAAGAGTATATAAGAGCTCATAAGGTCTGATTATTAATTTTGATACACTTTTCATTTGTGTGTGCATTTTCTCCACACTTCTACTTGGAAATCTGTGGTTCCATTGCTAATAGCTTCGAATGTGAGTGCCAGGGAAAAGGCAGTTTGTCTAACCGGTCCGTAATGTGCTTATAAAACCATTTGGTTCTCCATATGAATGTGAGTTGTTCTATCTCAGTTCTATAAGAACTGAGAATAAACTTGACAACGCTAAAGTATTTTCTTCTGCAGCTTTTTTACATTGAAATAGAAGGTGAAATTTAGTATCTAAGATTCTAGTACATAAGCGCCACATAAATGGTACCTTGGCGCTTAGTTGAGAAACGTTTCAATTATTTCCCATTGGGTTGGTACGAAGGAAGTGTATGTATGACTTGGTGTGTGTGTGTGTGTGTTTGATGATAGTACATAGTACTTATTGTTCTTAGTATGTATATGTGTGTATGTTTGGATTGGTGTTGGTGTGTTCTTGTTGTTTTGTGTCTTGTGTTAGTGCTAAAATATCCATAAAATCTTTTTAGCGTTTGCATAAATTAAATAACCAAAAAATTATATCTAACGACTTCATAATTTTTTTTCGCTGCACCAAAAATAAGTAACACAAAAATTCATAATATTCTATTGTGTGTGTGTGTGTTTGAATACTATATTTATTTGAGATTATATGAACTAAATAGAGTAGATTTTTTTTAGCACGCTTTACTAAAATCCAATCTCGTTGCAGTTGCTCTTCCTTCGCCCTTTCGTGAAACACTCACTTACAAAAGGACAACAGACGGAGCGACAGAGAGAGAGAGGAGGAGCATAGTTTATGATGTCGTAAATCCACTTGACGCTTTAAATTATTGTTGCAACATATTTCCTTAATGAAATTTTTACGATTTAATTCGTTCATTTGTTTTTGTTCTTTTTCGTTATTCCATCCCACTCTAACTAAACACACACTCGCATGTACATATGTACTATACACACTTATTCGCCCCTATTCATCCCCCATTCCACAACAATGCATACATCAATCCATTCAACCACCGCACCATGTCCTGTCCTCAGTCACAGGACATTCCACTGAAGCTAGTGTATTGTTGTGATTTCTGACGCCACAAAATGTTTGCGTTGTTCGGTTGCATTCCTGCTGTTGTTGTTATTGTTGTCGTTGTTGTTGGCTCTTTGTTTATTTTATGTTCATTTTGTTTGCACAATATCAAAAATAAATTATTGTTGTATTATATTTTTGTCTATGTTCAAATAAAGACTGATTAAATTTGACATTATAGTGAAATATACAGCGAGGACATTTGATGTTCATGATATTTTAATGGTACCTACAAACATATTGTGAAATTGTGAATTTTCATTAATTTCGTCATAAAATTGCCTCTATCCAGCTTGCCTTTTTTTTTATTAAAGGGCAATAAAGTTGAAAGCAGAACGGAGCATCGCGCTTAAGTGAATTTTACTAGATATAATTCTCTTTATCCATCACTTTCTGAACCATCAGCCATCAACTCTTGGGGTGATTCATAGCATGAGCAACATAAATAAATACTTACTTATGATGATGATGATAATAATCCATTAGTTTTCTGTGTTTTGTGGTGGACTATAAACATTTGCAAACATAAATTGAAATGAATAATAATACGAGTATATCAAAGAATAATATTAGAAAAATTATTGCATAAAATAAATACAGAAATATGCAATTATTTTTGTTTAATAGCTACATGAGCTTCACCATTACATATTGATTACGTATTACGAAAATGTTAAGAGCTCTCGCAGTCATATGACTCACGAACAAGATCATGGTTCTACGTCGACAGTAGATGGGTAATTAAATATCGCTCGCTATCTCTACGCTTCAGCCACGTCTCTACAAAAGTACCATTTGGCAGAAAATGATACAAAAACTAAAGGTTTGAAAATTAACTTTAGTGTTGTTAGGTTGAAGAATTGGCTAATTTGAAGAAGAACTTAACTTGTTTCTTTCTGGACTTTTAGCAAAAATTCCATAGTTTCACCGAGGGCGCAAAAACATGAGATTATCTATTGAAGGGAAATATTTTTCTATACAATAGATATTTATTTTATTCGAATAATATCGAATAAGATGGAACCACGAGCTGTATGAGCTGTTCGCCGACACTGACATAGTCAAGCGTATAAAAATCCAGCGCCTTCGTTGGCTGGGTCATGTTGAGCGAATGGAAGAAAGCACTCCGACTAGAAGGGTGTTTTATTCGTGCCACGATGGAGGAACACACAGAAGAGGGCGTCCTAATCTCCGTTGGAAAGACCACGTACAGGGCGACCTGACTGCACTTGGCCTTATCAACTGGCGCCAGCGCGCGCATAGCAGAGGTGACTGGCGAAGCTTTGTAGAGGCGGCCAAGACCGATCATCGGTTGTGGTGCCAGCTAAGTATGTAAGTAAGCTGCATAAATTTATGAGTTAGGGTACCACAATTGGTGAAGATATAAGACATTTACTTAAATTCTGCTTAGCAAAATATTGTGCCTTTCACTAAAGCTCCACGGCTACGGTGGTTATTGGTAGGAGAACACATGGAAACCAAAAAGATGAACAAATCCAGCAATGGACCTTGTCGTATGCAGCACAATCGTAAAAGACGAATTAGCTCACGATGAGCTGTAATTACTATGATGATGACCTTTTATTTTGAAGATTCGAGATATATCTTTAGATCCAGAAGTTCAATACATCTTACTGAATGATTGATATATCGCTCTCTTCTGTTCTAGATTAGTTTCTTAATGTTCCCTGTGTTTAACTCTATTGTAATCTTTTCTCGCCCATCTTGATTATGGGTAGTATATAAAGGGTGATTTTGTAAGAGCTTGGTTTATGACCAATAAAAAAAAACTCAGAAATTTTACAAAAGTGAATGAAATTTTTATTTGGATCGATAAATCAATTCCTGCCATTTACTTTTTAAAGATAATTTCACTTAATTGTTACCCGCGACTACGCTTTAAATGGTACATTCTGATGGTCCAATTTTGGCACACTTTTCCACACATTAAGGCCGGAATGACGCATTCAATGTTGGCTTCCAAATCAGAAATCGTGTTTGGCTTGTCCCTATAAACAAGAGACTTAACATACTCCCACAAAAAATAGTCTAACGGGGTCAAATTACACGATCTTGGTGGGCCAATTGATTACAACAAAACGTGAGATTAACTGCTCACCAAATTCGCCTCTCAATTAATGCATGGTTTCGCGTGCAGTGTGGTATGTGAAATGTGGCACCGTCGTGTTGGAACCACATGTCAGCCAAGTCCAATTCTTGCATTTTCAGCAAAAAAAAAGCGTGTTATCATCGAACGGTATCTTTCTCCATTAACCGTAACGTTGCGGCCTTCATCGTCTTTGAAGAAGTACAGCCCAATGATGCCGCCTGCCCATAAACTGCACCAAATAGTGCATTTTTCGGGATGCATTGGTAGCGGCTGAATTGCCTCTGGATGGTCTTCACTCCAAATATGGAAATTCTGCTTATTCATGAATCCATTGAGCCAAAAATGAGAATCGTCGCTAAATGGACGTAGCTTGCGAAACACTTTTTTCACAGCGCATGAATTTTGATAATAAATTTCAATAGTTTGCAAACGTTGTTCAGGCCTAACTTTACTCATGATGAAATGGCAAACCAAACTGAGCATTTTTTACTTTGACACATGTCACAAATCATGCGTGTACTGTCCGATATATTAACGTCAAAACTAAGTATAAAAAAAATCGCTCTTTAGTTATCTAAAGACTATAACATATGGTCATGTATATGATATCGTGATAACCACGAGTGCATCTAAGCGAAGACCTTTATTTCTCCGCCCCTTCCTTATTAAATCTCAGCTTTCTGATCATTGCCCTCAAATGTAAAGAGAAACGAAACGAATTTTGAATGAACTTAATTACCTAAATTCTCTTCTTTCGCCACCTATAAAACGTCTAGTATTCCTTCAATGTCGATGTCATCCACAATGTCCTCGTTTTTAAGTCAATTTCATACCAATATATCGAATGTTTTAGATTACATGTCTACAAGTTCATGTTAAGGTTTCCCTTTGGATAAAAATATCTAGAGGTGGTAGAATTAGTAATACAGCCAGAGTCGAAAAGTAGAAGAAGTCTGACAATTTTATACAATTCCATATTCTATTGAGTGTTTAGAATTTCGCCGATTACAGTGCCTTCAATCATGAACCGTAAATTTTGTTTCAGATATAATCCATCGTATTATCCACCGTAAAATTAGAATCTGCAATAAAAAATAGAGGTTGCTATTTAAGATTTCAAAGTAACCCCCAACTACAAGGAGGGTGACTAATTTTAGCACCAATGCATTATAAATGATTACAACGCCCATTACAAGAAGTTGATACCTACTGTTTAGGCCTGTAGCCTTAATTTTATATGTCATTAGTTTTAAGTTAATTTTTTGTTTTTTGTTATCCTGGCAACCCTAGTCAACACGGTTTCTCTATTGATAAATTTGGAGAATAGCGGAGGTATTTCGGCATATTTAGACAATTTAGAGTAAAGAGTATAAATTGCCATTACCTTCCAAATGGTGGTGCCGTGTAGAAAAATAATTATATATACTTTTTGATTTTGCCTGTGCCGAGCTTTGAATCCCGGACAGTCAGCGTAGCAGGCCAACGTACTACCCCACTGCACCACAGCGACCACAGCGACCACCGCTAATCTGTCGCTAAATCAGCAAAGGAAAATCGAGGTGGATAAAGTACCCCATACTTACTTTTTATCATTAGAAATAAACTTATATTAGAACATTAACTGCAACAATTTTTTCTTTCTCCCCCATTTTAACTTTCTCCGAAATCCCCGCTTGTCCGGAGAACGGAAAGCCCGCATTCCTTTTCAACCACACCCACTCTTTGATATTCGTCGTGCTTCATGCAGTTTTATTCGTTTTCAAACCTTCTCCTGTAATCCATATTTTCTTAAATAAAAACGACATCGAGTTTTTTTCACATTTTTTTATTTTATTCATTTTATTTATTTACGTTTATAGACCCTTGATATCCTCAGTAATTTCTTTTTTGTTATTCTTTTGCTTAAATTGGTTTTCAATATAATAATTTTAATTTAATTTAATTTAATTTAATTTGTTTTATTATTTGTTTTTCTTGTTTTTGGTTTTGGTTTTTGCAATGCGCAATGCGCAGAGTTTTATTATGTTTTTATATTTTATTGTTCGCAATTTTGTTTTACTTTGTGTTTTTTTTTTATCTCTTCTTCTTTCTTGTCCACTGCTATTTTATTTGCGTTTGGGAATGAAATTGGATTTGTTTTCTGTGTGTGTTTGCTTGTTGTTGCCTTTTTTGTTTTTACATACAATTCAATGATTAACTTAATTATTTTTAATCATACCATATACTATATGCATACATCGTAATCATAATAATCATAATACATAATAATATTATTAATAATAATGATCATACATCATAATCTACATCATTTTGTTCTAATAAATATATAATATATATTCATATATTTATTTATTTTGTTATATGGTATCTTATTTAGTTTTGTTTTTACTTCATAAATTCTTTGCTGTTACTAAATTTTGTTTTTCCTTTCATCCATTACTCTTAATTATTATTATTTTCTCTTTTTATTTTTAGTGCATGTCTTTTGGTTTTCCTCTATGAATTTTCAGTTGTTTCCCTGTTTTTTTTTAAATAGTTTTCATATGGATATCATTTTTTTTATGTAATTTGTTTTGCTTTGCTTAAAGTAAATTCTACTTAACATGCATTTTTGTTTTAATTGTTTGTTTTATTTACATTAACTTCATTTCTTAGATTTTTCTTCTTTTTTCAGTAGATTTCATTGAATTTTAATTTAATTCTTTTTTCTCTTTCATGTTTTGTTTTCTCGCAAGTTCAGTACACTTAGTTTTTAGTTAAGCAGAGTTTTTCACAATTATTTTCATAGTTTTCTTGTTTGGTTCCACTAGTGTCTAGTTGTAATTTTTTTTTAATTTTTGTTGTGTTGTGTTCCTGCTTCAGAAGCAATTTTTCTTTATAGTTTTATAGTTTTCGCATTTTTAATTATAAATTTGTTTTTCATTTTCCTTTTTTTTCGTTTTTTGTTCAAGTGCTAAATAGGTAACTGACTCCTGCTCTTTCAAATATTTGGGGTACTGCCAATTATTCAATGAAAAGGAATAAATCAATTGAAAGTAAATTAATTATTTTACGCTTGGTATGTTATGTATGTACCAAATTCACTTCATATTTGGGTGAATGCTGCCAATTAAATTGTTTGGTTTCAGTTATTGTAATTACTTTCTCATAATACACGTAATTGTTTTTTTTTGTATGTATAGTACATATTTACTTATACATATACAATATATATATTTTGATGTTTCTATACAGTTATGCAAGTGGGTAAGTATTTATTACCTTCATACATATATTCTTAATTTTAGTTAGTATCAAATTAAATTTATTAATTTTCTTACCATATTGAAAAAGACTGGAATTTATATTACACGAATTTTCTATTGTAAAATATAAATACAATTTACAGTAATTATTATATATATATAGTTTTTTGTTTTATATATGTACTTATATATGTAAGTATGTACATACTCGTACTTATTTAAAGACAATAAAATTTTAATTGCTGGCTCAATGTAATTGCATTATTCTGGCATTTTTTTTCTTGTATCTATTAGCAGAACTTTTTATAGTACAATTTTTTCTTTTCCTTATAAGTTTTAATATTTACATTTGAGTGTGTGTATTTCATTCTCCAAAAAAAAAAAATATATATTTTTGTTTATTAAGTAAGCGAATATTTTATTTGAAAAATTGTTAATCGTTGCAAACTGGAAAATAGAACTTAACTGGTAACTATTAATTTTTACTAATGGAACTTAAAGTTTTGTTAATGGTTTCGGATGTGATTGATGGGGATTAATAGAAAATGTAAGCAATCTCAAGGGATAAGAGGCAAATGCTTTGATTGATGAAAATGCGTGGTTATAAACTTGGGTAGGATGGAACAACCTGCCGATGGATACCGACTGAAGTTGATGTTTTATCCCATTCAACTTTTGGAGCATACACATATCATGAGCAGAGAGAAAGTGAAATAAGTTATTCTATTCTATTTATTAAGAGTCTTTGTTCCAAATTCACCTGTTTCTTAATAATATGTACACAATTTCAGACTTTCCGACATAAATAAGGACCACCGCCATTGGATAACGATTGATATAGTGCAATTCGATATTCTGAATAAATATAGCTGTCGATGTTTTAGTAAGAATGAATGGGTACAGTAGTTTCCGCTGTAATGCACCCTTCTTAATTGATTTGCCCCTAATGGAGTAAAAATACATATGAGCTCTGTGATTTTCGGTTCAATTGAGTACCACTTGAATGCATTTCCCGTTTAATTAAGAATTCTATTTTAACCTTCGCCTTTAGGTATACGTTGTTCACCAATATCCACCTGGGTGACTCAGATGTATTTTGTAGGTAAATGCGCCTGGTGCTAAGGATTAAACAAGAGCGATGCACTTGTCTGCACTGAGAACACACACTTCCATTGGTCGAAGAGCTGGCAAATCGGAATACGACAAGGAAGATGCCAAACGAAGAATTCAACATTATTTGTCTTCGCTGAGGAGAACTTCACTATGCTAACGACACCCAGCTAAAAATAGCTGCGCTCTCTTAATTTCTAGTAGCACAGAGATGAATATGTTAAAAATCGTTTTGTATTGTGGTATAATACAATAGGCAAAATGTTGGGCGAAGAGCTCTTCCTCTAATATTGACTAGAGTAAAATACTAAAATTGTACAGATTAGGTTTAGATGTAGGCAGGGTCATAGATCTTTAGAGGGCCATAGATCTACCGTGGCACTCTTCTCGTCTTCTTCTTCTTCTTTGAACCGCTCATGGGGGCTTAGGTCGAGCTTTACGCATCCACTCATGTTGTGCGTGTCACATTTTTACATAAATGGAAGGGACCTACAATTTTATGCCAAATCTGAACGGCGAAGTGAATAGCTGCCAAGAGGTGGTGCAGTGTAGAAAAACTGTTTTTTCTACTTTTTGATTTTACCTGTGCCGAGATTTGAACACTCTCCGTAGCAATGTAACACGCTACAGCGACCACCACTGGACCATTTTACTTGGCCAAAACCGGTATAGGAGAATTGTTAAGTGGATAAGAGTAGGCTAACGCGGTCTTACACCCTGGATAGACCTACAGTTTAACGCCGGTTGTAAATTTGCAATTTGATCAATTGATTGTATTGCCATTATCTACTAAGAGGTCTACTTGTACACTTTCTTATAACTCTCATTCACTTCATCGGTTGAAATAAATGATGTTTTATGAGAATTACCTACCAGAGCAATAGGGTAATCGAACCCCCAACCACCCGGGTGGATGTAATTAATATTTTGCGTATAGAACAGTGTCAGTCAAACTAAGTACAAAAACTGCCGTTCGGCCCATCCTCATCAATTCATTGCTTGAGGCGCCAAAAATTGTTTATTCAACCTTTTTTTTATAAAATATGAAATACGAAAATATTGAAACTGCTTACTCTTTTCAATAAACAATGAACATTAAAATTGTACATTGGAAATTTGGAAAAGTCTGAGGTCACCCGGATGGGTATTGGTAAACCACAATGCGAATATACTTTTTTCGAAAAACCCTTTTTTTATATTATCCAAAACAAATTAAGAATTTGTTCAATGAATCGAACGATATCGATTAAGATTGGATTCAAGCTTGCAAAGAAATCAAAAAGGTCACCCGGTTGGGTTCTGGTAACACATACCGTCATCTCCGAACCTCCAAATATTTCCTGTACTTTCTTTAGCTCCAAAATTAAAAAATTGCTTTGGCTAAATGAGTTTCTCGTTTAATTAAGCAAAAAATTGTCTATTTTTGTTCAACCAATTAATTAACCAAACAATGTAAAATTTGAAAAATGAAATACGAAAAAAGTTCGGCCTAGACCCTCCATGGGCTGTTGTGCCATTAAAAGTAAAAGTAAAGTAAAGTATGTCATTTGAAAAATATTAAGAAATCAGTGCAATTAGACGGGCGCTCTTTCTTAGTTACCCAGATATCGAATTTTCTTTTATTAGCTTAATTATTCCACTTATTGCTAGAATAAAAAGACCGGCAGAAAATTCTAAGCGTGCTGAATACAGTTGGAAAGTGCAGTTGAAAGTCCTAGGATGGTAGGCTCTTGAGAAAGTGTATAGAATTTGTGGCACATCTACTGACACTCTCCTTAAAATAATGAATAAAACAGTAAAAGCTGTGACAGTGTCGAGTTGTTAGTTCCAAACTTAAAGAAGTTGCTTCCTAGAGTGAAAAAATTGGCTTTACTAGACTAGAAATTTCCGAGGAAAACGTTTTCAACAAATTTGTAACGAAATAAGTATACCGGAATTTAGATATTGACAGAACCAAGCTCCTTTTCTAATGTAAAAAATATTCATCATTAGCATCACCTGCTTAAAAATCGAGAAGATCAATTGTGGCTTCTATGACAGGTCACTACCAATCGAGGAACCTAATGAGAACCTAATGTTTCCAAAACGTTGCTGAGCTAAATCATACATCGAAAAGACTAAAATTGTTTCACTCAACTCAACATATTTTTAATTTATATAGTAGTAAGTTGAAAACTTTTGATGGGATCTTTGGAGTGTATGGTAAGTATCTGTGTATGAGTGTGTGTCACTGTAATTGTATTGGTTCTAAGTTTTTCTTTTTTTCTTTCTTTTATAGAACATTTTTTATTCTATTACAATGTACCTAAGACTTTAATTTCTTTTCATATTCACATATTTATTTATGAAATTTTTGTTTTTTCTTTTCTATTTTTGCAATTAGCTATAATTAATAGGAGAGACTTTGCGTGCTGTTGTTGTTGGTATTTTTTTTTTTATTTTTTTATTTATCCAATAATTTATGTTATAATTTATGTAAATAATAATAATAATCTTATGGGAACTTATTACTTTTCGTTTTACTATGTAATTTCTGTTTTATAATAAGTTAGATTTATGTGTTCTTATTTATACATTTAAATTGCTCAGTTTTGGTTTGCTTCTTTTCATAGATATTAATCTTCTATTTATGCTATTTAATTATATGGATATTTTTGGACTGGATATAACACACGGTACACAGTGTTTCTGGTGTCAAGTTACATATTGTAAGTAGTAGCTATTTTAATTATGTATATTATTTTTACTTAATTTCTTCTACTTTTTCATATTTTTGTTTCGCTTTTTGCTTGCTCGCTGACATTTATATTGGGTGTTTCCAATTTTTCTTTTCCAAGTTTTAGCTAATTTCAATAAGAAAACAAAATGTATTTTGGCAACAGTTGTAAACAGTTTTAAGTAATTATATTTGTGATTATTTTTTGTTTCCACTCAAAGAAATACTAGCTTTTGTTAATAAAAATAAACCTTCTTTCAGCATGACATAATACAAAATTTTAGTTTAATTATTATAATTTTTTTTTTTAAAGGGATTTTTTAGTACAAGCATTTTTTTTTTTATATGTTTTTTTCACAAAACTAATTCAGCAATTATAAAGTTTTTTTTTGCCCTTTTGTTTTTTACGAATTAATTCTTATTTTGTTTTTGTTTTAATTTACAATATAAAAAATCTAATTTTATTTTTTTTGCTTAATGTTTTTAATGCAATAAATTCGATAAGCACCAATTTTGGAAATGTTTTAATAATAAAAAAAAAATTTATATTGGATTTTTGAACATTTTTATTATTATTAATTAATGAATTAAGCTTTTGAATTTTTTATTTTTTTTTAATTTAATGCAGGAGAAAAATTTAAAAAGGCGGGGATTTTCCAGAAGTTTTTTAATGGAAAAACTTCTTTATTTATTAGCTTAAAAACGGGGATTTTCCAGAAGTTTTTTAATGGAAAAACTTCTTCATTTATTAGCTTAAAAACGGGGATTTTCCAGAAGTTTTTTAATTGAAAAACTTCTTCATTTATTAGCTTAAAAACGGGGTTTTTCCAGAAGTTTTTTAATGGAAAAACTACTTCATTTATTAGCTTTAAAACTGAGTTTCCGAAATGTATAGCGAATTCATTATTTAATAAGATTTTTGTGGCATTCGAAGTTTTAACTGAAAAGTTTTTTCTAAACCAGTTTCCCATTTCATGTATGTAATGTCACAATTCGGCAGCTCGAGTTATTGAAAATATTATTAGTTGAAAAACTTGAAGACACCAATTAATAATTTAATTACAATAAGCAGTTATCGAATATTCATAAATATTTTTCATAATCAAGAAAAACTATATTTGCTTTGCAACAAAATAACAATAAACAAAATAACAATATTTTGTTTTATGTTCGAGACCATTGAATTCAATCCTTGATCATCCTGTTCGCTCAACCAATTTCTGAAATAGTTTTCTATAAAAGTTCTGTCTTCAACACTAGATTTGATCTTATATCTACATATATCAAGCATGTCTGATTTTTATACCTCGATCGATTTGTATTCTGATCACAGATAGATTAAATCTTGTTGGTATAGAAAAAGCCTACAAGGGATACAATAGAGAGAATCAGCCGCAGGCCATTTCAAACTTATGAAATTTGTTGCATCAATGACAGAATAACTTTGGAAAAGTTTCTAACTAAATCCCTATGCATATCGGACTTATTCATATTTGGTTTGGTTAATATTAGAATCACTTGAACCAGAATGGGTCGAGAATGATAAAATGCTAAATGCCTAGGAACTTAACTTTTTACATACATAAATAATTTTAGCTATAATCTTTCCTTCGATGTTATGTACTTTCATTCCCAGGAACCTCCCGCACATGTGATTTTTACCAGTAAAGTTTGAATCTACTTCTCATTTCCAAGGAAACTTTCATATTCACTAGGCAACTCTCTCACCGAGATTATTTTCTTTTACCTAATCGATTAGTCAAAAGTTCAGTTGAGGAATGTGATTCTCTCATTGCTACAAATTTTAAAATTTTGTATAACTCAGAAGTTACTATTTCTGTGAAATTTTCAGGTCCCTTCTTATACTCCCACCTCTGTCTCTATCACAATCGCTGACTATCCATACTCCCTTTTCTCACTCAAGTAGTATTGATTTTTGTCATGATCTTTAGAAAGTGAACTAAGTGCTCGTTGGGGAATAAATTTTACTATCGGATCGCTTCACTCCCATATTTTCTTTGAAGTGTGCGTGTGGGCATATGGGCAATAATTTTTTTTTTTTTTTTTAATGGTACAACAGCCCATGCAGGGCCTAGGCCGAGCCTTTCGCATCCACTCATGTTGTGAGTGATATATTTGTACATGAATGGAAGGGACCTACAGTTTAATGCCGAATCCGAACGGCATTGTTTACTCTTGTAGGTTTGCCATTGCCTGCCAAGAGGTGGTGCCGGGTAGAAAAATTATTTTTTCTACTTTTTGATTTTGCCTGTGCCGAGATTCGAACCGCGGACACTCTGCGTAGCAGTCCAACGCACTACCACTACGCCACAGCGACCACATGGGCAATAATAGTGCAAATTTATAATTTCGCTAAAGTTCTGCCTATTCTAACTGCAATCAGGCAACACAGAAACGCAAAACGAATCTGAAAATGGTTTAAATATAGGATACATTCACATTGGGTATATCGAGATGAGAACAGTTCAATGGGCCCATTGAAGCGCCAATTAAATCAGTGGGCGCTTTAGGCGACTCCTTATATAATATTTATATTAAACACAATAAATTAAACAAAGGAAAATAGTTAATTAATAAGAATTAAAACGCTTATTAATTTTGTAATTGCAAAATTGTTGGACGGAAATTTTGCTTAATTTGTGTTAAAAAAATTACTTCCGCGTTTGGCGAGTTGGAGTAAAAAGTAATCAAAATAAATATCTTGCTAGGATTTCGTAGAACACTAACAAATTGTGTTAATGAAATGAAAAATATTGTTGGTTTTTGTAATACTGTTTCATTTTTTTTATTAATTACTTAATGTTTTTGTTTTTGCAAGCTTAAAAATAATAACAAAAAATGTTAAATGTCAAATAAAATAATTATGTATGTAGGATTTTAATTGTTTTTTTTTTTTTTCAATAAATATCGGCGACAGTCATTAGCTTCCTAACTAAATGCAATACAAAACATAAAATAACTTTTTAAATATTTGCATTTTCCTCAAGTTGATACTTTCATTCAATTTAATTTGAAACTCATCATTACTTGTAGTAGACTTTTGTATTTAAGCCACATTCCTTTTGAGTGTCCCATATTTCTTAATATATTCTTATTTTCGCCCATTACAAAATTATGATCATTACTTAGTATATTCTAGTTAGTGTGAGTATCTTCACTTCTGCACCTACGAACTAGAAGAGGGGCATTGTTGTAGGGTATTGTAGGGAAAGTTAATGTGTGAGAGTTGGTAGTAGTAGGTTTGAGAGAGATGCCAAGAAGATGAGAGCATTCCAGATGCCAGTACTCTCGTTTGCTTTACAACCGTAGCCCAGCAAACAATTTGCGATTTTTATGCTTCCTATTTCGGGTAAAAGAGTCCAAGAAAGTATTATTAAAAATTGAAATATTTTTCATTGAGGACTGACGTTTTTATTCTCTCCAAAAGATATTTTTAAAGCGGCGATAATACTTAAATGGCTTTATTGTAATAACTATACAATTTCTGTATGCATCTGAGCTAAGTCTAAGTCTTTGAATGGACTACGTTTCTAGATTATAACTGAAATTATGTTCCAAAATTTATTTAGTTTTTTAGTTGAAGTATAGAATTTTTAAAGGTTCCTATATTCCAAATTAAGTTTAGGTGAAATAATGAATTCTTTCTTATAAGTTAGGTTAAGACAACATCTCGAGATTTTACGTTAAGGTTTATTCTGGGATTTCTGCAAGTACTTTGTTCTTTAGGTAAAATTTTGGAAATTTTGGAAAATCTATAAAATCTATCTAAATAAATCTAAATAATTGTAAAGCTGAAAAATTGATTTACCATAGTTAACATCTCTGAATCGTTCAAACAACTATAGCAGTAAATCTAGAGGTAACAGAAAATGAAAGGAAGGGGCAAAGGAAAGTAGGTCTTCAAAAACACGTTATATGAAAGCAACGACGAGATGTTATTTATCAGGTAATATTGTATCGTTACAAAATACATACATATCTAATATTATTTGTCATTCATCGTAGATAAGTCGGTGTCTCGAGACCCAAATCGAATTTGAACCCTTAAAAATTCCAAAAACTTAAAAATCCATTAAATTTACATCTTTGAATCGATCAAACAACTATAGAGGATGCAGAGGTTACGAAAAAATACAGGGAAGCGGGGGGGAGGGGGGGGCGGAAGGTGAGGGGGAGGTGCGGAAGAATAGGTCTTCAAAAGGTCTATTTATTCCAGAGCAATATTGAGATAGTTGTCATGTAATATTATGCATCTCTAAAAAGTGTTGTTTTACCATTAAAAAATGTATATCTAATAACAATTGCCGTTCATCGTGGTTGGTTCCTGCCGACTGCCGACTGTGTCGAATACTTTCTTTCAAATTTCCATAGAATCAAGTTGTGTTTACATATATGTATTCGGAATGTGTCAGGTTTTAATCAATTTTTTAATATGTGTCATTCCTTTTGTTGGTTCTCTTTATTGTCAATATGTGTCAATATGACACTCGATTATTGAGTCCCACTTTAAATCTCTCAAAATCGTGAAAGCACATACTCAATCTAAGTTCTACTCACACATTATAGCTTTGACCAAATTACATACCATCAATTTGACATTTGATCATGTTGTCCATGCTCTTGATGCCATATTACTGAAAGAATAAATTACATTCATTTTTACATGATTTATGGGTGATATCAGTATGACAATGGTTAGATTATGGATGAAGAAAAAGAATGAGTCAAATGGCAGTTTGGCAAACCTAAATTACATGGAAAATTACTCATAACCATGAATGCATTTTTTTCTGTTTGAAATATTTTTCCCTTATTCTGAACTCTTTCTGAACTCATAATAGATGCTTTCTTTTAGTCCGAAATACTTCTCCCTTTTTCCTACCCTACAAACATATGAAGATGTGCAATTAAGGAACTCATGTTTATATGTATATTATATATTTTCTTATAATATTGTATGTTTTTGCTCCACTTTATTATTCCACCCTGGTTACGTCGTTTCTGGAACGAATAGGACCTCATTTTTTTTATGGTTTATCCATGAAGTTGAATAAAAGTCTATCACTTGAGAAAGATACATAAATATACGATTTACGAAATACCAAATTTTTAACATTATTTAATTGGGGAATTGATAATTATACCTAAATTCATAAATTGTTTTTTTCTTTTTTTTTTTTTTTTTAAATATGTTCAATTAATATGTTTTCATAAATATTTAATCATGAAGGACATTTATGCATTTTTTTTTTCAATATATTATTCAAATTGGTCTCTTGCGCTGCCAAGAAATAATAGAAAAAAGAAGGAAATAATTACAAATTTTTTTATACAAATACAGACAAAATGTATGTACTCACTAGTTTTTTCATTACTTAACTTTTTCTATATTTCATTATCAGTAGGTATGGTATATATGTATGTTTGTATGTATGTATGTATAATGTAATTAATTGTATATTTGTATGTTGCATATAATAGCACTATGACTATGACATCATCAGTATTATTTGTAATTTAGTTAATTAATTAGTAATTATGTATACTTTTTATTTGTTTGTTTGCCTATTTTTTAGCGACTACTGAGTGATGATTTTTTATTATTGTTGTTGTATAATTTTGCTAGTAAACTTACAAATATCATATTCAAGTATTTAGATTTGTGAGTGAGTGTGTGAGTGTGTGTGTTTATGTGTGTTCATTGTTTTAATTAATTTTTGTTTTTGTTAAAAACTATGCCAGTCTCAAAAAGCTCGAGTACCACAAAACGTCTGCTTCAGTTTCAAAACGTTTATTGTTTTATTTTATTTTTTTTTTTGTGTGTTTACATTAAACATCTCCGTTTTCATTTCGGGTTTCCTTTCTTTTTTTGTTTTTTATTTACTGTATATACTACATATATATATAATTTTTTTGGATTATTTTTTATATATATATATATATATTTATTTTTATTTATATTCACTTATTTATTAATAATAATTTATTACATTGTATTATTATTATTTATTCACTACTGTACACTTACAAAACATCCTCTTTTTTGTTTTTAATAATTAATTTTCGGGTATACCACATACGCTCATTGTTTATTAATTAATTAATAATAATACGTAATAATAGTTTTGTTTTCTGTTTTCCATGTACAATATTTAGTGTTTTTTTTTTGTTTTCTTTACACACATACACACATATACATATATTTCCATATGTCTGTATATGTATGGCTTCAATATAGTCATACAAATATTTTTGTTTGTGTGTTTTTTTCTCTCTAATTTACTTAAATATTATCGCTAAACTAATTAGTTTTTAATTATATTTATTTATCAAATTAACACAATTTCTATCATTTCTGTTTTTAGTTTTTTAGTTTATCCACTTGAAGCTAACAAGCGTTATTCGCTATGCAATCTGCAGTAGCAGGTTTTAGCGGCAGTGGTTGCTTCTTTTGTTTCCTATTCTTAAGTGTTATACTCTGCTTCGCTTGCTTCTCCTGCTCCTTCTGTTGCGCACTACTCGCCTGCTCTTGCTCTTGCTCCTGCTCGCTTTGCTCCTCTGTGGCGGCAACATTTCTTCTTCGCCGTTTGCGCGCATTCGCCGCCACTCCAGCCGCTCCTCCCGTTGCCCCCTTTTTCTTAACAAACTTAATGTTGTAAGGATCCTCCGCCAGCTCCGGGTAGAGCACTACGTCGTGTATGTATTCGCCTTCGTAGTTATTCGCATAGCTCTGTTTGATTATTTCATCGGTCTCCTGTTGATTCCATTCGATGGTCGTAGTCAGGCCATTGCGCAGCGCTTCCTTCTCGCGGTGCCATGCCTTGCGCACTGCTGTCAGCTTGGCGTGATGCATCAGGCGCTGTTTATCTTTTTCCACCGTTGTGCCATACCTTAAATTGATGATGGCATGGGCGCCATGTATCTTGACGTCTAGGTAGTTATTGCCGCTACCGTTTTCTCGCGTGATCTCATGGAAGGTGGTGTTCACCTGGCCCTGTAAACGTTTCAGCTGCTGACGATCTTCGCTGGCGCGCCATGACTCTTCCTTCACGAAAAAGAAAGAATCCTGCTGGGCATTGTGCACGACAAACGTAAAGGGAAGTAGCTTCGAGCGATTGAAAACGGAGGTGTAGACATCACGATAGATGGCGTTGGCTGCTGGCACGCTGGAGACTATAGCTTGACCGTCACTGGTGCGCGAGACCACGATTCCCTTACCGAATGGTGGTTCAGTATCGGAGCCGATATTGCGCGGACTTGGATCCATGACATCGAATTTCAGTGCCGACTTAGGAGGTGCCGAGAGCTCTTCAAAGTTGGACATGCGTCGCACGTTTAAGTGCGCTAGGAAGCCACTCTCTACTGCCATCGTTGGTATATTGTCAATCGGGCGCTTCATGTCTAAAGCAATGGGGTTGTGCGCGGAACGCCCCCACAGCGATGGCTGCTCCCAGAGATTGCGCGTTAGCTGTGGCACCAAGTTCTTAATATTGAAGCCCAGTGTCTTCATCCACGCTGAAAAATCAGCTGGATAGTGACGATCGTGGCCCACATTGATCGGATCGTTGCCATTGAAACGATAAAGATGCAGTTTGGTTGGAGTGATAATGCGTTTGGCCACATGCTCCCAATTCGGTGACATCCATTGGCCAATGAGTGGATCGTAGACGCGACCGTCGCCCATGTGCACTAGCGTAGTAACCTGATCCAAAATGCCGCCACAAAAATCGATGGGCAGATACAGATACGGATTAGAATCGTAGACGATGTGTCCAAATGGTGAGCGCATTATCTCCCGGATGCCTTCGCCGTATTGATTGAAGAGCATTACGGGCGTGCCACTTTGATCGGTGGCTACGTAGTATTTATGGCGGTAGGCCTGCGCATATATCAAATGACCGACGTCGTCGTATGTCAGCGATATGAGCCTGCCATCGCGTGGCGAGTAAATCTGCGAGACTTCGGTGGGCCTTTGCTGATTCGTATAGAAGAACTGTGTGACATTGCCGAAGTTATCCTTGCGTGTGGTTAAGCGCTTTAGGTGATCGTAGTAGTATCGCACATCGAAGCGTCCGCGCTTGGTGGCACGCACTAGCAGCCCCTGGGTGTTGTAGTGGAAACGCTCTTCGCGCGCATTTTGTGCTACCAATCCACGTGCATCGTACTTGTACTGACCCTCACCAAACTTAACAATCCGATCTTGTGCATTATATTCCATGGGTATGGTATTGCCGCGATATGTCAGCGAAAGCAAATTGCCGTTGTCGTCATACCGGAAGCCCCAAGGCTCTTGTGCCTCCACACCGATCAATTGCCCGTCACAATCCCAGGTATAGTTCTTAACATTTGTGTAAGTGTTTACTGCCATATTTCTGGTATAGGTTCGTGTCTGCGAAATGCGTCCGTGAACCCCGAATGAAAACTCCATGCGAAACACCTCCAAGCGGTGAATCGCCAGTGTGACCTTCTGCGTCATGAAGCGGCCGTCAACGGTGCGCGTGAAACTCGCAGTTCCATCGTAAATTTGTGTCTGATTAAGCAACGGATGCATTAGCTTAAATTGTCCGACAAGGTTCGGCTGTCCGGTGCGTATGTCGTAGGCGAAGTTTTGCGTGGGCAAATTCTGTCCACCAATGCGTCCTTGTATTGAGATCACACGGAAATCGGTGTCATACTCATAGGTGAACTTGGCATTACTCAGTCCCGTTTTGGCAATAAAATCGATGCGTTCCTCGCTCAGCAACCCACCGGTGTACTCGAAGTCCCAGCGGTATTCCAGCTCACGTTCGGTGTGTGAAACCGTGCTCGGCATTCCAGTAGCGTCGTTGTAGATGAACTCACTCCTGCCATCACCGTGCACGATCTCGGCCAGCTGCCCTCCTGAGTTGTAACGATAGACAATACGTGCACCATCTCCAGGTAAAATAGTCTGTAGCAGGGCACCCGAGTGACTGTAGTGCTGCAAGTAAGCACGCGTGCTACCCGGCGGCATGTAAGTGCAACGTATAAAACCTATCGTTGTTTGCATGCTGAACGAGTGCTTAGTGCCCGAGGGTAGTACTACATGTCGCAGACCACCTGACTCATCGTACTGCAGCACAAATTTGCGTTGACTTGCCAAGCCAATCTCCGAAACGAGATTCCAATCATTGTATACAAAAGAAATGATACCATCTTGCTGTGAAGTGATCTCCGATAACAGTCCATGACGATCGTACGAGTACTTGAGCTCTGCAGGACCCCATGCCCAACCCTCGACACGATTGAACCGATCGTAGGTGATATTAACCGGATAGCCATTTGTCGGATAGTATGACTTCGGTAAGCCAGACTGATCATACGCTACTATCAAAATAGGAGTGCGATTCATATCGTAGAATGTCTCACGATTCGTAAACTGATCGTACTCGACTCCGATGACACGTGACTGATTCACCCATATCTCACGATTCAGCGTTTGCTGTGGGTTGCGTACATCGCCTACCAAATTAAACACCGAATACATATTGTTGGTCAAACTTTCGCCCATGACGATGCTCTGATGCGACCACATCGCCAACATTTCCGCCTCCACGGGCAGCGCTGCCTCCAACAGCGGATGCCTTGCAACTGCCGACGATTCGACCACCACCCCATTGGCGCCATGTATGACGAGCGTATTGTTTGGCTTGATTTCTGCATCGGCATTCTCGCGTCCCCTCTTCATGAACGTCGAGCGAACCCCGCCCAACACGAGCAGCTCATTGGTCTCGCCACGTTCACGTGAGAACAGCGACTCTACCGACGCGTGCACGTACACGGTCAATCCTTTGTTGTCGGCCAGCTGGGATGTGATGCGAACAATCTCGCCGCTGGGCAATATCATGCCGGTGACACGCCCAAATTCATCATACTGATAGATGTAAGTTTCACCGCCCGACGAACGCGAATTCAGCAGGCCCGAATTGCTATCGTAGTCCAATTCGATTTCTTGTCGTCCTTTCTCACTTAGTTTCGTCATGATACCGATGCCGTTTATTTGTATCTCAGACTTGTGATCCTGGGTATTCTCAATCGAACTAACCACATTGCTGTAGTCACGCAGGAATTGGATCTTATTGCCTGAGGCATCGGTCACCGTGGACAAGCGTCCGAATGATGTATTCTTCGAGTAGAGGAAACTGTAGCGTGTCTTGCCGGATGTTAAATCTTTGGTGGCAACGTGCTGACCATAACGATTGAATACATAAATCTCACTGGACGGAGGGAAAGGTATGTGGAATTCACCGTTTTCATCGTGCGATGGCAGGTAATGATCAAGCGCCAGCACGTGGAGGGAACCTGTGAAAGAAATGGAAAAGAAAAATTCGGGTTTTAGTTGATTTCGTTACTGAATGATGTCAATTGCGGAATGGTGTAAATTAATAAGGAAAATAATGAAGCGGAATTCTTGAATAATTTTAATGAAGTTGTGGTTGAAGATAAGAACTTAGACCGGAAATAAGCAGGAGCTAAGGCAAATCTTAAGAGGAACGAAGAAGGTATTTGGGAGATGTGTGAGCTGCAATTCGAGTTTCAGTTTTAGATTTAGGTTAATGCTAAATAATCGAAGTCTAATTGAGTACCAAGCTCAGAACGTAGATCAGTATGATATAAGAGTACCTTACTTGTGGATTTCAGGCGACTAATTTTTTAGATTTAAATTCCCTTAGTAACTTAAATACATAGTGTATGTAAACATAAAAACGTAAATTATGAGTTAAACCGCTTTGCATTGAAGAAGCGATAGGTTAACTCAAAACTCTGTATAAGTATTCCATCAAGTTTGGTCAATTGGAAAGACTAAATAATCTAAACACGTATGATTTATGAGTATGGGTATGTGCATCAACATATGCATGTAAATAAGTAGATACATGAGTATATCCTGTCCTTTTAGAGACAGTAAATACTTGTCAGATCTCTGCTGTGACACATTTATGTATGTGTGTGCACGAGTACGAGTATATTCATACATACAAACATACATACATATATAGAGCCACAGTGATACACACACATAACAGCAACAAAAGCAGCCAACTTTCAGTAAAGAACAAAATTTCATGAATGAATAAACCTACATAAAAGTTGATTTATGTTCTGACATTATTTTAGACAAAAGCAACAACAAATAAAACCATTTAGGTTATACAAAAATTTAAAAAAAATGTTCCCCATATTACAGTGGCATTCCAATAAAGCGGATAAAAAATTATAACAATCTACAGGTAAACATATGCAGGAGATTGTGGAATGAACTCAACTGAATTAGATGTGAGTTTCCTGGGTTGCAAGTAAATCAGATCGAGATTCTGCAAATGCAATTTTCTGAGAGATTGATTAATAAGTTGAAATTTACAGCAAATCAATAAAAGGCTGGTTTAAAGAATGAGACAAAAATATCTAAGCAAAATGATAATGCAATTCAATTTAGGAGAACGAAAATTCTACCGCTAAATTGCACTACAAGGAAAAACATTTAGGATCAGATCATGCTTAAGCATAGCATAAGAATTGTGGTGGATTACTGCAGAAAGTTACAACAAACAGAATGTGTTGTACCAGACCGGATCACACCAAGTTTACAATGCTGGAGAGCGAGATCACAAATGAGCCTAAATGTCTAACATCAAATATCAATTTTAATTGTTTTTACCATAAGAAAAAGAAAACGGATAAGAGCTTGTTAGTCAAACCTGGTACTCAAAATGTGTGGAATATCATGCTATCACTTGTAAACCACTGGTTTGTAATAAGCTTGTTAAATACTTAATTGAATATGAGATATCCGCTATCCGCAAGCGAAACCCGATTATTTGAAAACATCAACGAAGTGTCTTTTATATCCGAACGTGGGTGAAACATTGATTTATCACAATACATCAGGCGAATCGAAGCTGAAGAAGGCCAAGGTACGTCTGTCGGCCAACAAGGTAATGGCAACCGTTTTTTGGGATGCTTGCGGTGTCATTCACATCGATTACCTTGGAAAGAGTAAAAGCATCACCGGCGCATATTAAACAGAGCTGCTGGATCGATTCGACACCGATTAGAAGCGAAAACGATGGCATTTTGCGAAAAACAAAGTTCGCTTCCACCAAAATAGCGCACCAGCGTTATGCCATCGCACGAATTAGGTTACGAATTGCTCCCTCATCCAGTATATTTTCCATATTTAGCCCGCTGTGACTCCTTCCTGTCTCCAAACATGAAGAAATAGCTAGGCAGTAAGAGATTTGGGTCGATTGATTGGATATCGATGAAAAATTGGAAAAGTGTATGGACCTAACAGGAGACTATGCTGAAAAATAAAACGTTTTTTCTCCCCCCCGAAAAGAGTGTTTCTTATTAAAGTTTTCAGGGACTTAATGATCATCCTCATAGTAGCAGCATAGTTTAAAGCTTTTTGTTTCAAAATACTTTTCAATTACATTTCAAGTACATACTTAGCTCTTAAAAACTTCATCACTTGACTCTATCACTCTTTCATTTCACCACATTATTTCATGAAATTTTCAGCAATACTGAATTTAATGGAAAAAATTTACCACATCATTTCAGATCTGCACATTCTAGGACACTTTATGTATCGCATCATAAGTTTTGGCCTTAATTACTAAAGCGTCATCGAAATAGTTTTGTAAAAATGTTGTTTTCATTTAAAAATAGCAGCAGCAGCGGTTGTTGCATGTCTCTCTTTGTCTCTTTCTAATGCCGGAATATTTTTGACTCAGAGTAAGTATATGAATTGTTTTTTTTTTTAAATTCACATAACACGCAAACACACATTCAACAAATAAAAACGTTGACTTGTTTGTTTCAATAGTGTTTCATCATACACACACCCATACAAGCATATGTACACTATATAGACAAAAATACATATGTACATATATACACGTGCATATTTCCGAAAAATGTGAACTTTAACATATTCGATGTTGTTGTTGTTCTCTTCACTTTTATCAGGACGTTATGTGGAATTATTGGACGCGTTGGACTGCTACGCAGAGTGTCCGGGGTTCGAATCTCGGCACAGGCAAAATCAAAAACTAGAAAATATAATTTTTCTACACAGCACCACCTCTTGGCAGGCAGGCAATGGCAAACCTACAAGAGTAAAAACTGCTATGAAAAGCTTTTCACTTCGCCGTTCGGATTCACAACATGAGTGGATGCGAAAAGCGAAAAGCTCGGCCTAGGCCCTCCATGGGCTGTTGTGCCATTAAAAGTAAGTAAGTAAGTAAGTAAGTAAGTAAGTAGTATGTGAAAACCCTGCAAACATTTTCAATTACTAAAGAGCTCTTCACTGAGCCATTCTTTTATAACTGCTACCTTTGTCACGAATCAAGAACAGGAGTTGCAAACATGGAACGAACGAACGATCGAACGAAACCCAATGGACCCTCCCCTGCTGCCCAACTAGACCAAGTGGGGCATCGGCATAACGCACGGATTGGTGACCGATGCAACCGCTTTACACGAAAATGTGCAATGAACTGCGTCGGAGGTATTCCACACAACTACGGATAGAAAATCATCAGCTGTTTATCGATGTAATATGATAATTATGTTTGTTTTCATGTGTTTCAACGAATCAGAAGTGCTGAATAAATTAATACGTTCATTAAAATCTCTACATATGTCACGAAAAGGATAATTGTAAGCATAGTTTGTTCTGCATATGCTAGGTTTAATAGGAATAAAATATCACGAGCTTCTAGAGACAGTTATGAGTTGCGTAAGACTGTTCTTTAAGTAACATTAATTTTGTGTTCAGGTTTTATTATGCCTACGTAAAGTGGCGTTTCGTAACGTTGTCAAATGTCACGTATAAATTTATAATATGAACAGTATATGCAAGTGATTAACGAAATCATAGTATAGCGTAGAGTTCTATATGCAATAGATTGTTTACGTCGCGCTACCTTACGTTATGCTACGTATGCACAACGAAACTTTCAGTCCCCATTTACACCTTTCAAGATTTGAACTTCTAGTTTTGCTATTCTCTTTTTAACTTGCGGCCCTCAATTCTTTTGGCTACCTTTTTCTCGATCAAACATTAAGTTCAAATCTTGAAAGGTGTAAATGGGGAGTAGGAGAATTTTTGAATCTTTCAAAAATAAATCTGAAACAACTTAATTCTATGAAATTCACATATCAATTCAATGAAGAAAATGGTGGAAAAGGCAAACAAAATATATCGATAATTATTATTTATATGGTAGGTAGGGTTTACTTATTACTGCGAGTATAAAACGAAGATGCTACTTTGACCAATTTACAAAATTGAAAAGAAAATAGAACGTTTTTATTAAATCGATTTCTTGCTTATTGTCTATGTGTATCACAAATTGAGCTAGAGATTTTATAAAAGGATTTTGATGGACATGTTCAATGACATGATGCAGCAACATTTTACTAAACAGAGTGAATGTTGTTAGGTTCTTTTTCATTTCTTTTAATGGCACAATAACCCATGGAGGGCCTAGGCCGAGCTTTTGTGCGGGATATACGAGGTGTGATCATAAAATAACCGTTATTTCGTGAGTTACGTTTGTTCGATTTTCGCAGATAAAAAGGTTAGTCGTGTTTTGGTGTGCTCTTCGATTTTTTACAATTCGAAAAAATGGATCAAAGAAACTGTATTCAGTTTTGTGTAAAACAGGAAATTAAATGCGCAAGGACATTTGAAATGTTGACTGTGGCCTTTGGCGAGAAGCAGAACGAAAGTTCAATTGTGGTATAACCGGTTTAAGGAAGGCCGAGAAGATGTCAATGACAATGCTCGTCCTGGTCGCCCGAGCACGTCAGCAACCGATGACAACATTGACGCAGTGAAGAAAATGATTTTGGATAATCGTCGAATCGTCGAATCACTATCAGAGAGGTTGCTGATGATGTTGGCATATCGTTCGGCTCATGCCAAGCAATTTTTACGGATGTTTTAGGCATGAAACGTGCGGCAGGGCAGCGAAGATAGTTCCAAAATTGCTAAATTTTGAGCAAAAACAACGTCGCTTGTGCGTAAGTTTTTGGACAAAAACAAAACCGTTATCATGTCCCAACCACCGTATTCACCGGACTTGGCCCCCGCTGACTTTTTCCTCTTCCCAAAAAGAGTTTTGCTACGATTGAGGAGATAAAAGAAAAATCGAAACAGGACCTGTTGGCGATACCAAAAAGCGCGTTTCAGAAGTGTTTCGAGGATTGGAAAAAACGCTGGCATAAGTGTATTATATCTGAGGGGGATTACTTTGAAGGGGACAAGATAGTTGTTGATGAATAAATAAATAATTTTTGGAAAAAATTGAAATAACGGTTATTTTTTGATCATACCTCGTATATTTGTACATGAATGGAAGGGACCTACAGTTTTGTGCCGACTCCGAACGGTGAAAAAGCTTTTCATAGGCAATTTTTACTCTTGTAGGTTTGCCATTGCCTGCCAAGATGTGGTGCTGTGTAGAAATATTGTTTTTCGTACTTTTTGATTTTACCTGTAGCAGGCCAACTACGACATGGCGACCACGAATGTTGTTCGGCACTTGAGGGCAAACGTTTTGTACTTGTGTTCGTGATAGTAGCTGTTGTAGAGCTACGCAATAAATGACACTGAAGTGGATATTTTGCTTTTATTTCATTTTTATTTAGAGTTGCTCATATGCTTTACATACTTACATAACTTCGATTTCTAGTTGAAGTACTGATTTCTCGTAAAAATCAAATTTTGTATCACATTTCTATTACCGCCATTTAAACGTTATAATGTCTCGGAAACGAATTTTCGATGGAAATCTTTTCGTTTTCTCATACTAAATGATTAATACTATGACTAATTCCAATTCCAATTGCATACAGATTTTCATTACTTAGTAATTCCCACCATCAAAATTTAAAAGCTAAAGTTTCAAAGCATTTATTTTTGCTTTTATAATAATCCAAATTCAAAAAGCTAAAAACTAAAAACTAAAAAAGAATAAGAATATAGCAACTAAAAAAAAATCGCTTATACTTAATAGAAACAAAATTTCAACTTTCTTTTAGGTTTTCGCTGTTAATATTTTTCCTGTAGCTCCTTGGCTTAAATATTTTATTTTCCATTTAACTGCATTTAACTTTAATATTTAGTTTGTTTTATTGTAAGAGCTGCGTTTAAAAGCAGATGAATTTTCTGTAGCAAGTTGGTAGCAAAAAGATAAAAGTAAAATTAATAAAAAACTTAAGCAAAAGAGAAAGAAATTCGCCAAAAAAAATTATATTTTTATTTAAGTTATTACTTCTTTTTTGCAGTTTAAAATGTTTTATTTTTAATTTTCGCTTTCTATTTACAACTGGTATAAGGCAAATAAATAGAATTCTGCTTTTCTTGTTACAGCAGTTGCGGCATATATATTTTTTTGTTTATTTTTTTGTTAGCTTTTTTGGGGTTTTTCTTTTAATATTTATCCAAATAGCCTGCAAAACACTGAAACAAAAGGAAATCATCTGCAACAAGCAAACGAACAGAAGCACAGAACAATGCACTGCCCTATCACTCGCACACACATACACACACACACACACACACACACACACATACAACCAACTGTAACTAGCTCTCTCGGCGTATAGATGTAGACCGCGAAATAGTTGTGTAGAGCTCCTAAGAGCCTCCTTCCCTTTTTTGCAGCGCATTCTGCGATTCTACAAATTTAGCATAGAATGTTCTGGAAACGTAGTCGTCGCATTTATCTTCCCTTTTCTTCCCGTCCGATTTTATTCACTTTCTTTGTTTATATTTTGATAGCAACTATTTGCCGAATTGTTTGCTTGCCTCTCTTTTTGCAACTCCCTTTTAAGCAACTGCTTTTAGCAACTGTCTTTAAGCTGATCTCTTTGGACGTCACCGTCACCGTCACCGTCACCGTCACCGTCACCGTCACCGCCACTGCAACATTTTCTTATCTCTCGCCTCGCCTCCGCATGATACTGCCTGTTTTTCTTATTATTATTTGTTTTTCTTTCTTTATTTTTTAACGCCTTTTCGACTTTCTTTGAAGTTTTTCGTCTGGTTTTCTTTGTGTGTGTGTGTGTGTACGCGCGTATTTTTATTCTAAGTTTTTCGTTTAGTATAAGTAAGCTTATAGCTTAATTTTCTTGCTTGGTCGTTGCCTTTTTCTTTCGCTTTGTATGACGGCTGCTTGGCCGCCCGATGGCTGGCTGCTTTCTTTTACTTGTGGTTAGCTTTTTTTCCGTTTCCTGAAGGCAGAATAGCAAACATGATTCTATCGCTGTTCCTATAGCTGCTACCGTTTGTTGTTGCTACACTGCCTGCTTATCAAGTTGTTTTCATCGACTGTTTTCATTAAGCAGTCTTAATACTTTACCATAAATGTGGTATTTTTGGGGGATTACGTTTTGTTCGGTGTGCTGACTGTAGGCAGTACGGCCAAAGAATCAGAGAACGATTGAATGAGAGCAAGCAGAGAAAAGGTATTTGTGCATAAGTGTGTAGTAGTTTGGGCTGTTGCTGTTGTTTCTGCTAGCTCTAAAGTAAGTGGCACTCTTAAAATTCTCAACTCGAAACGGTCTTTGGTCTTTTTCTTTAGCATTCGATTTCAAGTGGATTTAGTAGGTATTAAGATTTTGTGTTTTTTGTGTTTGTTTTTGAAAAAAGGAGAAAGAAAAACTTAAATGGTATGTAGATATGCATTGAAATTTAGTTTCTGATGCATGATTTTATGTACTTTTGTAGTTCAAATGAACGAAATTAAATATAGCATATATTCATTCGTTCTTTGATGACTACTACTAAACGTATAGCCGCTGAAATATTAAACGTGTAAGTAGCAGCTACACTTTAAAGGAGTGAAACGTCTAGGTATGCCCTTTTCGTTTCATCATCACATATTAATCCTCGTCGGAGGTTGCCATCTACAAGGTGGGGCAAAGGTAATGAACATAATGAAAATTAGTTGTCATTTTGTTAAAAAAGCAACAAAAAATTGGGCTCTCTTTTTACGGAAGGTGCAAAAAGGTTTATTTGAAGGTGTAAAACTGATGACGTTAAGTTGACAAAATGATATCGGTCAAATGACCGCCTAAAGATTTGATACTTGTTTTACGGCATTTTGGCTCCAAATTGGTGATTTGGAGCTGTGAGTCGCCCTTGTTGTCAACTACATAATTCTCTTTCGGTCTTCAATATACATGTCAGAGCACGGTGACATTTGACATCATTCGCAAATGTTATGCACATGGTTGACCTTATGACATTACTTTTGCCCCATCTTGTATAAATGAAGAAGAATATACAAGTGGGCGTGGTACATTCCATGCATCCTTAATGTATTTTTGGGTATATCTGCAGATTTACAGTACAGTATCGAACTTAGATTGTGAAATAAAAAAACTTCAATTAACAATGCCATGCTGCACGATAATTTATCAGGTTGAAGGACGGGACTTGAGATCACCCATTTATTCTAAATTTTCATTATGGGATAACTGGGAAACCTTTACTGATATGGTACTAGGATATGGTTTGAAAGTATTTTTTGCGAATGGAGTAATGTGAAAAGGTTAACATTCATTATAGGGCGAGCTATTTCCAAACCAACCATGAATTTTGATCTGTCAAATCGTAGTAAGAAAAGGAATTGCAGCGCTCGTACAAATAAAATGCTTGAAACGACATTTGTGGACAGCTTCAGCACGATGATCGGTCTTGGCCGCCTCTACAAAGCTTCGCCAGTCGTCTCTGCTATGCGCGCGCTGGCGCCAGTTGATAAGGCCAAGTGCAGTCAGGTTGCCCTGCACCTGGTCTTTCCAACGGTCTTCCCTTCTGCGTGTTCCTCCACCGTGGTTCGAATAAAACACCCTTCTAGTCGCTCGACATAACCCAGCCAGCGAAGACGCTGAATTTTATACGCTTGACTATGTCAGTGTCGGCGTACAGCTCATACAGCTCATCGTTCCATCTTATTCGATACACGTCGTCCACGCATACTGGACCGTAGATCTTACGGAGTATCTTCCTCTCGAACGCTCCTAACAGCCTCTCATCATTGATGGTCAATGTCCACGTCTCTGCGCCATACATTTTGACGGGCAGGATGAGGGACTTATAGAACGTTATTTTCGTCGGTCTAGAGAGGCCTCTACTGCTCAATTGTTAGTCTTTGCAAAATGTTAGTCTCCGCTTGATCTCAAGGCTGACATTATTGTTGGTGTTTATGCTGGATCCTAGATATACGAAACCCTTGACGACTTCAAAAGTATAGTTGTCAACAGTTGACACAAGGTATTTCGTTTTGTCCTCGTTCATCACTAGACTCACTCGACGAGACTCCCTTTCCAGGTTGGAGAATGCTGCACTGACTTCTCGAGCGTTTTTGCCAATGATGTCAATATCATCAGCGTAAGCTAGCAGCATGACACTCTTGTAAAAGATAGTGCCAGAGATGTCGATATTCGTAGCTCGAATTATTTTCTCCAGCATAAGTTTAAAGAAGTCGCACGATAGGGAGTCACCTTGTCTGAAACCTCTTTTGGTATCAAATGGTGCGGAGAGGTCTGCCCCAATTTTCACTGCGCTGTTGGTGTTGGTCAGTGTCGTTTTGTAAAGACGAATGAGCTTAGCAGGGATACCAAAATCAGAATTTTGTCATTAACTCGGACTATTTCTCTCTTTTTTCCCATCCCAACCCACTTACTCAAGCTTGTAAATCTACCCGATTTTCTTCCTAAGTAAACTACATAAAATATTTCAATATTTATTTAAGTTATTAAGGAAATCAAATGAAAATACCACATGAATTTTGAAGTGCTGTCATACAAAACTAAAGGCTTGAGAGCTGATAAATTGAAGATGCACGCCTAAAATAAATTCAAGCACAGAACAATTCCACTGCTGTGTATGCGTGACCTTTAATATCGTGACGACATGAAGTGCTTCATTGTGTGTAAGAGTATATGTGCGTGTTTATTCATGTACATGTATGTGTGTATGTATGTATGCATGTGTTAAAATGTAATAACACCTTGTACTTCTACTTGAGCTTGTGCTTGTGCTTGAGAGCTTAAATGCAGGATAAGTGTTGTCTGACTTGTATGCACTTGCAATTGAAAAGGATACAAACACAAACGTGAATACATACTCATCAAATATGTATTACGTTAGTGCGAATGTGATGGGATAGGGATCAAGTAGTTTCTATAAAGTATAATGTTTATTATTATAATGTGTGATTAAACAAGCTTTCAATAACACTTTCGTTAAACTTTAAACAAACATGTGTCGCCATACATACGAGTACATACATAACGAATAAATAATGTAAATTAAAATAAAAGAAAGTAAAGAAAAATGATCAGCCACTGACGATTTAAACAGACAACAACAACAGCAACCACCATAATTATTGTTTTCATGACGAAAATTGTTGCTGCTCAACAATTGCCAAATAAACACAGCTCAAAACTGAGAAATAAATCAAAAGCAAGCGAAAGAGAAAGAGAAAGCGAGAGAGAGAGAGTGGTAGAAAGGGAGAGAGGGAAATGGAGAAAATGGTGGGAGAAGCAAGTAAAGAAGCAATTCATTCACAATAGTTACAATCACACAATTGGCGCGCAATTACAATACCGGAAATCCGCCATTAAAAATGAGCAACAGCAACCAGCGCCAGTAGCTACAACAAGGACCCAAACACAGAACGGAATAGCAGGGTAAAAGCTGAAGCAACAACAACAGCAACAACCAAAGACTGCGACGCCGACAACAACGACAGCAACTTAAACCGAAGTCAACGTACGCGTTGCCAGGACATTATAATTTCAGAGACACAGTCACAGACACAAGCAGGCAACAGTTGGCGAATGGGCATGACTGAATGACTGCTAGACTTTGGACGCGGACAACAAATATCACCAACGCTGCTACTTCTATACTCATGACATAAAAAAAGTTCAAATAAAAAAAACAAAAGTTGCGCAAAAAATGTGCAACTTTTGCTATTGTTCCAACAACGTTGTGTTGTGGTTGTTGTTGCTTTTATTGTTGCTGTTACTGTAGTGCTTGTTGTTGGTCGCTTGCTTTGTTTTTTTTTTTTCTTATTTTAAGTATAATAAAAAAGTATAATAGAAATAATAACAGATAGAGGAAATAACTAAAAAATAACTAAAAAGAAAGACAACAACCAACATAAATTATGGCAAAATTATGCACAACAACAACAACAAAGAGCAACAATAAAAATTTCGTTACGAAGCTAACAAAGGCAAAGGTAACTTAGCAGCACTGGTTAAAATTGATGGTAAGTATAAGAGAAACAACAGTAGAGCAAACAAAAAACAAAAACAAAAAACACAATACAATACAATGCAAAGAGCAAGAACGAAAGGTTGTGAGCGAGCGAGAGAGAGACAGAGAGAGAGAGAGAGAGAATGAGAGTGGAAAGACTCAAAGGTCGCAACCTGAGCTTAGCGCAGATGCTGCTGCTGTTGTTATTGCGGTAATTGTTGTTGTTGCCTTTTAGTTTTTGTGTATTATTATTAATAACAGAAAAGTGGAAAAGTAAAAGGAGCACAAAAGTGCACCACAGCAAACGGAGACTTAAAAAAAAATGTAATAAAGAAATGAAATAAAAACAAAAGCAGCAAAACTGTATACAATAAACCACAGCAGTGTACATATTTTTCTCATTTCTCTCTCTTTTACTCACACTCTAGATTCCCCCTTCCTCGTCTTTCTTTAGCTATTAAGTACATTCAGAAATTGGTATTGGTTGAAAAAAAAGTGGAAGAAATTTAGAAGGATTTCCTTAAAAATGTCTGTTTTTATTTTTTTTTGTAAAATTTTAGTGTTTTTTACTTTCCACACAAAGGTCACTAGGAGTATAAGCAGTGGCGGCGGCAACAGTTGCAACAAATTTTAATTGCAATAAATAAAGCGGCATCTTTTTGATTTTCTTCTTTTTTTAAAAATTTTTTTTTATATATATCTATTTACTCGAGTTTTCTGTGGGAATACATGTATTTTTTTTTTTTTTTGAAGTTCGACGATATTTTCAATTTTTAAAACTTGCATTTATGTAATATATTTGAAATTTTAAGAAGATATGCAAAGCTTTTGTTTTACTCCAGAGATAGGGAGAGCCCAAGAGAGATTCAGAAAATGAGCTTTTATTCTTTACCATTTTAAGGGGGACCCTTGTACGAGTACAGAAGGCTTCGCCTAATGCTTTTCTTTAGCTTTCAAAGGCATCATCGCGTGAGCCTTCCACGCAGCTGCGTGAAGTTGCTCCAAAGGACATCCTGAGCAAAAACATATATTTGGAATGGAATACGGAGAGTAGGGCTTCCACGCTGCTTTGCAAGGCTTCTTGAGTTTGCTTTAGAGAAGCCTTGCATATTCTTGAAGTTACACACATTCAATAAGTATAAATTATGGAATTCATCGATAGATGAATCTAAAACAGATTTCGCTGCGTTACCTTAAAAAAAATTGTTGAACTCCATGACAATGAAATATTTCTAGTTTAAACTTTCTAGATAGTATCCCAATGCAATTTCTCATCAGAAAACAATCTACTTCAGAAAACCTATAAAGCAGAAAAGAACTTCAATCGCCAGAAGCATCATTGCACTAAAAGAGCAATGATCGCTGCGCTCGTGGCTGATCACTGACCTAGTAAAATTCTTTTGCTGCTTTTTCTGTAATATTAGACTACCAAAGAAATTTACCTACCTTATGTCTAGCATTCATCTTGCATATACATAGCACATATACACATACATAGCATACACCTACATAACAATGGACTTTATGGCCATTTTCCAGTCGGCTTTTCTTTACCGTTTTCTTTTTTGTTTGTTCTCTCGTTTCTCGCCATTAAAATCAGAGAAAAAGGATTGTTACTTTTTGTGTGTCTGTCTGCTGCCTGTCTCGGTATCACAAACAAAAAAGGTTGCCAATATTTCAACGCCATTCATATCACCACATAACACCAAATTCAAAGTCTTAAGCTCCGACTTCCTCAGTGAAGTAATAGCAGCAGAAGCATTTGAATCACCATCACCAGCACCATCACCAATAACAACAACAACACAAATAACCAACAGCAACTTGGGCAACATCATCAATGTTCTTCTCATCAATTGCATCGATTTAATGATGTGAAGCATGGAGAGTTTGGTGTTTCTTCCAAGTCGTTGCTGTCGTCTACTTCTTTTCCTTCTTTAGCTACTCTTCTACTTTTTAGTAATAATCTCTTTTCACTTCATTTACTTGGGTTTCACTATTTCTTTTCTGTAGTCCACGTGTGGAGTGAGTGTGTACGAGTAAATACGGGTGTATGTGTAAGATATGAGTGATTGTGTGTGTGAGTGTTTCAATTTTATATGAATTTATTGATGGCTGTGTGTGTGCGGCGAAATGAACATGCCCAGACAATTTCTTAAGGGATTTGTTGGCTCAATTGGAAGTAAATATATGTTCTAAGTGTAAATGCCAACAAAATATGGGAAAAGAAGAATATCTGGATTATTCTAGTATTTATATTGAACAACTAAAGAGTCTTGTTAAAAATATAAGAAGGAAAGCTCGAATTTGAAATTTGGCTTTTTTTAAATTAAGTAAATATGATAAAGAATTGTAGGGAACTCAGTTTTGATTTAAATTTTTATTTCAGTACAGACTTCAGTACTGATCTATCAATGATTTTGATGCACCCTTCTCTGAAAGCAAAAGAAGAGCTTTGTGGCTAATATCTTACTTTTACTTTTCACTTTTAATGGCACAACAGCCCAGGGCCTAGGCCGAGCTTTTTCGCATTCACTCATGTTGTGCGTGTTATATTTGTACATGAATGGAAGGGACGGACCTACAGTTTAATGTCGAATCCGAACGGTGAAGTGAAAAGCTTTTCATAGGCAATTTTTACTCTTGTGGCTTGTCATTGCCTGCCAAGAGGTGATGCCTTGTAGAAAAACTATTTTTTCTACTTTTTGATTTTGCCTGTGCCGAGATTCGAACCCCGGACACTCTGCGTAGCAGTCCAATGCACTACCACTACGCCACAGCGACCAACATCACTGTTTCATAATTGGTGTGTGGTCTTTGTCTTCAGTCGTTTCGACTTGAAATCTCTTGCGATTCACATATACAGTTATTATGCTTTGCATACTTTCAGGCTGAAGAAAAGTTATTATGCAAAAGGTATGAAAATAATTTGTTCAGATTAATTTGCAAAATCACTTATTTTGCAAACATTTTTGTACATTTTACATAAAATATACACATAAAATTACAGAATTTTAAATTTTTTGTCTCTTGAAAATATCGAATACTATTACATATGTATTTTTTGTCAATATCCAAAACCAGCATCGATAAAATCGAAGACGCTAGGTAATGCATTTTCAACTTTGTCAATGGGTGAAAAAACTTTGCATTAACTGTGAGTAGTTTCAAGTGGGAAACAAGAATGAATGCTTGGAGCTCTCTTTAACTCTGGCAGTTTGTGGTATCACTATCTACTGTAAGAGGCATATAAGCATTCGTATAAGCTTTTGCGTCCAATTTTTAATTTAACCTGAACTGCATATTTTGTCAACCTTGAGTTCATGCGCAACTGGGAGAAATAACAGTATTTGTCTACTGGAATTTTTCTAATTATGGTAAATAAGTACAGATATTATCTATAGCAATTTGCAAAATAATTACTCTAAGAGAAATGTTGCTTTAAGCTAAATTTTCTTTTGGTTTGAATTAAATCAATTTTTTTTTTTAAATTATTTTTTATTTATTCTCTATTGTTCTTGCTGCAATTTATTCATTCTATACTTCTATGCACATACATACATACATACAATACATATGCACATTATTTTTCTGCAGGACATCTTCATTTATTTCAATGTTTTTTTAAGAATTTTTCAACCAAATAATGTTGTTCTGGTTATTTGTCTAGTACAAAGTGTATTATTCTTGTATAAAATTCTTGTGTGTATAAAATACAATATTCATAGGTATATGTAGAAACAAAGAAAAAGAAAATGTAAAAAAAACCATTGAGAAAAGAAAAGAAAAATAGCCTCAAGTGCTGAAATAAATATTTTTTCCGCTTTATTACAATTCTTACGATTACGATTATTATTTTCATTTACAGTTGAATGAGCAAATACACACACTCATAAATACTTGACACACACACGTCCATACATAGTCATATAAGTATATCGATATGAAAGTATATTATTTTTGATACATTGGAGTTGATTGCATTACAGTTCATTTGCCCAGTCTAGCAGAGTAGAAAAGTATAAAGTAAATGCTGCCAAGTAAATACTTGCAACAAATACTTGCTAGAAGAAGAGATGAAAGCAGCGAGCAAGTAACACAAACACACACAAATACACCAAATAAGTTAGTGTCCCCAACATGGAAGGGCATACATACTTACATTCGTACATATGTATATAAGACATATTGTTTACTAGTGAAATTTGAATAAAACTTATGAATGCAATCAATTGGAAGTAGATTGGAAAATGTTATTAGTTAATGAAGTTTTCAAGTATTAGTAAGAAAATAAAATCAATGAAGCAGATAAGTTGGAAAAATAAGTTCAACATTTGAATGGAAAGAACAATATGTCAATATTTCCGGGTTTAAAGGTGCACTTCCGGTACTCTGCTTACTTGTTTTTCTTTTTCGTATTTGCAATGCTCTATGTTACACTGTACTTCTCACACCCACACACCCACACAGAAACACACATACACACACACATGCACACTGAAAATGAAGGCAAATCAGCACTTCCTTTAGAGCTGTTGTGTAACAAAAAAAAAACACAAAAGAGTGTGTTCGCATGTGTATATGTGTGCGTCCACCTACACTTCCGTTTGCTATTCATATTTTTTTCTCCACTTTCTCTCTATTTTTAGCTCACACAGTAAAAAAAGGAACAATAGTCAAAACATCAAATAAATTTGAATTGATTTTGTTAACGTATGGACTCGTAGACTTACGTTATACACAAACTCACACATACACATGCACATTCATTAGCTTCACAAATTGCCAATTCACACATATATTACACACACACACACACACACACACACACACACACACACACACACACACACACACACACACGCTCACTCACTTATGGAGAAGTAGAGGAAGAAGAACTAAGCATTCGTTCTCACAATTACTGCTACTTTTACTGCTGCTACTGACAAAATGCTAACGGAAGTCTGCTGACTTCCTGTTTTCGCCTACAAATACGAATTGTATATGTATATGTATGGAAAGAAGTTTAGATGTATAGCAAAGTAGCAGCAACATACAATATGTCGTTCATTGCAAATGAGTGTATATGGAATATAAAGAAGTTAACAAGTGTGAGTATGCATGATTTGCATGTGTGTGGGTGGGTGTGAAAAAGTTTTTCCACATTTTTCTCTTTTTTATACATTTTTTTCAACCAAATATTATATTATTTTCTTTTCTATAGCAGTGCACACTCACCCCCACATACATTTTACCAATTGAATACTTTGTCACTTACACGTTCACACTCACACTATTACACATAATTTAACATTGAATAGAGTAAATATGTAGTATCAAAAGACAGTACTTGACTACTTGCACATAAATTAATGTGTGTGTGAAAGTGATTTCTATGCAAAGGAAGTTACATTATTGCGGGTGTGTCGGCGTAGTTGTTATTTAAGCATTATACTCTAATGTCAAGTTTCAAAGTTTTGTGTGTGTTAATTGAGTCGTTGAGAGGATGCTGTAGCAGCTTCAGCAAGCTGTTGGAGGCGAATAGCTGAACATGAGGTATGTGGCAGATTGATTGCTTGTTGTGTCCAACTATGCTACACTTTTATTTCATAGATCGGCACATATAATGAACATATCCTTTAAAAAAAATTGAAGAATTTTTCTAAGATTCAGCAATTAATACGCTCCAACATTATTTATGCTTTATTTATGTTCATTTCTGATTCGAGGTTATCAACTCAATTTCTGGAACTCTTCGAATAATTAATAATGCGACGGCTGTTTAGTTTTGGGCTCATGTTGCATAGATCTATGATTCTTTGCCTCAGAATTCTTCAACTTTTCGATACGAACTTGTCTTTTTTTGCAGGAATTGTCAAATTATGCAGTATACAACGTCAACAAACCTTTTTGACGGCCAAATATTCATGCAATATTTAATGTATGGAAGTGCAATTAATGCCCAAACATGCATAGTTGAACATGAGGTATGTGGCAGATTGATGCTTGTTGTGTCCAACTATGCCACACGAATAGTCATATGACGATATTGCAATATCAGTTCCACACAGCACCGACAACCGATTTTGTACGACCTTCAGACGATATTCGCCCTGGAGCGAACTATGGCCACGATTGAATTTGGAAAACCAGCGAAACACGGTGACCCGGGTTGGTGCTTCTTCACCAAAAGCCGAACGGAGTGGCAAGACATACTTTTTCTTTGTTTCCATAAAAAATCATCGCACGAGAATGTTCGCAATTTAATTCCAGTTTTTGGCCGATAAAAATTTTCAAGTCACTGTAAACAACACAAGTAGCATTCGTCCCGAAACTACTCACTCACCTCCTGAGTGAGTTCCTACCGCGAACAGTCAATTTGAATCTCTAGGTATTTCTTAGTCATTATCAGTTCTATTTCCTTGGTCAAATTTCAGATAAATACTTGCAATTTACAAATAAAAAATGGTAACAACTGTCCACTGGTGTCACCTGCACAAAACCCTTATTAGGATATAGTCGACCAAGTACATCCTTGTTGGAGTACATTCGCAAGTGACGGTACATGCAGACTATCTCTGTACACTTCAAAATGGCTCTTTCCACAGCTGCAAAGACCTGTACGAAACAGTAATCCTTTTTTGATTTTCATGCACTTTTTCAGTTCTCTCTTTTTACATTCACACTTCCCGAATGGACTAAGTAAACTATACCTATACTTAATCACAGTGATATAAGTAAGCACATATATAGTAAATGTTCATATGAATGTGCATGTATAAGCTCAAATGACATCGAGGATGTTAGGTCACGTCTGTCCTCCAGAGCTTATTGTGTACAGTCACTCTGCCTACCCAACGCTCTACTATTCTTAGGCTGTGTAACTCATTATGTTTCTGTGTAAGTAGTTTTAGGCCCGGAGATAACTAGCAAACTATGACAATAAAAGTTTTGAAGCCGTAAGAAGTCTCACTTTGAGTTACTAGGAATCACTTGAAGCCATTTGAATCGACTTTCAGATACTTCAAATCACACATGAATTTACTTGGATTCTATTGGAATGTATTGGATTGAAGTGACTCAATCTAATCTATTTCAAGATTTTCATAATCGGCGTTTACATTACTTTCAATGTCAACTTTACTTCTTGCCAAACAAATTATGTCACAACAATTTTCCACAATCCATTAGCTTTTCATTTAAACTATCTTTAGGCAGTTTTACATTCCTCCTGCAATTTTATTTTCTTAACTTTTCTATTGGACTGGCAATGAAATTTCGATTCATGCAATATTTTCCAATCAAATTGTGTAGCCACACTCCAGCATTCTCGATATAATTCAAAAATATATGTAAACATTTTAAATACTTATTGCAAAAAACAATAAATCAAAATTTTGCTCATACGACAAAAACAATAACAACAAAAGTGTTGAAACTCTTTCCTCTCAAAAACGAGAGAAGAAGAAAACGGAGAAAAACTTTTGATTAATTGTTAGAGCATCATCTTTAATGTATTTTTGGTAAAAATATTTGCAAGGTATAAATTTGTGCGCATTACCCAGGCTTAATTAGATAAGAGCCAATGTAATTAATAAATGTCTACAGTGGAAAATATAAACAGCAGCAGGAAAAAGCACAGCATTGTAGGAATTAACAAGGAATAAAAAAGAAAATCATACAGAAACTATACGACCGACAGAGTAGGGCTCCGGCAATGAGCCAATACCGTTCATTCGAAGGTAGAGGGCGGTATGCACCTAACTAACTAACTAACTAACTAACTAACTACCCTCAGTATGGCTAAAAATAGAAGGAAAAAATCAATAGCTGTAATTAATCAAGTTACAGCACAAGCAGAAAAATATATGTACATACGCTAAGACACCTAAAAGTATGCAGTGAAAATATACATCCATTTAGTTGGCTGCAGAAAAGTAAAGAAAAACAACAACAACAACAACAACAACAACCAGAACAACAACAACAACAAATTGTGCGAAAAGGCAAAAAAGTGAAAATCAATCTTATTAGCTAAAGTTGATGGCAACGGTATTAATCACCATTGAGTGCACGGATGAGCGCAGGAAAGCTGTAGCAACAACAATAACAACAACAACAACAACGACGACAAGAACGTCGTCATTGAAGACTACGTACGCATACGTGTGTAGGTGTACGAAAAAATGTTATTTATAGCAATGAACTAACTATAGAAAGACGATGTAGATAGGTTGGTTGGTGGGCAGGCATGTTGGTAAATTCGTTTGCTCGTGAATGCCGGCGGAATGCCGTTGAAAGCGATTTTCAGCAAAAAGCCTAAAAATATTATACACGCACAGATTTTCCCTGTCGTGGCATTAAAGTATCAACAGCATACATTGTGACAGCTTTTCTTTCTCGTTCGCTTTGCTGCTATTTTTGCATATTTTGTTCTGCCTCCATGTACTGGCTGGTAAGTAAAAGAAAACTTACTACTCTTCTTCTGGCTCAAATGATATAACATAATTTTAGGCATTTATGCTACACAAGATTAAATTTAATTTTTTTTGGGTGTGTGAGTTTTTTGTGCACAACACCTGTCAGCGAGTAGTGTTAATATTTATACTTATACTTCTGGTAAGACAGAGCAGGGCAGTGGGGGAGACCAAGACCAAGTTTTCATTTTTTATTACGCCACTCTTTTAATAGCATACCATAAGGCGAAAACATTTAATATTAGCTACAACTGAATGGCTTCATTTCCGCATGTGTAGCTACGTTCTAGCATATTCTTATTTTGTCTCATTTTGTATTTGTTTGTTTGTCATTTTCACTTACCTTGATCTGCAACATTAATGATACCGTCCTGTGCCACGGCAATGGCCGAAATTGCCTGGAAACGCGCATTAGATGATAGCAATGTCTCAGCATTGCTTAAAGTACCATCATCATTCATGATGCCCATGCCGCTGCCAGCGATGCCATTTGCTGCAGCTGTTGTTTTCGCGCCAAGCAATATTGTTGTGGTAGTTGTAGGTCCAGTTGACATCAAACTACCACCGGGCACAATGCCTGCCAATCCGCCACTGGCTCCACCACCACTGCCACTAGCAGAAGAGGATACTAGAATTCCGGTAGCGCCGCCATTGCAAATGCAAGCACCATTGCCAGCGATACCGCCACCATTTCCGTTTCCGTTGCCGCCGCCAGCTGGCGTAGTTGGTGTAGTGCCACCATTGCGCTTAGGATTCATGGTCGTTGAATAGGCGCCGTTGACGCCGCCATTGCCATTTGTGCCTGTTGAGGCATGTGCAGCATTTATGCCGGAAGTTGAACCATTGATGATGCCATTGCTGCCGCCATTCGAGCAATCGCAGGTTAGTGAACTGTGTGTGGAAAAGTGGAGAAAAGAGAAAACACGCAATTAGAAAATGTTAAAAATATACAAGAGCGTAAAAGAGAGCAAAAAGGTAATGAGTGCAGCTGATAGGTTTGTGAAGTGTACGAGTGTATGTATAGTTTGTGTCGAAGTCAGCGCCATGGCAAGTGCATAAATTCTAAATATTGTGAGTTCGATTTAGAAGTTGCGATATCGAGAGTTGCTGATGATGAAAAGTTGGCGTGGAAGCAATCACCAAAAATTTTGTCTCTAAATCCTCGGAGAAACTATTTACATTTTTAGTTTCAGTTTTGGAGGAAATTTAAAATTATTCACCAACAAAAAAAAGAATGAAAGAAAAACCCCGAAACCGCAAAAGTTCAAAAACAGAAAAAATTGCTTTGCATGCCTCTCTCTCTCTGTCTCTCTCACAAAAACGACAAAAACTAAAATAAAATGAAAACGTAGCAAAAGTAAAACGCTGTGATAACAGTTGTTACTAACAAATAGTGTGACGACATTATAGTACACAAACAAACAAAATTATAACTAGAATGCCGAACCACACATGAAATTAAAAAGAAGCAGACAAAAATATCAGCACTAAAGTTATGCTGTACATAGAGCAAAAGAAAGAACAAAAAACATTAACAACTCGACAGCACAGTTAGGCAGAAGCCAACAGCGAGCGACAGATTAAAAAGATGAAGGCAAAATGATGATGAATGAATGGAAAGGGGGCGAGTTAGCTGCCAGGCAAACCGTCAAGTCAGGCAGACAAACGAAAGGCGGAGGGAGACACCCCCAGAGAGGAGACTCCAAAAGCAAAGCAGCAACATGACAATGCACCCAACTGATTATGATGCTGAGAATGACAATCATGATGATGATGATTATGATGATGATGATGATGATGCTGATGACGGTGATGGGGTTGAAAATTCGAGCTGCAGTATTAAGTGAGCGCGAAAATATATACACAGTAACAATAGGAAGTATGAAAAAATTATGGAAATGTTGCTGCAGGTCGTTGGCATATAAAAATATTAAAAAATGTGGTAGTAATTTGGTGCGGTAGGGTAGAACTTAGTAGTGATAGCCTTTTAAATTATAGTTATAGATACTCATACACCAGAGATGCAGTTACCTACATCCTTAATGTAGGTATTGAAAATTCTTTGAATTTAGGTAGAAAAATGTATAAATTTACCATTCTGATTGTTTACTCACATAGCTAGTTATTTTGCCTAGCTTCTAAGTGCGTTGATTTGGAATTTTTGGATATTCGCTTACAGCGCAGCAACCAAAAACTAAATATTTCATCATAAACATCGTAAACTAAATCACTCTTTAACCCCCCTCTCTCTCTCTCTTCCTCTCTCTCTATTACTCTCTCTCCTATATCTCTCTAAATGAATATTTGCCAGAAAAGTATTTCATCAATAAACTTCCGAAAATTCCAAAACGTAAATTCACGAAAATAAACAAACATTTTTGCCTATGAGTAAATATTATGTGCTAATAGTTAACTGAAAATATTAAACAAAAAAAGGGAACGAAAATACCAAACATGACTATGTATTAGAGGCTCTCACATACACAGACACACACACAAGACAGAGAGAGAGAGAGAGAGAGAATGAAAAAGAGAATTATTTACGCAGAGTATTTATTGTGTGTGCGTAAAAGGTTTGCAGCCCAGCTTAAAATTCAAATATGTTTAAGTACCAGGTATAGAAAATTATGGAAACATTCAAAAATAGAGAAACATTATCCAATACATAGATGTACGGAAGATCCTGGATATGAGGAGCAAACCAAAGTTTTCTGAGTGGGTTTTTAACATTAAAAGATATAATTGTGAGTTTGGGATTTCAGAGAGCAGCGGGCTCATTTAACGTAGGTCTGGTGATTTACTAGCCGAAAAGTTAGAATTTGATTTGTACATATTAAGTATGTCAAGTAGAAGCTTGAAAAACTTCCTAAGAAGTGCAAACTTTGAGCGTTGCTTTTGTGGCTCCTTAGGTCTTTATGATTAACCTAGAATACTGACTCTATGTATTCTGGATTACTTTAGTGCTATCCAGCTAAGAATCTAAGTATTTCCTAGCATGACCCTCGGCTATTCTGCACCTTTGGGTCCACATTTTACCAGTTAATGATTAATTTTGCTCATTTGACATTCGATTTTCTTTTATAAAATTTGTTTTTCTGAAATTTTGTTGTATAGGATTTATCACTATACAAATGCGTTGCGTTTCCTCTTCAAGAAGACTTTGATTGTTGTTTTTTTTTTTTAGTTTTATTGTTATATTGCTTGAATTCTTGGGAATTCAAAGCAAGCCTTTTCCCCTTGATTCAACGCTCTTCTCTCTTTCGAAGTATTGTATATGGGAGGCTCAAAATCATTTTAGGAGTTTCAGATTTTATATCTTGCTATATTGCATAGGATCAGTTTGATTTTCTTGAGATTTTCTAAGATTGTGGTCGCTGTGGTGTAGTGGTAGTGCGTTGGACTGCTACGCAGAGTGTCCGGGGTTCGAATCTCGTCACCGGCAAAATCGAAAAGTAGAAAAGATAACTTTTCTACACTGCACCACCTCTTGGCAGGCAATGGCAAACCTACAAGAGTAAAAATTGCTATGAAAAGCTTTTCAATTCGCCGTTCGGATTCGGCATTAAACTGTAGGTCCATTCCATTCATGTACAAATATAACACGCACAACATGAGTGGATGCGAAAAGCTCGGCCAAGGCCCTCCATGGGTTGTTGTGCCATTAAAAGTAAATACAAGTAAGCAACCCTTTGACGACGAGACTTTTCCCTGCACCAAAATAGTAAAATTCTATAATTTGAAGAATTCAGAATTTATCTAGATTTGAAAGGTCTAATTACATTACAATATTCCTTGTTTCCTTTCAGGAGCGCACTTCCACCACCCCTTCAGGTAAGAAACATGATTGGACCAACTTTTATCTGGCGGCCAGCTGGAACCTGATACAAATATGACATTCAATAAAGATTTCTACCATACAAGTCCCCTTTATAGTTTGCCTCTGAATAGAAATACTCTAAGTATATCCTACTTCGAAATTTATAAAACCAAAACAACCCGTGTTGTGGAATTGACTGTTTTCTCTAAATTTCTCGAGAAGTCCCAGATCGTCCTTGTTTATTTCGGGGAAATATATATTTTTAAAGATTTCTCAGCCTACTCAGAATATGGAATTTGCTATTGTCAATTCCACTCCAAAAAGTGATGATTTCTAGAACTTTCTGTAACGGTTCCTAATTAAGTACATATATATGTATTTTACTAGTACCATATATGGCAATGATGAGTGGATAGATATGAAAACATATAGTAAAGCCAAAATGTGTACCGCTATTTATGTGAATAAAAAACTTGTTAGGTTTTGTCTAGGATCGATGAGTCGATGAGTTAAACTTTGTTATTCGAATATTAGTATTTATTACTTACCTTGAACCTTCTTGCTTGCCCGCAAAGTAGCGCATATTGCCGGCAGTGTCAACGACACGTATCGAATTCACGCGCCTTGAATCGCTATCAGCAATGTAGAGCTCGCCGAACGGTGAAAAAGCCATTGCCAAAACAGTGCCCAAGACATTGTCCGAAGTCTTATTCGATTTATCCTGTCCATTATTATTGCAGTGCAGTGGCGTGCCGGCAACAACGCGTATCTTCATGTCCGACGTCAATCGTAGGACCAAACGATCATCGATGAAATGCAACGAACCATCTAAAGAACTCAGCGCCAGGCCGGTGGGCCATTGAAGTTGTGCCTGATTGGCCATTAGTGTGCCCGAGCAAGGCGCCGGACTCCAGTGATTATGATGCCCGTGATGACCGATCAGCGTATGAATGACACCCTTAGGATCGACAGCGCGTATATTGGTGCCATCGGCAATGTACATTGTACGATCGGCAGCAATTGCCAAGCCTTTCGGATGCGAGAGACGCGCCTGCAACGCTGGACCACCATCACCGCAATTGCCCTCATCGCCGGGTATGCAACGTTGCCCCGACCCGACAATCGGTTCACTATTAATTCTCGGATCGGGGACATGCTCAATGAGCAAAAGGCGCAATATCTGATGACGCTCCGGATCGGATATGTAGAGGTGACCATCAGCGGGCGAAACAGCCAAGTAGTATTGATATGACACCTGCGTGGCGCTCAACTGCAGTATTGTCTCGACATGTCCCTTGGGGTGAATGCGACGCACCAAATTAAAATCACCCACATACAAACTGCCGTCAGGGCCAGAGGCTAATGCTATGGGAGTGAGCAATTTGGCGTCTTTGGCCATGCCATCACAATGATCGGGACAATTTAGCGGACGCTGTACTCCCGTACCCATGACCACCTTCACTGTGCGCGGATACTCTTTCATGTGCAGCGTGCTGCCATCACCTTTCTGCAGAATGCCTTCGTGGAAGTTATAATGATGATGTATATCGAGACCCCAGCCTCCGATATCTGAGATGTCCACATCGTAGCCCTGCAACTTGGCAGTTTGCGTAATCCAGACGGGAGTTTTACATGACGAGTGCTGATAGCCGACAGAAATGCGTCCCATTGTAACACCGTACACCTTCTGGCGATATACGTTCCGCTTGTTCCATGCGAACGTGTGTATTAGATTAGGATCGGATTCGTAGGTCTTGACGTGCAGTGCGCCCTCAATTTCGACACCTACATGTACGTGGGTCAGTGTTTTCGGTATCTTTTCGGCAGTTAGGCGCATGCGGACAATGCTCAGGTAGCCGGAAGCCTGGGACGATTGATATGTTAAGTGTAGATCGGAGCCGGGAATTTGTATGGATTCTTGTACGATCTGTGGAGGAAGAAAAGAGAATATATGATGAGTTATTGCTTTCTGAAAAATTATAAAGTAGTAAAGTCTGAATGCTGAATAGAGACAGAGAATATATGTGACGGGAGATCTTAAAAGCCTTTAATGTGAGGTCCTTTAAAAATGGTAAACATTCCCCAGAAATTACGGAAAAAGTTGTTTCTCGGATCAACTCGTTCCATTATTGTATTGCTTGCATACTCAAATCATTCACATGCAATTTTCGAATAAACAGGGTGAACCAATTATAATTTGGAATTTGATTTTGGTGTAAATAAGAAGCGATTTTCTCTATGTGGTTTTTATTATTCAAAATTACAATTCTTCCGGTTAATTACGGAGCACTATTTCATTTATATGACTTCCTCGGCAAGCCCTGCAATAGCCCATACGAACAACCCCATTTTCAGTACATTTTCGACTGAATGGAGCTGGACTTGACCGATGTCTACACCAGTTATCATTGTACGGTAGTGCATACCATTCATTCTAACGCATCTTCCTCCCTCATTTTTAATGAAAAATGTCCCAATGATATCGCCGATCCCAAAACCGCACTAAACAGTTACTCGTTGAGGGTGCATAGGCTTCTCGACAATCGCGCATAGATTTTCTGAGCCCCAGATGCGAAAATTTTGCTTATTAACTTAACCACCAAGTGAAAAAGTGAGCTTTGTCAGAAAAGAACGTAATTTTCTTCACTTTCGGTGAATTTTGCAAGGACTTTTTTTTAGTATTTCCCAAGGTATATCAATCGTATATCGACCCATTTCATTAACGGCAATTATAAAACTAATTGTCCGTCATAATACGAATGACATTAAAGTTGCCACACTCAAATTAACCAGTAGTTCAAATTTCAAATATTATATGGACCACCCTATATATGAAAAAATGTCTGGACTAACACTAAGTTCCCACGTAAACACAAAAAAATTTTCGTTGCCTCCATGGGCAAGTACGGATTTGCGTCTTTCTTCTCTCGCCCACGAAGTCGCCTTCCCTCATGATATCTTTTTGTGTTTAAATGGGAACTAATCGAAGATGAATTTGCAAATTATGCCAAATCCTGAGCCAGTCACATTCGTTGTCAAAATAGACACGAGTCGGATGTAAGAATGACCACTTTATAAGTATTGTACTAGTAAAAACTTGGACGTAAGTGGTTTGAAACTTTAGTGACCGAAACTATTTTTCGAAGAGAAACATTTCCTTCAAAGGAAGTTAACGGGTTTTTATAAAGGTTAATCCTGGTTGAAGATTAGATTGCAGAAATACATAATTTCTATCTTTTCAGTGTTTATTTTTTGAAGGTAATTTGCTTTTGAGTTTTCTGCCTTCAGAGACCCGAAATCTAATTAGTTAAGAAATATTTCTGTGGAAGAGGTTTCGATGTTTTTTCTTATAGGGAATGAAGTGTGAAATGATTATTGGTTGAAAAAGTCAAAGGTTAATTTAAAAAAAAGAAAGTTTGATCTCGAAGTACGATGGGGGATGTGCAGTACGGAATAGTTTATACTGGCAGTAGAAGTAGGACTAAGCGTGAATATAATCGTCTGGGCCAGTGTTACGTTTGACCTTTAGGTCGTAGGGTGAAGGTTAATATTATAAGTATATAATCAGATTGATCCGAACTATAACTTAAAGTTAGGAGTTTGAATTTCTTTTGTTTCTATGAAAATTAGGGCCTTTGAAAAATTTTGCTTATATTTGAAAAACCTTTGAAAATAAGCAAAACGTTTAAAAGTTGACATTTTCTTCCATTTCTGTAAAATTGTAGTTTTCTCTTTTTTCCACTCAAGAAGCTGAATGCAAATGTATGTTGGCATCTATTTCCAGTGAAACTTTAATGAGCTTTTTAAGGAAACACATTCAACGACGTTTTCATTTAAGTTTGAATTATCACTGGAAGGCAAAGTAAGTAGCATTTGCTTAACTCTTTGAAAGCTGCACCCATTTCCACTTAACCCAGATTCAGTACATTTAAACTCCTTAAGAATGTTAAAACTGCAGTTATGTCACCTCTGCATTTAAATAGCAACTTTGTATTCACTAAAAAGAAGAACGTTGCTAATTGCATTTAAAGACTCAATAATGCCAAGGTGGAAAACTAAAACAGCAACAACATCTTAAGTACAACATTACAACAACAAGACGCAGAAGAAAGCAAGTAGAACTTTAACGTCCTTAAGGAAAATTTTAATTTAATTAAAAAGCTGGCACAACACACACAGCTGATGTCTGTTGCTACAATTACAGCCAGGGAGCGAACAAGCGTTCGTAGCAACTAAAGGCCAACTAAGAAAAACAAAACTAGCAGCTACAAAAAAAAAGCACACACACACACACAATGTACTTATCTAACAAGAAGAAGAAGAAGAAGAAGAAGAAGGAGACAGAGACAGAGAAGAAGATGAGGGACAGAAGAAAACGAGGATAAGGAGAACGAAGTAGAAAGTTCGTACTCCATAAATAATGCAAGAAGAATAAAAGAAAACTATAAGGACTATGTATATATGATGTAAGGATAAGGAGGCAGCTGGCTAGCTATTCAGATACATACAAACATACACACATACATATGTAGGTAAGGTATTTTAAGTAAAAGCTTTTCACTTGGTGGTTATAATAATTTTTATACGCTGCGCTAGTTCCGCAAGTTAAGGAGCCCAGGCCAAGGAGCAGAAAAATAAAAATAAAAAATAAGTAAAAACTTTAAAAATAATCAAGGGGGCATTGTAAGTACGAGGTAAAGGAGGATCTTAAATAGAAAGTAACGAGCATAAGCAGCAGCGAGCTGAGCGTTATGAAGGATTAAATGGCAAGGCAGTGCAGTGTGCGGGTTGCTTTTACAAAAACAATATGAAAAATTATTAAATGTAAGTAGCTTCCCCCGCTACTTCCATTAGTAGTACCTTCTTCTCACTACGTGACCATATTGCCAAGTAAGTAGCTCGGATGCGAAAGTAACTAATTAAGCAAAGAAAATGAAAACAGCAGCGAATATTTACTCATTTAAATTGAGTACATAGTTACAAAAAAACAAAAACAAAACAAAACATTTCTCCCCTATATAACAACAGACAGAAATATTGGTTGCAAAATGCTAGTTTAAAAAACTAATTTAACTCAGATATTTAAATGCCGTCCATCTCCACTCACCTGCGTTTCAGCGAATATCACACGTTTCCCGGGCATCGCTCCCACTCCATTCGGCATCCAGGTGCTTATGAATTGCGGTTTCAATTCTTCGTGATCATGCTCCACGCATACCTTACTCGGGTCCACTTGCTCATCGGCGAAATGATACAATATTGAATTGAGAAAGGTCAATGCAGGATTCAATGGTGCCACTCTAGTAAAAATAATGAAAAGAAGAGCAGAGCGAAGAGAAGAATGAATTTGAAATTGAATTGTAGTTGAAATGTTTGTTTCTTTTGTATTTCTTTACTTACTTAATATTTTTGCTAGCACTGTCATCGTCATCACTCAGCTGCATTTGTACTGGCGGCAACACCACAATGCGATTCCATTGTACAAAGACGGTGCGAGTTAGCGGCCGGAAGGGTGAACGTTGGAATTGTAAGGTGATAGCACCACCGCCATTAACGAGCACATCGAACCTGGTAATGGTAGCAGTTCACAGAAGTTTATTAATTAGTATTTCGTTTTTGTATTGATAAAGTTATTGTTACTACCGAATAAACTTGATTAATTGAAATTTAAGCAAATGTTACGTATACGCTCTGTGGGTCGCGTAGTCGTGTTGGATGAAGAAAGAAAGTTTTGTGAATTGATTTGTTTGTTTCTCCTGTTAAAAATTGACGACGATATTTAAGTTTTGAACGGAAAATCTTTAAATCCCCATTTTGAATACTGAACACAAACTTGTATATAATTTTTCATTAATTAAACAAGCCAGCAAAAAAGTTTTAATTATGCCAATAACCCTAAAGCCAAAGAAGATTTTTTCAGTCAAATATTTGGTTCTGAAATATCAGTGAAAGAGTATGGAATTGGAACAAGCTAGACACACAATTTACAGGTAAATATGTTACTTTATTTCAAAACTATTATGAGACCTCAAAAAGACTTACTTTACTTTTGCTTTTAATGGCACAACAGCCCATGGAGGCCCTAGGCCGAGCTTTTCGCATCCACTCATGTTGTGCGTATTATATTTATACATGAATGGAAGGGACCTACAGTTTAATGCCGATTCCGAATGGCGAAGTGAAAAGCTTGTCGTTTTTTTGTTTTTTTTTTTTTATTTAGTTGCAGGCCAGAATTGCTCAAAATCTAACTGGACGTAATGATTTCATTACGGAAATGCAAAATTCTGTGGCCTGCCACAAATTCGCTGGCGTGGTGGTAATGCGTTGAACTGCTACTCAGAGTGTCCGGGGTTCGAATCTCGGCACAGGCAAAAACAAAAAATAGAAAAAATAATTTTTCTACACGTCATCACCTCTTGGCAAGCAATGGCAAACCTACAAGAGTAAAAATTTAAAAATTGCCTATGAAAAGTTTTTCACTTCGCCGTTTGGATTCGGCATTAAACTGTAGGTCCCTTCCATTCATGTACAAATATAACACGCACAACATGAGTGCATGCGAAAAGCTCGGCCTAGGCCCCCCATGTGCTGTTGTGCCATTAAAAGTAAGTAAAAGCCACAGATTCGGTGTTAAAAATTCCAAGTAAATATTTCATCTCAAGAGTTTACGATCGTCTGCTGATATTTGTTATATTGCTACTTTCGTTTCAGCTGTTGTGAATTTTGTTGTTGCTTTTTATATAGATACAATTATTCAAGTTGAATCGATAGGTCGAGGTATGTATGTACTTAATACAATGGCTGCATTGCATCATGACAACAAGATGGCGTTCACAGCAAGTTCCGTCAAGTTGTCTGGGACTGGAAGACAATGAATGCGTCAATAACAAAAGGACTTTATTTCTAATATTCACAATTTTCACAGATTAATAATTTTGTACCCATAAAAAACAGTAATATTCAATAGAACACTTCATTAATAAATTATTTTCAAAGAAAATTACTTAAACAAGCAAATTGTATAATATTTTTTTTCACTCTACTGCTTGTTAAAATAGAATTAGAAGTCGACGACAACGACAACGACAATTTTCACAATGACGCAACATCACAGCCATTACTCGTATGTTTGTCTTCATAAGAATGCATGGCTATGAAATATTGACTGATGCCGTAATGTCGTTGCCGCGTCTCTTGTGTTCGCACCTTTATGCATAACTATTTGTTGCAATTTTTGCACTCTTTCAGTCTCTCTCTCTCTCTCTCTCTAGTCTGATTAAAATTGTTCCGGTTCATGTGTGAATATTACAACAATTAATTTGGAAGGAGGAATTATAAAAGACTTACCTCTAAAGAGACTCAGACGACTCAAAAAGAAATACACCTCAAGAGAGCTTAATTTTTTGTTCTGAATTTTAATCAAAAGACCATGGCGAAATAAATAGAAAGTGATAGTAGTAATTCAACAAGTTCACCACGGTAATATCAAAAATAATATTGTTTTTGGGGAGGAGATTTCTGATTGTCAAAATAAACTGACGAAAGCAGAAGTGCAATAAGTACAGGAATCAAATCTTTGAGTATGAGCATGTTAATAACAAATTAGTATATGAAATAAATGAACAATCAAATTTAAACAATGATTTTGACAACTGAACTTCTTTCAACACAAAAGAAGAAGGAGAGCGAGTTGCTAGCAATCTTATATAAGTTCATCTAGCGAAAGATTTTGCTTGACGATATTAATAAAAATAATACGAAAATATTGTGGCAAGAGAGAAAAACATAAGTTGGTCCAAGTGAATATACTACTGAGGGCAAAAAGTAGTAAGACTTTTTAATTTAAATTTCGCGCGGAAACCCATTCATCAAAATATTATTTTTTTAAGGTTGGTATGACTGTCGATGACATCTGTGCCAAATGTCACATCAAAATAATCATTAGTGTTTAGTATACGCTTGTCTTTCTGAAGTTTCTGCACAAAAAGTGCATTCGGCGATTTTCACAATGAGTGAAATTATTCAACAAAGAAGTTCCATTAAATTTTGTGTGCGGAATCAAATCAAATATGTTCTGGTGCCGAAACGTTCAGAATGTTGCAAAAGGCCTTCGGTGATAATTGTATGTCGCGAGCAAGTGTTTTTGATTGGTACAAATTGTTCGAAGATGGTCGAGAACGCGTTGACGACGAACCACGTCCAGGACGGCCATCAACATCAACTGATGATCAACACGTCTGGTCAATAAAATCAAGGAATTGGTGCTCGAGAATCGACGATTAACAGTCAGAGACCTTAGTGGCATCGTTGGAATATCGGAAGGATCAGTGGAAACCATTTTAAAACATCATTTGGGAACAGTGAATGCACGATTGGTTCCAAAATCACTGCATTGGTTTTACGAGACCATTTTGCCAAAAATTCGACTGATATCGTTCCGCAACCCTATTCGCCTGACTTAGCACCGTGTGACTTTTGGCTATTTTCTAAACTCAAAAAACTGCTTCGTGGACACCGTTTTGAGTCATTTGAAGACATTAAACATGAATCGCTAAGCGCATTGAAGGCTATTCCGGAAATTGACTTTGACAACTGTTTCGAGAATTGGAAAAAACGTTGGCACAAGTGTATTGGGGTGGAGCCGGAGGGGATTACTTTGAAGGGGACGAAATAGATTTGGAAGAATGAATAAAAAAATTTTAAATTATGAACAAAGTCTTACTATTTTTTGCCCACAGTAGTATTCTCACCTATTGTGAGATAAAATTATTGTCATGTTAAAAGTAATTCTTTTTCAACAATTCATGTGAAGAAAAACCATTGCTTTCATAATAAATCCACCCTTGGTAGAGAGGAGTTTAAAATAAAACATTTTTAAAAATTTCTCCAGATACAAAAGTCATTTGATACTTTTTAGAATATCCTTCAAAAACTGCAGAATTTAAACCTTAAAGTTTTTGCAAAATTTACAGATTTCCCATATCCAACATAAGTAGTACTATTTTAGGAGCTTCTTATTGCTGCTAAATTCCCAAAAACTCTAAACTATTTTTCAAATCACATCACTTACGAACTCACATGCATATACTAATCTACGCAGTTTAATTGCCTCAACCTCTTGCTTGGGAATTACATCTCTATACATAATTTTCATTCATGAATTTATTATACTTACTTTGCTTGATCTCTATGCTTGAACTTACAACAATTTTTTCCCATTTAATACACCCACATCACTATTGGGGAGACATCTTCGAAAGATAGATCATCATCTTGATTACACACAGAATACAAACTCGTAGCTATATAGTTTTTCATTTGAAATTGTTATTCTACATTTGGAAATTGCTCAATTTCCGCTAACATTTTCTTTATTATAACTAATACTTTTCTGCTGTTCTTTGCATCCCATGTGTGGCGGCACAAGAGAGTGTGTGCGTTGACCATTTGCAACAAAACAAAACAAAAAAAAAGGAAAATGTTACAGAATCTATTTGACATATACATAAGTAAATCGCAAACGCACCCATATACATAAATGTGAAAGAATAAAAAACAAAAACAAAACAAAACCAAAAAAAAAAAAGAAAAAGGGACACGGTCAAACTAAGGACATAACCGCATGGCATATTCTTGTACAATTTCTTCACATTTCTTTTGATTGCTAGCTGGAGTTAAGGGGTGTTGAAGAGAGGGCAAAATATTACAACAAAATTGGATTTTTTTTCGAAAGCTTTAACACATATACATACATATACATGCATGCATATATGTACAATAACATGTTAGAAATCTCATCTAAGCATGTTGTTGTGGCTAGGAAATAATATAACATAATGTGTTCATTGCTCAACAATGAAAAATGTCCTTAGAAACAGGACAAAGAGAACATCAGGGTTTTCTGCTTGCAAGTGTGTGTGTGTGTGTTTCTGTGTTTGTATCTTTTCGGAGACAAAAAATTGTTTCAATTTATATTTGAGCACTAAAAGTAGACACCAGAAAAGCAGTAGACACCGAAAGGAGGAAAGAAATAAAGCGGAAATTTATGCAATAAGGCAGCAACTTCCGGCAAGCGATTATAAATCGATTTTCTTTATAAATGAGGTTTTTCTCCGTTTTTTTTTTGGCCTTAGCTTTGAATGGTTGGTTGACATTACTACATAAGTAATTCCAATATCAAGCTGCTCATAGTTAAATACTGTAAAACGTTTTAAACTTGAGGCTTTGTACTTAGTTAACCCCATAGCGTTCGAAAAGAAGAACCCTGCTTAACCTTCGCATGTACAGTCTTTACTCGGGTAAATATCTCAATTTTCTGTCATTAATAACTCAAAAAGTACCAATCCTACAAATATGCGGTTCAAGCTCAGTGACTAAATTTTTGATATGTTTTTGAAAATTAAAAAAAAAACAATTATTAAAAAATGTCTTTATATTTTAAATAATTTTTAACAAGTGAGCGGTATTTACCCGGTTAGATAAATTAATTTTAATGGATTTGTTACAGCAGGTTTAGAAATCTGCGAAGTAAAATACATAAAAACTATAAAATTCTTGTAGTATGATTTATTATTTATGTTTTATTTCAATATTTTATTGTTTTTATTTACTGGTTTATATAAATACATATGTAACTCAAGCCATATGGCATTTTTCACATTAGGTTTGCGTAAAGCTATGTTCTACACAAATTGCTTCTTTGTATTTTTTGCAAACGTTACGCATACTACGCTTTTTTTAAGTCAGTTCGTAACATAAAATGCACGCTCCTTTGACTCTCTTTCGGCCAGTGGAATCACAGTCATCGTTGTCATCAGCCGTGAATTCTTCATTTTCTTCGTTCAAGACATGGAATGGGTTGGCCTAAAATGCATTCAACTGCATTTCTTATGGAAAAATGTGCCATTACTCTTCAATCTTGTGCTCTGGATTTTATTTGAGGTTCACATAAGAGCTGGTCTAATGTCTAGCAGAAAATTCTTCTTCTTTTAGTGGTTTCCATGACAGTGGTTTTTTTTCAAGATTTTTATTGTTCCACTTATTCTAATCTCTTTCGGCCCTTTTATTACTTAGTATACCTGCATATAACATCTTGAATAGCTGAACTCATAATATAGTAGAGTAAAAAGTATACTTTTCAGTTAAATTTTTAGTTGACGGTTTAGCGCCTACGAAGAAACTGTCTCGAAAAATATTACGCGTTGCATTGCTGGTAGATGCTTATACCACTTTGTTCCATCTTTGAATGTAAAAAAAAATCTACAGTCGATGGAAAATTGTCACCTTCATTACTTTCTATGTCACTGTTTTCAATATTGTTCTCCTCATCAGCTTCAGACTCAGTAGTGTCATTCAGTTCCATCATTTCACCTTCTTCATTCTCTTCGGCATCAGAATCAGCACTTACTTTCTCTGGCAAGTAATCTTCATCGGATTCAAAGTTTGCATCGTCCAGGTCATCTTCTGATTCAGAAACGGCTGCTGCAAAAATTGTCCTCAATTGTCCACAATTGTCCTCATGTCCTTATATACCCTTTATGCAGCAGATATACCACAGCCTTACTTTACTTACTTTACTTTTAATGGCACAACAGCCCATGGAGGGCCTAGGCCGAGCTTTTCGCATCCACTCATGTTGTGCGTGTTATATTTGTACATGAATGGAAGGGACCTACAGTTTAATGCCGAGTCCGAACGGCGAAGTGAAAAGCTTTTCATAGCAAGTTTTACTCTTGTAGGTTTGCCATTGCCTACCAGCCAAGAGGTGGTGCCGTGTAGAAAAATTATTTTTTTTACTTTTTTTTTTATTTTGCCTGTTCCGAGATTCGAACCCCTGACACTCTGCGTAGCAGTCCAACGCAGTACCATTACGCCACAGCGACCACCACAGCCTACCAGCAGAAATTCATTTATAGCTACATTTGCAGAGGCAACAGTCCTCTTGGCATCACGCCAAAATATTACAACTACAACAGCAACACTACAAGAAAATATTGATGAAATCACGAACTGATTCAGCAAATGGCACATAAAAGTAAATGAACAAAAATCTGTTCAAGATCTGTTCTGTTATAGATACAACGAGAAAAATTATTAATCCTCAACCTATTAACATTAATCGAACAAATGTTAGGATTGACACCGTCGCCAAATATTTGGGAGTATACATAGATAGTAAACTAACTTGGAACTATCATATAGAAAAAAACGCGAGCAAGTGAAAATGAAATTTCGGGAGTTATACTGGCTACTGAACAGAAAGTCTAGCTTAAATCTGCACAACAAAATAATAATACTAATATACAAATCAATAATAAAACGTATATGGACATATGGGCTGCAACTATGGGGAACAGCAAAGAAAAGCGATATTTTAAAAATACAACGTCAACAATCAACAATACTAAGATGCATAGCAAACGCGGACTGGCACATCACAAACAATAACATTCATCATGATTTAAAAATACCTACAATCACCGCTGAAATTTCAAACTACAGTAAAAAACACCATGCAACAGTAGCACGACATATCAACAGTGAAGTATTGGAATTACCAAATAGAGAAATCGAACAACCGCGAAGACTGAAAAAAACAAGATCAGTAGATTTAATCTAACAAAGTAGAATTAAAATCCAAAAATTAATAGATAAACGATATACTACTGTGGGCAAAAAGTAGTAAGACTTTTTAATTTAAATTTCGCGCGGAAACCCATTCATCAAAATGATATTTTTTTAAGGTGGCATCTGTGCCAAATGTCGCATCAAAATAATCATTAGTGTTTAGTATACGCTTGTCTCTCTGAAGTTTCTGCACAAAAAGTGCATTCGGCGATTTTCACAATGAGTGAAATTATTCAACAAAGAAGTTCCATTAAATTTTGTGTGCGGAATCAAATCAAATTTCTGGTGCCGAAACGTTCAGAATGTTGCAAAAGGCCTTCGGTGATACTATAATTGTATGTCGCGAGCAAGTGTTTTTGATTGGTACAAATTGTTCAAAGATGGTCGAGAACGCGTTGAGGACGAACCACGTCCAGGACGCCAATCAACATCAACTGATGATCAACACGTCAATAAAATCAAGGAATTGGTGCTCGAGAATCGACATCGACGATTAACAGTCAGAGACCTTACTGGCATCGTTGGAATATGGGAAGGATCAGTGAAAACCATTTTAAAACATCATTTGGGGCTAAGAAGAGTGAATGCACGATTGGTTCCAAAATCACACTCACACTGCATTGGTTTTACGAGACCATTTTGCCAAAAATTCGACTGATATCGTTCCGCAACCACCCCACCACCCTATTCGCCTGACTTAGCACCAGCACGTGTGACTTTTGGCTATTTTCTAAACTCAAAAAACCGCTTCGTGGACCGTTTGACCGTTTTGAGTCAATTGAAGACATTAAACATGAATCGCTAAGCGCATTGAAGGCTATTCCGGAAATTGACTTTAACAACTGTTTCGAGAATTGGAAAAAACAAAAACGTTGGCATAAGTGTATTGGGGCCGGGGGGGATTACTTTGAAGGGGACGAAATAGATTTGGAAGAATGAATAAAAAAATTTGAAATTATGAACAAAGTCTTACTACTTTTTGCCCACAGTAGTATTGATACTGATCACGGTATTGATTAAAATTCAAATAATTGCTGTGAGGAAATGTATTACTTAAGTGTTGTATATGAATTATCATATGTAGACAGATGTACACATACTATTGGAAATTAATAAAAAAAAAAAATAAAAAATTGTACTCAAATGATAATCTGAAAAGGATTTGTAAGCACACGTACACGAAAAACCTTACTAAACAAATAAACCTCGACACAGCTGCTGTAGAAAGATAAGTATTCTAAGTTTTTGGATTGTTGTTCCATTTTGTTTATAAATTCCATTATATAAACTTATTTTTTTTACACAGGGTTGCATTAGAATTCATTGAACATGATAACCTCATAAGCAAAAAGGAGGCAAACCTCACTTTGGAACAGTAATCCAACTGATATTATGCGGAAATTGATTTTATGTAAAAATTTCAGTACAATTTATATGAGGAGAAAAATATTCACCCGGGTAAATACTGTTCACTAGCGTACACAAAAATTGCCGTCTGTGCGAAGGTTAAGGCTACCGCGTAGTGGCTGCTACAAAATTCGGGTTCAAACAATAAATTTTATTTTTCACTTTTAATCTACCCAAATATTAAGATTTACTATACTCATAACTATGTAAAAAATGGGTATAAATTCCCAAGTGAATAACTTATAGTAAATTTTTCTTTAAAAACTAAACTACATATTTCAATAATTTGAGTTACTTATTCATAAAAGTTGGTACTAGGAAAAGGATAGAACTCTGCAGTTGTCTTTTCGAGATATCAAAAATATACAAATAAAGTTATCGATAATTGAAAAACTTTCCTTTGCTGCCGCTTCAATAGAATCAATAATAATAAGAATTCTTTCTGGTGTATTGTAGTAAGAAAATACGAACAAATAAGTAAACTATTTTTAATTAAAAAATACTTTAAAAAAATAAAGGAAAACTTTGTTTGTTTCTATGCCACTTCATGCAATTAATAATTGCATTATTTAACCTTTATGTTTTCTTGCCCTCCTCTATTCCTTTTTTCCAGATTGTGCCTTTCTCTAGTTTCATTTCTGTTTGCTCTAACATTCGTTATTAAACTTTTGAAACAAAAGTTCATTTCTTTTCACTTCATCGCCAAGTGTTTCTTTCTTCTCTGAATTCAACTAACTAAACTGAATTGAACATGAACTCAAGGAAAGTGAACTACGAAAAAGGATATCATCATTATTTTTAATTTTTCATAGAGAACTTTCCAATTGTTCCTTTTGTTGCAGAACAGAGAGACAGAGAGAGAGAGAGAGAGACTGAGAGAGTGAGACAGAGAGTTTCTCATGCTTGAAGTTTTCCAATTTCAAGCAGCAAACAATTGAATATAAAAACATTTGTGAAATTATTAGTATAATTAAGTCGGTTAAGTGTTCAAAGTGAAATGGACTTTCTATGCACATATAATGTATTTTGAAAGCCGATAGGTAAGTAAATCATAACAACAGTGGATACCTGGGAGTGTGTGTGAAATATGTTACAGTTACAGTTACAGTTAAAGTTACAGTTACAGTTACAGTCGAAATTTTTAAAAAACAAACATGGAAAATAATAATCGAAATAATCGAAAGTTGTTGGAAAGTCAGAAAATCTGAAAGAAACATTCCTATTGAGATTCTCGCCCCATCATCCTTTCGACTGTAGTCGATCATATCCAGAAATTGCCACATTGGTGGTATTGAGCAACTTAATTGACTAAGATTAGTACTAACAATGCGAATTTCAAACTTCCCACCCAGAAGTTCGATTGTTGCCTGGCTTATGTGACACGGCGCTCCTAAGCCCATATCTTCTAAAAAAGACCACAAACAAGAGAACGATGAAAATAACGAGAATTCATAAAATAAGAAAAAAAAAACATTTAATAAACATACGTAAATATTCCTTAATGGGATCGAAGCACTGGCTTTTAGCGAATAAATAATGAAAAATCAACAGCACAATAAACAATTAAACAGAATCGCTCAGCCAAAGTAGAGTTTGTCATGATAGAATTCGCGCCTCTCAAAAACACAATAAAGAAAAAAGAGTCCACGCCGGTGTCGAAGTCATCAGCTACTACAGCAAAAGCAAAGCGTCCACACACTGAACTCTCTCCGACTCACAGTCAAACGATGGAGGAAGCAATAAAGCAAGCTATGGCAGGTGTGCAAAGTGAGGTTATGACGCAAATTAACAACTTTTTGGCGAGAAACTAAGCAAAATCGACGGGAAGCTGGAGAATATACCCACAAAAAACGACTTACAGTAACTTACAGCAGAAATGAGTACAATGAAAGAAGACTTAGCCAACATAGCAGCAGAGAACCGGGCGCTTAAAGATTGTCTGGACCAACTGAAGGCGGAAAGACAAATTGATAGCAACAAAATAATATCGGTAGGTGACAAAATATCGGCTGTAGCAGAACTGGGGTCAGAGCAAATAGTCGACGAGGAGTTGCAATTTAGCAGAAATTTGGCTGGCGCAGAGATCTCAGTAAGCCGCGATCTAACCGCGATGAAGCTAACACAGAAGAAGATAATGTTAGAACTGAAGAGGATGCTGTTATCCATAAAGCCAAACAATCACCGTGTACTTGCGTGATCATAAGCTAAAAGTTGACAACAAATGGTACGTGTGGCGAAAAAACAAACAACTGTATAAAGGGCAGACAGACGGTCCTACGGAGCTGAAGAAAATCTATGGAAATACTTACTATTGACGAGACTACTATCAGCTACAATGAACTAGAGACAAAAATTAATGCAAGAAACTAATAATATCTAGTAGTAGCAATAAACAAATAAATATTGTTGAAGTAAGTGAAAGAACTTTGTACACCTTGTCGTATAACACAGCGGGGTTAAGAACGAAACTTGATCAAACTACATTTATAAACGACTACTGTGGGCAAAAAGTAGTAAGACTTTTTAATTTAAATTTCGCGCGGAAATCAAAATATTATTTTTTTAAGGTTGGTATGACTGTCGGTGACATCTGTGCCAAATGTCACATCAAAATAATCATTAGTGTTTAGTATACGCTTGTCTTTCTGAAGTACAAAAAGTGCATTCGGCGATTTTCACAATGAGTGAAATTATTCAACAAAGAAGTTCCATTAAATTTTGTGTGCGGAACCAAATCAAATATGTTCTGGTGCCGAAACGTTCAGAATGTTGCAAAAGGCCTTCGGTGATAATTGTATGTCGCGAGCAAGTGTTTTTGATTGGTACAAATTGTTCAAAGATGGTCGAGAACGCGTTGACGACGAACCACGTCCATGACGGCCATCAACATCAACATCAACTGATGATCAACACGTCAATAAAATCAAGGAATTGGTGCTCGAGAATCGACGATTAACAGTCAGAGACCTTACTGGCATCGTTAGAATATCGGAAGGATCAGTGAAAACCATTTTAAAACATCATTTGGGCCTAAGAAGAGTGAATGCACGATTGGTTCCAAAATCACTGCATTGGTTTTACGAGACCATTTTGCCAAAAATTCGGCTGATATCGTTCCGCAACCACCCTACCACCCTATTCGCCTGACTTAGCACCGTGTGACTTTTGGCTATTTACTAAACTCAAAAAACCGCTTCGTGGACCGTTTGACCGTTTTGAGTCAATTGAAGACATTAAACATGAATCGCTAAGCGCATTGAAGGCTATTCCGGAAATTGACTTTAACAACTGTTTCGAGAATTGGAAAAAACAAAAACGTTGGCATAAGTGTATTGGGGCCGGGGGGATTACTTTGAAGGAGACGAAATAGATTTGGAAGAATGAATAAAAAAATTTGAAATTATGAACAAAGTCTTACTAACTTTTGACCACAGTAGTATAGACAAATTTTTAAAAAGGGAAATTAATTGGCTAACAGCGAAAGCCCTGACCTATAACTGTAAGCTAGATAAGGTATTTAAGAAAAAATGAATTGTAATACTGAAATCAAATATTAATAAATACAACTTACTACAACTACTACTACTACTAGACCACAAATAATTAGTTATCTTGTCAATGAAAAATGGCCCAATGATACCGCCGGTTCAAGAACCACAACAAACACTTACTCATTGAGTGTGCATTGGTTTCACAACAATCGCGAATGAATTTTCTGAGCCCCAGATCAAAGTGAGCTCCGTCATAAAAGAGGTTTTTCGCTAAAAATGCTCCTCTCCTTCCACCTTTTCAGAGTCCACTTAGTGAAACATTTCTCCATTTTGCAAAGTAAATTTTTGGTATTTCCCAACGTTGTTCGTATATTGACCCATTTCGTTAACAGCAAATATTAAACTATAATACGAATGACAACAGAGTTGTCACACTCAAAATAGTCAGTTGTTCAAATTCCAAGTGTTATACATCAAGGATATTACTTAATTGCTGAAATTGCTAAAATTGTTGAATTGTTGCCTTGAAAGATTTCCATATAAATGTGCACTCTTCCTCTTGTAAAGGTGCCCCGCTAAGTTGCGTTCCACCTTTAATTGCATCCAACTTGATTGTAGGCTACACACGAAAATATATCAAATTCCGTTTAAATGCGTCAATTGGAAGAGAAATAACATCGGGTAGGAAACTAATTGCGTTGTTTGTTGTGACTCCTTTTTTAACGCATTTTTGATCAGGGGAGGTCATGCTACTTATGTATGCTACTTAGGAATCCTTTATGCAATTTTTAAGCGTTATTTATTATTATTATTTACTTATTATTCATAACATATGTACCTACATAAATGAATAAGCTTTCGAAAGGAATGGCGTATCAATTAAAAATGCATCTTTCCTCTATCCGCAGCAGATGAAGTAGAAGATAATTTAAATACTTACACAGTATTTAAATTATTTTGAAACATTCTAAATTTATTAGCGAAAAAGAAACGGAAAAGAGATAAAAAGAATCACGATGAACACAAACAAAATAACCACCAGATAATTCATAATACGCGATATGTGAATAAAGCGCAGAAGCAGCATCAAATGCGCACACATACACACGCACACTCGTAGACAACCCTGCAGTGTAAAAATGAGTTAGTCTCACAAATTACCTAGTAGATTACATAGCCGAAACCAAGCTAGTTAAGATACTAACACCAATCTGATGCAGGATGAGTCACTTTGCTGCTTCGACTCTTCTTCTTGTATACATATGCATAACAACAAAGAACATCGTGTTACATCGGCGGCTTGTGGTACTTAGCTTCTTTCAATACTTCTTCTTTCTTAGCTTCTTTTTCAGTGTAAATATTGTATTGGAATTCCCGTATTCTTTACAATATCTTTCACTTACAGAAATCGATTTTGAAAATGAGAGATCTATGATTAAGATAGCAGAAGAAGCAGAGTAGTTGTCTGAGTTTTTTAACTACAGATGTAGAAATATATTAACTTGTAATAAATTCTAATATATTGAATTTTCTGTTGTAATATTTTCTGAAACAACCAGATAATTTCAACATAGTTTCACAGTGATCGCTGTGGCGTAGTGGTAGGTGGTAGTGCGTTGGACTGCTACGCAGAGTGTCCGGGGTTCGAATCTCGGCATAGGCAAAATCAAAAAGTAGAAAATATAATTTTTCTTCACTGCACGGCACCACCTCTTGGCAGGCAGGCAATGGCAAACCTACAAGAGTAAAAATTGCCTATGAAAAGCTTTTCACTTTGCCGTTCGGATTCGGTATTAAACTGTAGGTCCCTTCCATTCATGTACAAATATAACACACACTACATGAGTGGATGCGAAAAGCTCGGCCTAGGCCTTCCATGGGCTGTTGTGCTATTAAAAGTAAAGTAAGTAAGTTTCACACTATATCAAGACATACTACAGGGGTTTCCAATAGGGACACAACTATTTTGTATTTAAATACAATCGCAGACTTAAATTTTTTTTTTTTTTTGGTCTGGCAATGTCAGAAATTCGTGAAGTTCACGAATACGCAACGTATAGAAAACAATCGTGATTCAACGATGAAGTTTATTTTTGGCTTAATGGCTATTATTGGACAGCAACAAGAGGCTACATTGCATCCACAAAAAGTGACCGTGTGGTGTGCATTTTATGCCTGATATGTGATTGGACCATATTTTATTGTCGATGAAAATTATCACCATGTTACTGTCAATGGAGTTCGCTATCGTGTCATGGGAAAATATTTTTGGCCTTTATTGGATGCCACATGCCAAACAGCTGTTAAAACAATTGATCTATATCGAATGGGAAGTTCAGTGATCTCGAGAAAATATCCGGTTGATTTGCCACCTCTTGCGACCTCAGTCGTATTTCTTTTTATGGGGTTACGTTAAGTCGTAATGTTACTGTCAATGGAGTTCGCTATCGTGTCCTGGGAAAATATTTTTGGCCTTTATTGGATGCCACATGCCAAATAGCTGTTAAAACAATTGATCTATATCGAATGGGAAGTTCAGTGATCTCGAGAAAATATCCGGTTGATTCGCCACCTCTTGCGACCTCAGTCGTATTTCTTTTTATGGGGTTACGTTAAGTCGTTGGTTTATGTCAATAAGACAACAACGATAGCGGTCTGGTCGATATGTGTGGTCTCCAATTGGCTCCAAAGAATCGACGCTGCTAACTTACTCGCGGTTGTCATATAAGCAATATCAAATTCCATACATAAATCTAAGAAGTATACTACATCTGGAACTTCAGTCCGATATATCAGTTATTCTGTGTTTTACTTAAATACGAAATTGTTATGTCCCTATTGAAAATCCCATTTGTTCAAAAGTTAGCTCAAAAGTTATCGAAAATATGACAATTGTCTTTTCGTAGAACATCAGCGAGCAAAAAGTAGTAGGTTTCGTAGGTTTAATGAAATGCGGTGTAGGAATGAACTAGTTGTGGATTCTTTTGTTGAGCTAACTAATTAACTAGCTTTTAAACCAACTGGTTGTACTGCAGGGGCACATGTGGTGTGTATTCGTATGTACCTCGTCAGTCAGTGTGTACGTGGCTCAGTGTATATTATCAGGAAACGAAATGTTATCTCATACATTTCCGCTGTTGTTGTTTTTGTTGATTTTGTTGTTGTTGCCTCTAATTAAATAGCTTTTAGCGAAAAATTAATTCAGCCATTTCCGCTAAAGTGAAACACGCAACAAGCAACAACAACAAGCAGCAGTTACTAGCTAGCAGTCAACAACAAAATTCTAAAGCGGCAACATAATATTTTCTTTGTTTTATTTTTCCTTTTTTTTAATTTGGGTACATATTTATTTTTGCAGAATTGTTTACAATGCCCGCGCTAAGCGGGAGAGGAGAGCGGGATGGTGATTTTGCCATACCACCAATTTACCTTCTATGAGTTTTTTGTTGTTGTTTGCTTTGCGCTTTTCAATGTGTGCGCTCAAGTCAATCGAAGATGAAAAATATTGGTTTCACGTAACATATTTTACGGCGCGGAATATGTAATTTATACCAGATGTGTTTTTTTTTTTTTGTTTTTCTGCAGAAAAATATTGGATTTCAATTAAGCTTTTGCTGACGTTGTTGTTTTTGGTTCAATGTTTCTTTGTGTATTTTGCGAAAAGTTATAAAGTAAGTAATTGAATTACAATGAGTATAATACAAAATTTTACATAACTTTTTTTATTTTTTTTTTTTTAGATTTATTGTTAGTACACGTACGCATAACATTTGATATATTTATGTGTCTTTAACCTTTAATGGTTAAGGTTTGGTTGCGTATATGTATGTAATGGAATCCATTTTATATTTATTTGGAAGCATTGACGCAATGTCATGGCTCGTTAAACTCTAAATTTCATTCCATTAACTTAAAGATTTAGCAAAGTGAAATTTTTGAAAAATATGTATGTAGCTATCAGTGGTCACAGTGGTGTAGTTGGTAGTACTTACGTTGCTATGAAAAGATTTTCACTTCGCCGTTCATATTCGTCATAAAACTGTACTAGTAATAATTTCAATGTAGAATTCTCATACAAAATTCTAGTCGTTCCTTTTATGTAAATACGAGAGAGAGAATCATAGAGTACATTAACAGACAGTGAGAGCTGGTATTGTGATCGAACTTTTTTCATATACATAGCACAAGCAGAGACGTCGGCTCTCTCAGTAATATCTCATTTGTACATATACACGCGGTCGACAGCGAACAATCGAGTAATTTTCATATTTGCGAGTGATTGACTTCAGAGGAATTTACTGTTATTGTTAGCCGTGGTGTTTTTTTTTTTTTTGTTTTTGTCGATAAAATTCATTTAGTGCAAATACATAAGTAAGAGAGAAAGAGAGAGTGCTCGTCGTGTTGTTCTTGCAGGAGTGGGTTTTCTTTACGTCGTTTCATTCCCCACCACTATACATTTGTGTTACAGTGTAACATTTCGACATTATTCGCAAATAAAGAGAGTGAGAAAAATGAGTTTGTTGCAATTTTGTTTAGTGTGCATAGAAAGCCAAACAAAATAGAATTATTCCTTGCCACAGACATTAACTCTCGATCTCTTAAACTAGATATATGAACTTACTTTTACATTGCATGAATACTTTTACATTGTAATTCTCACTTAAGTGTTGTAAAATTATTTAATCACCAGGTAAATAATATAATATATAAGTGACTATACCACATATATATACATATGTGTAGGTCATAATAATAAGTGATTTTTTATCTCATTTGAAAAATATCCTTCCCATCCTTTCATCCTCAGGATGAGTAGTAATTTTGTTGTAATTTTTTGATTTGTTAAAATTTATGGCTATGTATTGTGTCCAAAAAATGTACGTACTGAAAATGTTCATGTTCATATATTATGTATTAAGGAGTGAGATCGAAAAAATCGGATAACTTTAAATTGTCCTAGCATTGAAATCCCTTATGCAAATTAAAAAATGTAAACAGGTTTGAAAAGAAATTTCTGATAAAATGATAAATAAAACTAAACTAAAACTTCGTACAGCTTTTCCGGTATGCCTGCCATTAGCGCCTTTACTGTCATTTCTGAGACTCTCTTCGCGGCAGCATTCCTCTTATTTCTAAAATCTTCCTTGGATTTAGCTTCTTTGTTTGTTGCCTTTAATGTTCTTTTCACTAGAGCCCAATACTTGTCGATAGGCCGAAGCCGAAGTTCTGAGCAATTTGGTGGGTTGGCAATTTTTGGTACCAATTTGATGTTTTGGTCTTCGAACTATTTAAGGGTTACTTTACTGTAGTGACAGGAGGCTAGATCAGGCCAAAAGAAAGTAGATACATTGTGCTTTCTAATGAAGGGCAGCAATCTCTTCTGGAGGCACTCCTTCACATAAATTTCGGCATTAACAGTGCCACTTGTTACGAAACTTTTACTCCTTAGCCCACAACTACAAATTGCTTGCCATACCAGAAACTTCTTCGGGAACTTGGACTTTTGTTTTGTTCTTAATCTTTCCGCAACTCCTCCTCGTTCCTTTGCGGTGTAAAACTCTGGTCCAGGCAATTGAGAAAATTAAGACAACACGTATGTTTCATCGTCCATAACAGAGTAATCGAATTTTAGGAAAAAAACTGTCTTCAACTTTTTAGCTCGGCTCTGGGCTACCAAGTTTTTAGCAGCGTTCCTGTCGGATACTCACTGCACTTTGCATATTTTAAGCCCCGCATTTTTTAATTTTACGAACTAAAAACTCACTGCAACTCGCTTTTTCCGCAACTCCAATTTTCGATTAGACAACGGTGGATTCTTCTCTAAGAGAGCAACGACTTTCTTCGCCTTTTGTGGAGACACGAAACCGCATTTCCTTCCAGAACCATATTTTCTAGCAACTGTTAAGTCTGTATTAAATTTTTTAAGAATCATCGAGACAGAGTTTTGTGCAACTTTGCAATGGTTTTCTGGCTCCACTGCGGACTTTCTCGAAATAATTCAATAATTTGCTGTGGCGTAGTGGTAATGCGTTGGACTGCTACGCATAGTGTCCAAGGTTCGAATCTCGGCACAGGCAAAATCAAAAAGTAGAAAAAATAATTTTTCTACACGGCACCACCTCTTGGCGGGCAATGGCAAACCTACAAGAGTAAAAATTGCTATGAAAAGCTTTTCACTTCGCCGTTCGGATTCGGCATTAAACTGTAGGTCCCTTCCATTCATGTACAAATATAACACGCACAACATGAGTGGATGCGAAAAGCTCGGCCTAGATCCTCCATGGGCTGTTGTGTCATTAAAAGTAAAGTAAGTAAGTTATTCAACAACTAAATCGCGTCTTTCCACTTCCGATGTACATGGCTCAACTGAAAGTTCACAAGTCAAAAAACATGTGCTTGTATTTCATCAGAATTTCTTCAACGCCAAGCCTACTGTTTGAATTTTTTCATTCAGATGAAGCGTTTCAAAGCAGTGGTCTTTCAAAGTTATCCGAATTTTTCGATCTCACTCCTTAGTATACACATTTATATATATTCAGACATACATATTTACATTCATACTAGCATACGTTTCAAAGTACAACCCCCGAATACTAGATCCTTATTTATGTACTTTCCCTTCAAAACAGTAAGTATGTAATCCACCTTCAATTTATTAACAATATTAAAAGCCACTAAAGAGAAACTCACACACACGAGATCATTCAAAGTTATTTGCAATAACTCACGAAGAAGCTGCTAAATGATTGCCAATGAGAAATGAGATTGTTTTTGTGTTAGAAATAACAAAAAAGGTAAATTTTGAGGGTATACAAATTTTCGAAACTGTGCACATCTACAAAAATCTTAACGCAAAACACCACAAAATATTTTCAAAAATATTAAACCTAAAACTGGGGCCAATGTAAAAAAAATTTAATTTTGTAAATGTTTGCTGCTCTCTATGTTGCCGCATATACCATGACAAACCACGAACCATCATCCGCCGACCAGCAACAACAATCTATGCCTATTCAGCTACAGAAAAAGATATGTTGACATATTTTATGCTTGTTGTTGTTATTGCTGTTGTTGCTGTTGTTGCTGCTGCTTTTGCTACGGCTGCTGTTCGCTACAATATCCTTATTGTGGTATAATTCTTCATTAGCCTAGTGCCTTAATTCCGCACGTCCATTGTGCTTCCGTATTATTTATTTGTGTGCGTGCGTGTGTGAGTATGCATGTGTGTGTGCGCTTCTATTTATATGCTTTTTTGCATTAAGTTTTTACCTTTACATTAAAAAAAAAAGACATTCACAGCAACATCAAGAGCAGCAGCAACAATATGGCAATTTCCGTTATAATGTATCCCGCCCACATGCACACAGGGACACTTATGCTAGTGTGTATGTGTGTGTGTGTGTGTGTGTGTAATCGTGTAATGTGAGCAGCGAGAAAGCAAAACGACAGAAGAATTTTATGTTTAATATATTTTGGTTTTTTTTGTGTTTTTGTTGTTGTTGTAGTGTTGTTGCATGTTTTTTATGATCACAGTTTCACTTTTCTGCTGTTTCGTCTCCTTTTTCCGCTGTTATACTTATAATGTTTTTTTTTTTATTATTATTGTTAAAATGCCATTGTTTGTGTGCGTGTGTGTGTGTATGTGTAATTTTATGCTTTTATTATTAGCTCACAAACTACAAAACTACAACAACCAATACACATGCATGCATGTTTTGTTGTTGCTCTCCTGCTGACTGCATATAATTTTTGCTTTATTTTATCACTTTGTTTTTTATTTCTCTTGTACGAAAATATAATAAAATATTACAATAATGTGCTGCAGGGGATTACTGTTGCCTGCCTTTTAGTTTGGAATTTTCTCTGGTCGCTGTGAATGCTGTGTGAATGCTTTTGTTGTGCGTGTGTGTTTTTTGTTTGTTCTTGATTAAATTTATTATTAGTTAGCTTGCAATTTCTGCATGAATAAACTACTTAAAAACTTAAACGTATTCAAGTTAAAAAAAACGAAAATAACAATTAGCTCAAATAACACAAGCCTGCAGAATTTGGTATTTTATCAGACCTGGGAACTAGGATTTCAGTTTTCAGAAGGTCTCAAAAACTATATACCTTCCGCAGTGCGACTCTGTGGGCTTACTGTAATATTGGAGTCGATGTCACGGCGGTTGTTTCCGGCCTTTGTTTCCACTACTCTCGTGGAGTTAAAGGAAAATAGTATATCATATTAACAAACTTCTAGATTCTTACACCGGATTTAGTTTGGCCGATCAAGAGGAATACTGACGACTCTTAAGATAGGAAACAGAAGCGGTAGTTTTGAGTTAGTCAAGCTGTGAGCATATAAAATGTGTTTTTTTTTAGAAGTGTGGTTTTCAATATGGCAATACTTTTTTCGGGGTTGGTCTTTTTGACAACTGTCACTTGATTTATGCTCAGGTTGGTTTGCGATTTCACAATGAGTAGACTTATTCCTGAATAATGTTTGGGTCTGTGGCGTGGCCTCCAACATCGTGCGATTTACCACCGCTGGACTATTTTTTGTGGGGTTATGTGAAGTCGCTTGTCTACGCAGATAAGCCCGAGACGATTGATGACTTGGAAGATATTATTCGGCGTAGTTATTACTGACATACGGCCCCAATTGCTGCATAAAGTGGTCGAAAATTGGGCCTCTCGACTGGAATTTATTCAAACCAGCCGCGGCTGGTTCGGGCCACTTGCTCGAAATCGTTTTTAAAACATAATGGCAAATCCTTATCTTTATAATAAAGCTAAATTCTTGGCCTTCTAAACATTAAATTATATGCGTTTTATTTCTTCTTGAAAACCATACTCCTAAAAAAAAAACACCCTGTACATGATCATATATCAAGAACTGCATTTGAAATCTAGAGAGATCTGAGCGGTTATCTGTAGACGACTTTAAAGCACAAAAGATCAGTCTACGAAAGGTTAGCCACTTTTAGAAGGAGAATATTTGCTTTCCTTAAAATTAGTTGGGTTTTCTAACGATTAGTTAAGTAAAAAGCGATTATAGGAAATTTAAACAAAATCTTAAATCTTCATCTTCTTAATATCTAGAAAATATTTGAATTTTGCACGGCAAATAATTGGCCGTAGGTCTGAAGTTTGAACGTTTGTCTTCCGAATATTAATCCAGTATAGGTCAGTTCTGGATTAAAAATTTAAATTTTTTCGTATATGGGTTAATTTCTTATATAAAGTTGGACTGAATTACTACAAAGTTCTGTGGTATTTTTCAAGGAAGAAAATGTTCTCTGGAAATTGAATACTTTTTTTTTGTTAACTGTTCAACCTGTATAAAGATTTAGTGCAATTAAACGAAATTTTTACTTTAAATGTTAAGTTTTCAAAAAAAATTGTGCTTGAGTTTTGACTAAAGAATGAAATTGAAGCCATACACTAACTGTTTAAACCGAATCGTTATTTTCAACTGAAAAAGAACGAATCCGAATCCGGCACTAATACTGAATCCGGTTCAAATCGGTTTTGAAAAAAAAATGCTCGCTCATTGTAATAAAGGGAGCTATTTGTTTCTATATTTCAATATGAGTATGACGCTATGGCCGCGATTATAGCCGATTTCAGCGTTGCACATTGGCAATGTTTCAACCAGAACGTCTGGCAACACTGGTTGTGCATAATTATCTAACGATCTTCTAATAAACTAAGTAAAAAATACATTGTCTTCCTTTACTTTCCGAATTTGATCGTGATAAACGTCAAATTTCAGGTCTACTGATTGTTCTTCATCTGCCACAGAATATGCCGAAATTAAGAGACAAACCAATACCGAAGCCGGTAAGTTATATTGATTCGATTTCATCCGTTGGTTTTGACTTTCATTAATCCCAGCTACTTTTAGCTGGTTTCCCTTACGATTATTCCAGTATAAAGAGACTATTAAAAAACAAGGGTTAATTTTTTACAAAATTGGGCTTAGGTTATTTTAAATATCAGTAAATTCAATTGGTTTTCGATGGCTTCATTATATGTTTCTAGACCAGTAAAGTAGGTGCATACTTCATATAATAACCCACAGAAAAGTTAAGGAGCCTTACTGTCCGAGAGCCTTACTGTCCGAGAGCCTTACTGTCCGAGGGCCTTACTGTCCGAGAGCCTTACTGTCCGAGAGCCTTACTGTCCGAGAAAAGTTTGTCTCCCTGGTGATGATAAGCAACTTTTTCTGACACATGAAGCAAGAAGAAGTTAAAAGTAAAACAATAATTATATGTAAGTGTATGGGATCTACATATACCAAAATTAATAGTTTCATTCCTCTATAGCAGGAATCTCAGACATTACAAACAAAATCTGAGTCTAGTCTAGATACAAAATTTAGTGATCCCGAATATTCTTCTTCAATTTAGTTTTTCTATTAATTTTTTCTTTTATTCCATGATATAAAAGATTCATGCACTAATAGTGTGCATCTCTTTACTCTTAGTTTATGTATGCTAATAGTACTTTCATATATTTTCATTAATTTCCCATTAATTTTCCATTAAATTTATGCACGCTTTTTGCTCTGTGAATGTTGTTGTATGCATGATATTATATAATTTCATGTTAAACTTTAGCAATTATTCATGGAAAGTTTTCCAAGCAAATTAGAACAAATTTACAAATTTTTATGTGCAGCTATCCACTTTAAAGTTCAGAAACATTAGCGAAGTTTCATATTTAATATGAGCGCAATTTAAAACTAAATTTAATTTGCAAATTATCGTTGTTAACATTTTTGCCAAACGAAATTTAGGTCAATTTCATATTGCGAATTTCATGCATATGAAATAGTTTATGAAAGTGCTGCTCGGTAGTAAATGTAAATATTGCTTCTTTTTGCAGCAGCTCACCACAAATGAAGGCACGTATGTAAGTTTAATTGCTGGGCATCATCACTGTCATTAAAATTATTGATGCATTCATCTTTGACAACAATTAATTTGAGAGAAAAATATTAAAATCCACAATGAGTCCATTGAATCATTTCCATTTCTTGCTGAACACGATTTATTTATCATATTTATGAGGAAATTCAATTGAACACGGCATGCAAGCACTTATGCTAAGCTACTCAAATAATGTTGACTTTAAGTTTAAAGCTTTTTAAACAGAAGAAAGAAACGGTTTCCTTAGCAGATTCCTGGTACATACCCAAGTACATGCCCAAATACAAATGTACTTACTTGTGTATTGCATATAAGTGAATAAACATATTTATCTTATTTTAAGATTCGTGATTCCCTATCTTTCTCTCTCTCTCTCTCTATCTCTTTACCCTCTTCAACACTTCAGCGTTTCCATCCACCCAAGTCTTCTATCTAATAATGGTGGTTGATAGTGTTGCTTTGCTTGTGTGCTTGTGTGTGCCTTTGCCTGTATGCGGTAGTGTGTTGGTATAGTTACTGTGCAATGTCCTTTCATTCGTAAAAATTATCAGAATTAAAAATTGTTCAAGCGTTGCAAATTTAATTTAATTAGTTTTCGAAAAAAAATCAAAACCAGAAAACAAAAAAAATTAAATATTGAAATGAAACTGTAATACAGAAAGTTTCGGGCGATGTAGAGGACCAAAACGACAAGGACTTTTGCTACTTCCTTTCTTTGCTTTTATTGTTTCTCCTCTTTCCGTTTCGTTCATTTTGCACTTTCTTGTACATATTTGCTATTGTTGCTAGCTTCTCTTTTTGTTTTCCGTTTTTGGTAGAAGATAAAAAGTTTGTTGCGTTTTTTTGTTTTAGCTTTTGTTTATTTTCTTAGCATAAATGGAATTAAATTGAAATTATATTCTTTGTTCTGTTTGCTTGCTACTTCTTCTATTCCTATCCACAACAACTACGTTCAATCTCTTTCTGAGTGTGTGTTTGCCTTTTGTTGTTTTGTTGTTTTTGCAGCTACTGTTTGTTGTCGAGGAAACATTTTCATTTGTTGTGGTATAAGCAGATTTTTATTTGAATATTTACATGCATTTCGTATTTGGTTTCGGGTATTTGCTGCTTTCTTTCTCTCATTTGCCGTCACTAGTTATTCTTCGTCTTAAGATGAATATTAATATTTAATATTAATTTGTTTGAGAAAATGCTAGAATGGTGGTGGCTCGGTTGCTATTGTATATGGAAATGTGTGTGTGTTTGTCTTTTGAAAGATGATTGCACTAGAAACTTTCATTTTCCATTTGCCAACATTTAATTTCAATTGAATTTCTTCTTGTGTAAGGTTTTATGCGTAGTAGTAATGTATTAAAAAGCTTTCTGAGATTTGCTACCTACGAATGTTTATTTGTGTGTGAGAGCCTTAATTAAAATTTCACTTTTTTATTTGTTTATTAGCTTGTGTGTTCTTTAAGTATTTGATGAGTATTTTTTCAGTACGAACTGAAATATTGAGCATTTATATTTTTAGAATTAAATTTGCCAGCTTTCCAACCATCAAACAGCTGGAAATAATAACAGTTGGGCAATTATTCAGCACGAGTTGGCTTAAACGAGTCTAAGCTCTCTTATTATTTCATATGAAACCCGAAATTAATCATTCATTTTGGTTGCTTATTATGAAGAAATAATTGCCGCATTCAAACAAGTACTACAGAGCGTATACTTAACATGCAAAATGGTCGCGCTCATTGTTCTATTGTAGTTGAATTTCAATACATTTCTCGTTCAAAATATAATTAAAAAGTATCAGATTAGTTTGGCTGATATTTAGGTATAATGCCCCCTACACATCCCAGTACCACAGTGCGTATACGTAACATTTAATTTCACTCCATTTTCCTTTATTACATAGAATCCTTAAATAAGTAAGTATAAAATATTATTTTCTTATCACTTACCATCCTCCCTGCCGCGTCAATGTAAAGCCAAACCTCGAATCACGATCCACCGACACTCGTATACCAACAATGCCCAAACCTTGCGGAGTTATCACTTGGCCACGCATCACCGAGACACGGCTAAATATTTAGAAAAACAAAACAATATGGAAATTTGTGAGAAATTATTTATTTATCATAAAGTTAAAAAGTAGAAACGTAAATTTTTAAAAATTAATAAATGTGTGAAAATTTTTTATGAAAAAAGTGTTTAATTAAAAATATTATAACTTAAATGTGTACGAAGGAGTTATGAATGTATCACAAAAATTGACTTAATAAATACTAATATGTACGAAAAATATTTTAGAAAACTAGTTAAGAAATTTAGTGCTAAATGATAAATAATTATGCATGTACTTATGTACTTAAGTATTAAATAAAATTATTATAACTTCTAATGATGCACAACAATCAGAATGAATTTGAATTATGATTAAGCGATTCTATGAATATTTATTTATAAATTGGGCTGTGTGGTGAGGGAAATAATGTATGTACGATATGTGGTAGAAGAACATTTTATTAAGAAGACATTTTATTAATATTTAATACAAAATTTGATTTAGATTTGTTTTAAAATATATTACAATTTTTAATATTTTCTGATAATGATTTTAATTGAACCTACTATTAAATATATTCAAAAAATTAGTTGCTGATTAAATACAAACAAAACAAAAATCAAAATTTTAACAGAATTGAGTGTTTAACGTTGTAAACAACGATTAACAACGATTTTGCAATTTTTTTAAAGAAAATATTAATTACACTATTTTCAAAAGCTTTAAAACTAGTGGAAACTTTATTCTTACTTGCAACCTTTTTCTATTACATAGAGTTATGTTTCTAACTCTTGACTGTATCAATTTAAAGATATACTTGTATCTGTTATACTTTTTACTCTTTTACAATTTACATTTCTAATGATTTTACTATCATCCATCAGACTTTCTGATTTCAGGCTTTGTGCATTAATGAATTTAAAGTGAAATTTATTGAGTTCCAATTCTACTAATTTATTTAAAACTTGAAATTGTAAAAATTCTAGAGTAGACACCGGATTTATCACAGATCGCATAGCTGCGAGATGACTTAATGCGTTCTGAACAAATTAAGAGATACCTTACTCAGTATGGTTGATAAATACCTAGTTTAGTAAGATTGCGAAGCTAAATCAACTTTCAACAGATTTCCCTTTTGATATCAGTGAACAAGTGATACCATTTACATTCAAGATTAAAAGGTTCGAAATAGTGAGGAGATGTTTAGGTTTTTTTTTTCAAAAAGTGTTTGAATTCTGTGTACTTATAAACTATCATACTAGCTAACATTTTTAACGCCGAGGCGTTAATTGTGGTCACCGTGGCTTAGTTGCATAAGTCCCTCATCCTTCCCGTCCTAATGTATGGCGCAGAGACGTGGACATTGACCATCAATGATGAGAGGCTGTTAGGAGCGTTCGAGAGGAAGATACTCCTTAAGATCTACGGTCCAGTATGCGTGGACGACGTGTATCGAATAAGATGGGACGATGAGCTGTATCAGCTGTATGAGCTGTACGCCGACACTAACATAGTCAAGCGTATAAAACTCCAGCGTCTTCGCTGGCTGGGTTATGTTGAGCGACTAGAAGGGTGTTTTATTCGAACCAGGGTAGAGGAACACGCAGAAGGGGACGTCCTAATCTCCGTTGGAAAGACCAGGTGCAGGGCAACCTGACTGCACTTGGCCTTATCAACTGGCGACAGCGCGCGCATAGCAGAAGTGACTGGCGAAGCTTTGTGGAGGCGGCCATGACCGATCATCGGTTGTAGTGCCAGCTAAGTAAGTAAGTAAGTGGCTTAGTTGGTAGTGCGTAGAAACAAACTTTTCTACTTGGCACCACGTCTTGTCAGGCAATGACAAACCTACAAGAGTAGAAATTGCCTAAGAAAAATATTCTTAATTTGCCGCGGTGCGACGTTCGGATTCGGCATAGAAATGTAGGTCCATTCCAAGGGCCTTAAAAGAAAAGAAAATTTAATTTTCAAAATCACCTTCCATTGGATCGGCAAAATGCTATGAAATGTAAAATTGACAGAAATCTGAACTAAGTTGTATTGAAAATTTCTGAACTGGAGGCGTTACTTAGTCAGATTTAAGAGAGTTTGTAAGAGTAGGGGAACAAGTAAGAGCAAATGTGCATAAAAGCATGAAGGGTGAAAGTGAGGCAAGAGGATACAATATTATTTTTCCCTTTGGTCTCTCCACATTATCTGGGTCCCGTGCAGCGCAATATTTTGTTATATTTTAGCTACAAAAGGTTAGAAGGACATGTGACGTCACGAGGAACTTTGTCGGTAGGGGTATGTGGAGTAAAGGGATACGTAAGGGTAAAGGGTTAAAACCTGATAGGAGTAGAAGATAGATTATAATTAAAATTAAATGATAGTGTCGACCAACAAGCGGGAGAAGAGTTAAAGAGAAATGTTAGGGCTAAGAGGGTAAAGGTAAACGAACGCATGACGCTCAAGGGACAGATGAAGGTAGAGGGAAACGTGAGATTAGAAAGGTATGTGAGGGATCAGATGAATGTAAAGAGAAAGGTATATGTAAAGAAAAAGAATGCCAGTGCAGGGAAAGCAGTACGTGAGTATAGAGGTACATAAGAGGGTAGAGGAAAGGATCATGTAAAGTTACAAGGAGGACATGTGAGGGTAAAGGGAGTATTATATATATTTTTTTGAGCATTGGAAAGTCAGATTCGGTTATGTCGGATTCCTACTGACTAAAAACTCTGTTATCTCGTTTATTTTATCCTGAGGTACTTATGTATTACCTTCAGCTGTGCATCTCAAGGTACCAGATATAAGGGCAAAGAGATACGAGAAAGTAGAAGCGTAAAACGAGGATGATGGTAGTGACTGGGACACATAAGGGTAAAGATAAATGTAGGGTTAGAGAAACAAGAAGGGGTAGAGGGACAAGTGTAATGTTGTGAGATATGTGTAAGTTAGAGGGGCAATTGATGGGTAGAGGGTAATGTGAAGTCCACTGCCTTCATGCATCCCTGCATATGAAGGCAGAGAGGTATGCTATAACTTAAGAATAAGTCAGTAATGTCAAACAAGCCCTCTGTGGGGTATGAGAAAACATATCTATGGTATCACTACGGTAGCTTCGTAATTAAGAATCAGATTGGAGCTCCACTTCCCTCATGTTCGGTTCCCACAAAATATAGGAAAAGATAAGCTCAAACAACGAGTTTTCCCACCTACTACATGAATACAATAGCAAAAGGTAAAATATTTGTGACCAGGTAAAAAAAATGTTTGTTTACAAACCTTGACAAACACTAGAACTCAGCTACCGGCTACTTCCCCTGACCCCATTCACCTCTCAACCCATACCAAACATATTGATATTTCTATCCTTGGGTTTATATTATAGCAGAAAACAACAGCTTGCGAAAGAGGCAAAGCATACGTGAGTATAGTACAACAACAGCAAAATATAAGAAAATAAAAACTTAAATTGCAAAGCTAAACTTTTCGTTATTGTAGCGATTTAAAAAATATACCATACAGCAACAAACAGCGTTTACTTTTTTTATGGTACGAGTATATTGGAAATAGCTCAATAAAATTGTTGTTGCTTTTCTTTTTTTGTTTTTCATTCATACTTTGCATAGTTTCCGTTGGCTGGACTTCCTACAAGAAGTAAAAGAAGTTTGATATGATTCTATGTTATTTGAAATTTTTATGAGATTTCTCTTTCACCACTTTGTTACTTGTAGCCTGTCTGAACACACACGCCTTCGTATGGCATTATTTAATGGGCGTTAAAAAATTACAGAAGAACATCAAGCTAAAAAAAAAATTGTATTGCAATTTACTACTTACACAAAGAAGAAGAGAAAGACCGAAAGACCGAAAGACCAGACCGAAAGACCAGACCGAAAGCTGGACAAAGTTTTCTTGCTAAAGTGCGATTTATTTTTTATTAATTCAGTGCCTTTAGTTTGCCCCTTCCCCCACGCATTATCTGAATTTTAAATGGTAGTGTAGTAAATAGTTTTACTCGCTCATTATCACGCGTTATGGTTATGGGTTTTCTTTTCTTTCTCTGCTTTTTGGTATACCGAGTTTAATGTTCCATGAAAATTGAATGTTTATGTGAATGGGAAAATCATATACCGAGTAACTGAGTATCAGAGACATGAAAAATATGCAGATATCAAGTGATTGGTGTAGATGGCAAAAAAAACGTTCAATGCTTAAGTAGTTTTTAAGCTTTAAGCTATCCAATTTAAATTTCATAGGTAAACTACATAAAACCCTGTACACTGGCGAGCTTGCTTAGGACTCCGAGCCAAGATTATATATTTGCTTTTGGGTTTTTAAGCTTTAGAATTTGGATTTCTTAAACGCTGATGAATAAATCCCGCATATAAAAACACCGTAAAGACTTTAAAGCTTAAAGCTCAAGCGCTGTCTTCCTCCAAATCTTTATACACCTTAATGAATAATGACTAGTGGCCGAGTGGATTAATCCCAGCACAAAAAGCTTTTGAAAATATTAAATTTACAAATTTAAAGGAAAATATAGAAAATTTAGCTAATCATGCATTTATGTAATACATATGTACACATATGGTATAAAAAAGATTGATTTATTTTATGTGAAAACTTAAGTTATACTATATATATTTATTTTACATATCATATTATTAATAAATAATTTTTTTTAATAAAACATTTATTTATTAATTTATTTATAAAAAAAAAAATTATATTTTTATAAATTCTCAAAAAATCGAGAAGTATTTGTGATATTTTTCATTTCAGAGAAAACCTTGAGTCATAATTCACACACACTAAATTGATTATGCCCTGGACCAACACAAAGGCAAATATTAATCGACATAAAGGCAAAAATGTCGATATTTTGAAGTGTCACTAATGCTGTTATAAATTGAGTTTTACTACCAATTCACCAAGATGTTGTAATTGTGATGTCAAAATTATAATTACGCAGTAATATTCACTATACAAGTGTGTCCGGAAGTTCGAAAGCCAAGAAATCAGATACTACTTACTTAGAAGAATATGGTATATAAAGGGTGTTTTTATTTTAGAAGTGTGGTTTTCAATCTGGCAATACTTTCTTCGGAGTTGGTCTTTTTGACGGCTGTCCCATGATTTATGCTCAATTTGGTTTGCAATTTGCCATTAATGAATAGATTTACTCCTGAACAACGTTTGCAAGTCGTGCAAATTTATTACCAAAATAATGGTTCGGTTCGCGCGACGCATCGCGCGCTGTGCCCAATATTCGGTCCACATAATCGCTCAGCAGAGTCGGTAATTCGAGCAACAATGGATCGGTTTCGCACCACGTTTACTCTAGTGGATAATGCGCATCCTCAGAGACGCCGTACAGTGCGCACCACCGAAGACGCTATTGCTGCTGTGGAGCAGAGTATCGAAGACTACCCGAATGAGTCCATCCGCCATCGCGCGCAACAATTAGAGCTGTGCCCATCAGCTTTATGGAAGATTTTGCTGAAGGATCTTGGTTTGCGATCTTACAAAATCCAACTCGTGCAAGAATTGAAGCTGAACGACCATCAAGCGCGTCGCACGTTCGGTGAATGGGCCCAAAACGAAATGGCCACCGATCCCGATTTTCACCAGAAAATTTTGTTCAGCGATGAAGCTCACATTTGGTTGAATGAGTACGTTAATAAGCAAAATTGTCGCATTTGGAGTGGTCATAATTCACAAGCCATTACTGAGACGCCGTTACATCCTTAAAAAAGTCACTGTTTGGTGTGCTCTATGGGCAGAGGGAATCATTGGTCCATATTTCTTCAAAGATGAATCCGGTCATAATGTTACAGTCATGTTACAGGGGAATGCTATAGAGCCATGATTAATGACTTTTTCGTACCTGAATTGAAGGATATTGATGTGGACGATCTTTGGTTCCAACAAGACACGGCGCTACATGCCATACATACAGCCATACAGCCAACGAAAAAATCAATTTATTGAAGGAAACTTTTGGTGAGCGCATTATCTCGCATCGTGGGCCTGTGGAGTGGCCTCCAAGATCGTGCGATCTATCACCGCTGGACTATTTTTTGTGGGGTTATGTGAAGTCGCTTGTCTACGCAGATAAGCCCGAGACGATTGACGCTTTGGAAGATAATATTCGACGCGTTATTACTGACATACGTTCCCAATTGCTGCAAAAAGTGGTCGAAAATTAGGCCTCTCGGCTGGAATTTATTCGAAACAGCCGCGGCTGGTTCGGGCCACTTGCCCGAAATCGTTTTTAAAACATAATGGCAAATCCTTATCTTTATAATAGAGCTAAATTCTTGGCCATAACATTAAATTATATGCGTTTTATATGTTCTTGAAAACTACACTTCTAAAAAAAAAACACCCTGTACAACGATGAACACTATAGGGCTGCTTTTCAAAAGAAGCTACATAAATGAAAAACAAGCAAACAAATATTTCTGATATTTTTACTTTTGAACCTTAAAATTAACTTTTCCCAACACTAAAAATATTTTCGGAAAAAATCTAAAGTCTATTTAACATCTTTTAAAAATGCGTGAGATATCGGGTTGAAATTCCAGATTTAAGTATGGAATTCAATATCGCTCATATGACAAATGCGAGCACGTTTGCAACGATCGGTTCTTTGGGGCCAATTTTCCACCACTCTTCCACACATATCGACCGGAACGTTGGCAATTGACCACACCATGGTCACTTTTTCTGAATGCAATGGAGTTTCGTGAAGCACATGTGGGTTTGTTGCTGTCCAATAACGCATATTTTGCTATTAAGCTAAAAGTGAGCTTTATCGCTGAAGATGATTTTTCAATGGAATTCGGGATTTTCTGGCAGCGTTTTTAAAGCCCAATCGGAGAAGTTTCGGCACGTCAAATGACCACAAGGCTTCAATTCTTGTGTTAATTGGATATTTTCAGGATATAGAATAAGATTTTTTATGCAAAAATCGCCACAATGAGGACTGAGAGATTCTCAATTGCTATGTACTGAAGCACTTACAGCTGCGATATCTTCGGTAATTCGACCGGTGCATTGTCTCAGTGGCACAGGAACATTCAATAGTGAATGCGGGTATGCTGACTCGTACATGCTGACTTATACACTATAGCATGCAGAGCCTGTCTGATGGGACGGTTATTAGGGCCGAGAATTTCGGTAGTGAT